>OX244034.2:4691761-5291761 GCA_945859785.2 Tridacna gigas | reverse complement strand
GTAAAGAGGTAAACTTAGATTTTTCTATTACAAATGTCTACATGGACAAGTTTAAAAAACATTTGTTGACAAGTAAAAAGTGAAAACAAACCTTTCCTCAAGCTGTACAGAGGGGTCCATGATTTCAGGTGGTTTCTCAGAAGATCCTTTTGTTCTTTCAAATTCTTGTAGCAACATCTGAAATTTTGTTTATCTCTTTTACCAAATGACAAAAATGTAGCTTGTTTAAATTGAAAGCATTTGCACCAACAATTTTAAATGCGACTCAAGCGATGGAACTTGTTTTTAATTGGTTAGAAAAAATGATGGGAAAAGGAGAAAATGCTGGTTCCCAGCAATTTTCCCACAATGTTTTCAACATGCTTCTTCTACATGGTTGCCGAAACTCAAAATTGTGTGGTAAAGAGTTAACCCTTTACCAGACAACAAAATTTTGGCCTTGTCCAAATTGAAAGCATTTGCAGACGACAATTTCAATGTGGCTAAAATGGTGCAAGTTTTCTTTGATAGGGTAGAAAACATTGTGGGAAAAGGAGAAAATGCTGGTTACCAGCATTTTCTCCTTTTCCCACAATGTTTTCAAAAGGCCTCTTTCCCAGGGGCGTTAAAAGGCGTCATTGTACGGGAAAGGGTTAAGAAAAAGTTGTTCCACTTGATAAAAAGAATTCACATGATCTGGAGGTTGTCATACACACAATCCATCAATGGTCATGCGTAACTCTCTGAGAATTTCTCTTTCTACCTTTTAAAAAAAAAAAACATAAAGTTCTTAACCTTTGAAACCAGTGCATGTATTAACCCTTTCCCAATTAAGCCCTGGTTTTCACGTGTCTGGAGTACAAGTCTTTTGAAAACACTGTGGGAAAAGGAGAAATGGCTCATAACGAGCAATTTCTCTTTTTCCCACAAGTGTTTTCTACCTTTTTTGAGACCTTTCTGCCATTTCCATCGAATTTAAAATTGTCGTCTGCAAACTCTTTCAATTTTGACCAGTCCAAAATCTGTCGTTTGGGAAAGGGTTAAATTGCTCAAATATCTAAAGACAAAATATCGAACATGGGTTCAAGATCAGACAGCAAATTTTGTACAGTCTTATCCTGGTCCACAGCATCCCACTATCTCATATAGAACTGATTTCGGCACAGGAAAGATTAATCCTTTAACCCTATCCCACACAATCCCAACTTTTAATGACCCTTGAAAAAAGGACGAAAACATCGTGGCAAAAGAAGAAAATGCTGGTAACCAGCATTTTCTCCTTTTCCGACATGTTTTCTATCCTATCACAGACAAAACTCACCATATGGTGAATATTTAATTTGCTGTCTGCTAACGCTTTCAATTTGGACCAGTGTAAAATTTTGGCGTTTTATTAAAAGTTAACCCTTTCCCAAACGACAAATTTTGGACTGGTCCAAATTGAAAGAGTTTGCAGACGACATTTTTAAATTTGATAAAAATGGCAGAAAGTTATCAAAAAGGGTAGAAAACACTGTGGGAAAAGGAGAAATTGCTTGTTATCAATTTCTCCTTTTCCCACAGTGTTTTCAAAAGACTTGTACTGCAGACACGTGAAAACCAGGGCTTGTTTGGGAAAAGGTTAAGTCATATGGGCAAAAAAAGGGGTTTCCGCAGGTGTCATAGACTAAGATCAGACTTGGATCTATTCCATCTACATGTTTAGTAAAGACTGTAAAATAAAAATCTGTCCAAGTTACAGAGGATTGTATTTTCTGTTACTTATCTAGGTATTAAATTGATCCAGCTTTTACGAAACAAAAAACCCAAACAAAACCAAGACAAATAAACCCTTAAATATAACTTCACAATTTCAAAAACGGAAAAGGTTATTTAGAGCTTCTGAATAAAATTACATTTTTTTGTCATGTTAACCTGATACAAACAGTTTTAAAGGTAAGTAATTATCGTTATTGACTCACTTGTATCAGTGGTAAATTAGTCAGAACAGAACAGAAGACTTATTCCTAAAAGAAATTATACAATACTTCTAGCCTCAAATTACATTTTTTTGTGGCCGTGTCCTTATGGAAGGGGAAGTTAACCCTTTCCCAAACAAGCCCTGGTTTTCACATGTCTGCAGTACAAGTCCTTTGAAAACACTGTGGGAAAAGGAGAAATTGCTCGTAACGAGCAATTTCTCCTTTTCCCACAGTGTTTTCTACCCTTTTTGAGACCTTTCTGCCATTTTCATCAAATTTAAAATTGTCGTCTGCAAACACTTTCAATTTGGACCAGTCTAAAATTTGTTGTCTGGGAAAGGGTTAAAGCACTCTCACCTTCAAGCGATTCCTTACAGCATGGTTGAAAATTGTTTCCAGAATGTTAAGGCATCTAAAACAAAATACAGCAATATGAAATCAAACAGTATAAATCTCTTGCAACCAATGGGTAAACCCTTTACCAAACAATCCTGGTAGTTAATGACCCTGAGAAAGAGAGCCTATGAAAACATTGTGGGAAAAGAAGGAAATCTGGTAACCAGCATTTTTTTCCTTTTTACACAAGGTTTTCTACTCTTTAAAAGTCAAACCACATGTTTTGAGTCCAAATGCATTCAGTTTGGACAATTCAAAATGTTTGTTGGTATGTAAAGAGTTAACTATTACGACAGTTTCTAACAGGAACACTGAACACAAAAACAGAATGAGATATACCACAATACTAAACCCTTTACCACTCAACAACATTTTAGGCTGGTCCAAATTGAAAGCATTTACTCACAATGAATAAAAGAAGACATTCATGAACATAAATGATCACATTTGTATCAGGATGGGTAGAAAACATTGTGGGAAAAGGAGAAAATGCTGGTTACCAGCATTTTTCCTTTTCCCACAAGGTTTTCAAAAGCCTTTTTTTCCAGGGTCATTAAAAGTCAGAATTGTGTAGTGAGGCTTAAAAATGGCCCCACATAAAATAACTTTTTACCAGATGACAAAATGTTGTACTTGTTGATACTGAATGCATTCACAGAAAATAAACATATTGTGGCTCAAATGATGGGATTTTTCTATGACAGAATGGAAATCATTGTAGGAAAATAAAAGAATGCTGGATACCAACATTTTCACCTTTTCCTAATTGTTTTTCCCAAAAACCTTCTTTCTCAAGGTTATACAAACAAGAGATTGTTTTTTAAACAGTTAAATGCTGCTTGATAAGTATGAAAACAACCTAACACCCCCTATACATCATTAACATGAAGAATTTAACAAGAGCATTGTATCCCTGTGCCAATTCTTGGCTGTGGGTGCTTGATTTTCAGTGAAAATTCTAAGTTGAAAATGGGGCATAACTCTTGTCAAAATACTTTGATGGTTACCCATCCTTGTAGTATAGGTTCCCCTTTTAATGATTGACAACTTGTCTAAGTTTGAAGCAAGTATCTTCCGTGATAGCAGAGATATTATAAAAAGTCAAAGTTCTTGCATGAATATAGCAGAGGACGATGCAGATGATGCCAGGGCTACAGTACCTCGATGTTTTCTTTGAAAACAACCACGATAAAAATTTGTACAAACTGGGAGCAGAACAAGATCTCTGCAAATTCAGTATGACCTGCCCCCCCCCCCCCCCCCCCCAAAGGAACCTATCAAGGGCATGTCACCTTTGACCTACTGCTCTTACCTTGACCCTGGAGTCAAGCATCTTAAACCACTGCTCTGTATAGTGTCTCATCAAGGTGCACACAATTTGCAAACAAAGTTGAAACATTTTCAAAATCTAACCAAGAATTCAAGGCATAAAAAGCAGACATGAAATTACTAACGAAAGGACAGGGAATGAGAGATGGACAGTCAGACAGACGGACTGACAGACAAACAGCCACAGGTACAATGTAATATACCCATTTGAGAGTATAAAAAGTATTCCATGTATTGAAAGATTCAAATAAAGATGGTATGCTTTGACCAACAGACCTGAATTATGAAGTTGAAATGTATTGCCTAGAACAGATAATTCACTAAAACCGTATTTGATTTGAACCGTATTTCATTTGAACTAAAACAAAAGTAATGAAAGCAAACAAAAGGTCTGAGTAAAGGCTTATAGTTTCACACCAACACTGATCCTTTAGGTTTAACCCTTTACCTCACAATCCTGACTGTTACAGACCCTTAATGCCCCTCCCGCAAAATTTGATTTTTTTTTATACATTTGACCTTGCTGTGACCTTGACTTTTGATCTATGAACATTGTTCTTGCATGTGACACATTGTCTTGATGTGGTTGAAATTTATCCATAATTAAAAATTTCAGAGACTGGACACTAGCAGTACCCACCTCAAAAACACATTTGACCTTGTTGTGACCTTGACCTTTAACTTACAGACATGACTCTTGTTCATGATACACTATTTGCATGTGGTTAGCATTGGTGCCAAGTCATTTTGAAATTAAGTCATAGGGAAAAAATATGGCCCAGACACAAAAACATCACCCACAGACAGACAGACTGATGGACAGACCAAACAAAAACTACATGCCCCCGAAAATTCATTGGGGCCATGGAAAGCATGTAAGTTAAAATTTTCTCATACTGAATTTTTGTCTCCACAATGGCTGCTGTAGAATTTTTTCTTTTGAACCTTTCACTCTCTCTGTATCTGTGTATCTCTTCTTCAGTCCCTGATGTAAAAGTGTTATAAAATCTGGTCCGTATTCACAACCATTCTTAACCCTTACAGTGCCAAATAAACCCAATGGACAATTTCAGTCTAGATTAAGACCCAGATAATTGCAATTTTGTGGTTGCTTTTTTTTCTGTAGTGCTTAAGGAAAGCAGACAGTGTAGATCAAAGATCAGGGTCCACTTTTGTGCAGTCTGATCTTGATCTACACTGGCTGCAAAGGCAACTATAGTAGTGAAAGGCACTTTATGGTTTAAGAATATTCTTAGTCTAATTCTCAAGAATTTTCTAAATTTGAAATTAATGCAACTTCTGATTGGCTCAACCATTTGGTTCAGCAATCAGAACTTGTGTTACTTCCTAAATTTAGAATAAGATAAAGAATGTTTTCAAAATACGGTTAGTGAATACATACCCTGTTTGAGTCTTTACCAGGCAACAAAATTTCAGGCCGGTCCAAGTTAAAAGCATTTGCAGATGACAAAAGAGTGAAATACGGGTATGTCTACGGAAGGGTAGAAAACATTGTGTCAGAAAGAGAAAATGTTGCTTACCAGTATTTTCTTCTTGTCCAGCAATGTTTTATAAATTCTTCTGCGTCAGGGATTTTTTGGTAAAGGCTAAACTCTTTACTAAATAACACATTGTTTAAATATACCTATTATATGGTGGTTTTAAAAAAACATCATGGGAAAAGAGGAAAATGCTGATAAGGAGAATTTTGTTCTTTGCCCATAATGCTCTATAATTTGAAACAAATTCAGTTGTTGTCTGCAAATACTGTCAAATTGGACAACTTTGAAATTTTGTTTTTTAGTTAATCCTAACAATAATTATGTACAGTTACTTTATCTTAATTCAAAAAACAGAGTTGTTTCAAGTAACAATTACACAGTATGCACAGTGCTAGCAGTGTCACATATATGGAATATTATGTTGTAGTAACTTTCCTAGTGCATGTCTTCAATTTGAGCAGCATGAGAAAATTTGATATCGAGCAAGATCGAAAGTCGAGCGAGATGTCAAAATTTTTTTGCGCAGTGAAAAGTAAATACAAGCACCAGGAAAGTTACAATATAACATAATATTCCTTTTATTATATACCTACCAGTTTCAAAGACAAAATTTTGCAATTATTGACAGTTTATTCAATAATGGGAAATGGAACAGAAGAAATAATGGTAAAGCAGTCAGTAACTTCTTTTCTATTGGTGGCAGATGAATATGATAGCGTAACATTTTGACCAATCAAATTGTGAATCAATACATATGTTAAAATTGATGATGATGGAACTAGCTGAATGTAGCCAGTAAACATGTCTAAATTGAGTGTCTTTTCATGTTGAAAATTAACATCAAAATTGGCCGGTTTGGGAAAGGGTTAACTTGTGACGTATGTATTTGAGCCCGAAAATGTTCAGGTATATAGTAACAGAAATTATTTGATGTTGTACATTATTGTATTACTAATTTATTTGTGTGACCCTAACAAGGTGCATTTTACAAAAATATTTCACTTTTAATAAGTTCAACCAGTTTAACACTTTACCAAACAATCCTAATTTTTAGCAATCCTGGAAAAAATGGCTTTTGAAAACATTGTGGGAAAAGGAATGATGAGTGCCAGCATTTTCTCCTTTACCCTCAATGTTTTCAAAAGGCTTCTTCCTAAGGGTCATTAAAACACTGGATTGTGTGGTAAAGGGTAAACATCCAAAACATGAATGCATCTGAAAATTTCGAATAAGTCCTTTAGCCACAAGATGTATAAAAGTTTTCTGGGTCTAGGTTTGAAAAGATGAGCCATGCTCTGTGAAAAAGACACTTAATGCATCAGCAAAAAGTGTTGACCCAGGTCAGAGCCTTGGGCGCAACTTTTTGCTATTGGTGAATGCTCTGTATGTCAAAGGACCAGTCTACCTCATAATTCAGTCTGTTGTTAGACAAAATGAATTTCATGGATCCATTATCATGTAATGCCTTGCTTGGTTTAACGCATCACAGAGAGACATTAACCCTTTACCACACAATCCCAAGTTTTAACAACCCTGAGAAGGAAGCCTTTTGAAAACATTGTGGGAAATGAAGAAAATGCTGGTAACCAGCATTTTCTCCTTTTCCCACAATGTTTTCTAACCTATCCAAAAGCAGAAATCATCATTTATGCTACATTCAATTTGTCGTCTGCATATCCTTTCAATTTGAACCAGTATAAAATTTCGTCGTTTGGTAAAGAGTTAAACCCCTTTTTGCCACAGCACTGCTCATATAAGAAGGACATAATGTTCAAAAAGGTCATCAATTTAAATAAGCATCTCCATTCATAAAAAAACATATCTTTTATTATAATCCAACACTGTGACAAGGAATAACTGAATACATGTTATACAGAATTAAGGGAACTATCAGAAATCAAGATTCTTACCATTCTCAGGCTTGTCTGTTTTCCCATTCAAAATTTGCACAAGCTGGCTGATCAACTTTTCATCAATGTCATGTTTTTCAAGCAGGATCAAGTGATTCAGCAAGCAAAGAACCTGACAGGAGAATCAGTACAACTGATGAATGATGGATTCATTGATTGACTGACTGACTATATAGTGTTTAATGCCAATTTCAACACTATTTCAGTTATATCGCAGCTCCCAGTACACCTACCAAAGCTTTCCTGGAGTTTCCTTTACCAGTACTTTGCACAATATTCTTCCCAAGCCACTCTCTGCTTTCCCACATAACCATCGTCGAAACAATGAACAGCCATGAGAGAAGAATGAATCCTGTCACTATCTTAAATCAGTGGAAAGAAACTCCCCAAGCTGTATGATAGAAGAGCATGTATTGTAAAATCTGAATATTTTGCATACAAGATGACAGGCAATTAGATTGAATTATTTATCCCAGTCCCAAACAATCCCTAGTTTTAACAACCCCAAGCAAGAAGGCGTGTGAAAACATTGTGGGAAAAGGAAAAAAGCTGGATACCAGCATTTTCTCCTCTTTTCACAATGTCTGCTACCCCCTGAGTGAAAGATCCCTAATTTCAGACTCATTTGTGATCTGCACATGCTTTGAATTTGGACAGATCTAAAATTTTACTGTCTGTTAAAGAGTTAATGATGACTGTAGACAAATTGGCACTGACAGTTCTCAGTACACAGGGTGGCTCAACTGAGGCTTTGTATTTTTGGAAGAATAAAGGAATTTCATGACGATAGAGCAAAATGTTTCAAAAGGCTTCTTCCTCAAGGTCGTTAAAACTCAGGGTTGTGTGGTAAAGAGTTAAAACAGTATTTACAGAGTTAAGAAACTCTTACCTGTGTAGTTAATTTGTTTGTCTGTACATCTGTAGAGGTCTGTATCCTATCCACAGAAAGGTATTCATCAACAAATCTGGTCAAGTCTAAGGCATTTAGGTCCTTCATACCTTGTTGCTCATTATTGTTTTCTGTACCAGAATTTTCCTTCATTCTATGAGATTGTACTTCCTGGCAAAAAACAAAGTCTTTCAGTCAACCTATATTTGGAGTGCCGTATAAATCTAGCAGACATTTTCAGTTTGGAAAAAAGTCCAAATAAACCCTTTACCACACAATCCTGACTTTTAGTGAACCTGAGAAAGAAAGCTTTTGAAAACATTATGGAAAAAGGAGAAAATGCTGGTAACCAGCACTTTCTCCTTTTCCCACAATGTTTTCCACCCTTCCCAAAACAAATTTCAATTTTTGAGTCACATCTATTTTGTGGTCTGCCAATGCTGTCAATTTGGACCAGTCTACAACTCTGTTGTTTGGTAAAGAGTTAATTGCAATTTCAAGGTTTTTCGTGTCCAGAAAGTCTCAGCAAAGCTGACACTTTCTACATCAAAGATCAGACTGATCTTAATCTCTACTGGCAAACAAGGCAACTTGAGTTGTAAAAGGATTAACCCTTTACCAAACAACAAAATTTTAGTCTGGTCCAAATTGAAAGCATTTGCAGACGACAAAATAAATGTGACCCCAAAACTGAAATTTGTGTTAGGAAGAGTAGAAAACATTGTGGGAAAAGGAGCAAATGCTGGTTACCAGCATTTTTTCCTTTTTCCATAATGTTTTCAAAAGGCTTCTTTTCAGGGTCGTTAAAAGTCAGGATTGTGTGGTAAAGGGTTTAGAATGCTTTATAATAATGCTTCTTCCAATAAAGAGCAATCAATTTTTGCAGACGACAAATAAAATTTGGCTTTAATGACAAGAGCTGTCTTTGATAGGATAGAAATGTGTGAAGGTGGTGTCAAGACTGTTGATACACAGATTTTTCTGCTTTTATGATCTACAGAACTCTTATATCACTTAGAAAATGAAATATACATGTAAAACTGAGTGTAAAGTTGTTTAACCCCTTACCACACAATCCGGACTTTTAATGACCCTGAGAAAGAAGCCTTTTGAAAACATTGTGGGAAATGGAGAAAATGCTGGTAACCAGCATTTTCTCCATTTCCCACAATGTTTTCTACCCATCCCAGAACAAATTTCTATTTTTGAGTAACAATTATTTTGTTGTCTGCAAATGCTTCGAATTTGGACTAGTCTGATGAAATTTTGTCGTTTGGTAAAGAGTTGATGCATCTGTAAAAAGTATGAATCTATGTCCTTACCTGGGTGAAAAATTTTTAATACTTAATATAAATTTTTAATACTTAATATAAATTTTCTCCATTTTACCTCAAAATTAACCTTTTTTTGAAGATACAATGGATCAGTAGTATACCACTGCTTGGTATCATGCATAACACAGAATGATGCATCAACCCTTTACCACACAATACCTGGTTTTAAAGATCCTGAGATAGAAATCTTTTGAAAAAAATGAGGGAAAAGGATAAAATGCTGGTAACCAACAGCTGGTAAGCAACATTTTCTCCATTTTCCACAATGTACCTTGTCAAATACTTTTCATTCATTTGTATCACTTCTGAAATCTGTAGATGCTGTCATTGTGGAAAGAGTCCAGAATTTGTTGTTTGTGAAAGAGTTAACTGATAACTGAGTTTTCTTCCTAACTTTGTTTCCTATGCTTTATATGAATGATAATTAAGTATTCTTTCTAATTTCCATTACTATATCTAACTGATAACCGAGTATTCTTCAACACTTTGTTTTCCATATCTGACTGATAACTGGGTGTTCTTCCTAAACTTGTGTCCCATGTTATATCTGACAGAGAAATGAGTGTTTTTCCTCACCTTGTTTCCAACACTATAATTATCTGACTGATAACTGAGACTGAGTATTCTTAATCACTTTGTTTCCCATGTTATATCTGACTTATAACTGAGTATTTTTACCTCATTTCCATTGTTATATCTATATAAATACAGCTCCTCTATCTGTTTAACTGTAGCCTGATTTTCTTCAGTGTTTACAAATAGAGCTGCAAAAAAGGACAAAATATATTAGCCAAGCTCTGTGAAAAGAGGGTTGAATCCATATGCAAAAAGTATAGACTGCAGTCAGCCTGCACAGTCCTCGCAGACTGACCTGAGTTTGACTTTTTGCTGTTGGTAAATTTTCTGCATGTTAAAGCACCAGTCTACCTCATGGTTCCATCAATAATCAGAAAAACTGGATTTTCACAGTTCCATGAATATATGATGACATACTTGGTAAAATGTATCACATGGCTGGTATGTTTAACTCCAGTTTGTTTCTCTTCAGTGTTTACAAACCTTAACCCTTTACCACACAATCCCCACTTTTAATGATCCTGAAATAGAAGCATTTTGAAAACATTGTAGGAAAAGGAGAAAATGCTGGTAACTAGGTTTCCCACAATGATTTCTACCCTTCCCAAAGCAATTTCAATTTTTCAGTCACATTTATTTTGTCATCTGCAAAATGCTTTCAATTTGGACAAGTCTATAATTTTGTCTTTGGTAAAGAGTTAACAGAGCTTCAAAAAAAAGGGACACAATGTCTGTCACCCTTTAACAAACAACAGAATTTTAGACTTTCCCAAATTCAAAGAGGTTGCAGACTAGGAATAACTTGTTGCTCAAATTGTGGGATCTGTACATGAAAGATAACAAAACCTTTGTAGAATAAAAGAAAATGCTGGTCACTAGCATTTTCTCCCTTTAAAACAATGTTTTCAAAAGCTATCTTCCTCTAGGATAGGACTGTGTGGTAAAGGGTTCATTAAATCTAGCGTTTAATCGACTCCTCAAGTAATAACCTTTTCAACAAATTTAAAGCAAACAACTTTGTGATGTTTTTGTAAAATATGGATAACTACAACATAGATTAAGGTTTAATACACATAACAACACTGTGGAAAAAGAAAAGAAAAATCTTCATTATGAGTAATTTCTGTTTTGACATAATTGTTTTTTTTAAAAAATGGACTACTGCAAAGGGGGAAAAGTACATTCTGACTGAAATGTGTTAACTCTTTACCATACTACGATATTCTAGATTTGTCCATATTGAAAGCATTTGCAGATGACAAATTAAATGTGGTGCAAATTATGAAACTTTCCATTGAAAAAGTAGAAAACATTGTGGGAAAAGGAGAAAATGCTGGTTACCAGCATTTTCTCCTTTTCCCACCATTTTTTTAAAAGCTTTCTTTCTCAGGTTCATTAAAATTTGGGATTGTATGGTAAAGGGTTAATCTGTCAAAATGAAAGAAAAATGCATCATAGCCCACACTGGATTATTTTGAGCACAGTTTCTCCATTCATAATACACGAGTATTCCACAATACTAACATGACACCTGAATTTGGCTTTATGAACACATTGCAAAGGAAGTGTGGTAAGATCGATGTCATTCTATATAAAGTAGGTGTTTCATGTCTCCACCCTGGGATATTTTATCAATGAAAGTTATCCATCAATTCATGATTACTACTATGAAGTACATCTAAATTCAGTCTTCTTTGTCATTTAAAAGAGAGAAAATGAAGTAATTAACTATGAATAAAGATGAAGAACTGTTCAATGTATCATTGACTGATTGACTGATTGATTGATTGATTGTATGGTGTTTAATGCCGTTTTCAACATTATTTCAGTTATATCGCAGCAGCCAGTGCACCTATCCATGCTTTCCTGGAATTTCTTTTACCAGTACTCTGCACAATATTCTTTCCAAGCCACTGGCTGCTTTCCCACATAGCCATTGTCGAAACAATGGTCAGCGGTGGGAGAGGAATGAATCCTGTCGCAGGGACTATCATCAATCCTCGGAAAGAAATCGGCCGAGCCAGGGATCGAACCAGCAACCTCCTGCTCTCAAGTCCTGTATGCTACCGACTGAGCTACGGGGCTCGGCTTCAATGTATCATGTAGGGACTTAATGTATAATTTCAATATGAATCAATATCCAAAAGGCCATGTGTACATGCAAAACACAATACCTCTTACATGTTTATATCAAAAAAAGTCTTTTTCAGCAGGTGATATTTTTTCAAAGAAATAACTTGAACCACATTGTTTTCATAAGCCTTCCTCTCTGAGCTTGTTCAAACTCTGGATTGTTTAACCCTTTCCCAAATGATAAATTTTAGACTGGTCCAAATTGAAGAGTTTGCAGACAACAATCTTAAACTTGATGAAAATGGCAGAAAGTTCTCAAAATCGGTTGAAAACACTGTGGGAAAAGGAGAAATTGCTCATTACGAGCAATTTCTCCTTTTCCCCCAGTGTTTTCAAAAGACTTGTACTGCAGACACATGAAAACCAGGGCTTGTTTGGGAAAGGGTTTATAAAGGTTAATGGAAATAAGTAGCTAAACACTCAATCATTCTGATAAATTACAAAACATTTCCTATTCAACAAAAACCTGTATACCTATGATAAGTTGACAGTACAAAGCTCGGAGTTCCTCTGGCAGTTCTGTGTTCCTCAAACAAGTGCTAGCTTGCTCTACATTAACATAGTCCAGTCTGGAAGTTAGTGTTTCTATAGCATACTTGTTGCGACCCTAACAATGAAATGAAACAAAATGTTAAGAGCCTTAAAAGTTTCATATTCATGACACATTAACCCTTTACAGCACAATGCTGCCTTTTGAGGCCGCTGGGAAAGAAGCCTGTTGAAAACATTGTGGGAAAAGGAGAAAATGCTGGTAACCAGCATTTTCTCCTTTTCCCACAATTTTTTCGACCCTATCAAAGGAAAATTGCACTATTTGAGCAACATTGAAATTGTCGTCTGCAAATGCTTTCACTTTGGACGAGGCTAAAATTTGGTAAATCTGGTAACCAGCATTTTCTCCTTTTCCCACAATGTTTTCAACCCTATGAAAGAAAAATTGCACTATTTGAGCAACACTGAAATTGTCGTCTGCAAATGCTTTCAATTTGGACGAGGCTAAAATTTTGTCGTCTGGTAAAGGTTTAATCAACCCTTTCACAAAGAACCAATTTTGGACTCTTCAAAGATGAAATAATCTGCAGAGGTAAATTTGAAATTAGTGCAAATGAGGGTAGTAATGCAGGAAGCATTGTCAGAAAAGGAGAAAATGCTGCTATCCAGTATTTTGTCTTTTTCAAATTGAAAGCATTAACAGATGACAAATTAAATGTGGCTCAAATGATGGCAACTGTCTTGGGAAGGATAGAAAACATTGTGAGAAAAGGGCAAATTGCTGGTTACTTGCAGTTTGTTTCCTTTTCTCTAAAAACCTTTTTTCTCGGGTCGTTAAAACTCAGAATGGTTTAGTGAAGGGTTAAACAGATGAATGCAGGACCCAGTTTCAAAAAAATACATAAGGTCTGCAAACAGACTCATTTTCCAATTTATGTTGGAATCATTATTTGAGATGCATTTCACAAACATTAAAAGACATTAGTAAAATTCTCAAATCCTGCATTGACACAATATTTTAGACTCAACTTAATAAAATGATAAACATAAGTCTTTAAATCATGTTAAGTATTTTAATTAGCTGAGTGGAGTCTGAAACATTGTGTTAGCTCAGGATTTGAGAACACTACTAAAGTATTTTAATGTCAAATTGCATTTTTTCAAGGAAAGAAAAGAATTTCGTTTTCATGGGAGTATGACGACCTAATGACAGTTTAGTATGAAATCGCAAAATGGTTTCACACAAAAGTGTGATTAGGTTTTCTTGTTTTCATACCTCCATGAAAACAAAAAAATCTGCTTCATTCCTTATAATTCAATATCACAGATAATAAGCACACATCTGAATAATATTAACATATTCTTTTCTTTTTTAATTTTTTATAGAAAAACAAGATTAAAATCTTGTATACACATTTGTTTGCATTAGTTTAACAGTGAAAGTAGTTCCGACATAGTGCTTTTTTTTTCATGGAACTATGAAATTTTTTTGACAGCCAATCAGAACTTGCCAGTATATTGATGAAAACAATATCGAATCATAAGGCTGTTTGGCCAGAACATTTTACAAAGTAATAGACTGCGTCAGAATGCACATGCACATTCTGTGTTGTCTGACTATGGATCTACACCGTCCACAGATGAAATAATGTGTTTCATGCTCTAACAGATAAAAAGAACTGACATGCATGTGTTTGAACTGTCTAGATTTCAATGATGTAGCAAAATTCAACAAGAGCGGCAAATTGTCGCAAGATACACCCGTCCCACCGCCAGTTGTTGAGGGGGTAATAATCGTAAAGGGCAGGTAGAGGAAAACAGTAGTGCAGCAGAAATCATGTAAGTGATTGAAATAGGCATGAATGTCTCCAACCAGAGCATAACTTTGTCATCTCCAGTCTGAACATCTTGAAATTTGGAATGCATGATTGTTGAAAAATTACAGAGTGCAATGCACAAGAACCATAACTCTTCCTAGCACAAATTTTGATTTATTTCCCCTTTTATCTTCATTTTTATAGCATTTCTTGCTTGTCAAGAGCATAACTTACATAACCATTTACCTACATGAAATAACAGGAAAATGTTAAGTTCGCAGGTTAAATATAAACTGTCATCTCTGCTGCGCCCATATATTTGTGCAAAGCAAGCTACATCCAACGTCACAACAGTACTGTTGTACAGGTTGTAAAAACACTCAGATACCTACTTGTATAAAGTTTGACATCCACTGCAAACTTGCACTGCTACAAAACGTGCCTGGAATAAATCTTACTCAGAATTCTTTACTAAGAAAATAATTAAATAATTGAAAGACTACAAATAAGATGGTTAAGTTATGCGGTCCGAAGATCAAACGGGGAATAACTCAAAATTCATGCTAGGAAGAGTTATGGTTCTTGTGCACTGCACTCCGTAATTTTTCAACAATCATGCATACCAAATTTGAAGATGTTCAGACTAGAGATGACAAAGTTATGCTCCTGACAAGCAAGAAATGCTGTAAAAATGAAGATCAAAGGGAAAAAAACTCAAAATTTGTGCTAGGAAGAGTTATGGTTCTTGTGCACTGCACTCCGTAATTTTTCAACAATCATGCATACCATTTTTGAAGATGTTCAGACTAGAGATGACAAAGTTATGCTCCGGACAAGCAGAAAATGCTGTAAAAATGAAGATCAAAGGGAAAAAAACACAAAATTTGTGCTAGGAAGAGTTATGGTTCTTGTGCACTGCACTCCATAATTTTTCAACAATCATGCATACCAAATTTGAAGATGTTCAGACTAGAGATGACAAAGTTCTGCTCTGGACAAGCAGAAAATGCTGTAAAAATGAAGATCAAAGGGGGAATAAGTCAAAATTTGTGCTAGGAAGAGTTATGATTCTTGTGCACTGCAGTCTGTAATCTTTCAACAATCATGCATACCAAATTTGAAGATGTTCAGACTAGAGATGACAAAGTTCTGCTCCGGACAAGCAGAAAATGCTGTAAAAATGAAGATCAAAGGGGGAATAAGTCAAAATTTGTGCTAGGAAGAGTTATGGTTCTTGTGCACTGCAGTCTGTAATCTTTCAACAATCATGCATACCAAATTTGAAGATGTTCAGACTAGAGATGACAAAGTTCTGCTCTGGACAAGCAGAAAATGCTGTAAAAATGAAGATCAAAGGGGGAATAAGTCAAAATTTGTGCTAGGAAGAGTTATGGTTCTTGTGCACTGCAGTCTGTAATCTTTCAACAATCATGCATACCAAATTTGAAGATATTCCAACTAAAGATGACAAAGTTATGCTCCGGACAAGCAGAAAATGCTATAAAAATGACAATCAAAGGGAAATAACTCAAAGACAGCACGAGGTAGAGTTATGGTTCTTTTGCACTGCACTCGGTATTATTGCAACAAACACAAATCCCAAGTTTCAAGTCAATCAGACTGAAGATGACAAAGTTATGCTCCGGACAAAGAACTGGACGCCGCCCGCCCTCTAGTCTGGACACCCGCCCGTACGCCATGGGTGATCCCATAATACGGCCTGTCTTTGACAGGCGTATAAAAAGAAAAATGAAAAACTTACAAAGCAGAGATTCTCAAAAGTTTTCAACATTTGGCAGAAAAATTGGTACTCTCTCCCCCACTTAGGCTCCTACAAATGTAAATTATATCAAGAAGAATAAATACAGTAGGAAAAGCAGAGACCTGTCATCCCTGGTCAAAAAGAATAGATTTCATGAATCTTTTAACTCTTTACCAGACAACAATATTCTAGACTTGCCCAAACTGAAATAATATGCAGAAGACAAATTGAATATAACCCAAATGATGAGATATGTCTAGGAAAGAGTAGATAAAAATTGTGGGAAAAAGAAAAAAATGCTGGTTACCAGCCTTTTCTCCTTTTTTCTACAGTGTTTCCAAAAGCCATCTTCCTCACAGTCATTTAAACTTAGGACCATGTGGTAAAGGGTACCTCTTTCTAAAGAATCCCATATTCTTACAACCTTGGGGAAGAAGGCTTGTGAATACATCCTATGAAAGGATGAAAATTCTGGAATCCAGCATTTTCTCCTTTTCCTAAAATGTTTTCTAAAGCTTCCATCCTCAAGGTCTATGAAACTTGGGATTGTGTGGTAAATTATTAAAGGGCTAAATAAAACAAACAGGCATTTTCAGTCTGGAGGCAAGTCTCACGTAAATGTAGTTTCAAGGTAGCTTTTGTTAAGAATGTTTCAGCAAAGGGGACTGTGTTTACCAACCATTATAAAATACATTCCCAGCTTTGTTCACAAGAATTTTATACATTTGAAAGTAACACAACTTCTGATTGGCCAATTATTTCAGCTAACTTTCTAAATCTAGAATAAGACTAAGAATGCAATTAACCCTTTACCAAACAATCCCTTTATTCATGGCCCTGGGAAAGAGGCCTTTTGAAAACATTGTAGGAAAAGGAGAAAATGCTGGTAACCAGCATTTTCTCCTTTTCCCACAGTGTTTTCTATCCAGTCAAAGAACTTCAGTTCATTTGTACCATTTGGCTCCTGCAGATGCTCTAAGTTTGGAAGATTCTAAAACTTGTTGTTTGGGAAAGGGTTAAGAATGGTTGGTGAAAATGGACACTGATTGCACATTCTGTAAAGTCAGATATTGATAAATAATGGCCACAAAGGCAATTAAAATAGTGATAGGTGCTTTCAGCATTAAAGTGACATTAGTTTTTGGCACCGAATTTTTTGGTATCAAATTTCTTGGTATCATTTTTCTTGGCACCATATTTCCTATATCTATTTGTTGATATTATATGTCTTTGCACCATTTTTCTTGGCACAATATAATTTTGTGCCATATTTCTCATAATAATATGACTACAAATATTTAATTCTCTTTCATGCTGCGGTGATACTTTGATTTTCAACAAGGGTTGCCATATCATGCAACTGGATGCAAAATACTGGATGTCTGTTAATGGATGGGGTAAATCATGCAATCTGGCATCTTGGAATAATAACTGGACACTTAAAAGCTTTTAAGTCATTTCATACACACCACACAACTTTGTATGTCAGTAGAAAACAGCTTTTTGAAAAAAATGTGGGAAAAGGAGCAATTGTTTGTAACAAGCACTACTTCATTCCCACAATGTTTTCCCTTTTGTTGAATAACAATATTTGCCTATCCATTGAATTTTTTCTTTTGTCTTTGTAAAAGCTTTTGGTAGGTCTAGTCAACTTGTTCTGTTTTAAAAAAACAATATCTGCCTTTCCTTTCAATGTTTTTCTTTTTTCTTTGTAAAAGCTTTTGACAGGTCTAGAAAATAGTCTTACAGTAAAAAGTTGATATTTGTTACCTTGGTGAGGACAGCAAGTTCTATCCAGTTTTTCGCATTGTTTATGGTCACAAACACTTTATTTGCATTTGTTCCATCTTTACCAAGAGCTTTCCCCATCTTAGTAAAGTATAGGCAGTTCTAGAGACAGATATGAAAAATAACATTATTCAACCACTTACCAAACAATAAAATTTTACTCATCTAAACTGTAAGCATTAGCATATGACAAATTAAACATGACTCAAAAACTGAAATTTGTCTATGGAAGCATTTGAAAACATTGTGGGAAAGAAAGAATATGCTGGTTACCGGCATTTTCTTTCTTTCCGACATTGTTTTCCAAAGCCTTCTCAGCCTTCTCAAAGCCAGACTCAAAGCCAAAACCTTCTCAAAGTCAAAATCAGAATTGTGTGGTAAAGAGATAAACTAATGTAGGAAGTCTGATGTCTAGATATAGTTATCTACCCTGACACTTGTAGCACTAGATAAAAGTTATGGCCATTCCAAGACAAAACTAGGATGCAAAAAATCGAAATTTAAAAGCAAACAAAATTAATGTCAGATTCTTTTTATCACATAACGGTTTTTCACAAATCACAGGTTAGAATATGCAAAGCCATCTATGCACACACAGTAATTTCCATACAAATAAAAGTTTAACCCTTTACCACATGCTTCCCAACTCTCCCAATTTCCTCGGGAGTCTCCCGATTCAAGACAAAAAACCTGATCACCCCGACAGATAGTTAAAAAACCCCGATTTGGAAAAAATCCGACATAAGGGTAAAAAGAAGGGTGTGATAAATTGGTACCCAAGGTACATGTATATTATCCACAAAGTTTACAACTAGTTGACATGTGTGTGTATTTCACGGTCAATCAGGTTCGTTGTCTATAAATAGGAATCAAGATACTGAGATTTATCAATCGATGATCGTGAACCAATCAAATTTGAGAACGGGCCAAGGTACTTTTCAGAGTAAACTGGCAGCCTGTGTTCGATCTTCTATCGGACGACTGCGTGAGATACAACGGGTACCATTTTATTTTCAAAGGGGAAATCAAAACGTCGTTCACCTGACGTTAGCAGGTAAATTACGTTCTAAGAGTATAGATCTATAAACACAAAATACCAGTGCTCATTGCGTCCCCGGGACGCAGACAAAAATGAGTGAAAACATTAAGTTAATAATCATCAGAAACAATGAACAAATACGAAGTTTTAAACTCTTACTGCTCAGTGATCACTGGAATTCCAATTTATGTAAAAATAGATCGACCCGAACGTGGTCGTAGTTTTATTTAAAACAATGATGTAGCAATATACGACTGGTTACCGGCGATAGGGTAATATTGTAATGTTCAGGGCACTGATTGGAGGAACCAAAGTGTTACCCAGCTTTACCGATGCAGACGTTTGCTTCCAAAATTTTTTCGTATGAAGATTGCCTCCAGATTTTTTTTTTTTTTTTTTTTGATAAGTGCATTTTTTTTTTTTAATTTTCTTAATGCTTTTGAGATATTTTACTGATGATTTAGACAAAAAATGCAGACAAAAAATGATAATCAGAAAGAACTCAATGGGACTTGGCTTTTTTTTTCAAACAGTATGACAGCTTGTCCTTTTGATAGTTACCAGCAATTCGAGCCGGGTTACTTGAGGTTTATTCGATATACCTGTTTGCGATTATTGAGTACCAAAGAGAATGAATAATATAAGGATAAAATGTGGTACTCTGTAGTCTATATTTCAAGCTAAAACATTATGGGTACAATATAAAATGGCAGAATATCCTTACACAATAAGTCAAAATTATATGATATACTTACAAAACAGTTAAAACACAATGGACAAAGTAGCATTTGATAATAAACATTACAGTGCTTCTTTACCATAGTCACTGCTTTCTATATATTCATGACTGTAATGACTAATTTTGTTTTAGCTCTAAATATTCACATGTATACATCTGAAAAACAATAATATTGAATAAAGAATAAAAATAAATAAATAAATAAATAAATAAATATAGTAAATAGATAAATCATAAACCAGACTTTTGTTCAATTGTAAAGTTATTTAGCCTAAAATGGTTTAAAAATGATCTTTAGAAGGACCTTCCGGTACGCCTCAAAAAGTCTCCCCCTTGAAACCCCAAATCTCCCCCTTTCAAACTCTCAAAAACCCCCTTTGGTGTTCGAAAAAGTTGGGAAGCATGTTACCACACAATCCCGAGTTTTAACGACTCTGAGAAAGAAGCCTTTTTAAAACATTGTGGGAAAAGGAGAAAATGCTGGTAACCAGCATTTTCTCCTTTTCCCACAATGTTTTCTACCCTTCCCAAAGCATATTTCAATTTTTGAGTCACATTTATTTTGTCATCTGCAGATCCTTTCAATTTGGACCGGTCTGAAATTTTGTCATTTAACCCTTTCCCAAACAAGCCCTGATTTTCACGTGTCTGCAGTACAAGTCTTTTGAAAACACTGTGGGAAAAGGAGAAATTGCTCGTAACAAGCAATTTCTACTTTTCCCACAGTGTTTTCTACCCTTTTTGAGACCTTTCTGCCATTTTCATCAAACTTAAAATTGTCATCTGCAAACTCTTTCAATTTGGACCAGTCCAAAATTTGTCGTTTGGGAAAGGGTTAATAAAGAGTTAAAAAACCCATTCACTTCTCTGACAAACGAAGAAAATGACATAAAAAATGACACCACACAAATTTGTTATCAAACTGTGAAACATGTATAAAATAAGAAAATTTGTCATGGGTATAGTGAACTGAAAACTAAGGCTATGTGATGAAATGTGACATTCTGTATAAGATGACAACAGCAAGGGTAATCTTACACCAGATTGAGGCACACCGTTTTTATTTGTTATTCTTCCTTCAAAACAAACTTGCAGCAGACATTTCAGTACCCACTAATGATAACCCGTACAAAAATGTAGCAAACCAATTAAAAACATTGTGAAAAAAAAGGGGAAAATTTCTTAAGCGCTAACATGATCCAAAGTTTTAAAGACCCTTAAGGAAAAGGACTTTTAAAAACACTGTGAGAAAACGAAAAAATGCTGGTATCCAGTATTTCCTCCTTTTCCCACAATGTTTTCTGTTCTGTCAAGACAGGTCTCATAATTTATGCAACATTTGTTCATGCTTTCAATTTGGACTAGTCTAAAATTTTGTCACTTGGTAGAGTTAACCAGCTATTTATTATTTTGCCACAATGTTTTGGAAAGTCGTATTCCAGATGTTATTTTAGCAGGTGTTGAGGAGGTGATGAGTTTCTTCATTACAAGGTATACCTTTGTTTCACTTTTTAACCAGCTATTAGTTATATACTTCTGGTTATCCTGTACTGCTGTGTTCCGACAGATACAGAAGTTATCCATCAGCAGTAGAAACCGGTATTCTTTGTCACGTCGGATAAAGTCAACAAGCTTTGTCATATCATCATTGGTGATTCTCTCCACAACTTCCATATTGTCTTTGATAAACTCATTAACCATGTCTAGTGCATTTTGGTAGACCTGATCCTGTCAGACAGAAATAATAAACAAGAGGACCATGATGAGTACTAAGCAGTACAGGTTAACATGATGATAAATACCAAATACTGAATTTCAAGGCCAAATGATTATGAAAGAGAGACAACTCACAACTTTAACAGAGGTCTAGGCCTTTGGTTACCCAGAAAATTTTCTTATAATTGCAGGAAAGATACCTAAGTACAAACGTCTAAGCCCCGCGGCTGGACCTGTAATGATCCCAGGGGCATCTTGTGTGCAAAATTTCTTGAGGTCCACAAGGTGATGCTTCATGCAAAGTATCATAGCTCTAGGCATTTTGGGTTTAAACATAAAGATTTTTCAGCTTGCATTATATATACATGTAGATGCTACAGAGTAAACCAAGTCAAATACAGCAACTCTAATTGAAGGGCAAATAACTCATGTTGTTTGGGTCTAATAAGACCCATAATCAAAACCCATCCAAGATCTTATGGTCATATAAATTTTTACCAAGTTTGGTACTGATTGGTATATATTTGTAGATGCTAGAGTGTAAACAAAGTCAAACATGGAAATTTTGTCCAATTCAAGGGCAAATAACTCTGGATGTTCTGGTTCAATTTGACCCATAACTGAACTCTTCCGAGACCTTATGGGAATATATATTTTGACCAAGTTTGGTACTGATTGGTCATATTTGCAGATGCTAGAGTGTAAACAAAGTCAAATATGGCAAATTTTCTAATTCAAGGGCAGACAACTCAGACAGTTCTGGTCCGATTAGATCCATAATTGAACTAATCTGAGATCTTATGATCACACACACTTTGACAATGTTTGGCGCTGATTGAGTAATATTTGTAGATGCTAGAGAGTAAACAAAGTCAGATTCAGTAATTTTTGCAAATTCAAGGGCAAATAACTCCTGATGTTCTGATTGGATTTGATCCAAAATCGAACTCATCCGAGACCTTGTGGGAATATACATTGTGGCCAAGTTTGGTACTGATTGGTCAATATTTGTAGATGCTAGAGTGTAAACAAGAAGATTTTTAAAGATTTCCCTCTTTATCTCTATGTGAAATCTGAGAACCCACAACATAGGGCCAATTTCAACAACAGCGCCATAATTTGAAGTATTTTGGTAGAGGGCTATTAGATGATGCTACATGCCAAATATGAAAGCTCTAGCCCTTACGGTTTGGGACAAGAAGATTTTTAAAGTTTTTTCTCTCGGTTGCCATGGCAACCAGAGTTCTTCATGGAATTCAAATCTTTGAAGTATTCTGAAAGTGCATCACCTAAGGATCATTTCTGTGAAGTTTCATTGAAATCTGTTGGGCGGTTTCAGAGGAGAAGATTTTTTAAGTAATTGTTCACGGACGGACGGATGGACGCCGGACAACGATCAATCACAATAGCTCACCCTGAGCACTATGTGCTCAGGTGAGCTAAAAAGCTAAACTAATGATATTGGCGGACTATCATAAGGAACACATGTATGAAGTTTCACAAATTTTTGTCCAGGATTTTGAGTTGAAGATACATGTATATTGATCCTTAACAGAAATATACATGAAGCCCCTTTTTCCTATGAGACAGTATTTGATATCAAAAAGGAAAAAAAAAAACAGTAAATATCAGCAGACATCATTTGGAACACCTGCATGAATTTCTATTAATTTTTGTCAAGGATTTTAGAAGATATCTGTCCTGAAAGATGGACAAACAGATGGTCATTGGTCCATGACGAAATTAAACATTTAGCCCCCTTTTTTCATGACATGGCATTTCATGAAATAAAAACAAATACCTATTGTCTGTGGCTTGCAATAAACAATAAGAAGATGGAGTTTCATGACATTTTGTCCTGTAGTTAAAGAGATATTGGTCCACAATGAAAATATACGTCAAGCCCCCTTTTTCCATGACACAGCAATAACTGGTCCTATTAGACCTACAATCAAACTCATTCGAGATCTTACGGTCATATATATTTAGACCAAGTTTGGTGCTGATTGGTTATTATTTGTAGATGCTAGAGTGTAAACTAAGTCAAATATAGCAATTTTTCTAATTCAAGGGCAAATAACTCCAGTCGTTCTGGTCCGATTACACCCATAATCGAATTCATCCCAGATCTTATGGTCATATACATTTTGACCAAGTTTGGTGCTGATTGGTTAATATTTGTAGATGCTAGAGTGTAAACAAAGTCAAATATAGCAATTTTTCTAATTCAAGGGCAAATAACTCAGTCGTTCTGGTCCGATTACACCCATAATCGAATTCATCCCAGATCTTATGGTCATATACATTTTGACCAAGTTTGGTGCTGATTGGTTATTATTTGTAGATGCTAGAGTGTAAACAAAGTCAAACATAGCAATTTTTCTAATTCAAGGGCAAATAACTCCAGTCGTTCTGGTCCGATTACACCCATAATCGAACTCATCCGAGATCTTATGGTCATATACATTTTGACAAAGTTTGGTGCTGATTGGTTATTATTTGTAGATGCTAGAGTGAAAACAAAGTCAAATATAGCAATTTTTCTAATTCAAGGGCAAATAACTCCAGTCGTTCTGGTCCAATTACACCCATAATCGAACTCATCCGAGATCTTATGGTCATATACATTTTGACCAAGTTTGGTGCTGATTGGTTAATATTTGTAGATGTTAGAGCGTAAACAAAAAAATGTGGACGGACGGACGACGGACGGACGGACAACGGACGGACGATGGACGCTGACGGACGGTGAGTGATCACAATAGCTCATCCTGAGCACTTTGTGCTCAGGTGAGCTAAAAAAGGTTACAGGTGCTCTTTCAGGGAAAATTTTAAGTTGCAAAGGGGGAATAACTGTGTCTAAAAGGCCCTGAGTTACATGCCCCTATAGCATTTCCCTCTTTAGATAGTAAACAAATAGCCTGAGTTTAAAGTAACTAGAACTATTGCCAATTGTACAAATACCCCCCCCCCCAAAAGCACCTAGTCACTGAAGCAGCACAATCAGAGAACATAAACAATTTTCTAATCAAAAATCACCATTGACCTTGACCTTTGACCTATGTGACCCAAAAACAATAGGGCACCTCCTTGGGTCATGAGGAACACTTGTATGAAGTTTCAGGGTCCTAGCTCAACCAGCTATTGAGTATTGATCCATCAATCTGACACAGTTTTAGATTAAGGACTGTATACACATGTAAAAGTTAACACTTTACCACACAATCCCTACTTTTAACGACCCTAAGGAAAAAGTCTTTTGAAAACATTGTGGGAAAAGGAGAAAATGCTGGTTACCAAGTAACCAGCATTTTCTCCTTTTCCCACAATGTTTTCTACTCTTCCCAATGATTTTGAGAATCATTTATTTTGTTGTCTGCAAATGCATTCAATTTGGACAGGTCTAAAATTTTGTCGTTTGGTAAAGAGTTAATATACAGTATTGACAAGTGAGGTTGGGGTGTACTAGCTAAAACTGAAAGTAGAATGAGTACAGCACAAGCATGTTGGACAGTAATTGGTTCCAAATTAATCACAGTACAAGGATTTGCTATACAGATAAAAAAACAACCTTTTTTCATAGGATTGTGTGGTAAAGATTTAACCCTTTACCAGACGACAAAATTTTAGACTCATCCAAATTGAAAGCATTTGCAGACGACAATTGCAACATGGCTTAAATGGTGCAATTTTTCTTCGATAGGGTAGAAAACATTGTGGGAAAAGGAGAAAATGCTGGTTACCAGCATTTTCTCCTTTTCCCACAATGTTTTCAAAAGGTTTCTTTCCCAGGGTCACTGAAAGGAGGCATTGTGTTGTAACGGGTTAAAGATTCATAATGAAAGTTTTACTCAATGAAAGATCTACATATTTATACACTTACCTCCAGATGTGAAAAGTGATTGAAGTATAAAGACATGTGCCGTGCTACATGTGTCTTGTTTTTCCTGGATTTTCCTCGAACATATGCCCGAAGTACATCATATATCAGTCTGAAGACTGCACACATATGTCTGTCACAAAAATACAGTAGAGTCACAACAGTTATCCCTTTAACTCTTTGGTATACAACAAAATTGTAGACCCGTCCAAAATGAAAGCATTTGCAGACGACACTATAAATTTGGCCCAAAAGATAGAATTTGTTGTGAATAAGGTAGGAAACATTGTGGGAAAAGGAGAAAATGCTGGTTATCAGCATTTTCTCCTTTTCCCACAATGTTTTCATAAGGCTTCTTCCTCAGGGTCGTTAAAATTCTGGATTGTGGGCTAAAAGCTCAACAAACAAGTCCATGTTTGAACAACCCTGAGGAAAAAGTCTCTTTCTGATACAAATCCCATTATTTGAGTTACTTGTATGTTGTTGCCTGCTTTCAATATGGACCAGTGAAGAATTTTGCTGTTTTGTAAAGAGTTTTAGCAAAAAAATTCATATGGTCAAGAATTAAGTTCAAACTGACAAATACCTTCACTGGATCTTCTTTTATTTGGCAGCATTGAACAACCCAAATAACCATCATGTTTTAATGACTATCAGGAAGAAGGCTTTGAAAACATAGGAAAAGGAGATTGTCTCCTTGTCCCACAATGTTTTCTAATCTTTCTGAGACAAATCTTTTCTTTTTCCCTGCATTAACTGTGTCATCTTCATATGCTCTCCATATGGAGAAGTCTAAAGTTTTGTTGTCTGGTAAAGAGTAAAATTCCTGCGCTTCATAAATGCATGAGTCATCTCTGTGAAAAGGGGGGCTCAATGCATCTGCGAAAAGTATCAATCCAGGTCAGCCTGCGCAGTCCGCGCAGGCTGACCTGGACCGAAACTTTTCGCTGTTGGTCAATTTTCTGAATGCCAAAGGACCAGTCTACCTCATGATTCAGTTGGTTGTTAAAAAAGTGGCTATTATGGATAGCCTAACCCTTGCCAGAGCATGTAAGAGTTGTTTTTTTTAAATAATTCTATATGAAGCATGCTCTGGAAAAGGGGGATTTAATGCATCTCCATGATGCATTATGACAAGCAAGTCATTACATAATGATGGATCCATAAAGCAATTTTATCTAACAACTGGCTGAATCATAAGGTAGAACTGTCCATGCACATGCAGAAAATTTACCACAGGCAAAGTTTCGACACAGGTCAGCCTGGGTCAATACTTATTGCAGATGCATCAAACCTCCTTTTCACAGAGCATGGCTTGTATGAATTAACCTCTCTTTCATGTGGATCAATTACAATAGGAATCATTTATAAACAGGTACAGGAAACATTATTCTCTTTTCCCCTACACAATCTTGACTTTAAACAACCCTGAAAAAGACACCTTTTGAAAATATTTTGGGAAAAGGAGAAAATGCTGGTAACCAACAATTTCTCTTTTTTTCCACAATATTTTCTGCCATTCCCAAAACAGATTTCAACTTTTGAGTCACATTTATCTTGTCATCTGCAAATGCTTTCAATTTGGACCAGTCTCAACACTCGACTGCAGTTGCTTTAAGAAACAGATTGATTTTCTGGGAAAATTCTAAATTCTAAAAAAGGGCATAACTGTCAAAAATGTTTTGATGGTTACCTGCCCTTGTTGATTGGTTTCCCATTTTAATAGTTAACATCTAGTACGAATTTGAAGTAAATATCTCAAGAAATGAAAGAGATGTTATAAAATGCCAAAGTTTTTGCACTTCGATGCAGGGGATGATGCAGACAATGCAGGCAACAGGGCCATGACAGTATCTCAATGTATTTTTCGAAAACAGCCAAGATAAAAATTCAATGAAAGCAAGAAAAGAACATACATGTTGCTAGGTTGGAAGGTCTGGTTTAGTATTTCTATCACTCTGTCGATAATTCCAAGATTTCTGAACAGTTTCTGGCGTTTTTTCACTGGCAGTCCGTCCACCTCCATGAAGCTTATCATTTCCTCAAAGCTCTGGCCAAACAAAAAAAAACGGACTGACTATGTTGTATTCTTTCTTCAACTATGCCTTAGAAAGTGTCACTGTGTTTCACTCTTTACCAAACGACAAAATGTTAGACATGTCCAAATTGAGAGCATTTTGCAGACAACTAATTAAATGTGGCTGAAATTCTGAAATTCGTCTTTGAAAGGGTGGAAAACATTGTGGGAAAAGGAGAAAATGCTGGTTACCAGCATTTTCTCCTTTTCTAAAAATGTTTTAGAAGGGTTTTTCCTCAGGGTTGTTTAAACTCGGAATTGTGTGGTAAAAGTTTAAGTGATTAACCCTGTACCAAGCAATCCAGAGTTTTAACCGTCTTGAGGAAAAAGTTTTTTGCGGGCTATTCTTGCAATGCTTTCTACCCATTCAGAGACAAATACCATCATTTAAGCCAGAATTATTTTGTTGTATTTAATACTTTCAAAGATACATCCCTACAGCCAGAAGGAAAAAAAAACTGTTTATACTTTATAGACTGTAGAATGATTCAGAATTTAGTCAGCTGTGTAAACATAGATAAATACCAATATATGTAGTGTAAGGGAAAAAATACATATACATGTATTGGAAATCTTTGATTTTAAACCAGAAATATCACAACAGTGATTTCTTTGATGGCCTCCAGAAAATGAAATGCATTTTCTATTGCTTGTAATCTATGCAACATTGCAACCATCAGGGGCAACATTTGGCATGAAGATACAAGAATGATCATGATTTGATAAAATAAAGATTAAATGGGTTAAAAACAGGCTGAAAACAAGTATAACTGTATTTTTCATTTGATTACGAGTGAATTTTTGTCATAATAGTTAATCATGTCCTTTGGTTAACCCATACTCAGAGTTACAAAAGTGACCTTGCATGCAAGTTCGTGTCAGTTAACCCTTCACTAAATAATCCTGTGTTTTTACAACTCTGAGGAGGAGCCTTTTGAAAACATTGTGGAAAAAGGAGAAAATGTTAGTTACCAGTTTTTTCTCGTTTTCACACAATCTTTTCTTCCTAGTCAAAGAACTTAAGTTCATTTGTAACACAATCAAATTTGTCATCTGCTGATGCTATAAACTCGAAAGGGTCTAAAATTTATAATTTGGTGAAGAGGTAAATAATAAATGCACTTTGTTAACCCTTTACCACACAATTCCATGTTTTAATGACTCTGAGGATGAAGGCTTTTAAAAACAATGTGAGAAAAGGAGTAAATGCCAAAACCAGCATTTTTCTCATTACTGAAAATAGCACATCAGCACATCGCCTCTATATCATATATAATATCACAATACAGTAGGAATATGCCATTGTGCTATTTTAAGTACCGTAATAGTGTTCGATGATTGACCAATGAAAATTTCAGTGTTCCATGATAATGGTACTTCAAAGGCCTATGATCCAAAGAAGACTTGAAATACATCATTTCAGTGGTAAGCATGTTTTCTCTTATCCTGCCGTTTGCAACCACGGAAGTATTTTACTTAAGAGTATAAGACAAGGTCAGCCTGCACATACCTGCAGTCTGATCTTGCTTTACACTCTCCACCACTCTCTCCATAGTTTTGTTCATGTAAAAGCTGCTCAATGTCAAACAATGTGACAAAATTTATCAACAATTGAAATTCAGCAGGGTAAGGGCTAAGTTAACACTTAAAGTGCTCTTCACAATTTCAGTTGTCTTTGTAGTTAATGTAGATCAAGATCAAACTGCACAAAACATGCAGTCTGATCTTGACTGTCGGCTTTGCTGAATTACTACAGACAAATGCAACAATGAGACTGCAATTATCCCTCTACCAAACAATCCCGACTTTTAACGATCCTGAGAAAGAAGCCTTTTAAAAACATTGTGGGAAAAAGAGAAAATGCTGGTAACCAGCATTTTCTCCTTTTCCCACAATGTTTTCTACCCTTTCCAACACCAATTTCAATTTTTGGGTCACATTCATTTTGTCGTCTGCAAATGCTTTCAATTTGGACTGGTCTAAAATTTTGTCGTTTGGTAAAGGGTTAAATGGCTAATTGTATCTAATTATAGATATATCCAATTCCTTTAATTCACCCTTTACCAGATGACAAAATTTTAGACTTGTGTGCAATGAAAGCACTTGCAGACAACAAATCAAATGCGACTCACGTTACAAGATATACCGTATATCGGGTTTTTTTGCGTCCCAAAGTTTTCATGAGTTTGGTCAAAATAAATTTTTCATGTTTTTTATTTCCACAAATTCATTAAAATGTTTCTATTTTTCGCGAAATCGTAAATATATGATAGCATCAAACCTACCAAAAATATTTATCAGTATGTCTGGTATTATATAGAATTTACCTTTTTAATCAGGTATTTCAAAATCTCAAAATTACTCTTTTTCCCAGTGATTCAGCTGGTATGCATAAATAAATAAATAAGAAAAAGAATTATTCAAATCGCAGACCACCGGTAGTGCCTAGTGGGTTTATTTATTCAAAATTCATAGAATCATTTGCCTAAAAATAGACACTAGGAAACTAAGGAAAACAACTTTGCTCAAACTTCGGTATAATGATTAGCGACATCTAACCACAACTCTCTCCGTACATGTAAAGATTATTATGTTAAGTCTGTCTATTCTTTCATTTTTTCAAGATACCAGCATTTTCATTACCATACTAAATACATTCTATGGATCAACAGTACTCAAGCCGACTTGCTTACTCAATTACCTACCAACACTGGAACATTATTATTCCCCTATTCCATTAACAGTAGCCAAGTGAGCTAAGCAAAGAATTTTTTTCTCTTGATGTTTCATATCAAAGGAAGGATTTTCAGATTGTATAGAATATTTAGCGAATATAATTTTCGCGAGAATTACCCGCTTGCGAAAATAGCGAAAATTTCCTTCCCTCAAAAAAAAACCTGACATAAAATATCTGTGAAAGAGTAGAACACATGGAAAAAAGAGAAAAAGTTGGTTACCAGTACCTCCTCCTTTTCCATAATTGTTTTCGAAAACTACATCCCCTAAGGCAGATAAAACTCGGGATTGTGTGTTAAAGGTTAATAAAATCATGTGATTACTCCTATACCTACAATTTTTTCATCGATGAATCAAGTCATGAGATCACTTGATTTCCTGCGCTAAGTTAAACAAAGAAATCACATGACTTAATAGTTTTAATTTGCTGCAAAAGAAATGAGATAAAAATACCTTCAAAATATTCCTTGACAAGGCAGTATCTCCAACTGTTGCAATTTGTCTCTGAAATACACAAATGACATAATGTTACTGCAGTAAAGATAACTCATCCAGGAAATTCTCTCACATCTTGTCACATGGTAAGGCATCATGGTTATATAAAGGAGAATTATTCTAAGGTAAAGAAATATCCTTTAAAAAAAATACATGGAAAACATTTTTCTTCTTTTTAAAGCTGTCTCCTGCATGGACATGAAAGCATAATATAGCCTTGAGTGTCTGTATTCCATGATGATAAAAAAACAACATGACGAAATTACAAGTTTAGACAAGAAAATAAACTAGAAAGTATTTACCTTCATAAAAATTTTCACGTAAATTTAAAATTATAACTTTGATATTATTTTCATGTTCTGATATATCAAAACAAGAGGGCCATGATGGCCCTGTATCACTCCACTGGCTTATAAATATAAACCATGAAGAAAAGTCTTCACTATATAAGCCCTTATAAAACTTTGACCCCAGGGCTACAGTTGGACTAAATGGGGAATATGTGTATTAGAAGAATAACATGCCAAATTTGGGAGTTCTTGGCCTTATGGCTGGTAACAAGATGGTTTCTGAACTTTTCCCTCCATAAACCCATGTAAAACTTGTGACCCCTGGTGCAGGGCCAAACTTGATCCTAGGGTTGTAACTTGGGCCCTCTTTGTAATTGTCCACTAGATAATGCTATAATTATACAAAATTTGGTAGCCTAAGCCTTATGGCTATGTACACCAAGATTTAAAAGTTTTCCCTATGTAAGCCCATGTAAATCTTATGAACCTCCGCCGCCCGCCCCCCCCCCCCCAAGCATGAGGCCAAATTGACCCCAGGACTATACTTTGGGCACTTTTGGTAGACCCCAACTAGATCAAGCTAAATGCAAAATTTGGTAGCTCTAGGCCTTATGGCTAGGTACGGGAAGATTTTTAAAGTTTTCTCTATATAAGCCTATGTAAAACTTGTGACCCCTGGGGCAGAACCAATTTTGACCCCAGGGCTATAATTTCAAGAAACATGATAGAGGTCTACTACATAAAGCTACAGGCCAAATTTGGTAGCCCTATGCCTTATGGTTTCAGACAAGAAGATTTTTAAAGTTTTCTCTATATAAGCCTATGTAAAACTTGTGACCCCTGGGGCAGAGCCAATTTTGACCCCAGGGCTATAATTTCAAGAAACATGATAGAGGTCTACTACATAAAGCTACATGCCAAATTTGGTAGCCCTATGCCTTATAGTTTCAGACAAGAAGATTTTTAAAGATTTCCAATATTTTTCAGTTTTGTTGCCATGGCAACCAGAGTTTTTGAAGGAATCAAATTCTTTCAAGAAATTCTGAAGAGGACCATGGCAGGATCATTTCTGTGAAGTTTCATGAAAATTGGATGGGTAGTTTCAGAGAAGAAGATGTTTGAAATAAAAGTTAACGCACGGACGGACGGACGGACGGACGCACGCACGCACGCACGCATGCACGCACGACGGACACCGGGCCATGACATTAGCCCGCTGGCCTTCGGCCAGTGGAGCTAAAAATACATGCAGTGTGCCTTACTGAGGAAACACTGTGTGACCTAACTCCAGTAGCTTGGTAGTAATTACTGCAGAAAGTATTACTGACCCCCGCAGTTTTTGAGAGAGGATACTACATAGAAGTAAGACAATTAATTTTTTCATGTCTTTGTCTCACATTTGGCTTATATTCTGTTGCAGTAAAAAATTTGAATACTGGTAAAGGTTACGAGCTGAAATACCATGTGATGTCAACTGCATGGAAATGAAATTACTGGCTCAAGGACGTTCACAAAATATGAACACTCACTGCTGTATAAACAGTAATGCATTAACTTGTTACCGCCATTTTCATGCCCCTCAAGTAGACAACTTTAAAGAAAAATGGGAAAAGGAGTAGTTAATCCTTTACCACACAATCCTGAGTTTTAACAACCCTGACCTAAAGGGCTTTTGAAAACGCTGTGGGAAAAGGAGAAAATGCTGGTAACCAGCATTTTCTCCTTTTCCCACACCGTTTTCTACCCTTTCCAAGTCCAATTTCAATTTTTGAGACACATTTATTTTGTCGTCTGCAAATGCTATCAATTGGACAATTCTAAAATTTTGTTGTTTGGTAAAGAGTTAATTATAATACAAACTTGCTTATTTACCTGTAATGTTCTCCATATCATTCACAAAGCTCTTTTATCTTTCCCAGTACTATCTCTTCTTTATGTTACTTGAACCAGTGCTATAATGTCTTGAATTAGCTTATATAGTAAAGGACTAGCTCCTAGCCACACATCAAAATCTTATACTCACTCATGTTGAGAGCATTTGCAGACTAGTAGTAAAATGTGGAGAAAATGATGGGATTGTCTTTGTATGGGTAGAAAATATTGTGGGAAAAGAAGAAAATGCTGGTTACCACCATTTTCTTCTTTTCCCACAATGTTTTCAAAAGCTTTCTCAGGGTCATTAAAACATGGAATTCTTTAGTAAAGACTTGGTTAATTTCATAAAAACTTATTTACAGAACTTAGCCAGCCTTTACCAAAGAATCCCACGTTTTTTTGACCCTGAGAAAGAAGGCTTTTGTCCAATTTATCTGGCAATCCAATCAATAAAATGTGCCCTTTCTAATAAAATGTTTACCTTTAACAGATAAGGCACCATTCCAGCAACAAAAGTGTACTGCATATAATCAGTCTGGTCCACTTTCTCAATCACAAACAGGTCTTCATACTGCCATTCACTGAAGTGATCTCTCTGAGGAAAAAAAGAAAATACATTTGGGCCATGCTCTGGCAAAAGGAGGCTTTATGCTTCTCCATGATACATCATATTAATCAAGGCATCCCATTAATCACAAATCCATTATGGCTACTTTTTTTAATGACCTACTTAACCCTTTCCCAAACGACAAATTTTGGATTGGTCCAAACTGAAAGACCTTGCAGACGACAATTTTAAATTTGATGAAAATGGCAGAAAGGTCTCAAAAAGGGTAGAAAACACTGTGGTAAAAGGAGAAATTACTCGTTACGAGCAATTTCTCCTTTTCCCACAGTGTTTTCAAAAGACTTGTACTGCCAACACGTGAAAACCAGGGCTTGTTTGGGAAAGGGTTAATCATGAGGTAGGCTGGTCCTTGGACATACAGAAAATTTACCAACAGCAAAAAGTTTCGGCCCAGGTCAACCTGCATGGACTAGTGCAGCCTGACCTTGGTCAATACTTTTTCGCAGATCTATAAAGCCCCCCTTTCACAGAGCATGGCTCATTTACATTCTAGCAAAATCTTAACTCTTTACCATGTGACAAATTTTAGTCTTGTCCAAGCACTTGGTATATGGTTACTCTTTTAATAGTTTACACAACCAGCCCAAGTTTGAAGTAGATATCTTCTGCAATGACAGATATATGAGAAAATAAAAAAAAAAAATCACAGAATGATGCAGATGGCAACCAGGCTATGACAATACCTTGACTTTTTGCTCAAAAAAGCTGAGATAAAAAATAAGTCTGGCACCCAAATTTTGACTTTATAACCCTGCTGAGTGCTTCAAATGAAAAGAAAGATATTCAAAACTCACATGAACTATGCACACAAATGTCTAACTTCAAGGGAAAATAACAATTCAATGTAAGTTTTTCAATAAAATGATAGCAAAATGGATTGTTTGAATAAGTGGAGATTTATGTCACTTTCAACAACTCTTTACCAAACAACAAAATTTTAGACTTGTCCTGAATGAAAGCATTGGCAGATGACAAATTGGATATAGCTCAAAATAAGTAATTTGTCTATCATAGGGCAGACAAAATTGTGGGAAAAGGAGAAAATGCTTGTAACAAGCATTTTCTCCTTTTCCCACAATGTTTTCAAACGCTTTCTCCAGAGGGTCATTAAAACTCAGGGTTATGTCGGGAAGGGTTAAGTATAACGATGTTTCGATTCTATCAAATATTACGATTGGCACAGTAGAAACAAAGATCATGTGAGTCAAGCCAAACCAATATGGCCACAGCACCTAGCTGGAGCAATTAACTCTTTACCAAACAACAAAATTTTACACTAGTCAAAATTGAAAGCCCTTGCAGATGAAAAATGTTGCACAAATTTAAAAAAATGTCTTTGAAAGGGTTGAAAATATTGTAGGAAAAGGACAAAATACAGGTTACCAATGCTTACAAAAGTCCTTTTTCTTGGGATCGATAAACTGTGATAGTGTGGTAAATGGTTAATGCAGGCAAATAGATAGACGCATCCTGTCATTTATAAGAAATGCTTCAAACATTTTGTCTAAAGTCTATCCCATTTGCGTTCACCATTTATCGCACATGTTTTAATGACCCTGATGGAGAAGACTTTTGAAAAAAATTGTGGGAAAAGGAGTAAATGCTGTTAACCAGCATTTTCCCCTTTTTGCACAATGTTTTCTGTCCTATCAAGGACAAATTTTGTCATTCTAGTCACCTTTAATTTGTTGCCTGCAAATGCTTTAAATTCAGACCAGGGTACATTTTTTTCATTTAAGGTAGGGTTAATTAAAGGGGGGTAATCATGCCAGATACATTACAAGGTAACAGCTATTCTGTTCATGGCTTTCCAGGGTTTCACAAATTCAAGGTTTGGGATTTGCAGTGCCTTGCCCAGAGAAATTCTTCATGACCTATGCCTCCAGCTGCATCATTTATGGGCTTTTCTGGTGATCAATCCTCCCCCTCAACTCTTTACCACACAATCCAGTCTTTTAATGATCTAGAGAAAGAATGCTTTTGAAAACATAGTGGTTAAAAGGATAAAATGCTGTAACTAGCATCTTCTCCTTTTCCAACAATGTTCTCTAGCCTAAAGAGTCAAACATCAGGCCACTAAGGACCCTCAACAAAAAGGAGGAAACAGTTTATGAATTATACTTATCAGCATGCCAGAGAGCATATGGATGGTCAGAAGGATGACATACAGACAGAAAGAAAGACAGGCTGATTTCAGTATAACCTAATAACCTTTGGTTTAACCCTCTACCAGACAATCCTGACTTTAAACATCTTTGAGAAAGAAGCCTTTTGAAAACATAGTGGGTATAGGAGAAAATGCTGGTAACAAGCATTTACTCCTTTTTTTCTCCACAATGTTTTCTACCCTATCAGGATAAATTCCACTATTTGAGTAATATTCAAATTGTCATCTGCAAATGCTTTGAATTTTAACAAGTCTACATTTTTCTCATGTGAAAAAAAGTAAATGAGATATAATGATGAGATATGATACCACAGAGGGAGCAGCTGAACCCCTAACTGTAACCAGTTTAGCTTTGCTTATTTGGAGAGATTCTAAAGGTCTACTATCAGAGTTGCTGTCACTTTGTAGCCTCTTGTATTTCTCATAATCTGAAAAAAAAAAGAACAGATGTCTTTTCTTAGTATAACTTGTGCAGCAAAATATTATGGTTGTATATTTGCAAAAGTCAAGCTAACTCTTTACTGTATTATTGACCTTGAGGAAAAAGAGGCCCTTGAAAACATCGTGGGAAAAGAAGAAAATGCTTGTAACCAGTATTTTCTCTTTTCCCAACAATGTTTTCTATCCTTCCAAAGGCAAATTTTAGTTTTTGAATCACAGTTATTTTGTTGTCCACAGGTAAATGTTTTCAATTTGAAGCAGTGTAAAATTCTGTCATTTAGCAAAAAGTTAAATCTTTACCAGACAAAAAAGTTTTAGGTTTTCCCGAATTGGGATCATTTACAGATGACAAATTTCAATATAATTCAAATGATTTGATTTTTCTTTTTAAAGGTAGAAAATGTTGCAGGAAAAGAATGAAATACTGGTTACCAGCATTATCTTCTTTTCTCTTATTTTTCTGTCTTGGGGTCATTAAAATTTGGGATTGTTTGGTAAAGGGGAAACATAGGCTTCTTTGACAAGATAAGAAATTTCTACATTGTGAGAGAAAAATATATATGATTTAAACATGAAATTATTTCTCTTCAAATGAAAAGTCTTAACTCTGCAATGGAATCATCATAATGTAAGACTTGATAGAAACTGGTTTTGAATAGTTGTAAGACCCTGAGAGAAAAAGCTTTAGAAAATATTATGGGAAAGGAAGAAAATGGAAAGCATTTTCTCTTTTTCCCACAATGTTTTCTGTCCTTTCAGGGAAGAAAATAGAAAGCATTTTCTCTATTTCCCACCATGTTTTCTACCCTTTCATGGTAAAATCCAATCATTTGAATAAATTTTGATATGTCATCTGCAAGAGTTTTGAATTTGAACATGTCAAAAAAGTTTGTAGTTCTGTAAAGACATAAAGCAGTTCTATGCATTGTGCCCTACTGAAGCTTTGACTTTGTCTAGAAGCAGAACAGTATGGAAACCATTTAGCTGAAAAAAAAATGGACAAAAAAGCAATGTCTATTTTTGTCACAATGTTTTCACATGAGTTCTGGCCATAAAGCTTTTTCAATATTGTTTGTCTGGAAATCACACAGTATTTTCAAGGTTGTCTGCTGCACAATTAAGATTTAAATCTTTACTAGATAACAAAAATTTTAGCTTTGGTCAAATTCAAAGCATCTGTAGACTACAAATTAAATCTGGCTCAAAACATGGTCTTTCTTTCAAAGGGTAGAAAACATTGTGGGAAAAGGAGAAAATGCTGGTTAACGAGCATTTTCTCCTTCCCCCACAATGTTTTCAAGGGAATTCTCCGTTAGGGTTGTTAGAACTCAGGACTGTGTGGTAAATAGTTAATGGAATCATTCAGAGTTCAACTCTTTACCAAATGACAACATTTCAGACTCCTACAAGTTCAAAGCATTTGCAGACAACAAATTGAAATATTACTCAAATGAAGTGATTTATCAATTGAAAGAGAAAAAACATTGTGATAAAAAGGAGAAAATTCCGATCACCTTTTTCAGGATTGTGTGGTAAAAGGTACATCAATGCCTAGGTCATAAATAAACACAGGCACAGTCCAATATTTCACAGTGGTAGACATTGACATTTTGGAATTGGAAAGGGGCCACTGGATTGTGATATTTTTTTCCAACTATGGTCAAAATTAAAATGGGTGCCAGACGATTTTTGTCGACAGAGGCTGTAGTGTTAGTTTGATAATCTGACAGTACTAGTCGGCGACAACCTTCCAATGACAAAAGACGTCTGTGTGGTGAAGATGTGAACAGGGTGATCGCTCTGTGGGAATCTTCCGATCACCATCCAGAGACCAGCTGATTTCCCTGATCAGCAGTTTCATATCAAATATAAGTAATTAAAATGCCAGGAAAGCAGGACGAAGAAAAATCCATTCAAAGGCAAGACTGCAACAAGGCCTGCCAACTGCAAACAAAGGCAGGGTAACCGCAAGCTTATGACTTGGGTCCAGTGAAAGTTGACTTTCCCTACATTAGGTAATGCGAGATACCACCACTGCAAAAAATATTAAGATATTCATTTTTGGAAAAGGTATCACTTTGAATCTCCTCTTGAAACCCACATAAATCTAACCACCCATATGTCTTACTAGCAAAGAAATAGCATTTTTGATCTCTTAGAGGCCAACCAGGCAGCAGGACAGTGATGGACTGATGTGTTTTAGCCCAATTACAAACAAGAGGGCCAAAATGGCCCTGAAGCGCTCACCTGAACAAGTTTTACTTTTTCCTTCTGATCACCAGAGCCATGTTTCTTGACGGATCAAAATATCACGAACAGTTTTTGAAAAGGGTCAACCAAAGAACATCCCTGTGAAATTATTTCAAAATCTGACCAGCGGTTTCAGAGAAGAAGAATTTTTAAGAATTTCTTCATTTCTGTATAGTGCAAGTAGCCCCCATTCACCAGAGCCATGTTTCTTGACGGATCAAAATTTCGCGAACAATTTTTAAAAAGGGTCACCCAAGGAACATCTCTGTGAAATTATTCTAAAATCTGGCCAGCGGTTTCAGAGAAGAAGAATTTTTAAGAATTTCTTCATTTCTGTATAGTGCAAGAAGCCCCCATTCACCAGAGCCATGTTTCTTGACGGATCAAAATTTCGCGAACAGTTTTTAAAAAGGGTCACCCAAGGAACATCTCTGTGAAATTATTTTAAAATCTGGCCAGCGGTTTCAGAGAAGAAGAATTTTTAAGAATTCCTTCATTTCTGTATAGTGCAAGAAGCCCCCATTCACCAGAGCCATGTTTCTTGACGGATCAAAATTTCGCGAACAATTTTTGAAAAGGGTCACCCAAGGAACATCTCTGTGAAATTATTTTAAAATCTGGCCAGCAGTTTCAGAGAAGAAGATTTTTAAAGAATTTCCTAAAAAATTCCATTTTGTTGCCATGGCAACCAGCGTTTTTGACGGAATCAAATTCTGCGAACAATTTTTAAAGAAGACCTCCCAAGGAACATTCCAGCCAAGTTTGGTCCAAATTGGCCCAGCGGTTTAGGAGGAGTTGATGTTTAAAGAATTGTTGACGACGCACGACGACCGACAGACGACGGACGACGGACACTGGGTGACCCTAAAAGCTCCCCTTGAGCATGTTGTGCTCAGGTGAGCTAAAAAAAAAGAGAAATCATGGGTAACCATTATCTCTTAACCCTTTAGCACACAATTCTGAGCTTTAACGACCCTGAGAAAGTAGCCTTTATAAAAAATTTGCAGGAAAAGGAGAAAATGCCGGAAACCTTTTCCCACAATGTTTTTTACCTAAACATAACAATACTATTATTTGAAAAGCGTTTGAATTTTCATCTGTAAATTCCTCCAAAATGGACAAGTCTAAATTTTTGCTGTGTGGTAAAGGGTTAACCCTTTACCGCACAATGCCGCCTTTTGATGCCCCAGGGAAAGAAGCCCTTTGAAAACATTGTGGGAAAAGGAGAAAATGCTGGTAACTAGCATTTTCTCCATTTCCCACAATGTTTCCTACCCTATCGAAGTAAAATTGCACCATTTGAACCACAATGAAATTGTCGTCTGCAAATGTTTTCAATTTGGATGAGGCTAAAATTTTGCTGTGTGGTAAAGGGTTAAGTAGTACCTAAACCTTCAATGGGCACAGTCCGATGACCAAATTTTTCAGCTGCCACTCTTTGATTGCCAGTGACGCCATGTGATATATTTGGTAACACTTCTGACAACAATTCTTTATTTGTGACTTTAGCATAACACAATTCTTCTCCATTGAAATTTATACTTTGAAAAACCTGCAAATTTAGAGGTATTTTTCTTAAGAAAACCGTGATTCTGGTTCCCTGTTTTACAGAGAAAAACTAATTCTCTTACCTGCTGAAACATGTATCCAATGCTTTGTGGGAATGTTTTGTAAGCTGTAACTAGATTTGCACACTACATCATCTGCTCCCTGTGCATGTAAAATACAGACATATGTATGTACAAATAAATCATACCTGACACTTCCAGAATGACAACTTATTGCCATATTTTACTTCTTTACACAACAGAATATGAAATAAAGTTTCATTTGATGATTTTCTCTATAGGTGTTTTTAAGCATCAAGACCTAATTTTTGTAGATATTGTGTCAAATATACAATAATAGACACAAGTATGCTCCAAAACATTACTTTTAACCCTTCACTATACAATCCCAACTTTAAACAACCCTAAAGAAAAAGCCTTTTGAAAACATTGTGGGAGATAGAAAAAATGATGGTAACCAGCATTTCCCCTTTTCCAACAATATATTCTACCCTACCCAAAACAAAATTCGCTTTTTGAGCCACATTTGATTTGTCGTCTGCAGATGCTTTCAATTTCAACCTGTCTAAAAATTTGTCGTTTGGTAAGGTGTTAAAAAGCCCAGTAGTGTCGAAAGGTAATTAGGAAGGGTGTAAAAATGCCTTTAGATTTAAATCATACCATGTACTTACATGATCAGCAGACACAAGTTTGAATTCTGCCTTAGTTTCTAGAGGGTCAGGGGTCAAGGACACTCTATCAACTGTTTCTAAGCACAGGTACTGCCTGGTACAAAGATGTAACAACCTCACTGTGTTTGACTGTTTAATCACACCATCTGAAACATAAGTTCCATTAAAAACAGCATATAAAACCGTTTATCACAGTAAAAATTTGAAATTTGTGATTTAACATATCTTTACACATGAAACCTCCTCCAGCAGTATATTAAACCCATGACTTATTTTTGATAGTACACTAGTGTATCATAGTTTTCTGGGTCCCAGTTCTGGTCATTGTTGTAGTTATGAGTATGTAAAGCAGGCCAAACCAACCACAGCACACATTGGAATTTCTACTAATTTGCCATTTCATGAGCAAATGACATTGTTGTTGTTACCAAATCATCTAATACATGTGGAAAATGTTATGAATTTCATGCTTATTAGCTAAAAGAAATGCAACATAAACTACACCACAAAATTGTGGAGATATTTTGTTTCTCTCTTCTTTAACCCTTTCCGAAACAAGCCCTGGTTTTCACGTGTCTGAAGTACAAGTCTTTTGAAAACACTGTGGGAAAAGGAGAAATTGCTCGTAACGAGCAATTTCTCCTTTTCCCACAGTGTTTTCTACCCTTTTTGAGAACTTTCTGCCATTTTCATCAATTTTAAAATTGTCATCTGCAAACTCTTTCAATTTGGACCAGTCCAAAACTTGTCGTTTGGGAAAGGGTTAAACTGTTTCATTCTACTCTCAATGTAAATGTATCAGAGCTATCTTTTTCTGTATGTACATTTCAAACCAAATTACATCTGTAAACATGGATCCGTGGACAGTATAAAGGTGGTAGGTCATGATACAGGATACATTTTTGTACGTCATTTGTTTTATGTGATAAATGGAATCTCACATTTATGTTCATGTATTATCATTTTCATCAAACTCGTTGATTAAATGTATATGACACTCACTATAGCTAGGGCTACATAATTCTAGTAAACTTGTTGATAAAAGTGATAAAACATAAACACTCATGTCAGATCCACTATATCACCTGAACTATGCTCTGAGGTTTAACCCTTGTACTGTGAACAAAATGAAATAAGATTTCTCACTTAGTACTAAAGATACAGATTTTTTTGCAGTTTGAAAGCTGTTTTTGTCAGAATATCCTGCAATGAAGCTGACAGTGTAGATCATTTATCAGATTGCACATTCTAAGCAGTCTGATCTTGATCTACACTGTCCACAGAGGCAATTAATCCCAGGTTCAGTAAAAACAAATCAAATATCACTGGAACCTACAAGGTGCCCGTAACATTGCCAAATTGTTACCTCACCCATAACAGGAAAAGAAAATAAGAAATGAAAGTCTTAATATACTTATTAGCTACTGCATCACAATGAACGGTGTGTCCATAAATACAGATGGCTGCACTTGATTGTACCATATATTATGGGGCCATTGATTTTTGTTTACATGTGGTCCCTGTAACAGGTCCACACATGCCTTCAGTTTGAAGAGTTCCAAGAATGGCAATAATGGGTATTCCATACTGTTACTTCCCTAGTAATTCATCTAATCCCAATCTAATCCCAGACACAATGCATAACCTTTTACTATACGATCCCAAGTTTTAACAACTCTGAAGAAAAATGCATTTGAAAACAATATGGGAAAAGGAGAAAATGCTAGTAACCAGCATTTTCCCCTTTTTTTCCAATACATTCTACCCCTTATCTAATCTGTTGTTGGCAAATGCTTTCAATTTGATCCAGTCCAAAATTTTGTTGTCTGATACTGAAATAATAGAATTTCTAACCTGCAACATCAGGAGTGACCAGCTCTACCTGCCAGTATGTAATAGCTGAACTGCTGGGCTGCAGCGAGTGTGGGCACTCTAGATTTTGTGGACGAAGTCTCAGGTGAACTGTAAGTCATGAAATAAAAAAAATTCTTATATTTTTGCAGGTACAGGTAGATGTAAATAAATGCTACAATGACAATAGAAATCACTATATACCTTTTTTCAGTAGTCATTATAAAGGATACACATAACCAGAGGGCAATGATGGCCCTGTATTGCTCCACTGCCTTTCAATAAATGTATCTTGCACTTAACTAGCACTGACAGACATATACATCATAAGTAGTCTGTATGGTATGTATGACAAAAAACTTTCATAGAAAAATAGCCTAGACCCCCCCCTCCCCCCCCAAAAAAAAAGTCATATCTTTTTTCAAATGCAAAGCTGTGTCAGTGTATACAAAAAGGTCTAATCAAGCATCATTTGTACCAAATATCAATGAACTTTAAAAAAGTGTACTTTGACAAATAGATTTCTAAAACTTAAGTAGCAGAAATCAAACACTTTTTTTTTTTCAATGGAACGAATGTTAAAGTTCTGGAATGAAAAAAAACCGAATGATACACACCTTACTTTATAATAAATATTTAAATGGTCTGAGCATAAAAATGTACATAAGAATAGATTCCTTTTACTGAACATTTTCTGTCCAAAAACTTTAATTCCCAATACCAATCATGTAAAAAAGTGTAGTTTGATAATCAAGAGAGGCAAATGGTAACAAACTCCATGTATCTGCTATCCACATGCTTTTTGAAAACCTTGTGAGAAAGGAGAAAATTTTGGCAACTAGCATTTTTTTTCCTTTTCCCACAAAGTGTACTACATTTCTACAGACAATTACCATCATTTCAGCAAAATGTAACATATTGTCTGCATATACTTTCAATTTGGACCAGTCTAAAATTTTTTCATTTGGTAAAGAGTTCAGTACAGTGTATATCAAGTTCTTCAATGGGCGCTTAGGTCTTTGCCAAACGACAAAATGTTAGACTAGTCCAAATTCGAAGCATGGGCAGACAACAATGTAAATGTGTCTCAAAAATTGAAATTCGTTTTGGAAAGGGCAGAAAATATTGCGGACAAGGAGAAAATGCTGGTTACCAGCATTTTCTCCTGTTTCCACTATGTTTTCCAAAGTTTTTTTTGTTCTAAGGGTTATTACAAGTCAGGATTGTGTGGTAGAGGGTTAAAGAAAAAGAAAGAGAAGAAAAAGTCTCTCTTGTTTAATAACTCAAAGCTTATATGTGGAAACCATGATCAGCAACCATTATAAATTCAGTTCTTATTCTAAATCCCAAACTAGACATGCGACTGACTGAGATGTTCTCCCTAAATCTATAAAATGGCTTGTCTTTGTGCCTAACCCTTTACCACACAATCCTGAATTTTAACAACCCTGAAGAAGAAGCCTTTTGAAGTCATTATGAGAAAAGGAGAAAATGCTGGTAACCAGCATTTTCTTCTTTCCCACAATTTTTTCTACCCTATCAAAAACAAGCCCCATCATTTAATCCATGTTTTATTTGTCATCTGCAAATGCTTTCAATCTGGACAAGTTTAAAATTTTGTCATTTGGTAGAGTTAAAATCAGAACAATGTTCAAAACTGTTGGTGGATAAAGTAACATTACTAACCATTTTCTGTGACATCTCTACCAAAACTGCCTTCTGCCACAAGATAGCCTTGCATCTCACTGTGAAAGAACCTAACAACATCCCCAGTCTGCAATAAACAGTTCAATCTCAGATAATAAATGAGCCGTACACTGGCAAAAGGGGATTTATTGCATCTCAGTGATGCATTATACAAAACAAGTTGTCACATAATTATGGATCCAAAAAATCCATTTTGTCTAACAACCAATTGAAACCTGAGGTTGCTTGGTCCTTTGTCATGCAGAAAATTTGCCAAAGCAAAAAGTTTCGACACAGGTCAGCCTGCACAGACTGACCTGCGTCAATACTTTTTGCAAATGCATTAAACCTCCTTTTCACAGAGCATGGCTTATATGTTTTCTTTGTAAAACTACCCAGTCACAAAAGTGAACTGAGATCTGAAAAAAACAGAACCTTCCGAATGAAAGAAATTGAATATGTACATGCTCTCTGAGTTCTTAGAAATTACCTGAAATGCAGTGACAAGCCTTTTGGCCTCAGAAACAATCAAATTCTTCTTCCGGACTTAGATTCTTGTTCAAAGAGGTATATCTAGGATTCATCACTTGAAACATTTCTTCCAAACAACTTGGATAAACTTTGTCATACTTCTTGACCACCTCTGATCCCAGTCTAACCATACGTTGTTTCTACTAACTGTGATACAAGTCTAAGCTTACTTTGTCTCTGCTATCTCTGATTCCAGTTAACTCTTTACCACACAATCCCGAGTTTTAATGACCCTGGAAAAGAAGCCTTTTGAAAACATTGTGGGAAAAGGAGAAAATGCTGGTAACCAGCATTTTCTCCTTTTCCCACAATGTTTTGTACACTTCCCAAAACAAATTTCAGTTTTTTCAAATGCTTTCAATTTGGAATGGTCTAGAATATTGTCGTTTGGTAAAGGGTTAAACTTACTTTGTTTCTGCTATTTTGTGATGCCGGTCTAACCCTAACTTTGTTTCCGCTATCTCTGATGCTAGTTTAACCCTTTCCCAAACAAGCCCTGGTTTTCATGTGTCTGCAGTACAAGTCTTTTGAAAACACTGTGGGAAAAGGAGAAATTGCTCGTAACGAGCAATTTCTCCTTTTTCCACAGTGTTTTTACCCTTTTTGAGAACTTTCTGCCATTTTCATAAAATTTAAAATTGTCGTCTGCAAACTCTTTCAATTTGGAGCAGTCCAAAATTTGTCGTTTGGGAAAGGGTTAACCCTACTTTGTTACTGTTATCCCTGATGCTATTCTAATGCTTCTGTTTTTGCTATCTTTGAACAAATAGGTGACTAAGCTGGTGCTGATCTTACAAAGCCTAAGTCCTTCTCACAAGACCTTTTAAGTACTTGCCAGATGAATGCCGGTCATCTCTGTTGACTACTGCACTATATCTATGTATCTTCATCAATTAACCCTTTACCAAACAATCACGTGTTTTAATGACCCAGTGGAAGAAGACCTGAGAAATGTAAGGAATGGAGAAAATGCCAGTCATCAGCATTTTCTCCTTTCCCCAAACTATTTTGTACCATCTTAAAGACGAATCTAATCATTTTGGTCACATTTACCTTGTAATTCACAGTTGAGATGAGGCAAAGACCAAAATTTCTTTTTACATCACCAACATTCTTTTCCTTGAGAAGGGAACCAGGTATCCGTCCCCTTGTGTCATTTTCAATCAACTTTCTACCTTCTTCAAACCAATGTCTTTCCTTTCAGCATTAATTACTGTTGATGGACAACCTGTGCTTACTTTCTACAAATACAGCCTCTGCCCTGGGGTTTCAGTGAGACCTTCATTATGGTCAAAATAAGCACTTTCATACTCTGTAAGCATTTCTATGTATCACATACCTTAAGTCTTGTTTCATCCTCTGTGGAAGGAGAAGAATTTCTAGTGATGAAAAAAGTGGATCTTACTGTAGACAGGTTGAGCTCAAAACTGTAAGTAAAATAGAGTATCATTTGGCACATATATATGAGTCATGCTCGAGCAAAAGGGGAGCTTAATGCATCTCTGTGATGCATGCTACCAAGCAAGTTACCAAATTCAATTTGTATAACAACAGACTGAATCATCACAGTGGTCCTTTTTAGCATGCAGAAAACTGACCAATAGCAAAAGGTTTCTGCCCTTGTGGACTGTGCAGGCTGACCTGGGTCGATACTTTTTGCACATGCATTAAGCCCCCTTTTCACCGAGCATGGCTCATCTATATGGGTGGCACTCTGGGAAAGGGGGATGCATTTTTGTTTTGCATTATTCAAAGGAAGCTGTCACATAATATGCAGATTTACAGATAAGTTAAATATGACTCAAATGATGAAACGTCTCTTGGACAGGGTAGAAAACATTGTGGAAAAAGGAGAGTATATTGGTTACCAGCATTTTCTCCTTTTCATGAAATGTTTTAAAGGGCCATTGATTTTTGTTTACATGTGTCTTCCTCAGGGTTGTTAAAACTCAGGATTGTGTGGTAAAGGATGAAACCACTATTTAATAGGGCATGACTCATATGAAATATTACTGTCAACAAATGCAAATAAGTAGAAGCCCTTGAGGGCCTGAATTGCTCTACTGGCAGTGATTTTGCTTTTTTTCTAGCATACAATATGAATTCCTGATGCAAAAAGGAAAAAAGGGGGATGTTGTTGGAACTGGGCTTGAACCCACAAGGACAGCATAAGTAGGCATGGTGAATTAAACAAATAGGGATAAAAATTGAAGTACAATTTCCCAAAACCAAATGTTGGAATCCAGCCAAATTTGATAGGCTTTCAGTACTCATTGTATTATACAATCCCTGCAAGTTTCAAAGAAATGTGACTAATAATGCAGACTGTGTTGAGTAAACAATACCAGGTCATCAATGGCTGCTTTTCCTAAACGAATGCGAGATTTTCTTCATTTTTAATAGGCTTCAAACCCTTGATGATACAAATAATTTTTGCAAGTTTCAAAAGAATTCGATCAGAAATGCAGAATACAAAGCAACTGTGCAAGTTTTGTGAAGATCTGCTTACAAATGCTGACTTCATTGCATAAACAAGAAATTGAGATTTTCAACTTCAAATGGCTACTTTTTCCATACTGATTGTCATGTTTTTTTTGTTTTGTTTTTTTAAATCAATAGGGTTCAAGCTATTGACGAGATAAACAAACTGTGCAATTATTAAGTTTCAAGAAAATCAACCGCATATGCAGGCTTTATCACAAAAGCAAGAAAAAGACTAACAGACAGACAGACAAACATATGGATGGACAGACAGATGGATGATGGAAACCACACCATGACATAAGAGACAGTAGAGCTAAAAATTAGGTTTTATCTCTTCCCCAGAGTATGTTTTCACCATACCACTTATTTCTATTTCTAAAATCTTGAATAATCCATCTCAGTGACTGAAACAGAACACCAATCTATAAACAGCAACATAACTGGCTGAAATAGAACCAAGATCAGACACACATTCTATGTACACATGCATGTTCAATGTTTTCTGGTTTTTCAAATACCATTTCCTCTGATTGAGCCACATGTGCTTTGTCACCTGCAGATGCTTTGGATATGAACAAGTCCAAGATTTAGTCGTTTGATAAAGAGTTGACACTTTTACCATACAACAAAAATTTACACTCCTCTAAATTGAAAGCATTTGCAGACAACAAAGGAAACGTGGATCAAATGATAAACTTTGTCTTCAAAAGGGTAGAAAACATTGTGGGAACAGGAGAAAATGCTGGTTACCAGCATTTTCTCCTTTTCCCACAATGTTTTCAAAAGCTTTACTGCTCAAAGTCGTTAAAACTCAGGACTGCATAATGAGGAATTAAAGTTTACCAAGATTACATACCTTTTGTTATACACATATCTGTCATCATTGAATGCATCCTCTGATACATGGAGGTAGTAAGCTGGACAGGAAACACTCTCAAACATAACACGCTCATTCAGACTGACCTGTTAAATACAAACATAGTGTAAAACCCTTTACCACACGATCCAAATTTTTAACAAGGAAGGAAGGCTTTTGAAATCATTGTGGTAACCAGCATTTTCTTCTTTTCCCACAAAGTTTTCTGTCCTCCTAAAATCAAATTTCAATTTTCAAAGGACATTTATCTTGTCACCTGCAAATGTCTGTAATCGGTAATTCCCAAATTTTTTGACGCACATATATATCTATGTATACAGTATCTTTAGTGTTACCCCCCTTTCTAGTATGGTTTTCCATGTTGTAGATTAATAACTAGCCCAAGTTTGAAGTAAAATCTTCAGGAATCACAGAGATATGTCACTCAACAATGACAATGAGGCAGACAATGATGTGGCTATATCAATACCAGGACAGTTTCTTGAATAAAAATCTGCGCTAAAAGTTAAGATAATTTGATCATACTCACATGGTCTCCTTCTCTTCTAAACTTGTGTTTAGATAATATCTTAAACTGGCCGTCAATTGAATCTCCAAGCTGAAGAGTTACCTACAATAAAAAGATATTCATCCTGCCACTTTAAGTAATTTCAACTAATAACACGATGCCACTTTTTTTTTTTTAATCTATCAGTTGGTCATGTGACCATGCGTATCTGCAAACTGTAACTACTTTCAAATGAGCATCTAAATAAGTGAATGAAAGTATCGTCAGTGAAACCGTCACTGAAACTTAAATATCTGCTTATAGTCTCAACATATAAATATGCTCTTTCCATCAAGTTAAAACACGAAAACAGGAGAAATATGATTTTGTGTTCTTCACTGCAGCATTTTTCCAAGGGTAAACATTTCATTTAAAACAGAATCAGTATCATTTGTGACATCATTACTGCAGCTGCATATTCAAGTAAAGAACACTTTACACAGTTCTTCAATATTTTCTCAAATATAAAAAAGAAGTTGACAAATGAAATATTTCCAGCAAAATATTCAGTTTAGTTCAATATGATATATAATGAGAAATAATGTAAATCAAATCGATGGTTGGTGTCTTGAATTTGGAAAGTTTATCAGGCTTGGCTCAAAAATTTTATCTGATCTGCCTTCTGCTCACCAGATAAAATTGCTACACCGTACTTTAACATTCTCTGTAACTTTTATAAAATTTCAAAGGAACACAATTTCTGAATGGCTTAGACGTTTTGTTTCGCTAATCAGAAACTCCGTTACACATACTTTCTAACTGTAGAATTAGACTAAGAATTACGCTATAAATGGTTGGTGAACATGAGCCCTTAACCTTTAAGCTGCTGAGTGTGACTCACTGACCTTTAGTGGACAGTGTAGATCAAGATCAGACTGCACACAAGATGCAGTCTGATCTTTGATCTACACTGTCCGATATGGATATATTGTTCTCAAAAAGATAAGTTTGGAATAACATTATTCAGGTTTTTACCATCACCTTGAAAGTTTTATTTATTTCATTTAGCAGGATAAGGGTTAAATTTCATAAATTATCCCTCCTTTGACTTTTACTCACAAAAAGAAAAGCGGTTCTCAATCATAATTTATTCTTTATTTTTTGTTTACATTTCATAAATTGATAATTAACTCTTTACCAGATGGCAGAATTTCAGACTGGTCCAAACTGAAAGTATTTGACAAGTAGACATGTCTGTTGATGGACAGATGGCAGACCTATATTCCCCTCCAGTAAAAACCAGAACCTGTGTTAGCAAACCATTTTTAACCCTTTACCATTCAATCCTGACTTTTAATGACCCTTAGAAGAAGTCTTTTTGAAAACATTGTGGGACAATGAGAAAATGCTGGTAGTCAGCATTTCCTCCTTTTCCCACATTTTTTTCTATGCTATCAAAGACAAATATCATATTTTAAATAACATTTAATTTGTCATCTACACATCCTTTCAATTTTGACAAGTCTAACATATTGTCATTTGGTAAAGAGCTAATTAAATTCTTAGTCCAGTTCTAAAGAATGTTCTGAATTTCAATGTGATATAATTTCAGACAGGCTCAACCAAAAGGTATAACCAATCAGGTATTGTGTTGAAGTCTTTACTCTTTACCACACAATCCCAGCTTTTAACGACTCTGATGTTGAGGCCTTTTGAAAACATTGTGGGAAAAGGAGAAAATGCTGGTTACCAGCATTTTCTCATTATCCCACAATGTTTTCAAAAAGACTTCTTCATTAAAGGTCAGGATTGAATGGTAAAGGGTTAAAAATGGTTTGTTAACACAGGTCCTGGTTTTTACTAGAGGGGAATTTCTACCCTTCCTACAACAAATTTCAATTTTTCAGCCACATATATTTTGTCGTCTGCAACGGCTTTCAATTTGGAGTCGTCTTAAATTTTGTTGCTTGGTAAAGAGTTAATTTACAATAAGACTAAAAATGCAATGTAGAATAATTGATGAAAAAGGACTCAGGGGTGGTTGACAAAAACCTCTGGACCAAGGGTGTTAAATGCATCTCTCTGATGCATTATCCCAAGCAAGTCATCCCATAATTATGGATCCATAAAATCCATTTTGTACAACATCCAACACAATCATCAGGTAGACTAGTCCTTTTACATCCAGAAAGTTAACTAATAGCGAAACGTTTTACATCAAGTCAGCCTGTGAGGATTGCCCCGGCTGACCTGAGTTTACAGATGCTTTATACCCCCTTTTCACAGAGCATGGCTTCTATAACAAGAGCACCGCATGCATGTGCCAATACCCCACTGAATTTGCAGAGATGTTATAAAATGTCAAAGTTTTTTCATCACCATGACAACAACACATACAATGATGACAACGATACATGTGATGACAAAGCCAGGGCTATGACAATACCTTGGTATAAAAATTACAACAGGAATTCTAAATGTGATCACTTACACTCCCGTTTTTCTTTTCTAGACAGGAGGTAGTTATATTTGAACCGTGAACAAACTTGTTGGTGAACTTGTGTCTGAACTGAAATGTGACATTGAGTAAACAAAATTAATGTGATTAACCCTTTGCCACAAAATTACATCTTTAAACAACCCAGACAGAAAAGCTTTTGAAAATATTCTGCGAAAAAGAGAAAATGGTGGTTACCAGCATTTTCTCCTTTTCCCTCAATGTTTTCTACCCTCCGCAAATCAAATTTAAATTTTTGAGTCACACTGATTCAGTTATCGGCAAATGCTTTCCATTTTGTTTGGTAAAGAATTCAATCTTTCAGCTTTAAAGTTGTATATATGTAATGCAATTCCAAAACTGTTTGTCAGAATACCAGGTCTGGTAAAGAAGTGGAAACTGCAGACCTATCATCAGACTGCACATTATGTGCTGTCTGATCTTGATCTACATTTCCACATTGCCAATAAACTTATTTATAAATTAAGACAAACACCACAAACTGAAGAACAAAAATTATGATGACTTCTAAGATTTACAAGATAAAATCTGTACTACAGAGTTAAATGAATGAACAAATATGAACTCAAAATACAATGAACACAATGTTCAAAGATACATCCTAACAGCCAGAGAGAAAAATGCTGTCAAAGCCTTTAACCCTTTACCACATGGCAAAATTTTAGATCTGTCCAAATTGAAAGCATTTGCAGACAACATTTTCATATTGGCTCAAGTGACACAATATTTCTTTGATAGGGCAGAAAACTCTGTGGGAAAAAGGAGAAAATGCTGGTTACCAGCATTTTCTCCTTTTCCCACAATGTTTTCAAAAGTTTTCACAGAGTGTTTCTCATCATGTGACCTAGCGCATATTGTCAAGGTTCTGCAATTTATAGCTGCATCATGGAAAAAGGGGTCTTCATGTTATATTTCATTTTTCACCAATATCTCTTTCATTACTGGACATATCTCAACAGATTTGGATGAAATTTTCACACATCAAGTGACCTAGCGCATATTGTCAGGGTTTTGGAATTTATTGCTGTGTCATAGAAAAAGGGGGCTTCCTGTCAAATTTAAACTGCATCCGTCCTGAATAGATAAAAGGAAAAAATGATCAGGTGGGAACCAAGGCTAGGGGTACACAAGACAGGATGTTTTATCAGACAGTGTAGATAAAGATCAGACTGTGGTTGGATCTTGGATATATATGCCTTATATTCTGCAAGATAGCATTGCCTACAACACAGTCTTGAAATGCATATTACTTGGTCTATCTTTATCTCTTTACCAAACAAAAATTTTAGACTGGTCTATAATTCAAAGCATTCGCAGACAACAAAATAAATTTGTCTCAAAAAATGAACTTAGATTTGGGATGGGTAGAGAACATTGTGGAAAAAGATAAAAAAATGCTGGTTACCTGAGTGCTTGGCACAACTGAGATTTAAACTTGACATCCCTGCATAGCTAGCCCTGTAGGTAATGAGCTAACAGGCTTGGCTCAAATCATTAACAAACAACAAAATTTAATCCTTAAACCCAAAGGCCATTTTCATTCCAGAATGAGTCCAAGATGATAACAAATGCGTAGGTGCCTTTTGTCTGCAGTGTTTCAACAAAGCAGACAGTATTGATCAGTGATGGGACTGCACATTTTGTGCAGTCTGATCTTGATCTACACTAGACACAAAGGCAACTATATTAGTGAAAGGGACTTAAAGTGTTAAGACTTGTCCAAATTCAAACCATTTGCTGACAACAAAATAAATGCCACTCAAAAATTTAAATTTGATTTTGGGTGGGTGGAAAACATTGTGGAAAAAGGAAAACATGCTGGTTACAAGTATTCCCTCTTTTTCCCACAATATTTTCAAGAGCCTTATTTCTCACAGGCGTTAAAACTTGGGATTGTGTGGTAAAGGGTTAAATAGAACAAGACTTTTAAAGTTCATTCTGTATACCTTTATGTCCTGTTTTGACCCAGGGGCATCATTTGAACAAAATTGGTAGAAGTCCACAAGGAAATGCCACATACCAAATATCAAAGCTCTAGGCTTTCTAGTTTCAGACAAAAACATTTTTAAAGTTTGCTCTATATACAATTTTGCCCAAAATTGTGACCCCTGGAGTTAAAGGGTTAATTCAATTCTTTTAACAAATTTGGTAAGAACTTCACCCAAGGAATATGCCTGTCAAGTTTCAACATGATTGGTTTAGGAGGAGAAGATGTTTAACCCTTTCCCAAACGACAAATTTTGGACTGGTCCAAATTGAAAGAGTTTGCAGACAAGCATTTTAAATTTGATGAAAATGGCAGACAGGTCTCAAAAAGGGTAGAAAACACTGTGAGAAAAGCAATTTCTCCTTTTCCCACAGTGTTTTCAAAAGACTTGTACTGCAGACACATGAAAACCAGGGCTTGTTTGGGAAAGGGTTAAAGGAAATGTGGAAAGATGGACGCTGGACAACAACGAATCACAATACCTCTACCAGCACTTCGTGCTCAGGTGAGCTAACAAATAGGCCTAACCATTCTCTGTGGCTTGTGATAAACAACATAAAGATGAAGTTTCATAACATTTTGTCCCGTAGTTAAGAGATATTAATCCATAATGAAAATATATGTGAAGCCCCCTTTTTCCATGCCACGATATTTAATCAAAAAAGCTAAACTAATGATATTGGCGGACTATCATAAGGAACACACGTATGAAGTTTCACAAATTTTTGTCCAGGATTTTGAGTTGAAGATACATGTATATTGATCCTTAACAGAAATATACATGAAACCCCTTTTTCCTATGAGACAGTATTTGATATCAAAAAGGAAAAAAACCACTAAATATCAGCGGACATCATTAGGAACACCTGTATGAATTTCTATTAGTTTTTGTCAAGGATTTTAGAAGATATCTGTCCTGAAAGATGGACAAAAAGATGGTCATTGGTCTATGACGAAATTAAACATTTAGCCCCCTTTTTTCATGTCATGGCATTTCATGAAATAAAAACAAGTAACTATTGTCTGTGGCTTGCAATAAACAATAAAAACATGAAGTTTCATGACATTTTGTCCTGTAGTTAAAGAGATACTGGTCCACAATGAAAATATATGTCAAGCCCCCTTTTTCCATGACACAGCAATAACTGGTCCTGTTAGACCTACAATCAAACTCATTTGAGATCTTACGGTCATATATATTTTGACCAAGTTTGGTTCTGATTGGTTTAAATTTGTAGATGCTAGAGTGTAAACAAAGTCAAATGTAGCAATTTTTCTAATTCAAGGACAAATAATTCCAGTCATTCTGGTCCGATTAAACCCATAATCGAACTCATCCGAGATCTTATGGTCATATACATTTTTACCAAGTTTGGTGCTGATTGGTTAATATTTGTAGATGCTAGAGTGTAAACAAAGTCAAATATAGCAATTTTTCTAATTCAAGGGCAAATAACTCCAGTCATTCTGGTACGGTTAGACCCATAATCTAACTCATCCGAGATCTTATGGTCATATACATTTTGACCAAGTTTGGTGCTGATTGGTTAATATTTGTAGATGCTAGAGCATAAACAAAGTCAAATATTGCAATTTTTATAATACAAGGGCAAATAACTCCAGTCGTTCCGGTCCGATTAGACCCATAATCAAACTCATCCGAGATCTTATGGTCATATACATCTTGACCAAGTTTGGTGCTGATTGGTTTATATTTGCAGATGCTAGAGTGTAAACAAAAAAATGTGAACTGACTGACGCCGGACGGACGACGACGGACGGTAAGTGATCACAATAGCTCATCCCGAGCACTTCGTGCTCAGGTGAGCTAAAAATGCTGGTGACCAGCATTTCCTCCTTTTCTCACAATGTTTTTTACCCTATCGAGGGCAATTTCATCTGTTTGCAAAATATGAGGGAAAAGGAGCGACTGTTGTAACAAGCGATGGCTCTTTTTCCAAAAAATATTCTAAAGTGTGGTCAAAGACTGGGATATATAAAGGCTCTGATTACAGGTTAAGTTACTCATGCCAGTCAAATGGTTTAACTCTTTACCACACAAGCAAAATGTAGACTTGTCCAAATTAAAAGCAACTACAAACGAAAATTTCCATGTAGTTTAAATGATTGGATTTGTCTTCGATAGGGTTGAAAACATCGTCTTCAAGAGGCCTTCTCTTTCAGGGTCATTAAAACTCAGGATTGTGTGGTAAAGAGTTAACCCTTTACCAAACGGCAAACTTCTTGACATGTCCAAGTGAAAGGGTTTTGTAGACAACAAATCTAATTTTATTCAAAAGATGTATTTTGCCTTTCCAAGGGTAGAAAACATTGTAGTAAACGGAAAAAAATGCTGGTTATCAGCATTTTTTTTCTTTTCCGACAATGTTTTCGAAAGGCTTCTTTCTCAAGGTGATTAAAACTCAGAACTGTGTGGTTAAACAATTGTCCTGCAGATTAATGATAATCAATTCTTTACCGCACAATGACGCCTTTTGACGCCCCTGGGAAAGAAGCCTTTTGAAAACGTGGGAAACGGAGAAAATGCTGGTAACCAGCATTTTCTCCTTTTCCCACAATGTTTTCTACCCTATCAAAGAAAAATTGCACCATTTGAGCCACATTGAAATGCTTTCAATTTGGACAAGGCTAAAATTTTGTCGTCTGGTAAAGGGTTAACTCTTTTCCATGCATCAAAATGTTAGACTAGTCCAAATTGAAAGAATTTGCAGAAGACAAACTAAAAGTGACTCAAAGACTGAATTTTGTTTTGGGAAGGATAGAAAACATCGTGGGAAAAGGAGAAAATGCTGTTTACCAGCATTTTCTCCTTTTCCTACAATGTTTTCAAGAGGCTTGTCTTAGGGTCGTTAAAACTCATGCTTGTGTGGTAAAGGGTTAAGGATTACATTACTGGTGTTCTTGTCCTCAGCAGGTATTTAAAACTTCCTGATTGAGTCATTATCTATACAAATTTTATATCTGATCATAGTTGGTTATTCAATGAATATAAATGGGCAATGCTCTGTGCAAAGGGGGATAATACTTCTGCAAAAAAGTATCAACTCCAGTCAGCCTGTGCAGTCCGTCCAGGCTGACCCAGGTCAAAACATTTTGCTATTTATAAATTTTCTGCATATCCAAAGACCAGTCTGTCTCACAATTAAAGTGCTTACCAGGCAAAATGGATTTTATGGATAAAGAGTTATGCGCTGACTTGTTAGGTATCATACATCACAGAGATGCATTAAGCCCCTTTTCACAGGGCACAGCTCAAATCTCAATCAAATTCTTAATTTATGAAAAAGTATATGCATTTTTAACACTTCAGTAACTTAATTGGGTCTACTCCTTTGACATACAGAAAGTTGACCAATAGCGAAAAGTTTTGGGCCAGGTCAGCCTGCACGGACTGTGCAGGCAGACCTGGGTTGATACTTTTTGCAGATGCATTAAGCCCCCCCTTTCACAGAGCATGGCTCATATATTTTTTGTAACATTTAGACTACCTTAACTGGGCCTTGAAACTTGAATACAAAGGCTTCTTATTCTGACTCAAAATGTTCATTTCACTCATATAGCACTCTAAGAAATAAGACTCAGACTGCTAAGCATGATTCAATTCAATGTACTTTTGTTAATGGTGTAAACCAAGATCAGACTGCATAAAAAGTACAGTCTCATCCTGAATTAACATTGCCTGATTCATTGAGATATTTACATGTACAGCTAAAAAGTTTTAGAATTCACAATATTTAGGGTTATACTTTTGGCTGTAAATTTCATTTAATCTATTGCCTGTAAGAACTGACCTGGCAGGGTGGAGCTATGACAAAGTTCACTGCATTTTGGATTGAGTATAAATAGGTACTTCAGAAATAATCCTGATTAGCTGTATTTTTATTTGCAAAGGATCGATATAGTACTATTATGATGCATATGTTCGCATAAATTTGCGACAAACAATTTCCAACTGGCTCGAGGCCAAAAAAATGAAAAATAAAATGGTTGACTTCTAGGAATAACTCTGTACCACATGACGAAGTTTGGAATTTGTCCAAACTGCATTCACAGACGACAAATATGTGACCAAAATCATGGCAATTGTTTGGTTACAAGAATTTCTTCCTTTCTGGTAATTTTTTGTGCAGTCTGATCTTGATCTACACAGGCCGCATAGGCGACCCTAGTTGTGAAAAGTGCTTTGAGGGTTAACATTGATGAAATAACCTGAACAGTCTGTCCATAACACACAGGTTGGCCCTTCTGTCTTCTGATTTCTGCTTCATTGAAAGATTTTTCTGCTTCATAAACTGCCTGTAAAAATTAAAATAGTGCAAAAATACCATTGTTATAGATATACCATAAACACTGAGACACAAATGCACTTTAGGCCTTTACCAAACAAATCCTGCTTTTTTAACAACCCTGAGAAAAAAGACTTGAAAACATTGTGGGAAAAGGAGAAAATGCTGGTAACCAGCATTTTCTCCTTTTCCTGTAATGTTTCCTATCCTATAAAAGACAACTTCCGCAATCTGAGCCACATTTAAGTTGTTGTCTGCAACTGCTTTGGGTTTGGACAAGACTAAAACTTTGTCATGTGGTAAAGGGTTCAGCAACTGACTCATTCACTGTGAAGGTTCACAAAGCAAATGCACATTGTTTATTCTCACACTGTAAATTGCCTAAAATGACTGACTGAAACATAGAATTACATTTGATTCCTGCCTAGGTAATTTACCAAATACCTTTTTTCTACCTGTTTATCCATGCCTCTTGTTTACTCACTTATATCTTTACTTTCAATGCAGTACATGTACTACTGTTAATGCTCTGGATAGCTTTACCCTTTACAAAAAAACACCCATCTTATCCATTCAATCAATATTTGTTATTTGCAAATGTTTTCAGTTTGCACCAGCCTAAAAATTTGTCGTTTGAGCTGAAAGGCTCTGTTAGAGTAGAACATCCCAACATAGCTGTGAATGCAGATCCAATAATGCTGTCTGATCTTATTCCACACAGTCCAAAAAAGCAATGGAAGTTATGATAGGCCCTCTCAGGATAGATATTTAATTCGTTATCAAATGATAAATTTTTACACTTGTCCAAATTGAAAGCATTTGCAGATGACAAATCATATGTTCTTCTAAGAATGTATTCCTCTCTGAAAGCGTAGAAAACATTGGGAGAAAAGGAGAAAATGCTGGTTACCAGCATTTTCTCCTTTTCCAACAATGTTTGACTTCCCCACGGTTGTAAAAACTAGGGATTGTGTGGGAGAGGGTCAAAGGCAACTTACTTGATGTCTTGCATTGGAATCAGAACCATCTGAATCATCCTCCGGTGTTTTCTTTAACTGGTCTCTATAATATCTGGACAGCTGGTATCTTGTTGGTGGACATACTTCAAATGTGAGCACTGGGAATGGAGATCAAGTTATCTATAACCCTTTACCACACAATCCCGTTTTAACGACCTTGAGGAAATTACCTTTTTTGAAAAAATTGTGGGAAAAGGAGGAAATGCTGGTAACCAGCATTCTCTCCTTTTCCCACAAGGTTTTCTTACCTTTCAGAGAAAAATTCTACGTTTTGAGCTACACAAATGCTTTCAAATTTGGATAAACAAGTCTCAAATTTTGTCATGTGGTATAGGGTTAACTCGAAAAGTGTACTTTCACAAATATTACTGCCATTGCGGCCAGTGAAAATCGAGATCAGGCTGTACAGAACCAGCAGTCTGATCTTTGATCTACTCTGTCAGCTTTGCTGAAAGACTGGAGATAAAATCAACCTTGATACTGAGATTTTTGGGTCTTATTTCTTGATGAGACCGATTGAATGTAGAGTGTTTAATGCCATTTTCAACATTATTTCAGTTATATTGTGGGGGCCAGTGCACCTATCCAAGCTTTCCTGGAGTTTCTTTTACCTGTACTATGCACAATATTCTTCCCAAACCAGTGGCTGTTTTCCCACAAAAACAATCAAAATGGCGATTAGCGGTGAGAGAGGATTGAATCCTGTTGCAATGACAATCATCAATCCTTGGAAAAAAATTGGCCCAGCCAGGGATTCAAACCAGCAACCCCTCTTGTCAAGTCCTCTACGCTACCAACTGAGCTACCAGGCGCAGCATTTCTAGACTGGAAAAGTCTGTCAAGTTAATTCTGCACTCTGGGATATATAATCCCTGTACCACACAATCCCAAGTTTTAACAACCCTTAACCCTTTACCAGACGACAAAATTTTGGCCTTGTCGAAATTGAAAGCATTTGCAGACGACAATTTCTATGTGGCTCAAATGGTGCAATTTTTCTTTGATAGGGTAGAAAACATTGTGGGAAAGGGAGAAAATGCCGGTTACCAGCATTTTCTCCTTTTCCCACAATGTTTTCAAAAGGTTTCTTTCCCAGGGGTGTCAAAAGGTGGCATCGTGCGATAAAGGGTTAAGAAGAAGGCTTTTGAAAACACTGCGAGAAAAGGAGAAAATGCTGGTAAACAGTCAGCATTTTCTCCTTTCCCACAATGTTTTCTTCCATTTCAAAAACAGAAAATATCATTTGAGCTTCATTTATTTTGTGGTCTGCAGATACCTAGAATTTCATCTGGTCCTAAATTTAGTTGTTTGGTAAGACATTAATTAGCTCTTGTAGACATGTCCAATTTGTAAGCTTTTGCAGACAACAAAATAAATGTGGTACAGACAACAGGATTTGTATTCAAAGTAGTAGAAAAAATGCGGAATAAGGAGAAAATGTTAGTTATCAGCATTTTTTCCTTTTCCCATAATGTTTTTTGAAGCCTTCTTCCTCAGGGCTGTTAATACTTGGGATTATTTGGTATACACATTATTTCAAGAACTGGTTAAATCACAGTGAGGAGTTTGGAAAGGAAAGCATTTGGAAAATAGTATGGCAGCAGTTCTGATTGCTCAAACATGCGATTAGAACTTCCTCTGCACTATTTTCTCCAGAAATTTTCTAATTTTTTTACTAGAATTGGGTCTAAATTTGCAAATCAGGCAAAACATGGTGGGGAAAAAGAGAAAATGCTGTGTAATCTGTCCTCCGTAAATGCTTTGAACTATGACTGTTCTAAATTTTGTCATTTAGTAAAGAGTTACAAAAAAATCTTCCCCTGAAGATCCAAACTCAGACTGCATGTTCTGTGCAGTCTGACCTTAATCTACACTGTCTTCAAATTTGACAGAAGCTGGCATACCAGAGACAGCTCCTTCATGGCAGAATAAATTAGAGCTAACAAGATGTTACCATGAGATATTTCCCTACCATTTTCATCCACTGGTTTCTTTTTCTGTCCACCATATGAGACAGCCACCTGATTGAAGACAGAGCTGGCAAAGAAAAATAAGTTATATCCTTTAGCCCAGCTGCATCATTGTGCAAGATAATTTTCCATACCACTCAAACACTAAATCATCTGGTAGATCTTCAAGTGAAACATGGTAGAATATGTGGAGTGAAGGGTTTTTCCAGTCATTACATGTACATAGGCAGCATTTAACACTTTACCAAATTACAAAATATTAGACTTGTCCAAATTGAAAGCATTTGCTGGTGAAAAAGTAAAAGTTGCTCAAATGATGAAATTTGTTATTGACAGGATAAAAAACATTATGGAAAAAGGTGAAATGGTGGTAACCTGTATTTCCTCCTTTTCCAACAATGTTTCCAAAAGCCTTCCATGTCGAAGTCATTAAAACTTGGGATTTTATGGTGTAGGATTAACCTTTTGCCAAACAATCCTGTTTTTAAGGACCCTGTGGAAGAAGCCTTTGACAACATTGTTGAAACATAGGAAATGTTGGTATTAACCCTTTAGATATTTACTTGGTACACAATATTTTCAAAAAGTGGTCTGCTATATGAAACCAAAAGTGTTTTGCTGTATGACACATAAAATCATCTGCTGCATGACACAAAAAGTTGTTTGTTCAAATGGTGGAATTTCTCTTTTACAGGGTTGTAAAAATTGTGGGAAAAGGAGAAAATGCTGTTTACCACAATGTTTTCCAAAGGCTTCTTTCCCAGGGGCATCAAAAGGCAGCATTGTGCAGTAAAGTTAACTCTTTACCAGACAACCATATTTTTTACTCTACCAGATTGAAAGTATTTGCAGACGACAAATCAAATGTAGTCTACTTCAAATGATGATTTCATTCTTCAATTGGGTAGAAAACATTGTGGGGGTGGGAATGCTATTTTTCCAAAGACTTCTCTTTCAACAAACAGGCTTGTTTGGTAAGGGGTGGACTTCATCTGGTAACTGGTTAAAACTTAACCATGTTTGTACACTTCAAGTTGACTTTAATTTGTGGGAAAAGTTGAAAATTTGCTTTTATATTGTTCTTCTTTCCCCGTGTCAGAACAAACTAAATCTTCTGTTTCAATTGCACCAGTCAGTGGCAAGATGAAATGACAAAAAGTATTGAAACTTTAACGTCTGAAATAAGTGGAAATAACTGTACTAGTAGGCCTACAGTAACTACTGAATTTACTTTGTATCGCTAAAATGTTTTGTCTAAACGGCGGGGAACATGTCCATTCAATTCACGTCCAAAGATAAATTTCTGCAGAAATAATTTTTCGGAGGATATGGTAACAATATAATAGTTTATACTTAACGCCGTTTTTCACGGAGCATCTCTGTATTCGATAATTCAATTTTTCGCATTTGAGTTTAAATTTCTTGCTTTAATTTTTTTGAAAAGGGACACGAGTTTTGTTACCTCTTTCGTAAAGAGTGCCTTTATTAAACTGGTACCCGTTGCTTCCGTCCACAAAATGGTTGATAGCAAACAATGGGCTACCAGCTCACTCTTCTTTTAGCACGTTTATTGTCCGGCTTTTCCTAGTAAACGCTTTATTGGAGCCTTGATTCCAGTCAGATCAGTTTTTCCTTTTGTAGATCTATATTCTGGCGTTACTAATTACAAAACTGATAAACAGTTATACCATAGATCTGTTCAGGCCGTGAAAGAATACCGAAAAGGGAGTGATAAAAAATTGTTAGTGCCTGCAGGCTACCATATAAGAAACCAGAGTCCCATTGCTTTGCTTTAGTGACCAGCATTTCTCCTATTCCGAAAATGCTTTTTCCCTTTTCAAAGCTTGTGACAAACCCCAATCGTTTGATCTACGCTTTATTACAAATGCTTTCAATGTCATCTGGTAAAGGGGTATATATATACCTGAACAGAATTACAACAATTACTGTTGTATTGAATAATACGTTCGGTTAACTTTAAGTTTGTATGAGCCATGCTCTGTGAAAAGGGGCTTAATACATCTACAAAAAAGTATCGAACCATGGGTCGAGATTTTTAGCTTTTGGTAAAGTTTCTACATGTCCAAGGATCATTCTATCGCGTGATTCAGTCAGTAGTGAAACAAAAAGGATTTTAGGGGGTCCATAACGATATAATGATTTGCTTGGTATAATACGTCACGGAGATGAGTTAACCCTTTCCCAAACAAGCCCCGGTTTTCACGTGTCTGCAGTACAAGTCTTTTGAAAACACTGTGGGAAAAGGAGAAATTGCTCGTAACGAGCAATTTCTCCTTTTCCCACAGTGTTTTCTACCCGTTTTGAGACCTTTCGGCCTTTTTGATCAAATTTAAAATTGTCGTCTGCAAACTCTTTCAATTTGGACTGATCCAAAATTTGTCGTTTGGGAAAGAGTTAAACCCCCTTTTTTCAGAGCATGGCTCATATCTATTTACCATATTAATCAGTGGCCATACATATTCGGTCGCATGTTAAAAATGTACTTATCGATAGATTTTTACCATTTGTCAGTGCTAACAGACTAATGATTTTAAAAAGCCAACTTAAAAATTTTGGAAGCAATTTGGCAAAATGATAATGTCTTATTAACCCTTTGCCAAACAATTCCAACTTTTAACCACCCTAATGAAAAGGCCTTTGAAAACGTTGTGGCAAAGTAGAAAATGCTGTTAACCAGCATTTCCTCTTTTTCCCACAAAGTCTCTTCTCTTTCACAGCCAAAATCTCAAAATTCTAGCCACATTTTAATTGTCGTCTGCAACTGCTTTCAGTTTGGACGAGTGTAAATTACGTCGTTTGGTAAAGGGGTCCTGTTTTCATACAGTGCACTTTCACAAGTGTTCGTATAATAATCAAACCTTTATAATTAACGCTAATCACCTTTATTTTACCTGGATGTTTTCAAAGTCGCCTTCCACTGATTGGCTTCATGAGATGATGTGTAGAATTTGCAGAATTAAAAACAACATTACTAGGCTACCAGCATTTTATCCTTTTTCCACAACGTTTTCAAAATCTTTCTACCTCAGGGTCGTTAAAAGTTGGCATTGCTAGGTAAAGGCTAATTCATACTCCGATGGAACATTCCTATGCCTATAATAACGTTCAATGTTATCGGCTGCTAGTTTGTCTTAACCCTTTCCCAAACGATAAATTTTAGACGGGTCCAAATTGAAAGAGTTTGCAGACGACAATTTTAAATTGGATGAAAATGGCAGAAAGGTCTCAAAAAGGGTAGAAAACACTGTGAGAAAAGGAGAAATTGCTCGTTACGAGCAATTTCTCCTTTTCCCACAGTGTTTTCAAAAGACTTGTACTGCAGACACGTGAAAACCAGGGCTTGTTTGGGAAAGGCTCAAGGGGTAATAATTCAACCCTTGTACCGATCGATCCCGGGTTTTAATGATCCCCGGGAAAAAGTTCCTTGAACACATTGTGGGAAAAGGAGAAAATGCCGGGAACCAGCATTTTCTCCTTTTCCCACAATGTTTTCTACCCTCCCAAAGAGAAGTCCGGTCGATTGAGACACTTGTAATTTGTGGTCCTCAAATGCTTTCTATTTGGACAAGTGTCAAATTTCGTTGTCTGGTAAAGAGTCAATGGCAGTTTTGCGTGACCTTTAACAAGGAAGTTTTATAATGGTGCATATATTATACAGGTATAGATCTACAGTGTAAAACATAAGGAGACAAAGACGTTTGTTTAAGCTCAATATTCTATTGATTTTTGCATGAAGGTATACTAGATAAATTACTCATGCAAATAATCCCGTGTCTGTCCGACCTTGCAGATCAGGTTTTTGAAACATTGTGGGGAAAAGAAGAGAATGCTGGTAACCGGCATTTTCCCCTTTTCCCACAATGTTTCTACCTTATCAAAGACATCTTCAATCATTTGAGCCACATTCGATTTGCCGTCTCTTTTTTTTTTTCGGTTTTATTTTTATTTTTTTGCATTTGAGCCACGTTTGATTTGCCGTCTGCATTTTTTTTTCAATATGGACGAATCTCAAATTTCGTCCTCTCGTCCTCATCCTGCTAAATAAACGAAATGAAACTTTCAAACCGACCGTATAAACCAAAATTTTCATATTTCAAAGGTAGTTTTAGAGAGAAGACCTGTCCTTATTGGACAGTGTAGATCCAAGATCAGACTACACGTTCTGTGCAGTCTGATCTTGATCTATGCCTATTATAAGTTTTATCAATCCTCAGAAAAATTTAGAGAATTCGCTGTTTCTTAACATTTTCTCAAGTGGCGTCAATCGTTGGCTGCTCTGACCACAATATTTCTTGAAGTTGCCGCAATGCTTTTCAAATTAACCATGTCCTGTAAAAAGGAGGCTTAATGCATCTGTGAAAAGTTTCGGCCCAGGTCAGCCTGCGCAGTCCGTGCAGGCTGACTGGGCTGAAACTTGGCGCTATTGGTCAATTTTCTGTATGTTTAAGGACCACTCTACCTCACGTCTAAGTCTGTTGTTAAAAAAAATGGCTATTATGGATCGATAATTATGTGATTGGTTGCTTGGTATCATACATCACGGAGATGCATTAAGCCCCCTTTTGCCAGAACATGACTAAAATGTAATACACCTGCATTCACATCATCATTAGGTTATCAGTAGTCTCATTAGAAATTTCGGATCGAACACCTGTCTTCATCTGCACTGATATATCAGAAAAAGTGGATAGATATGTCTTATATATGTTTTTCCTGTTGATTTGATTATTTTTGTGGACAATGAGAACAATTTTGTCATTCTAAGGAACTATTCGGTGCCTTTGATAACATAACACAAAATGGTCTGCAATAAGCGAGATTTTTGCCCCGTTTTGGTGTGGATAGTTATGTTTTAGTCTGAATCGCTAGGACACAATCAGTAGAGAATCCATTATTTTTATAGTTTTGTAAAAACCATTGGACAGATCTATTTTATAGAGTCAATCAGCCGTGCCTCTGGGTTTGTTAGGCAAAATAGGTGCATATATAGTCAAAGAGAGAGATTGTTGCTCTATTTTCAATGTAGCAAAAAGACGCCACCCTGGTGTCTAACTCTTAGTTCTTGCATTTGGGATGGGATCCCAAGACGCCATCTTTCACAACACACGAGTTAGCATAAGTAATGCATGGCTTTTGAAACATTTTTACTCGCGTATGTACAGCCGCGAGAACATCTAACATAAATGACCCATGCTCTGGCAAAAGGGATTGTAATGCAGCTCTGTAATGTATTATACCAAACAAGTCATCACATAATTATGAATCCGTACAATCCACTTAGTACAACAATTAACACTTAAGCTGCTGAATAAAAGAAACGCAAATTTCTACTCAATACTAAAAGCCCAAACATTGCGGTTTCAAAGTTGATTTCACCGGAAAGAAAATACTGCATCGGACAGTGTAGATCAAAGATCAGACTGCACGTTCTGTGCAGTCTGATCTTGGTCTACACTGTCCGCAAAAGGTCAGTGGGTCGCGATTAGCAGCTTAAGGGTTAACTGGATCTGGAAGTTAAATGGTCCTACGAAATGCACAAAATTTACAAATAGCAAAATCTGTCGATCCATGTCAGCCGGCGTGGACTAAGCGGCAATCATTGGTCGATACTTTTTTTGGCAGTTGCATTAAACCCCTTTTCACAGAGAATGGTTCAAATGTATGCACTTGTTAGGGGTGGTTATTGTGGGAGTCTAAATCTTTATTGAAGTAAAGTGAGGACAACGGAGAATAGCTAAATCTGTTATATAACGCCACCTCAGGAATTAGATACTTCGAATGAGGTAGATCTAGAAGGCGGTGGGATTCCGAAACCTGACTGCAAGTTATGTGCAGTCCGCACTTTTCTTCGCTGGCGGGGGAAGGCCGTCTGCTGCTGCTGCAAAACCTTCTTAGAGTGTACTAAATATCAAAGGCTTAAAGTTATCTCGGGTTACCTTGGTGTCACCTAGGCAAACGAAAAGAAACTGGGCAGTCATTTGGTGGAAAGGTTCCACATTTGGCACTCAAATAACCGCTTGGTCGCTTTGCAATCAGTCACTCTATCTGTTTTCATGAGATCAAACACGACTTCATCGTCATCGTCATGACTTCATCTTCATACGATCCCACATGATCGATGCGTCTCATTGATCACGTGACATTCCCACAAACCTTTGCGAACTTGGGAGCAACTTGAAAATACCATAAGAGGATACCTGGCCTATGAAGGAAATACCACTAAAACCTTTACACGTGTCTTTCTTGATTACTGGAGGTTTTCCACCATCTATTGCCTCACTCGATTCAGTGTTGAATCATTTTTTTTTTTTTATTTTGGTGAGATTATATAATTCTTACCCCCCCCCCTTTAAGTCGAAGAAGTATTATTGATATACATTTAGCCTACCTAAATGTACCTACCTGAGTATGAAAAGCAGTTGATATTAGCGGAATCTTCTAAATTAGACTGGTTTGCTATTGGGGATTATAATATCAACTTCTCACCTCCACATTCTTTTAGTAATAGTAAATGGTCAAAAGTGGTGTGTGATTTTGGGCTTCACCAACTTGTTAGTACCCCAACTAGAGTAACAAAAAGCTCCTCGTCAATCATAGACCATATTTATACCACGGCTACTAACTATATAGGTGAAATATTTGTTCATGAAATAGGCGTCAGTGACCACTTTCCAGTAGCTTTCACTTTAAGTAAACAGTGCAACATCAAACATTCAAACAGGCATAAAGCGATTACATATAGATCTTTTAAGAATTTTGATAAAAGCTCCTTTTTACACGATATTTATAGAGTCAACTTCGATATTTTGGAAACGATAAGCGATACAAATTTATTTCTGGATAAACTGTATTATATGTTAAACTGTGTACTCGATAAACATGCGCCGTTAAAATGTAAAAGAGTAAAGCGGCTACAGCAGCCTGGCTGGTACACGGACGAAGTCAAACAGGCTAGAATTGCAAGGGATATGTATAGATCGCATAAAAATTGGGATCAGTATAAAATCTGGAGAAATAAGTGCGTTTCGATCATAAAAAAGACTAAAAAATCTTTCTTTAATAATTCAGTCAAAGACAAAAAAGATGCAAAGTTTTTGTGGAAAAATATAAAACTGGTTTCAAACGAACATGAACAATGTATATCTGTTCCGAATACGTTAAAGATCAACGATACAATAATTGAGGGAATGCAAAATATAGTTGACACATTGAATGATCACTTTGTAAACATTGCCAAAACAGCAGAAAAGTCACAATTTAATGCAGAAAATTTCATTTCACTTCAACGATTTCTTGATATGAAATTGCAAAATTCATCTTTTGATATTGATTTTATTACCCCCCATGAAGTTAGTATTCTCATTGAAAAATTGGACACAAATAAGTCTTCTGGGCTAGACAAAATAGGTCCTAATATTTTAAAACTATGCAAAGACCAGGTTGCAAGACCTATTGCAACTTTAATAAATTACAGCTTATCATCTGGCGTTTTCCCAGACAAACTTAAAGAAGCTGGTGTTGTTCCATTACATAAGGGGGGAAGCAAAGATGACCCGAATAATTATAGACCTATCTCTATTTTGCCAACGTTGTCTAAAATATTCGAAAGACACGTTGCTAATCAATTAAATAAATATCTACAAAATACCAACGTGCTCGATGAACGCCAATCTGGTTTTAGACAACATCATTCGTGCCAAACTGCTCTGATAAGATTAGTTAATTCATGGTTAACGAGCATGGATGAAGGTAATATTATAGGTGCTGTATTCTTAGATTTCAAGAAAGCGTTTGATCTCGTAGATCATAAAGTATTACTTCATAAATTAAAACTGTATCATTTCTCTAGCAATGCCTTAAAACTCTTTGAATCCTACTTGACAAATAGAACTCAAGCGATCAGAACTGCTGTCGCATGCTCAAATTATCTTCCAGTAACGTCTGGAGTTCCGCAGGGATCCATACTTGGACCAATGTTGTTTTTATTGTATGTAAATGACTTGCCTCTTGAAATCAATTCCGATACGGATATGTATGCTGACGATACAACATTTCACTGTAAAGGTAAAAACATGAATGAAATTCAGTTAACACTTCAGTCAGATATCAACAAAACACAACGCTGGTGTATGAAAAATAACATGGCCATCAATCCTACCAAAACCACTTGTATGATCATAGGATCAAAGCAAAAGTTATCATGCACTGAAGATCTAAATCTGTATGTTAATAATAACAGGATCACTAATGTTGAATCACAAAAGCTTCTTGGGGTTTACATAGATAAAAACTTAACATGGAAATTACACATTGACAAAACATGTAAGAAACTTGTTTCAAAGTTATTTCTTTTGAAAAGGATTCAGTGTTTTCTTACACCTGATGTTAAGCAGTTGTTCTACAACGCATACATTACACCAATATTTGACTACGGTTGTGTAATATGGAGTAAAGCAAACACGGTTGATATTCATAGAATTACCAAATTACAAACACGAACAGCTAGAATCATGTTAAATGAACACAGGGATAAATCTTCATACGAAATGCTCAGAACTCTGAATTGGTTAGCATTTCCAGTCCGATGTAAATATTTTATAGGCTTATTAATTTTTAAAGCCATTAATAACCTAACACCTTCCTATATTTCTGACCTTATAACATTCTCATCAAATAATACATATGTTTTACGGTCAATAGCTAAAAGGGATATTTCACATAATAAACCCAATACAAACTATCTCAAAAAGACTTTTAGCTATTCCGGTATGGAAATATGGAATCGAGTACCGACAGAAATTAGAAACTCTCAAAATATCAACACATTCAAAAGTAAATTCAAATCATTTCTTTTTGAAAATTGCTAAAGTTTGAAGCAAAAATATCTATAGATGTTCGAACAGATTGCAGATACCCACTTCCGTTTATGTCTGTCTTTGAGGTATAACTTTTATTACATGTAATTACATTATTTGTTTTATACTGATTAATTATATGAATATTGTTAAAGAAGGCATCATTGGAAATAATATTGCCGTAATTAATGTATCATTTTTACATTGATGTGTAATATTAATGATTTACCTTCTGAAAATAAAGAATTTATTATTATTATTATTACCTCGGTCCTCAGTTTGCATGGAGCGTTCAAGCTGGACAATGTCACTGGTTGATTGGTTTCATAAGGTTTGTTGCCACATTAGAAACGTAAGAAAACTTTTCTTTTCATTTCATTCGTTGGTATCATACGTATAACACATGCCCTTGTTCATTTACAAATAAACGAAACATGGCAAAAGCAAACGAAAATTACAATATACAGTATGCGAGTAACAACGTTCAAGCTTATTGGAAACAAAACGGACGTGCATATTCAAATGCAGAAAAAGTAGGGGCTATTTTGTTTAACACAAATAAACATACATGTATGAGCCATGCTCTGGAAAAGCGGGGCTTAATGCATCTCCGCAATGCATTGCACCAACCAGGACATCACATAATTAGGGATCCATAAAATCCATTTTGTCTAACAACCGAATGAATCATGAGGTAGACTGGTCCTCGGACATGCACAAATTTGACCGATAGCAAAAAGTTTCGGGCCAAATCTTTTTCGCAGATGAGTTAAGCCCCCTTTTTACAGAGCGTGGCTCATATGAATAATGTTAAGATTCACCAGAATTGCAGATCTCTTCGCGTAAATCAAAACAAGTTGAAATATACCCGCAAATACTGAGAATAATCATTATTACATGACATAAAGTATACGAGCCAAATTATGGCAAAACGGGGCTTAATGCAGCTTCATGGTGCATTATACCAAGCAAGTCATCACCTAATTATTCCTTTACCAGACGACAAAATTTTAGCCTTGTCCAAATTGAAAGCATTTGCAGACGACAATTTCAATGTGGCTTAAATGGTGCAATTTTTCTGTGATCGGGCAGAAAACATTGTGGGAAAAGGAGAAAATGCTGGTTACCAGCATTTTCTCCTTTTCCCACAATGTTTTCAAAAGGCTTATTCTTTAAGGGCGTTAAAAGACGGCATTGTGCGGTAAAGGGTTAAAAACCCATAAAATCTCGTTTGTCTAACAAATGACTGAATCATGAGGTAGACTGATCCTTTGACAAGCAGAAAATTGACAAATAGCAAAAAGTTTCGACTCAAGTCGGCCTGCGCGGACTGCGTAGGCTGACCTGAATCGATACTTTCTGCAGATTTGCTAAACTATCTTTTCAAGAGAATGGCTCATCATTTATTAATTTATTAATTTAGATTGGGCTTGCCAGCAGATTTTACAGACATACGATATTTCCTCCTCAGATCAGATATATTTTGAACAGCATAAAAGAAAACGAAAATTATATCAATTCACCGGTAGACAAGACATACCTGCTATGATTGGCGAAGACATAACCTCCATGTTCGATTTCGTCCGAATACAGCGACACAAAGTCACCGAAACACAGACAGTCATCCATTAGAATATTTCGACTGTCAGCTCGCGGTTATCATTTCTGTTACACTATTCCATGTCATCGTCTGTACTTTATCACTATACATTAATAACCAATCTTTTAACTCTTTCCCAAACAACTAAATTTTAGACTGGTCCAAATTCAAAGCATTTGCAGACGACAAATTAAACAGTGATCAAATGGTAAGATTTGATAGGATAGAAAGCATTGTTGGAAGATGAGAAAATGCTGGTTACCAGTATTTTCTCCTTTCCCAGAAATGTTTTCCAGAGCTTTTTTTTTTCACATGGTCGTTTGGTAAATTTTTAATTCCGATATTCACAAACAATTATAAATTTCTTTCTTATTCTGAACTCTAAGGCTAGCTGTCTGATTGGATCAGACAAGACGTCTCAGCCAATCAGATTGCTGTGGCTAATCTTGATATTTAGATTAAAAATTGAGTTGGTTGCTTAATAAATTGCCAAAGAAATGTAGTTGCTTAATAATGTCAAAGGAGTTTTGCATTTACAAAAAAAAAAACACTCCTTTTATCGCGCCGCAGATGTAATAGATAACAAATCGACCAAAGTGAAAGCCAAAGCGTGAAATAATCCCGTGTCTGTCCCGGTCGACTTTTTTTTTTTTGTCATAAATTATGTTCGCTCCCGGTGGTGCAAACGAACAAATACGGGTATTGTATTTTGTGATAATATTATATACAAGACACTGACAACCTAGTTGATACGGTGGCACTGAGGTGACATGTGCATTTTTTTTTTGTATTTATCTCGTTCCCATGAGATAATAATTCGTTTTCTCGATTTTTTTTTTTTTTATAATGCAAAAAACAAAATTCGTTTTTCTTGAGTTTTTTTTTTTTTTTATAAAAAATTATGCAAAAAACAAAAATCGTTTTCTCGAGTTCTGAAACAATGGTGGATGCAAACTACCATGTTGAATGAAACTATGAAGAACATGGACTCCGTGTAAAAATAGGAATTGGTAGGAGGCATCTGATTGGGTGATTATGTCGTGAGCACGACTTATCACCTCGTGCGAACGACATAATGGATGACTCGGATTGGCTGATTATCTCGTTCGAACGAGATAGTATTTCGTTTTTTGCATAATTTTTTATATGAAAATAAATCGAGAAAATGAAAGTTGTTTTTTTTTGCAAAATTGTTTATAAAAAAACTCTAGAAAACGAATTTTGCTTTTTGCATGATTTTTTATTGGAAAAAAAAATAAAAAAAAAGAAATCGAGAAAAACGAATTTTGTTTTTTGCATAATTTTTTTATAAAAAAAAAACCTCGAGAAAACAAATTATCATCTCGTGGGAACGAGATAAATACAAAAAAAAATGCACATATCACCTCAGTGCCACCGTAAGTTGACGAAATACTACGATGATTTTTAAAAATACTGGGTACAGCATCTCCTTGAATGCCACAGAAAACAGAATGAATGTCAAAACGCAATTTATGTTTTTTATATTACTCTCAATTAATCTGTATCGTACAGAGCAGTTTTATGGATAGTATCTATAGATCTGCGCCATAATGACTTTTCCGGTCAGCATAGATCAAGATCAGACTGCACAGATCGTGCAGTCTGATCTTGGATCTACTTTGTCCGCTATTTGTGTGAAATATTTGGAAAAAAAAAGAACATATTTGAAATTACAATGCTTTGATGAATCTACACTGTCTAATATTTTGTGAATAATTTTGGAATCATTTACCGCGTTACAGGTAAATTATGTCCGGTCTTGCTCAAGAGTACGTGTTCGGTAGATATTAACTCTTTACTAAATTACAACAATTTGGAGTCGTCCAAATTTAAAGCATTTGCAGAAGACAGTTTAATTATGGCTGGAATTATGAGATTTGGCTGTCAAAGAGTGGAAAACATTGTGGGGAAAAAGAGAAAATTCTGGTTACCAGTTTTCTTCTCCTTCTCATACAATGTTTTGTACTATTCCAAAGGCTGGTTCTATAATCTGAGCCACACTGATATTGTCGTCAGCAAATACTTTCAGTTTGGACGAATCCAAAATTTTGTCATCTGGTGGAGAATTAAATAGGTATAAGTATAAAAGACACTGTCAGTCTACCTCTAAAAAGAAAAATAAATAAATAAATAAATAAATAAAAACAATTCTGTTTTGACCAAAATTATTCACAAAATATCAGACAGTGTAGATCCAATATAAGTCTGCACGATATACAAAAGCTCACTACTGCGAGACCTAAAACTCCGCAGTGTCCACAACAAATACACGATCCATGGAAACGCGTCATACTGCGCAGCTGAGTTGATCGTAAATTTTTCTGCACCTAACCCAAACAGAGACAAGAGACGAACCGTGTACTCTGGATCGAATGAGTATGCAGCCTGATCTTGATCTTGATCCACATTGTCCGCAAAAATTTAGCTTTGCTCTCTTCACTCTTCATCAAACGACAAAATTCTGGACTGGTCCAGACTGAGAGCATTTGCAGACAACAAATAAAATGTGATACAATGATGTTTTCTATATTCAAAAGAGTAGAAAAATTGTGGAAAAAGGAGAAAATACTGATTACCAGCATTTTCTTCCTTTCCTACAATGTTTTCAAATGGCTTCTTTCTCAGGGTCATTAAAACGCGGGAATGTTTGGTCAATGGAAACACGGTATGAAAATTTCGTAATACTGCACAATCACTGAACCAAATTGTTAATATGGCATATACACCTAATCCGACAACATACACAAAGTCGACACGCGGCGTATTCTTGTAGTCTGATCACTGTTTGCAATTAACCCTTTACCAGACGACAAAATTTTAGCCTTGTCCAAATTGAAAGCATTTGCAGACGACAATTTCAATGTGGCTCAAATGGTACAACTTTCTTTGATAGGGTAGAAAACATTGTGGGAAAAGGAGAAAATGCTGGTTACCAGCATTTTCTCCTTTTCCCACAATGTTTTCAAAAGGCTTCTTTCCCAAGGGCGTCAAAAGGCGTCATTGTGCAGTAATGGGTTAAAACTCTATTTTGCACTATATGTGTTCAAATCTACCGCACTCACAAAGAAACACGATATGGAAAACTTGTAATACCGTGCAATTATTGAACTCATTTGTAAATAAGCCGTGCCGCGGCAAAAGGTGCTTAATGCAACTCCGCGATGCATTACACTAAGCAAGTCATATAATTCTTGATCCATAAAATCCATTTTGTCTCCCAACTGAATAATGGAGTAGACAGTACACATGCTTTCGACATGCAGAAAATTGACCAATAGCAAAAAGTTTCGAAAGGTCTCGCGCAGGCTGATCTTGAAGGATACTTTTTGCAGATGCATTAAACTTTCACAGGGCATGGTTGAAATGTTTGAGCCATGCTCTGGCAAAAGGGGGCTAATTGCGTCTCCGTCATGCATTATACCATGTAAAGTCGTCACATAATGATGGATTCATTGAAGCAGCTTCATTTATTAATTAACTTAACTGCGAGGTGAATTGGTCCTTGAACATAGAGAAAAATTGACCAATAACGAAAAGTTTCGGCTCAGGTCAGCCCGAGCAGACTGCGCAGGCTGACCTGAATCGATACTTTTCGCAGCTATATTAAGCCCCATTTTCACAGAGCATGGCTCAAATATTTATATACATGTACTTAGCCCGACAAGATAAGACGCATTCAACTTATCGATAAATCTTTTTAAAACTGTTACCAAATATGCATTGCCAGTCTTGAAAAATTGTCTGATATTTTGTGAATAATTTTGGAATCATTTACCGCGTTACAGGTAAATTATGTCCGGTCTTGCTCAAGAGTACGTGTTCGGTAGATATTAACTCTTTACTAAATTACAACAATTTGGAGTCGTCCAAATTTAAAGCATTTGCAGAAGACAGTTTGAATATGGCTGGAATTATGAGACTTGGCTGTCAAAGAGTGGAAAACATTGTGGGGAAAAAGAGAAAACTCTGGTTACCGGTTTTCTTCTCCTTTTCATACACTGTTTTGTACTATTCCAAAGGCTGGTTCTATAATTTGAGCCACACTGAGACTGTCGTCAGCAAATACTTTCAGTTTGGACAAATCCAAAATTTTGTCATCTGGTGAATAATTAAAAAGGTATAAGTATAAAAGACATTGTCAGTCTACCTCTAAAAAGAAAAAAACAATTCTGTTTTGACCAAAATTATTAACAAAATATCAGACAGTGTAGATATACAAAAGCTCACTACTGCGAGGCCTAAAACTCCGCAGTGTCCACAACAAATACACGATCCATGGAAACGCGTCATACTGCGCAACCGAGTTGATCGTAAATTTTTCTGCACCTAACCCAACGAGAGACAAGAGACGAACCGTATACCCTGGATCGAATGAGTATGCAGTCTGATCTTGATATTGATCCACACTGTCCGCAAAAATTTAGCTTTGCTCTCTTCACTCTTCACTCTTCATCAAACGACACAATTCTAGACTAGTCCAGACTGAGAGCATTTGCAGACAACAAATAAAATGTGATACAATGATGTTTTCTATATTCAAAAGAGTAGAAAAATTGTGGAAAAAGGAGAAAATACTGATTACCAGCATTTTCTTCCTTTCCTACAATGTTTTCAAATGGTTTCTTTCTCAGGGTCATTAAAACGCGGGAATGTTTGGTCAATGGAAACACGGTATGAAAATTTCGTAATACTGCACAATCACTGAACCAAATTGTTAATATGGCATATACACCTAATCCGACAACATACACAAAGTCGACACGCGGCGTTGCTTGTAGTCTGATCACTGTTTGCAATTAACCCTTTACCAGACGACAAAATTTTAGCCTTGTCCAAATTGAAAGCATTTGCAGACGACAATTTCAATGTGGCTCAAATGGTACAACTTTCTTTGATAGGGTAGAAAACATTGTGGGAAAAGGAGAAAATGCTGGTTACCAGCATTTTCTCCTTTTCCCACAATGTTTTCAAAAGGCTTCTTTCCCAAGGGCGTCAAAAGGCGTCATTGTGCAGTAATGGGTTAAAACTCTATTTTGCACTATATGTGTTCAAATCTACCGCACTCACAAAGAAACACGATATGGAAAATTTGTAATACCGTGCAATTATTGAACTCATTTGTAAATAAGCCGTGCTCTGGCAAAAGGGGTTTAATGCAACTCCGCGATGCATTACACTAAGCAAGTCATATAATTCTTGATCCATAAAATCCACTTTGTCTAACAACTGAATAATGGAGTAGACAGTACACATGCTTTCGACATGCAGAAAATTGACCAATAGCAAAAAGTTTCGAAAGGTCTCGCGCAGGCTGATCTTGAAGGATACTTTTTGCAGATGCATTAAACTCCCCTTTCACAGGGCGTGGCTGAAATGTTGGAGTCATGCTCTGGCAAAAGGGGGCTAATTGCGTCTCCGTAATGCATTCTACCATGTAAAGTCGTTACATAATGATGGATTCATTGAAGCAACTTTATTTATTAATCAACTTAATTGCGAGGTGAATTGGTCCTTGAACATAGAGAAAATTGACCAATAACGAAAAGTTTCGGCTCAGGTCAGCCTGCGCAGACTGCGCAGGCTGACCTGGATCGATACTTTTCGCAGCTGTATTAAGCCCCTTTTTCACAGAGCATGGCTCAAATATTTACATGTATATACATGTACTTAGCCCGACAAGATAAGACGCATTCAACTTATCGATAAATCTTTTTAAAACTGTTACCAAATGTGCATTGCCAGTCTTGAAAAATTGTCTGATATTTTGTGAATAATTTTGGAATCATTTACCGCGTTACAGGTAAATTATGTCCGCTCAAGAGTACGTGTTCGGTAGATATTAACTCTTTACTAAATTACAACAATTTGGAGTCGTCCAAATTTAAAGCATTTGCAGAAGACAGTTTAATTATGGCTGGAATTATGAGACTTGGCTGTCAAAGAGCGGAAAACATTGTGGGGAAAAAGAGAAAATTCTGGTTACCGGTTTTCTTCTCCTTTTCATACAATGTTTTGTATTATTCCAAAGGCTGGTACTATAATTTGAGCCACACTGAGACTTGTCAGCAAATGCTTTCAGTTTGGACGAATCCAAAATTTTGTCATCTGGTGGAGAATTAAATAGGTATAAGTATAACAGACATTGTCAGTCTACCTCTAAAAAAAAAAAATCTGTTTTTACCAAAATTATTCACAAAATATCAGACAGTGTAGATCCAATATAAGTCTGCACGATATACAAATGCTCACTCCTGCGAGACCTAAAACTCCGCAGTGTCCACAACAAATACACGATCCATGGAAACGCGTCATACTGCGCAACCGAGTTGATCGTAAATTTTTCTGCACCTAACCCAACGAGAGACAAGAGACGAACCGTATACCCTGGATCGAATGAGTATGCAGTCTGATCTTGATCTTGATCCACATTGTCCGCAAAAATTTAGCTTGGCATTCTTCACTCCTCATCAAACGACACAATTCTAGATTTGTCCAGACTGAGAGCATTTGCAGACAACAAATAAAATGTGATACAATGATGTTTTCTATATTCAAAAGAGTAGAAAACATTGTGGAAAAAGGAGAAAATACTGATTACCAGCATTTTCTTCCTTTCCTACAATGTTTTCAAATGGCTTCTTTCTCAGGGTCATTAAAACGCGGGAATGTTTGGTCAATGGAAACACGGTATGAAAATTTCGTAATACTGCACAATCACTGAACCAAATTGTTAATATGGCATATACACCTAATCCGACAACATACACAAAGTCGACACGCGGCGTATTCTTGTAGTCTGATCACTGTTTGCAATTAAAACTCTATTTTGCACTATATGTGTTCAAATCTACCGCACTCACAAAGAAACACGATATGGAAAACTTGTAATACCGTGCAATTATTGAACTCATTTGTAAATAAGCCGTGCTCTGGCAAAAGGGGTTTAATGCAACTCCGCGATGCATTACACCAAGCAAGTCTTCACATAATTGTTGATCCATAAAATCCATTTCCCAACTGAATAATGGAGTAGACAGTACACATGCTTTCGACATGCAGAAAATTGACCAATAGCAAAAAGTTTCGAAAGGTCTCGCGCAGGCTAATCTTGAAGGATACTTTTTGCAGACGCATTAAACTCCCTTTTCACAGGGCATGGCTGAAATGTTTTGATCCATGCTCTGGCAAAAGGGGGCCAAGTGCGTCTCCGTAATGCATTCTACCATGTAAAGTCGTTACATAATGATGGATTCATTGAAGCAGCTTCATTTATTAATCAACTGAATTGCGAGGTGAATTGGTCCTTGAACATAGAGAAAATTGACCAATAACGAAAAGTTTCGGCTCAGGTCAGCCTGCGCAGACTGCGCAGGCTGACCTGAATCGATACTTTTCGCAGATATATTAAACCCCCTTTTCACAGAGCATGGCTCAAATATTTATATACTTAACCCGACAAGATAAGAGGCATTCAACTTATCGATAAATCTATTTAAAACGGTTACCCAACATGCATTGCCAGTCTTGAAGTTTCGTGATAAAACGAATGACTGAACAAATGCCGAGTCTTTACCAAACGACAAAATCTTAGACCAGTCCAAATTGAAAGCGTTTGTAGACGATAGATAATGTGTGGTTCAATGACGAGATATGTCTTTGACAAGATCAAAAAAGTTAAAATGAATTTAACATTTAATCAACCGACAAAATTTGAATGAAATGTGAATGAAATGACAGGTTGAAGGGTAGAAAACATTGTGGGAAAAGAAGAAAATGCTGGTTGCAGCTTTTTTTCCCAACAATAATTTCAACAGCCTTCATCTTCAGGATCGTTAACCCTTTACCAAACGACAGAATTGAAAACTTGTCCTCACTAAAAGAATTTGCAGACAAGTTACATGGCTCGCAAAAAATGAGATTTGTCATTGAAAAGGTAGAAAACATTGTTGGAAAAAAGTGAGAAAAAGCCAGTTACTTGGTTGTTAGGTGAAGGGTTCATTCTATATAATGGCAGTTTTGGTTAATTTTCACAGGTTTCTGTGGGTAACCAGCAAAACGATGACACTGATATACATTGTTCGTCTGTACTGATTGATTGGTCGGTCGGTCGATTGTCAGCAAGCCAGCTTGTCTGTCTGTCTGTCAGCTGTATCGTTGCGGCTAGTGCACCTATACATGCTTTTCTGGAGTGTTTTACCATAACTTCGTACAATATTCCAAGCCACTGGCTGCTTTCCCATACTACCATCATCGGAACAATGAGCAGATGTGAGAGAGGAATGAAACGTGTCGCAATGATGATAAATTCTCAGATAGAAACTGGTCGAGCTTTTGATTCGAACCATCGATCGCATGTTCTCGAGGACTGAATGTTACCGACTGCGATACCGGGACTTTGGAGATCTACAGTTAGATGCCGGAAAACGGGCAATTTCTTCTTACGATAAATATTTTTCTTTACGACAACGATTTTCGTGTAATTAAAAAGTCGCCTTTGTGTTTCCTAAAACCATTCGTCCTCTGGGTACTATTCGTACTATTCCGTCACGACAGTGTCTGAAAACAAGGTGTAGGGCAATGGGTTAACTCCTTACCAGATGACAAAATTTTACACTTGAACATATTGAAAGCATTTGCATGCAACAAATTAAATGGGGCTTTTACGACTGAGATTGGTATTTAACTTTTTACCAAACGGGAAATTTTAGACTTGTCCAAGTTGAAACCGTCTGCAAACGACAAAATAAATGTTATTCAAAAATCGAAATTTGTTTAGGGAAGGATAGAAAACATTGTGGGGAAAGGAGAAAATGCTGGTTACCAGTATTTTCTCCTTTTCCCACAATGTTTTCAAAGCTTTCTTTCTCAGGGCCGTTAATAATCGGGATAGTGTGGTAGAGGAGTTAAAATGGTAGAAAACATTGTTTTCAAGAGCCTTATTACTCAGGGTCGTTCAAAATCGAGAGTGTTTGGTAAAAGGTTGCAACGTATATGAGCCATGCTCCGTGAAAAGGGGGTGTAATGCATCTGCGAAAAGTATCGACTCAGGTCAGCCTGCGCGGACTGTGCAGGCTAACTTGGGCCGAAACTTTTCGCTATTGATCAATTTTCTGTATGTCCAGGGACCAGTCTATCTCATGATTAAGTCGGTTATTTAAAAATTGGCTATTATGGATCCATAATTATGTAATGACTTGCCTGGTATACTGCATCACGGTAATGGATTAAGCCCCCTTTTGCCAGAGCGTGGCTCATTTGCAATCGACAAATTCAGTGTGTAGTAATAGATGATAGTTGTCTCTGACAGGGGCAAAGAATGTTTTGGAAAAGGTGGAAATACCCCATGTTTTAAAAAGCTTTAATAATTAAAATCGTTGAAGTACCAGATCGTTTGGTAAAGGTTAAGTCACCCAACTATTCAGACAACTGTTTGTGTCATGCAGCAGATAATTTTTTGTGCCATGTAGCAGATGGCTTGTCACGCAGCAGACGACTTCTGTGTCACGCAGAAGTCAACCTTTGATGTCACACAATAGACTTTTTGTGTCACGTAGCAAACCACTCTTTGTGTCACGCAGCTGTCACCTTTTTGTCTCAGAAAGCGGTCAACTTTTGGTGTTACGCAACAGTCAACTCCTGGTGTCATGCAGCAGACGATTTTTGTGTCATGCAGCAGTCAACTTTTGGTGTCACACAGTAGACCACTTTTGAGTCATGTAACAGACAAAGTATTGTGTCATATAGCAGACATTATTTTATGTCTAGCAGCAAACGACTTTTTGTGTCATGCAGCAGATGAGTTTATAAGTCATACAGCAAAACACTTCTAGTTTCATGTAGCAGACCACTTTTTGAAAACATTGGGTACCAAGTAAATATCTGAAGGGCCTTTAAAGTTAGTGCTTAAGTAAAGGCAAGACGTGTTAAAACACAGACCTAAAAGGAAAGTTTCGTGAGCCGGTGTCATATGTCATGTAGAGTATACAGTTACTTGTTCTGATTGAATAAGACTGAATTATCTCTTTACCTCACAATCCCGCGTTTAACGAGCCTGAGGAAGCAGCCTTAAAACCAGCATTTTTTCCTTCTCACACAAGGTTTCTACACTTTATAGACACTTGCCATCATTTCAGCTACATGTACATTAATTTGTCGTCTGCAAATGCTTTCTATTTCGATAGATCTAAAATTTCATCGCCCATTAAAGAAGTCATTCTGTCAGCGTCAAATGTCTAAATTCGACCCTTGTTGGACGGCTCAAAATACGATCCACTGAAATTGAATTTTGTGAGTGTGTGTATTCGCACAGGCTTGCCTAATAAGCAGACAATGTTAAAATCCAAGATCAGACTGCACGATCTGTTCTGTGCAACTTGATCTTGATCTATGCCGTCAGCAAAAAGCACCTATTTTCGATTCTGGCGCTTAAATGGGTAAACTGTCATTGATGTCTTAATTACAAAACTTATTTATAAACAGGTTTCCACCTCGAGTCAATAAGCTCAACAGAGCCCTTTTCACTCATAATTGAACCATGGTCTGTGAAAAGGAGGTTTAATGCATCTGCAAAAGGTATCGACCAAGATCAGCCTGCGCATTCTATGCAGGCTGATCTGGGCCGAAACTTTTCGCTATTGGGCAATTTTCTGAGTTTCTCAAGGACCATTTTACCTCATAATTCAGTTTGATTTGTTTTGTCGGACAAAATAAATTTGGTCGATTCATAATTATGTGATGACTTGCTTGGTATGTGCATCACGGAGAAGCCGGCTTTTGTCAGATCACGGTTCAACATTATTGGATCGGTATCTACAAGGCAACGACTGATATTTCCAAGAATAACCAATCGTAAAATCATACATGCAAAATAACTAAACCTTTAGAGTACATTTTTAAAACTTTTAATCAAGTTTGCTTTTGCTGACCGAGTAGATAAACATCAGACTGCATTAAAAAAAAAACGTAGTTGTCTGCCAGGTAATTAACGAGTGAGTTGATTTTTTTTTTCTTCTTAAGCGAGCTGACTTTGCAACAAGAAATATCCTTATAAAAGGGATAGACGGCTAGAGAGGTGCTGGAACGTGAATACTGGAACTCTTTTGTGGTTCAATATGAAGAGAAATAATGAAAAGTAACCTCGCCAACAATTGCCTATTTTTCCTCAGTGTTTTGCATATTGTTGAAAAGTCACGGAAATCTTCGACTAGATATAGTCAGTTTCAAGAGTAGACTTTAGTCTAAATCATCGTTGGAAAAGGACCAATATTGACGCTTGTATTTAGCTGTCATAAAAAAGCCCGCAAATACTTGTGCGGGGGAGGGGATAGTCTGGTACCCCTCCGTACTTCCGCACTATAACGTAGTGGTAGGGGCAGGTAATCCAGACTAGGGAGGGGAAGACAAATAAACGTGTCCACACTTTTAACCAATCGCAAATTACGGTTTATTAATTCGAGAGTATATCAATACTGAGAAGCAGGTCAAACAAAACCCAGCATATCCAACACAGGCGTTCGTTTTGTACGTCACAAAACGAACGCCTCTGTCACGCCGAGAAACGACGTCTAACAGTCCATACCTAGTCTTCCTCCCTGGTCATTTAAAACATGTTTACTGCATTCTGAAATACTTTTGAACATTTTTCTATATGAACAGAAACACTATTAAGCCACTCAAAGTTTTTACAGAGTTCGTTTATTTCAATTCCGAAATATCTAATTAGATCTAGATCTATTAGTGTATCATTAATTTCATAAAACTGATAATTTAACATTTTCTGTAAGTTCATGTCCTTCGAGTTTCTTCTTTGATAATGATTTAAAATTACTTGTCACCTCAGCATTTTAATTATGTACACTTTTTTTCGTTTTGTAATCATCTCACGAACGTTATTAGTGAACTTTGCGACTTGATTAGACTAGCATTTCGGTACCTATGCAGAGTTGTGTTGTATTTTTTACGTCTATTGCTGATTGAGCGATACACCGATTAAATGGCGGCGTCCATGAAAACCAAAGAGCTATTCTGACAAATACAAAGGTTTTCAGTGTTTGCTTGGCAGAGGCATTTGATGAGTGTGTTTTAGGTAATGCTTGAAATATTTGAATGACGCCAAACATGCTCTGTCTTCACTTTTGTCACTGGTGACTAAGTTTAGTGGCTGTGGTTGCTCTAAACTTGAAGATTTGAGTAAAAAGAGTCACATTATGCCGGAGTCACATGGCCAATTTAAAAATTAATGCATAAGATGGATTGGACGATTGATTGTATGGTGTCTAAGCCGTTTTCAACATTATTCATATATCGTTGCAGAAAGTACACCTATCTATGTTTTCCTGATGCTGCTTTGACAATTTCTTACTGTGTACAATATTCTTTCCAAGCTATTGGCAGTTTTCTCCCGGTATGAGAGGAATGAATCCTGTCGCAATGACTATCACCAATCCTTGGGAAGATATTGATTCAGCTAGGGATTACCAAGTCCTGTATGCTACCCTCGCTGAAGGTGGAATAAAGTAAATCAAGGGAGAAAAGTGTGCCCGTTGCAGGACTCGAACCCACGACTCCTGGAATACTAGTAGTGAAGCTCTTCCAACTAAGCTAGCTTTGCAACGAGTCGTGAATCTAATCAACATCAACTACAATAGGAACATGACAAGCATGTTCTGTGGACATCTATGAAATTAAATAAACTATAAATTTAAGTGTGCATGCAAATAAGTCAGGTATTTCTAGGATGGCGCCAGCCAAAAATTTTTAGTAGCCAAAACTTTGTTGTCCAAAACCGGATTGAGTCAATGGACCTATCACTATATGGGTGTAGACTGGTTACCTCCCCTATATACAGCTTAAGTATATAGTTAAGCTTTAACTCTTTACCAAACAACAAAATTTTAAACTTTATGATGACTTGAAGACAACCAATTAAATATGGCACAGATGTTCATTTTGATTCAGAAAGGGTAGAAAATATTGTGGGGAAAGGTGAAAACACTGGTTACCAGCCTTTTCTCCTTTCCCCACAATGTTTTAAAAAGCTTCATTGTAATGGTTGTTTAAACTCAGGATTGTATGGGAAAGGGTTAAGATCTCAGACAGTTTCTTAACATGTATAGAGAGCCAACTATTGAACTTTCACAAGTTACTTTTGGTAATAAACATGAACTTGTTGCAAGTTTCTGCATGTGCTTAAAGCAGGTGAGTGATAAAACAATAAATAAACATCAGCATGTAGAAGGCCATAGCATTTAATTGGTATATTGAGTACATTGAAAAATAAAACGAGTACAAATAATTAAGTATAATCAACGAAGAAAGTTCTTTCATTTTTTCTTTTTAAAAACAACTTCAAAAGGGCATAAGACCGCTGACAATTTATAAACAGCCTTTAATGACCAAATTAATCACATTAATTTCACCGATCGGCATTACCTTTGTTCCACCGTTTAGTTTTTGCGTGTTGCTTTTTTAAACTAATTAGCAAGTGATTGGCGATTGTTTGACATAACGTGCGAAAAAAGTCTACTCGGACTGATCTCCGAGCATGCAGCGCTCTTTGCAAAACATTCCAAGTTGTGAAAACCAGTCCGACCAAATTTACAACAGACTGGTACCCGCTTTTACTTATCTAATTAGTATTGATTGGTAGCCATAACCGTTTATGATACATGATGGTCAACAGGCGTGACAAATGTGCTGCGAACACATGTGTTAATTGTATACCGAAGATAAATAGCCTGTGGCGCGTGGCGATAAGGTTTGTAAACTGTTAATTTGCAATGACGGAAGTGTAAACTGACCATAGCCGATATGAAATTGACGGTCGGCGATTTTGTTTATCACAAATTTTTTGATCGCCAGTATCTGCTCTTTTGGAGTTTTTAATCGCCAGCTGCAGTTTTTAATCGCCAATGGCGATTTTGGCGATCGGTAACGCCAACCTAGGGTATTTGTTGTGTGATGTATTGCTGTACACTGCAGTAAGCATTCTGTTAATTAGTTTCTCTTAAAAAGAACATAATTTAGTTTGTTAGCTCATATTGTCATTACAAAAGTCTAATTTCAAATGTTAAAAGGTTGCTTATGAGGTGAGTTCAGCACACCATAACTTTCTCCTTTTCCTACATTGTTTTCTACCATTTCTAAGATAAATTTTATCATATGTGCCAATTGACTGGTAATGCTTTCAATTTGGTCAAGCCTGGAATTTTGTTGTCTGATACAGAGGTTAAAAATATTTCCTAAACCCACTCGTCCTGCAGGGTTGGTGAATTAGAAAAGTTTAAAACTACTCGTACTTCTGCTAGTATCGCTTGTCATACCTTTTAGTCAAGATAGAAAATAAACACAGATATTATCAAATATAATTTTCTAATTTGCATTATATCAAAATCTGAATCTTTTCTCTGGCTGGATAAATCTACTGCTGTCTACATTACAGACATCACACATGCGCAGCGTAAAGTCATTTCTGTTTTTGTTTTGCCACTGCTGCTAACAAATAAATGATCAGTACTTTGTTGTTTTGTAAGGATATCGGTCATGAGATTTCACCCGATATTTTCTGGGAATCTCCCTTAGATAGTTTTGCTTGATCTATCTTTAGAAAAGCTACTGGTCTAGTAGGATGATTGTTTAGGAAATGTTACTCATCGGTCATCCAGCCCCATGTTTACATGTCAGTATGAGTGGACGAGAGGATTTTACGAACTCTGTGGTAAAGACTTAATTGTGTGACACAATGAACTTGTCTGAGGACAGATCAGGATCAGACTGCACAGAATTGGATCTAAGCTGGAGGCACTCAGTGTTCAATCTACCTTTGCTTATTAGCGGGCCCATTTGGCCCACAGACATGGAAATAGTGGGCCATGTTGGAAATCGGGATCACACACAAAAAATATTTTGTTACTCAACTTACCGATATGTTAACCTTTTTATTCAACAAGTTTTGCCTTTTTGTTCAACATGTATATTCATATTCATGTATCTATGAATACTATGCTAACAAAATTGCAACACTGCAGAAATTATCACTGGTATAATTGACACAATCTTTTTATTTAAAGTTCTGTCAATCCTCATTTTAACTCTTTTCCAAACAACACAATTTTAGACTAGTCCAGATTCAAAGCATTTGCAGACAACAAAATAAATGTGACTCCAAAAATAAAATTTGTTTCGGTAAGGAGAGAAAACTCTGTGGGAAAAGGAGAAAATACTGGTTACAAGCATTTTCTCCTTTTCCCACAATATTTTCAAAAGGCCTCGTTCTCAGGGTCTTTAAAAGTCGGGATTGTGTGGTAAAGGGTTAAGCCAAATAAAACTCATTTCATGGATATTTTATCAAATTATAGTCATTCTTGTGGCTTCATTAAACCTGGCGGTTGCAAGATTGCATAGATTACAGCGGATAGAAATTGCAATTTCGGACTTGGCAGGTATCCACTTGTTCAACTGAGGATATTGTATGATGCTTGTCACGTGACTTTGTACGACTTTCACCTTGTATATTCATGCGGCTGGAAAGTAGAGTTGAGATGCTCTACACAGGTGTACTGTCGCAACAATCTATGTAACAAGAAAAGCAAATTTGTTGGAGGTTGTTGAAGTTTTATATCGAGAGTGCAGTGGTATGATTTCAAAGATAGTAGAAATGTAAATTTTGTATGTGTAAATTAACATTTGGCGTTTTTGCTGAAAGAAGGGGAAAAGACATCCAACAAATACCTGAGTGCACGATTTCCCACGTTGAAACAACAAGTAGCTTTCTATTTTTAGATTGAGGTCAGGGGTATGTAAATGACTCTAGCAAAATACCAAACATGATTCCCCCATTGTTTACAGTTTTGACTTGACATAATTTTCTCCCAACCAAGATTCATATCAAATAGCAAGTCTGAAAATTCTTTTCATTCTTTAGGGCCATAGATATTGCTGATTTATTGATATAAACACATTTCTATATTTTGCAGAAAATGAGTAGCCAGGGGACTTTAACAAGTGTTGCCTGTTTGTTTAACAAGTGTATTCCTATTCTTGTATCTATGAATACTATGCTAATAAAATTGCAACACTGCAGAAATTATCGCTGTTATAACTGATGCACTCTTAACCTAAGTAAAAATGATGAAGTATGTCTGTCAGTGGTAGACTTTCAAAGTTCTGTCATCCCATCATAAAGTTCATGTCAGTCATTCAAACTGTAGTTTATTTTCTCGTCCTAAACTAAACATCTTTGATCTGATTGTCCGGGAGCCATTTTGGTTGAAACTCGCTTTACTGTATTTTTTTTTTTCTTTTTGTTGCTTGAACTAGGGGTAGGGACTGGCCTGATTTTGCTTTCCATAGTATTACTTTCAACAGGTTTTGCCTTTTTTGTGCCATTGATACTGCCAAAATACTCAGAAAATTGCTTCATTGCAATCTTGAATGATGAGCGGAAACTCAAGGAATCATAACTTCTCGTACCTGTTGTATCTGTCGTAACCATTCGATATGAAGATTGATAACAGGCTACCAGTTTAATGTCAGTCATAACATCTGTCAGCTTATCAATAAATTCTCACTGGTAAGCTCAGTTTATTAAGCAGAAAAAGTAGAAATGGATGAAAAGGACCGTAATACACAGAGTGATTCTCTTACGATTGAGTGTGCTTGACGGGCTGGAGGTTGGTTTAGAATTGCGCCATCTGGGACTTTAGGGGGCTTAGGGTGCAATGGCATGCTCTAGATTGAACGTTGGGCACTGTGAGATTATTTATTTTTTTCTTCATGTTTTGGTTGATACTAATTTTCATTAACTCTTTACCACACAGACACGGGTTTTAACGACCCTGAAGAAGAAGCCTTTTGAAAACATTGTGGGAAATGTCCCAAAATGTTTTCTATCCTTCCCAAAACGAATTTTGATTTTTCAGTCACATTTATTTTGTTGTCTGCACCTCCTTTCAAATTGGACAAATCTAAATTTTGTTGTTTGGTAAAGAGTTAACTGATTCAGCAGTTTAAATCTTTACCTGACAACACAACTCTAACCTTGTCCAAACTTAAAATATTTGCAGACGATATTTTAAATGTGTCTCAAATGATGAGATTAGGCTTTGAAAGTTGAAAGGCTTGAAAACATTATATGAAAAGGAGAAATACTGAAGATTCTCTGAGTAGAAAATTAAAATTAAATGTTATTAAATGGCCTTCTTCTTTTTCAATTCATTGTAGAAAATAAAGATCAATCCCAGAAGATGTATCAGTAATCGATCATCATGTATGCCATTTACAAGCAGACCCATCCACCAACGGGGGTGGAACATTCTGTTTATTGTAACTTCTTCAGTTCATCCGAATTTAATCTTGTCATCTCTGCTGTCAACCAGATACATGTGTACAGACTTAATCCAGAAACTGATGTAAGTTTTATCTCTCTACCGAACATGCCCTTCTGTTAACCCTTTACCAAACAATCCTGAGTTTTAAAGACCCTGAGGAGGTAGTTCTTTTGAAAACACTGTAAGAAAAGGAGAAAATGCTGCTAACCAGCATTTTCTCCTTTTTCCCACAATGTTTCCTATTCTTTCATGGACAAATCCCATCATATGAGCAACACTTAAGTTGTCATCTGCAAATGCTTTGAATTAAGTCTAGTCTTAAATTTTGTTGTATGGTTAAGAAATAATGTTCCTGAAGAGCAAATCCTTTGAAAACATTGTTGATATTGTTGTTGGTGGTGGTGGTGCTGTTGTTGGAAAAGGGATACCTGCATTCTCTCCTTTTTCCCACATTGTTTAGTGTTTACTCTCCTTTCAAAGACAAATGGTTATGGACAAGGACTATGATTTAACTCTTTACCAAACGGACAAAATTTTAGACTGGTCGAAATTGAAAGCATTTGCAGACGACAAAATAAATGTGACTCAAAAATTAAAATTTGTTTTGGGAAGGGCAGAAAACATTGTGGGAAAAGGAGAAAATGCTGGTTACCAGCATTTTCTCCTTTTCCCACAATGTTTTCAAAAGGCTTCTCCCTCAGGGTCGTTAAAAGTCGGGATTGTGTGGTAAAGAGTTAAGCTACATATGATTTGACATCTGCAAATGCTGTTAACTTGAACCTGTAAAGAATATTGTTGTCTAGTAAAGTGAACCCCTAACATGCTGAGGGTAGCATTAGCAGCTGCTGCCCACAATATAGGTCACGGTCAGACACTATACTTAACCCTTTACCACCCAATCCAAAGTTTATACGACCCTAAGTGAGAATGCTTTTGCAAATATTGGAAAATGAGGAAGTGCTGGAAACCAGGTCAAATTTAATTTTTCGTCTGCAAATGCTTTCATTTTGGGCCAATTTATAAATTTGTTGTGTGTTAAAGGGTTAAACTGCACAACTTAGGGGATACTTGCTAAATCTGTGAGATAAAATGCACTCAATACCAAATGCTCATATAAATTTGAAAGGAACAAAGCCCCATCTTCATCATGATGTTTTACTAACTCTATGGAAGAGTGGACCAGAATCCAAGACATTTCCACGAAAAACCAAGTGCGTCCAGTAAGGTTTGAACCCAGAGCCTCCAGGTTACGAATCACACACTTTACCTCTGAGCCACGCAGGACAACATCAGATTAGAAGTAGTGCCCAGGTTCAAGGATGATTCATGGAGGGAAGAAATTGAGATGTGTTTGTTTTCTATGCAGGGATTTCAGAAGAATTGTTGAAGGCCCAGACTGTTTTCCTTTTAAGTCTTTGCCAGACAATCCTGAGTTTTAATGACCATGAAGAGGTCTTTTGAAAATGTGGGAAAAGAAAAAAAATGCTGGAAGCCAGCATTTTCTCTTTTTTTCCGCAATGTTTTCTGCCCTTTCATAAATTCCCGCATCTGAGCTACATTTGTCTATAAATGGTTTCAATTCAGACAAATCTAATTTGTCTATAAATGCTTTCAATTCAGACAAATCTAAAATTTTTATCATCTTGTAAAGAGTTAAAGTACTTTGCAGGTAAATAATGAGAAGTCGGAAGAAATCTCAAAGATGAAGCTGGAATGTCTAGCCACTTACAGTCTGTTTGGTAATGTAGCGTCGATGAAGTCTGTTAGGCTGCCAGGAGCACAGAGAGATGCTTTATTACTTGGTTTTACTGATGCAAAGGTATGCAGTGGTAAACAACATTTTGGCAAAAGGAAAAAAGGAAAAGTTGAACCTTAATTTGTCCATTTGCTACATTGGTTTTAGCTGTATTGATTTAACCCTGATGTTGATTGTCTGTATTTAGAAAAGATATTTTATGTTTTGTCTTGTGTAAATGTTGTTATAGACAGTTATGAGTTATGAGTCAACTCTTTCTGTAAAATCTGTAACAGTAAAACATGTAGGAACTTGAATATATCTGGAGCAAATATGTCACAGGAAAACAAGATACCAGCATATCTTGTAACTCAAGTTAGCAATTACAACTGCTCTTGAGCTGTTTTCCAAGAAAAGGAGAAAAAAGCCTGTTAACGTTGCCAGAGTGCTGCTGCAATGAATGTATTCACTCTCTGCAATTGGAAAAAGTCTGCAGTGGAAGACTTTGGAAATCATATGTATGAAATAAGAATAATCATTATGAAAAATGCTTGAAGAAGAAGGCTTTTCAAAACATGGTTGGAAAAGGAGAAAATGCTGGTAAACAGCCTTTTCTCCTTTTCCCACAAATTTTTCTACCCAGTCAAAGACTGAAATAATCATTTGCACTACATTTATTTTGTCATCTGTAAATGCTTTCAGTGTGGTTCAGTCTAAAATTTTGTTTTTTAGTAAAGAGTTAATCTACACATAAATACCTCAAAAATTTATTTTTTCAGCTTTCTGTGGTTGAGTATGATCCAGGCATGCATGATTTACAGACGACCTCTCTCCATTACTTTGAGGAGAATGCTTTCAAGGTAAGAAATGTTTGTACTGACAGCTTTGATATTGGGATTGCTTAAAATTCAGTGTATATTAACTCACAAGGGCTGATGTGTAGGCAGGGAGTGCCAAGCACTTTAACCTTTTAGCACACAGTTCCCAGTTTTAATGACTGTAAGGTAAGGCATTTTAAAACATTGTGGGAAAGGAAAAAATGCTGGCCATGAGCATTTTCTCCTTTTCCCAGAATGTTTTCTAGAGACAATTTCTGTTATTTGAAAAGAATTTAATATGTCATATGAAAATGTTTTGGATTTGGACAATTTAAAAAAATTTGTTGTTTGGTAAAGAGGTAGTAATGTTATAAGAAGATATCAAGATGTTTATGATATGCTCCAGAGATGTTTTTTCAACCTGAAGCCTTTAAAACACAATCCTGACTTATAAAGACTCTGAGAAAGAAGGCTTTTGAAAACATTGCCAGAAAAGGAGAAAATGCTGGTAAGCAGCATTTTCTCCTTTTCCCACAATGTTTCCTACTTATTTCAAGAACAAGTATTATCATTTGAAAAACATTTCAATTGCACTCTGTGAATTCCCTCAATATGGACAAGTCTGATATTTTGCTGTGTATTCTCCATTTCAGGATTTCTCTGATACCACAGCTCTGCCTGTTATTCGAGTAGACCCAGATGGTCGCTGTGCTGCCATGCTGATCTATGGAACCAAACTTGTTATTTTGCCATTCCAAAAAGATGTCTACTCAGATGAAGTTGAAACGATGATGAGTGAAGGTGAAAAAGGGTCCAAGACAAGGTTTGTGGTCAATTGCTCTGACTTTATTTCTCAGAATGGTTTATTCAAATGATAAACCTGTACAGTAAAATATTAGTGAATGAGTGTTGTCCAAGTTATAATGTGATGAGATGGAGGGCCAGTAATCCACAGTTTGTGAGTTTAAATCTAGACAAACTTCCAACAGGCATATTTTGCAAAGTTATATACAGTGAGTTTTGAAGAAACTCTTGTCTGAAACAACACGGCCTTCAGTGTTGATAATTACATAGCTGTATTAAATTGTCCTTCATTAAAGCTCTCTAACTCTGTACATGGAGTCAAAAATCAACCTGCCCAAGGCTTACATGTTGTGACTCAGCGTTTGTTATGAAACTTTTCGATATCTTGTCTGAAACAAAAAGACCTTTTGGCCTGGTATATGGTATTTAGTTAAGTAGATTGTTTATATTATGTCAGTCTCATTTAATCCTTTACCACACAATCCCAACTTTAACCCTTTACCACACATTACAGACTTTTAACGACCCCGAGAAAAAAAGTTTATGAAAATGTTGTGGCAAAAGGAGAAAATGCTGGTAACTAGCATTTTCTCCTTTCCCCACAACGTTTTCTACTCTTCCCAACACAACTTTCAATTCTAGAGTCACATTTATTTTGTCGTCTGCATTTGCTTTCAATTTGGACAAGTCTAAAATTTTGTCGTTTGGTAAAGAGTGGTAAAGAGTTAAATGACGCTGATGGAGAGAGCATTTAAAAGCAATGTTTTCTATCCTTTCAAAAACAAATCCCACAGCATTCTAGAAACATTTAATTTGTCATCTGCAAGTGCTTTCAATTTGGGCAAGTGTAAAATTTTGTCATTTACTCAAGAATTAACATGTCCTAATTGCTAATTTCATGTTTCTTTCTTCAATTTCAGACATCCAATCCAGAACTCCTACATCATTGATATGAGAAGTTTTGATGAGAAGATCACCAATATACTGGACTTTCAATTTCTCCATGGTTACTATGAACCAACAGTATTTATTTTGTTTGAACCTCATCCAACATGGTCGGGGTAGGTATTCAGCTTTTGATGTACAGCTTTTTAACCCTTTCCCAAACAAGCCCTGGTTTTCATGTGTCTGCAGTACAAGTCTTTTGAAAACACTGTGGGAAAAGGAGAAATTGCTCGTAACAAGCAATTTCTCCTTTTCCCACAGTGTTTTCTACCCTTTTGAGAACTTTCTGCCATTTTCATCAAATAATTTAAAATTGTCGTCTGCAAACTCTTTCAATTTGGACCAGTCCAAAATTTGTTGTTTGGGAAAGGGTTAAGGCAGCCTTTGAAAAGGTGTTGGGAAAAGAAGCAATTTCTGGTGACAAGCAGCTACTCCTTCTTCCATCAATTATCCATGTACGAACAAGGATTTAAGGATTTTTCTGTAGCATTCCTTTTTGTTTGACTTGACTTTTTCGCTCGGCTTTGTTCAAAGGAAACCTTGAGGTATTTTCATAGCCCAGTCGTCATCTGCATAGTCTTTGTTATCATACAAAAACTTTGACATTTTATAATATCTCTGTTATTTGTGAAGATATTTACTTCAAACTCTGACAAGTTGTTCATGATTAAAAGGGAAACCCATAAAACAGAGGCAGGCAACCATCAAAGTATTTGTGACACAGTTATGCCCCATCATCAGCTGAATTTTCCATGAAATCAGTCTATTTCTAAAAGCAACTGCAGCCAGGCATGGCACCTGCATGCAGTACTTCTGTAAGATTTTGTTTTTGTCTCTTGATGTAACAGTGAAATAGCGTATTGATTCATAATGGTACTAATGATTTATTTCAAATGAATTTATGATTGCTTTTCTTATAGTAGTTTGTAGATATCATTCTAAAGGACAGCAGTTACATGGATAAAGCAGTGACATCTGCTAATTACAGAAGAATCAGATATTTCTAGGTCAAGCCAACATATGACATGCTATGGTTTACACTGATTATTGTTTTCCTATTTGTTTGCAGGAGAGTGGCTGTAAGAACAGATACCTGTAGTATTGTGGCAATATCTCTAAACATTGCGGAGAAAGTTCATCCAATCATCTGGTCACTATCTAATCTACCATTTGACTGCTTACAGTGCATGTCTGTTCCAAAACCTATAGGTAGGGAACTTTTTAGCTATTTCACTCATTTCTGTTTGTTTCTTTTACTTTATTTCATTAACTCTTTTCCTAGTAACTCTTAATGATGAAATTTTAGACTTGTCCAAATTGAAAGCATAAGAAGATGACAATCATTCCTGATATAAAGAGATTGGTCCTTGAAAGGATACAAAAACAGTGTTGAAAAAGGAGAAAATGCTGGCAGCCAGCATTTTCTCCTCTTCCTGTTGTGTTTCCTAAAGCCTTCTTCCTCAGGGTCCTTAAAGCTAAGAATTGTTTGGTAAAGGATTCATATAAACAAATGACAGCCAGTGTTATTCTTAGTACAAGTAATTGATTTGACTGAACCAATTTATTTTACAGTAATTATTGACTTTTTGGATGATGATGATTTTAATCATTTACCACACAATCCATCCTGAAGAGGGCTAATGAAACCATTGTGGGAAAAGGAGAAAATGCTGGTAACCAGCATTTGCTCCTTTTTCCCACAACGTTTTCTACCTTATCAAAGACAGAAATCATCAATTTAGCAATATTTAAATTGTCGTCTGCAAATGCTTTCAGTGTGGACCAGCCCAAAATTTTGCTATGTGGTAAAGAGTTAGATGTACTTTTTTGTTGACAGGGGGTGTACTTGTGTTTGCTGTCAACTCATTGATCTATCTCAACCAGAGTGTTCCTCCATACGGTGCCTCCTTAAACAGTATAGCATCAACTTGTAGTGCCTTCCCGTTACGTAAGTCGACTTTTTTTCTTGAAAATTATCGGATCTAAAATCCTTTTTCATTTATAAGGGCAAAATGATCTAGAGAGTGGCACAGAAATAGAATAGACATATTCTGTCAGTGAAGACAACCTAAACATTGCAGAATCAAGACTGTATTTGTCATGTAACTTGCAGAACATCAGGCAGTGTAGATTCAGTATCAGGCTCCGTAATTATTTTATGTCATTTGACTTGGGGGTCCAGCTACACAAAGTGCTAAAGTGCAGGATGAAAACCTTTGGGAGATACCGTGTTCAGTTCTCATGGAACTCTATCTAAACGACAAAATTTTATACTGGTCCAAATTGAAAGCATTTGCGGACGACAAATGTTACTCAAAATATGAAATTTACCTTTCATAAGGTAGAAAACAATGTGGGAAAAAGGAGAAAATGCTGGTTATCAGCATTCTCATTTTTCCATAATGTTTTAAAAAGTCTTTACCTATAGGGTTGTTAAACCTGGGGAATGTCTGGTAAAGGGTTAAGGCCTGTGGTCTTCTGTAGTGTTTGCTGTAAACTACGTCAGAGTTGTAGCCTTGTACTGGTGAAACCCACAGCATGCATGAGTGAGTATTTGTGAAAGTGGCATAAAACACCATTCAATCTGATCTTCATCTCAAGTTGTGGTTAGTTTTCTTAGTATCAAATAATGTTTTCTTTTAGTGGAAAAGATAATCAGATATAATCTAAATGCTCCATAAAGCATGGTCCACCCTTTCATTTTCAGGTGTTGTTCTGTGGTTTATATTTCGTAGTTTGAATATTCTATGATAAATAACTAATATAATGTATTATGTCCTACATGGATTGGAAGGAGAATAGTCTTGTTTTCAGCTTTTTCCACATTTTGTATGAAAGCTAATTAAAATGAAGCACTGTATAATGATACATGAATACAGCTGAGACCAGTATAACAAAAGGAGTAATTGATAGCTCTTTTTTGCACACTGTTTTCAAAAGTGGTCCACTGCAAGATAAAGTTGTTTGCAGGAGGTACTGAGTTAACTCTTTACCAAACAACAAAATTTTAGACTTGGCCATGTTGAAAGCATTTGCAGATGACAAAGTAAATGTGACTCAAAAAATGAATTTGCTCTTTGGATGGATAGAAAACTTTGTTGGAAAAGGAGAAAATGCTGGTTACCAGCATTTTCTCCTTTTTCCACAATGTTTTCAAAAGGTTTCTTTCTTAGGGTCATGAAAAGTAGGGATTGTGTGGTAAAGTGTTAACTCTGTCTTTTTATTCAGGAATCCAAGAAGGAGTGAGAATTACCCTCGACTGTGCACAGGCAGCTTTTATATCCTATGATAAACTGGTTTTGTCTCTGAAAGGGGGAGAGCTGTAAGTTGTGACATTTTTAACTTAATGGCCATGTAGTTGCCAAAAGTAAATAATCCAGGTGTTAAAATACATTCAGATTGAAATGTTGTCATTAATCAATATTTCGCTTAAAAACCTTGTGATTCTGTTTTTTTTTTTTTTTTTTTTTTTTTTCTATAATTATATTCTTAAAGAAATGGCCCAAATATATGTTGTTACTTTTTAAGTCAATACTTAAGTGTGACATTTGACATGTTTGGGTAAAATACTGAATCCAATTGGATTCGTACAATGCACAGCCAATCTATATGTTGGACTCAGCTATTGCCTCATCCCAAATGTAGACTGGTTTTGCTGTGTACTCATCCAATAGAATTCATTATTGTACTCAACTCATGGTATGGTTGGTCGAAGCATTAGTTGCTGGTAGGAAAACAAAGTTTAAAACCCAAGTTAAAAGTAAAAAAAAAGATAGAGCGACTTGGGAACTTTTTACCTAGTTTTAAAAGAAAACAGTTGGAGTGTTTCTTTGGTATCCTCCTTGTCTTGAAGTATTGTGCCTGAATTATTTAGCATAGAATTCTATTGATAATCTTATAAATCTCTTGATTACTCTATAATTGTTTTGGTTCATCAAGTCCTCAAAATTGTAGATATAGGGTTGTATAGTGCTTGTTTGAAGGTAATACAGAGGACAAAAATTTAGGATTGTCCATCATGAGTGCAGTTGCAGACAGCAGAGCTCCAGATAGAGGGAGTGATTTTGATTGCAAAATTGAAAATATTAATCACTTTCCACTAAACCCTATGATATGGGTACCCATTAGAATCGTCTCATCGAGATGATTCGAATGAGTACCCACAACATAGGGCCTGGAAGAGAAATAATGGATTTAGAATACTATCACTCCCTTTTATCTGGAGGTCTGAGACAGTGATTTAACTTTTTACCAAACAACAAAAAGTTTGGATTAGTCCATAATCAAAGCTTTGCAGACGATAATCTAAATAAGGTTCAAGTGATTGAAATTGTTTTTGATAAAGTAGAAAACATAGTGGGAAAAGGAGAAAATGCTGGCTAGCAGTAGTTTTTCCTTTTCCCACTATGTTTCAAAAGCCTTCTTTGTTAGGGTCATTAAAACTTAGGATTATGTAGGAAAGAGTTAAATATGACTGAAATGACTCTGGTTATTTTCAAAAAGGCCAGAATTTCTTCATTTTCTCACATTGTTTGTAGAAGCCTTCTTCCACAGGGTCATGAAAACTTTGGCTGTTCTAAAAGGTTACACATTTGTTTCCATGTTACAGGTATGTGCTAACTTTAATGGTGGATGGAATGAGAAGTGTTAGAAGTTTTCATTTTGATAAGTCAGCAGCCAGTGTTCTTACAACATGTGTAAGTCAAATGATTTACCAAGTCTTGGACACATTATGCTAGAGAGTGTTTGTGCAAAAGTTGATAGATACATAGATCTTTAACTCTTTACCAGACAATAAAATTTGGACAAGACCAAATTGAAAGCATTTGCAGAAGAAAAACTGAATGAAATTTTAAGTGATGATTTCTGTATTTGATAGGGTAGAAAACATTGGAAAAAAGTGAAAAAGCTGGTTAACAATGTTTTCAAAAACTTTCTTTATCAGGGTTCTTAATACTCAGGATTGTGTGGTAAAGGGTTAATGGTAGAAGTATTTTGGAATTTAAACTGCCAGTGTTCTTCAGCTTTTCACCCAAATCTGTATTATCTTTTCAAGATACAATAAATCATATTGTAAGACATAATATTTCAATTGCAGACTTCCTTGAAAATCTAGCTATTTACCCTTTTTATAGACTCTATGTTGCTTGATTTATATGAGCCATGCTATGTCAAAAGGGGTTTAATGCATTTGCAAACGGTATTGACCCAGGTCAGCATGCCCATTGTGTGCAGGCTGACCCAAGTCGAAATGTTTTGCCTTTGGTTAATTTTCTGCATGTCACAGGGTCATTCTACCCCAGGATTCATCTGGTTGGTAGATAAAATGGATTTTATGGATCCATAATTAATTCTGTAGTGATTTGCTTGGTATAATGTATCACCAAGATGCATGAAGCCCCCTTTTGCTAGAGCTAGGCTCCTATCTATTTTCATAGACTTTACATGATTTAAAACTGTTTTTTTTACAGATGTGTGTTTGTGAGGATGGGTATTTGTTTTTAGGATCTCGGCTTGGTAATTCTCTGCTACTGAAGTATACAGAAAAAGCAGTCACAGACAAGGGAGAGGGAGATAAATCTGTAAGATTTTCAATACATTTAGATTGGTTCACTCTTTACCAAACAACAAAATTTTAGACTTGCCCAAATTGAAAAGCTTTTGCAGATGACAAAACAGTTGTGAATCAAAGATATAAATTCACCTTTGGTGGATAGAAACCATTCTGGGGAAAGGAGAAAATGCTGGTTATCAGCATGTTTTTCTTTTCTTCCAATGTTTTCCAAGGCCTTTGTCCTCAGGGTCGATAAAACACGGGAATGTGTGATAAAGCGTTAACAATTTTTCCTGGAATGATGTACAGTAAAACTCTGATATAGCGAATTTCACGGGACCGTCAGATTTAATTTGCTATAAAGCATAATTCGCTTTATTGATAGTACGAACTTCGTTATATTTCGGGACTCAAAGGTGGACACATGTACATGCAGTCTAACATTTATTTGGTATTTTGTTTTTAATGAAATTGCTTTCTTTTTTTTGGAATCCATGCTCAACTTGAAACAATCCCAACAAGAACGATTAGTACTCAACAGTACAATGGGACAGGTAGGAAAAACTAGTAGCTGATTTCGTATTTATTTAATCGAGTGAGCGATGTTAATCATTCAAAACACATTTTATACCGGTAGGAATTGAAAGCATTTGCAGACGACAATTTTCTACTTGTGGCAAATTATACATTACCACGATAATTATCGATCGATAACGCAGTCAGTTTATGTTGTGTAGATCTCTAGCGTCAACATGTTAATTGGACAAGCGGGAAGGTGTGAATAACTGACTTGGTAATTAAAGACCCTTAGATGCGACTTCAGTGTAACCAAGGTATTTTCAGTTGAAATGGATATCTGCGGACCTGATTTTTGATTCGCAATATGCGAAAATTCGTAATATCCAAATTCGTTTTAACAATTAATTTTTACAAAGGCGAAAGAAGGTTCTTGCCAGGGAATTGATTTCAATTCGTACTAAGTGAAAATTCGCATTATCAGAGTTCGTTATAATTAAGTTTTACTGTACTAACTTACATCAGACATGATTTGATTTAGATAGTCTTGCTTTTCATGTACTGTTCATATGGTGGTATGTATAACTGATAGGGATCATTTGTGCTTTGTAAGTTTTTGCATACAAATTATCATAACTTTAATGTTATGAAATTTTTAATTCTGTTTAGCTAAACTTTAATAACTTTATGAATTTTTGTAAGTAAATATTTCCGTATCTCTTAAATTGAGGGTAGAAACAGAGGCCCCAAAAGTTACTATAGTTGTGAAAGGTGCTTTAACCCTTTACCAGACGACAAAATTTTAGCCTTGTCCAAGTTGAAAGCATTTGCAGACGACAATTTCAGTGTGGCTCAAATAGTGCAACTTTTCTTTGATGGGTAGAAAACATTGTGGGAAAAGGAGAAAATGCTGGTTACCAGCATTTTCTCCTTTTCCCACAATGTTTTCAAAAGGCTTCTTTCCCAGGGGCGTCAAAAGGCGGCATTGTACAGTAAAGGGTTAAGGGTAAGGTTAAGTAAAGGTTAATAATAGTTTTCAAATTCTGGGTTTGCCATGGTCTAATCTGAGTGTACAGGTGGTTGTGCCACCTCTTTTTCAAACAACTGAATTTTAGATAAGTTAATTTTATAAAGCACTTCCAGATGGCATAAATCTGGATCAAACGGTGTTATTTGTCTCCAAAAGTAAAGAAAACATTGTAGGGAAAAGAGGAAACTGCTGGTTACCAGTGTTTTCAAAAGCCTTTTTCATCATAGTTGTAAAAACATGGGACTGGTTGGTTAAAGGTTAATAAATGGCTTTTTATTGCTTTGCTTTCTCATTATTTAGGATATTGATCAACAAAAACAAGCTTTTTTATGCTCTTTACCCAACAACAAAATTATAGCCTTGTCTACATTGAAAGCAGTGTTGCAGAAAACAATTCACTTATAATTTAAAACATGAAATTTCTATTTCATAGGGTATAAAACACTGTTGGAAAAGGAGAACATGTTGATTACCAGCATTTTCTCCTTTCCCAACAGTGTTTTCAAAAGCTTTCAAAAGCCTTTTTCCACAGGACTGTGTGGTTAAGGATTAGACACCAGTTTATCCCTCTTGAATTTAATATTTAGTGAGTGTTTAACTCTACATGTTTATATTTGTTGTACTTCAGAATGAACCACCTAATAAGAAGAAAAAAACTGATGGACCTAAAGACATGGGTAAGTTTGAAGAGGTTCATTGTTTTCATCCTTATATGTCATATAGATGTTGATCACATTAATGAAAGAACCTGTTTTTGCATACATTTCAGCCATGTGTTGTGAAAAGTAGGTTTAATGCATCTGCAAATAAAAGTATCAACCCCAGTCAGCTGCATAGGCTGACCTGGGTCAAAACTTGTTGCTTTTGGTAAATTTTCTGCATGTCAAAGACCATTTCTCCTCATGGTTAAATTTGTTGTAAGACAAATAACAATTTAGGATCCCTAATTATGTGATGACTTGTTTGGTATCATGCGTCAGGGAGATGCAATAAACCCCCTTTTGACAGAGCATGGCAAACTTACCTCTAGATACATGTTCCATCTTTCATAGCACTCAAAGTAGTTGTCCTCCAAACTATGCAATGAAGTCAATGTTCAGTGGACCATTTCACAGACAAATACTTTTAGGTAGAATCAAACATAAAAAAGATGTACCCCATTGCCTTTTTAACCTTCAAAACATGTTCCCGTCTTTTAACGACTCTGATGAAAAGGGTTTTTGAAAACATTGTGGGAAAAGAAGAAAATGCTGGTAACCAGCATTTTCTTCTTTTCCCACAATGTTTACTACCCTTTTGAGGAAGAACTAGACAATTTCTGCAAAATTTAATTTGCTCTTGCAAATGCTTTGAATTTTGATAAGTCAGTTATTTTGTTGTTTGGTTAAGAGTTAATAGATATATTTTCCCTACCATACTGTCTGTTTTTAGACATCAGAGCTGCAGATAGAGGGAGGGATTTTGATTTCAAAATTCAAAATATTAATCACTCTCCACTAAACCCTATGTTATGGGAACTCATTAGAATCGTCTCATCGAGACAATTCTAATGAGTATCCTCATCATAGGGTTTGGAAGAGAAATAATGGATTTAGAATACTATCACTCCCTCTTATCTGGAGGTCTGAGACATACCACTAGAGTTTGGGTGAACTTAGTTGTAAGATTATGGTTTTTAGACCACTCTTCAAACTTAACTACTAAATTGCTTGGTAGTATTCAGATGAAATCTACAGGATCAAAGTGTTGAAATAAAGTGAGGTGTATGGAGTTTGAGTCTTACCCTTTACCACACAGTCCTGACTTTTTGCATTCCTGAAGTAGACAGCTTTTGAAAAATTTGTGGGAAAACGAGAAATGCTAGTAATGTAATGCTGATAATCTAATAACGCTTTCAATATGGGCAGGTCTTAAATTTTGTTCTCTCTCTCTCTCTCTCTCTCTCTCTTTTTTTTCAATAAAGCCACATTTAAGGGATAGAATAGTTACGTAATAATACAATCTTGGTTAGTATTAAGAGACAAATCTTTTTGTATATTAGTATTTAAAGCTTTCTTCTTTAAGTGATTATTTTCTATACCATTATAAGCAATATGAATTATTAACCAAAACTTTCTACTAACATTGAATTGTAAGGTATGGTGGGAGATGGCTCCCATCATACCAGTTGACGTGGCAAATAAAACATTAAAAAAAAAAAAAATTGTTATGTGGTAAAGGGCTAACTCTTGACTAAACAACAAAAGATTGGACTTGTCCAAATCCACAGGACTTGATGCTACAAATTAAATGTGGCTCAAGCTATTTGGCTTATAGTTTAAAGGATGGGAAAAATTGTGAGAACAGGAGAAAATGCTGGTTACATGCTTTTAATAATTACCATCTTGAATTAATTTGCAGCTTGGGAGGGGGACATCAGGATCCATATTCACCAACCATTCTTAAATTCATTCTAAGTCTAATTCTAAATTTAGAAAGGAACACAACTTCTGATTGGCTACACCAAATAGTGTGGCCAATCAGAAGTTTTGTTACTTTCATATTTAGAATATTCTTAAGAACAAGACTATAAATGTTCTTAAGAATGGTTGCTGATTATGGATCCAGGTGAAATACAGGAAAATTGGCACAGTTATGTAATGAGAAATTGATTACCTCACTTTTCTAGCCTCAGATATCTCACTGATAGAGAACGTGGATGAACTAGAGGTGTACGGGGCCAGTGAGAACCCTTCTGGCACAACCATAACAGCCTTTGTGTTTGAGGTCAGTCTGTTTGCCTTACTTTTTTTTTGCTGCAGAATTTTCTCTGGGCAGTAAATTCTGTACCTCAAAATCAAAAGTTTTAACAACCTGGGGAAGAAAGCTTTTGAAAACATTGTGGCAAAATGAGAAAATGCTCTTAACCAGCATTTTTGTCCTTTTTCCACAATGTTCCCTATCCTTTCAAAGACAAATTGCATCATTTGAGCTACAATTGATTTGTTATCTGCAAATGCTTTCAATTTGGATGTGTTCAAAATTTTGTTGTCTGGTAAAGAGTCAAAGAGGCAGCTTTCCTTCACAAGTCTAAAGTCACTTCTAATGCTGAATTGTAGGAATAGCTGCCTGAAATATCTTTTTTAACAGAACAGATAGTCTAATGCATGTGAAATATAGTGGAAAAAGGAAATTACTTTTTACCCTCAAATTCCCTGAATGCATAACTGTCTTGAAAAAAAAAATAGTCAGTTGCAAGATTGAAAAGAGTTGTCTGCAGCAGGCTTTTTTACATCAAAGGATAAGTAATACGCTGTAGGTATGAAATCAAAAGGCACTCCATGAGATAGGACACTCTGACAAATGAACCATGCTGTGGCAAAAGGGCATTAAATGCATCTCCATGATTCATTTTACAGAGTAAGTCATCTCATAGTTATAGACCATAAGATGCATTTTTTCCTATAAGGGACTGAATAATAGGGTAGAATGATCCTTTAACCCTTTACCACACAGTCCTGAGTTTTAATGACCCTGAGGAAGAAGCCTTTTGAAAACATTGTAGGAAAAGGAGAAAATGCTGGTAACCAGCATTTTCTCCTTTTCCCACAATGTTTTCTAAGCCGTCAAAGACAAATTTCATCATTTGAGCCTCATTTGAATTCTTGTCTGCAAATGCTTTGAATTTGGACAAGTCTACGTTTTTGTCGTGTGGTAAAGAGTTAATTTTTTACAGAACGACAAAAATGTAGACTTGTCAAAATTCAAAGCATTTGCAGACAACAATTTAAATGTGGCTCAAATGATAATATTTGTCTTTGATAGGGTAGAAAACATTGTGGAAAAAGGAGAAGATGCTGGTTACCAGCATTTTCCCTTTCCCACAATGTTTTCAAAAGGCTTTTTCCTGAGGTTTGTTAAAACTTGGGATTGTGTGGTAAAAGGTTAACATGCAAAAAATTGACCAAAAGCAAAAAGGTTCGACCCAGGTCAGCCTGTGTGAGCTGTGAAGGCTGACCAGGTTGATACTTCTTGCAGATACATTCAGCCCTGTTTTCACAGAGTATAGCTCTAAGGTATTTGACTTGTTATCTGATAGGTATGTGACAATATCTGGAACATTGCACCATGTGGACAGATAGTGATGGGTGAACCAGCCTTTCTATCAGAGGAGTTCAGTAACAGTGCAGACCCAGATCTAGAGCTTGTTACAACCTCTGGATATGGGAAAAATGGAGCCTTATCTGTACTACAGGTTAGTAAATGTCTATATACAGAGGTCTAGATAAGTAAGATTGATCTTTTCCTGTAATAATCTGTTCTATACAAAAACCTTGCGCCTAGTAGAATACTTCCTATGGCTGGCACAATAGAGTTACATCTTTTTGAGCACTTTTGTGCTTAAGTGGTACGAAAATGAACAAGTCTCGCAAGTTAGCGCAATACTATTGGACCATTCTTCATGCCTGTACCATAGCCAAAAAATTATCTAGTCTATAACAGGAAAACAGAATGAGAAATGAAACCTATATTATACTTTATTAGACATTGTATCAAAATGAAATGTGCCTCCCTTAGTATAGATGGTTGCGTTTGATTGTACTTCATGTATTCTGCCATTAATTTTTGTTTACTTGTGGACTTGGTAATATGTCTAAACACGCCTTTAACTTGAAGAGCTCCACAAATGAAAGTAAGAAGTATTCTCTCATATTGCCCGCTTAACTCCTTACAAAACAACAAAATTTTGGACTGGACTAAGTTGGAAGCATTTGGAGGCAACAAAATAAATGTATCTCAGATGATGATTTTTGTCCTTGATATGGTAGAAAACATTGTGGGAAAAGGAGAAAATGCTGGTAACCAGCATTTTCTCCTTTGCCCACAATGTTTTCAAAAGGCATCTTCTTCAAGGTTGTTAAAACTCAGGATTGTGTGGTAAAGAATTAATGACTTCCCATTTACTCACCTGATGAGAATCAACTTTGATGAGTGTCAATAACATAGGTTTTAGAGGAGAAAGTGGAAAATATCAACCATTCCCTTATCTTTTGCACTGACATGTTCTAGGATTTCAATGTGTAAAAGTTTACCAGATGATAAAATTTTTACCGAATTGAAAACATTTGTAGACACAGTTTATATACAGTAAAACCGCTCCTCATGACCACCCCGGTAATACGAGCAACCCGCTGTTATGAACGGTTTTTGTCAGAATGGAATTTTTCCTTCTTCATAATCAATGACCACGACCCCGGAAATACAGGCACCCCGCTATTCCAAAATTATGACCACCATTTTCAGTACCAATGAGAAATTACCAATAGATTTTAAACCCGTGAAACGACCACTACTTTTTACAATTTCTTTACGACCAGCTAATGTTTACGTGTCCATAATCGCGAACTGGAGGCCGTGCTTCATGTACGAATATTCTTGGGTCTGATGGAGTAGACAATCAATTATCGGTCTTTTGTTTGTCTGTTGACTATAGTAACACTATAGTCAACAGACAAACACTCCTCCGTGTTTTCATAAGTGGTCTTTTGCTAGAAAATCGTGTTAAGTGATCAAGGTGTTACCTTACATAATCAAATGACCAATGAATTGATAATAATTAATTCGGCTTTTAATCAGTAATCAGGCGTTTATCACACGTTGCTGATCCGGGTGAAAAACATGTCGACATCCGGGTAATTACGATTTGTTTTGTACATCCAGCTTTTGTAATTTGAGATGCTTGGGTTAATATCTAGTGATTGGGATGGGATAATTATTTGGTTTTTGTTACACATTAAAGCCATACTTATATCATAGAGAATAAGTGATTTGTGAACTGGCGAACACTTCGACTTTGCGATCGACGATTAGTAGGACTGTTCGAACATTCAACTCGAATCAAAATGGGGGGAAAAAACTGTAAACGTCAGGCTCTTCAATAATATTCGAAATTCTTTGTTTAAAAATGAAAATGAGCACGTGGAATAGGAGTTCTTGAGACTACACAAAATAAAAAAAAGCAGATTAAAACAGGGAGTATGACAAGTTCTATCACTTACATTAAATCATGTAGTCTTTAAGTTCAGATTCTTAGTTAATGTACATATCTTGCTGTAAGAGTTTAAATAGGCAATTATGAATAGACATGCACTGCCATGTGGATCTATTCATAAAATTCAAGCAACATATTAACTTTTCAATAAACATGAAAATTTTCTTATCATTTAAATGTGTGGGCATAGGCTTCTCTGACTAAAATACGTGTACATTACTTGGCACATAATTTAAATCTAAGTAAGTCTACACAGAGTCTGGGTTTGATTCAAAATCTACGTGGGTGAAACCCAGAAATCAGACCATCCCACTAATAAGACCAATTTTCAAAAGTACGACAGGTGGTCTTAATAGAGGGGTTTTACTGTATTGAATCTATCCCAAAGGATGTTCTATGTTTTGGAATGGTAAAAAACACTGTGGAAAAAGGAGAAAATTCTGGTAACCAGTGGTTTCTCCTTTTCCAACAATGTTTTCAAAAGCCTTCTTCTTTGGTGTTGTTAAACATAGATTTTAGCATGGCTGTTTTGAAGGAAAATGTCAAGATATTGTCAAAGCCCTGTTGTAGAAGGATAAGGTGGTCATATCAAGTAATATCTCCTCCGTGTTTTCATAAGTGGTCTTTTGCCAGAAAATTGAAGTCTTGTGCGTTAGACAATGAGTTATTTCCAACCAGTTCAATTATCAAAAAAATGTCACGATTGTCAGACTGAATTGACTAACACAGCCAGACTGTTTACATTTATATTTGTGTGCTTTTCAGAGAAGTATTCGTCCACAAGTAGTTACAACATTTGAGTTACCAAGCTGTATAAACATGTGGACAGTGAAGGGACCAGCTCAGTTGGCAGAGAAGAAAAAACGTAATATTGAAGGCAACAAACAGAAAGAGGAGGAGGAGGGTCATGCCTTTCTTATATTGACCACACCTGACTCCAGCATGGTCAGTTGTTTATCTCTCTATGATTTCAGTTTTATTCTGTATTTATATCAGTATTTTTTTTTCTTTTTTTTGGGGGGGGGGAATGTTATGGCCTGTAGTTGTGGTTGAAGAGGATCAGAAGATAAACGTATCCAATTAAAAGATACTTCATACATATTATAAAAAGATTCCTAAGCTCTTATATCAATTTCCAAAAAAAAATATCTTGAAGTGGGATGTCTTTGCAAAGGATATGGTCATATTAAATATCAGTTTATATATTTATGCATCCAATGGATCTTATAGACTAGTTAAAAAGCCGTGAAAAAAATTATTACATGATGAAGGACCAATGCATCAATTTTTGTTTTGCGTTGTAGCAACTGTAAGAACAGTATTCTATGTTTATGATGAATTTTACTTTAAATTTATGTGGAAAAGTATTGTATTTTTAATGAATAGAACTGAAGAAAATAACATTTTTATTGTTACTTTGTACCATAAAATTTTCAGTTTCACATTTGGCGTGCAACACATGAAAACGGGCCTTCGGACATATGGGTAAAAGTGTGTCGTCCCAGGTCAGCCTGTACAGTCTAATTGGAGATGCCACTTCCCATTTTTGTGCGATTTTCTGTTTCACGAAAGTCTACTGTATGAAAAAATCTTATATAGTCGTAAAGTGCCATCTCGGATTAGCCTGCGCAGACTGAGCAGGCTAATCTGGGACAACACTTTACACAAATGTCCAAAGGTCTCATTTTGCATGTTGTGGGCCATTTACTGCTCATATCTTAATCAGTAGTTTACCAGGAATGCAAGCTCCAGTTGCCCAAATCCCCAATTCTTGCTAAACTAGAAAGGACCAAATTCATAATAAAATCTAAAATAAGAATTTCATGCTAACACTATAGAACAGATTCAAGAACAAATTCCATAATGGGACTGTTCAGAAGAATATTTGGAAAGGAGGAGAAAGGCATAGAAAAAGGCATATGTACAGAAGATATATTCTGTATATAGTTGTTCAGAACATTTTTGTCTTGATCCTATTGGCAGTTGTTGTAAATGTGTTAGTTAATCACAGCAATGTGTGTAGACAGTTACAGTTAACTCTATACCAAACGATAAAATTTTGGAGTGGACCAAATTGAAAGCATGTACAGAAGACAAAATAAATGTCTTTTAACTTTTTACCACACAATCCCGACTTTTAACGTCCCCGAAAAAGAAGCTTTTTTGGAAATATAGTGGGAAAAGGAGAAAATGCTGGTTAGCAGCATTTTCTCCCTTTCCCACAATGTTTTCTACCCTTCCCAAAACCAATTTTAATTTTTCAGTCGCACATATTTTGTCGTCTGCAACTGCTTTCAGTTTGGACTAGTCTAAAATTTTGTCGTTTGGCAAAGAGTTAAATGATGATTATTGTCTTTTATAGGATATTAAACATTGTGGTAAAAGGAGAAAATGCTAGTTACTAGCATTTTCTTCTTTTACCACAATGTTTTGAAAAGCCCTTTTCTTCAGGGTCATTGAAACTTGGAACTGTGTGGTAAAGGATTAAACAACTGACTGTTTATCTTTGTCAGATATTACAAACAGGACAAGAAATCCAGGAGTTAGATCACAGTGGGTTTGGTACACAAACAGCCACAGTGTATGCTGGCAATGTTGGCAACGGGAAATACATCCTTCAAGTATCCTCTTCTGGTATCAGACTGCTGGTTGGAGGTTAGATTTTTAGCTCCACTGGCCAAAGGCCAGCGGGCTTATGTCATGGCCCGGTGTCCGTCCTCCATCCGTCCGTCTGTCCGTCCGTGCGTGCGTGCGTCCGTCCGTCCGTTAACTTTTATTTCAAACATCTTCTTCTCTGAAACTACCCATCCAATTTTCATGAAATTTCACAGAAATGATCCTGCCATGGTCCTCTTCAGAATTTCTTGAAAGAATTTGATTCCTTCAAAAACTGGTTGCCATGGCAACAAAACTGAAAAATATTGGAAATCTTTAAAAATCTTCTTGTCTGAAACCATAAGGCATAGGGCTACCAAATTTGGCATGTAGCTTTATGTAGTAGACCTCTATCAAGTTTCTTCAAATTATAGCCCTGGGGTCAAAATTGGCTCTGCCCCAGGGGTCACAAGTTTTACATAGGCTTATATAGAGAAAACTTTAAAAATCTTCCTGTACCTAGCCATAAGGCCTAGAGCTACCAAATTTTGCATGTTGCTATATCTAGTGGGCCTCTACCAAGCAGGCCAAAATTTTCGCCCTGGGGTCAAAATCAGCCCTGCCGCAGGGGTCACAAGTTTTACATGGGCTTACATAGTGACAACTTAAGAAATCTTCCTGTTTTGATTTTTTTTTTGAAATTAGCCTTGCATCAGGGGTCTTATGTTTTACAGAGGCTTCATATGGACAAAACTTGAGAATCGCCTTATTTATAACCATACAGCATAGACTTGTATTATTTTGGCATGTGGCTTTATCTTGTGGACCTCTACCAGGGTTCAAGTAATTATAGCTCTGGGATCAAAAATGGCTTTGCCTTGCGGGTCTCAACTTTCACAAGGGCTTTTACAGAGAAAACTTTTGTAAGTCTTCATTTTGAAACCATTTGGCTCAGAATTGAAATGTTTAGTATTTATGGTTTATAAGCCAGTGGAGCGATACAGGGCCATCATGGCCCTCTTGTTTTTTTTCTTTTTGGAAATGACAAAATTTTAGCCCTGTCCAAATGAAAAGCTTTTGCTGAAGACAAATGTTACTCAAAACATGAAATATTGTCTGTTGTACAGTAGAAAACATTGTGGGAAATGGAAAAATTGCTAGTAACCAGCATTTTCTGCTTCCCAGAATGTTTTCAAAGGCTTTTTTTTTCTTGGGGTCATTAAAAGTCAGGATTGTGTGGTAAAGGGTTAAGAACTATTTAAGCATTTTGAGTATCTCACCACTCTTGTGACTCACTACCAACAGCAAAATGTTAAGACTTCACCAAATTGATAGAACTTGCAGACAACAAAGTAAATCTGGCGCAAATGATGGAACTTGTCTTTTATAGCTCAGTCTGAAAAGTAAAAAAGCAGTGATTGAATACATTTAAAATGATTAAAGCCATATGAAATATGACGTTCAGTGTAGAATGTGTATTGAAACAAACAAGGCTGAATTCTAGGTAAGAATGGTCTAATTATGGTAATGTTCCAAGCTCTGGCAAATATTGTTATTTAACTTTGAAATTTCCTGAAAGGTTTGTTTATGTCTTGCACTGTCTATCTGCTGCCCTGAGGTTGAGGGATATATGTCTAGTACTGTCTATCAGCTGCCCTGAGGTAGAGGGATATGTCTTGTACTGTCTTTCAGCTGCCCTGAGGTGGAGGGATATATGTCTAGTACTGTCTTTCAGCTGCCCTAAGGTAGAGAGATATATGTCTTGTACTGTATATCAGCTGCCCTAAGGTAGAGGGATATTCCTTAACCCCTTTCCACATAATTTTGAAGTTCACCGACCCTGAGGAAAAAAGCCTTTTGAAAACTTGGTTAGAAAAGGAGAAAATGGTGGTAACCAGCATTTTCTCCTTTTCTCAAGTTTTCTACCCTATCAAAGACAAAATCATCATTTTAGCCACTTTTGATTTGCCATCTGCAATTACTTTCAATTTGGTCTTGTCCAAAATTTTGTCGTTTGGTAAAGAGTTAAGCATTGTACATCTGTCTGTATGTCCCTTCAGCCCTTCTTATTTTTCTTTACAAAACTATGCGTCCTTCAATGGAGAATGTCATTTTAATACGGTAACTTGTTCTGTGTAAATTTCAGTTGACCAAATTCAGCACATACCAATAGAAATGGGAACACCTATTGTACACTGTTCTGTGGCTGATCCGTATATACTGATCATGAGTGAAGAAGGCAGCATAATGATGTTGGTGTTAAAACAGGAAGGATCTGGGTCTACAGCTAGACTTGTTCTCAGTAAACCTTTGGTCTCAAATGTAAGTCAGTTCTATGAACTCTGTGCCAAGGAAAATTTACTCTTTATTGTATATGCTTCTTTGATTGTGAAGAGATTTTGTCCTAACACTGTTTCAATGCCCCAAACAACCCAAAAATCAGTCTAACCAAAGTTGCCCCAAACTTACCAAAACAAATCAGAAACACTTACAAAAATCATCTTTAACCCTTTCCCAAACAAGCCCTGGTTTTCACGTGTCTGCAGTACAAGTCTTTTGAAAACACTATGGGAAAAGGAGAAATTGCTCGTAACGAGCAATTTCTCCTTTTCCCACAGTGTTTTCTACCCTTTTTGAGACCTTTCTGCCATTTTCATCAAATTTAAAATTGTCGTCTGCAAACTCTTTTAATTTGGACCAGTCCAAAATTTGTCGTTTGGGAAAGGGTTAACTTTTCACATCAACAAAACATGCTCAACCATACAGTTACACCAAACTATCTAAAACCAAAGTAATTTCATTGACTCACTTAGCTCTTAGGGCCCAACATAAACCCTGTAAATATTTTTAATCTACAAATAAGACCCATGTAATTGCAATTTTAAGGTCACTCTTGTCAAGAATGTCTCGGCTAAGCAGACAGTGTAGATCAAAGATCAGACAGCACATTTTTTGCAGTCTGATCTTGATCTGCATTGGTCCCACACAGAACTATAGTTATGAAAGGCGCTCTAAGGGTTAATGTTTAAGAAAATTATCAAGGCTTGTTGTAACAAGTTGTGCATAAATATAAATATTAGATCATTGAACTTATAATTGTTGTAGTCTGTAAGGATACAAATGACATATGTACAAACCACAGTTAACTGTGCGCAAGTTTTCAAGTCCTCTGCTAGCCATCTGATTGGCTTAGACAGTATGTCTAGCCTAATCATCAAACTAGTCTTAGTGCTTTGAAATAATATGGAACTTCGAAAAGATAGTGAACAAGAACCCTAGGCCTGGTTTCATAAAAAAAACTTGAGTCTCTTATTTTGGACTAAAGGACTCATTGTGAGTCGGTTATTTGAGACACATTTCACTAACATTAGAGAGTAAACACAGTGTTTCAGACTTAGCTGAGCAAAGTGAACAGATTTAACTCAGTTAACAGACTTAAGTCCTCTTTTTCCTGAGTTGAATCTGAAATGTCACTTTATGATTGGAGAGTATTACAAAAGTCTGTACGTTTTAATGAAATGCATCTCAAATAATGAGCTTAAGTCAGAAAATGAATTCATTAGTTGATTTGAGCTAAATAAAGAAACTTGAGTTTTTTTTGTGAAACCAGGCCCGGACCTATATATTTCAGAAACCCTGTGTGACGTGTATGTGTGCGTATAAAGACACAAGCGGTATGTTTACTACTGCGGCTGTGGAGATAGAGGACAATACAAACGTGGTAGAGCAGTTAAATGTATCTAAAACATCTCTGGAGAAAGTGTTTAGTATGGATAACAGGTTGGTATTATATAAAGGGGTAAAAATTGTTGCTGATTGAAAGTTATCAACCATTGTATGCATTTTTTTATGTTATTTAATCCATATAGCTGTCAGCAGATGGACCTTTTCTTAATCAATTCTTGGTTAGCAAAAAAGGAATAAATAAGGGCGGGAATCGCTGGTTCGATCCCCAGCTTGGCAAAGTTCTCTCTGTGGATTGATGATGGTCATTGCGACAACATCCATTCCTTCCACTTCTGATCATTGTTTCAACAATGTTTACGTAGGAAAGTAGCTAGTGGCTTGGGAAAGATGTTGTGCTAAGAACTGGTAAAAGAAACTGCAGGAAAGCATGGATAGGTGTACTGGCTACCGAGATGTAACTAAAATAATGTTGAAAATGGCATTAAACACTAATCAGTAAATCTGTCAACAAACGAAAAACCTGGGCCAATAATTTTTGCTATTGGTCAATTTTCTGCATGTCCAAGGACATTCTACCTCATAATTCATTCTGTTGTTGTACAAAATTTATTTTATAGATCCATAATTATGTGATGACTTGCTTGGTATAATCCATCATGGAGATGCCATGCTCTGGCAAAAGGGGATTTAACCCTTTACCACACAGTCCCGACTTTTAACGACCCTAAAAAAGGAAGCCTTTTGAAAACATTGTGGGAAAAGGAGAAAATGCTGGTAACCAGCATTTTCTCCTTTTCCCACAATGTTTTCTGTCCATCCCAAAACAAATTATAACTTTTGGGTCACATTTATTTTGTCGTCTGTGAATGCTTTCAATTTGGACCAGTCTAAAATTTTGTCATTTGGTAAAGGGTTAATTCATCTCCATGATCCATGATCCCAGGCAAGTCATCACATAATTGTGGATCCATAAAATCCATTTAGTCTAAAAACTGACTATCATGAGGTACACTGGTCCGTTGACATACAGAAAATTGACCAATAGGTGCAAACTGTGCAGGCATACATTGGTCAAAGCTTTCTGCTGATGCTGAAAGCCCAGTTTTCACAGAGCATGGCTCACATAGTTTACAAGCAGTTGATTTCATTTACATTGTGTTAACTGTTGTCTCCTGAAAGTCAAAATCCTCTAGGGGTGATAGTGATTTTACTCATTTCCACTTGACAAGATGCAGAGTGATAGTGATTTTACTCATTTCCACTTGACAAGATACAGATTTGTCCAAATTGAAAGCATTTGCAAGTGACATTTCAAATTTTGCTCAATGATGGAATTTGTCCTTGACATGGTAGAAAACATTAGGGAAAAAGGAGTAAATGCTGATTACCAGCATTTTGTCCTTTTCCCACAATGTTTTCAAAAGGCTTCTTTCTCAAGGTTGTTATAACTCTGAATTGTGTGGTAAAGGGTTAAATAACAGAAATAATGGGCTATACAGAGCAAAAGTTTTTGTTACAGTACAGTTGACGATGAAGATGACCTGCTGTATGGGGACACAGAGACATCTGTGTTTGAAACTTCAGTGAATTCAAGTATGAGAGAGGAATCGAAATTCAGGTAATATGATAAGGAGGATAGATTTTGATGCTATCATAATTCAGGGTTTGTATTCACCAACCATTCTTAAGAACATTCTTAACCCTATTCTCAAGAATTGTCTTAATTTGATAGTAACACAAGTTCTGATTGGTTAAGCGGAGCCCCCGTAGCTCAGTTGGTAGCGTACATGACTTGAGAACAAGAGGTCGCTGGTTTGATCCTCGGCTCGGCAAATTTCTTTCTGAGGATTGATGATAGTCATTGCAACAAGATTCATTCTTCTCTCACCGCTGAACATTGTTTCAATGATGGTTATGTGGGAAAGCAGCCAGTGGCTTGGAAAGAATATTGTGCGTAGTACTGGTAAAAGAAACTCCAGGAAAGCATGGATAGGTGCACTGGCTGCCAGGATATAACTGGAAATAATGTTGAAAATGGCGTTAAACACCATACAATCAATCAATCAGTCAATCTGATTGGTTAAACCGTATGCCAAACCAAATGTTTTAGCCAATCAGAACTTTTGTTACTCTGTAATAAGACAAAGAATATTCTTAAAAACAGTTGATGAATACAGGCCCTGTTAATACGTCAAATTTTTATGCCAACAAATTTCAGCTCAGATTTTTTTGCAGAAAATCTTGAGGTATTTTCATTGTACTGTCTTTGTGTTATAGCCCTGTCAGTCTTACTGTCATCTTTGTGCAAAAAGTTTGACATTTTCACATGCCCACCTGGGTAGCTCAGTGGTTAGCGTATCTGACTCATGACCTGGTGTTTGGGAGTTCAATACCCGGTTGAGGCAAACTTTCTTTCGGGCGATTTTCTGCCCCTCACATCTGATGTATGTGAGAAAAAGTAGTCAGTGGCTTTTGAAAGAAAGTTGTTTCAGTACTTGTGTGAGAAAGCCAGGAAACACATGGGTGCGTCAATAAGCGCCATGATATGACCTGAGCTGTTAAAAATGGCGTTAAACTCCAATACAATACAAAACATTTTCACATATATCTGTTATTGCTGAAGAGATTTACTTTGAACTAGATTTAGACTAAGTTCACCCATGAACTCTCAAAAGGTAAACTCATACCAGAAGAAAAGGTAACCAGAAAATAAAAGTCACAAAGGAAAAGAAGGGGAGGAGTGTTTCTTTTTAGATAAGAACAGATATCTAGTTGGAATAAAAGAGCAACAGGGATCATTGAATTAGGTTTAACCATTGGTGTATAGAGGTAAACCAAAACTTAAATGTGTGGCTGAAAATATGAACATATCTTTATTAGGACTTCAAGTCTATGTATGTGAAATAGATAGCTATTTAGATGACCTGGAATATTATTCATGAATTATATGAACTATTTATGTTATATTATGCTTTTTCAGACACTGAGAGGTTAATTTTGGAAGCAAATTGTTAGCTTTTTACCACACAACACAATTTAGACTGGTCCAAATTGAAAGCATTGGCAGATGATAAATGTAGCTGAAATGATGGTAATTGTCTCTGAAAGAGTAGAAATCCTTGTGGGAAAAGGAGAAAATGCTGGTTACCAGCATTTTCTCCTTTTCCCACAAGGTTTTTAAATGGCTATTCCTGAGGGTTGTTAAAACTCAGGATTGTGTTATAAAGAGTCAAAGAATATTAGTACTCAAATATATTAACTTGAATTATTTTACTGCAGAAAGAAAGTAAAAAAGGAGGCTAAAGCTTCATACTGGGCTGCCATTAGTCGAGAAAATGGAAGTCTAGAGGTAAGTATCAACTCTGTGATGTATCATGGAATTTCTCATATGAAACCTTTACAAAGTTTCAACAACCCTAGGTAAATAGGCTTTTCAAAACAATGTGTGTAAAGGAGAAAATGCTGGTAACCATCATTTTCACCTCTCTGAGTATGCTTTCTACCCATTCAAGGACAAATTTAAATTTTTGAGTCACATTTATTTTGTCGTCTGCAAATTTTTTCAGTTTGAACAAGTCTGAAATTTTGTGGATAGGTAAAGAGCCATATTTTGTAATTTTGCCCCTGGGCTTTGAATGCCTAGTCCCTGTAGCTCATTGCTACACAAAGGGCTGTTAACCCTTTACCACACAACCAGGAGTTTTAAAAACCGAAAGAAATCTTTTGAAAACTTGTGGGAAAAATAGGAAATGTTGGTCACCAGCATGTTCTCCTTTTTCCACATTGTTTTTCTACTCTTTCAAGGCCAAAGCTCACAATTTCAGCCACATTTGAATTGTTGTCTGCAAATGCCTCCGATTTGGATGTTTCACAATTTTTTGTCATTTGGTAAAGGGTTAATATAAAGATTGTATGTTTGCATCTGGGCTTAGCTCAAACTCTTTTCAACAGTGGATGAAAGTGATTGTAACAGGATTTGTGCCTCTGTTACTGCCAAATATTTCTTTTGCAATCATAAGTCTGTCATTTCTGAAATTTCACAAACTTCATTTAACCTTTTACCACACAGTTCCAAAGTTTAACGACTTTAAGTTAAAAGACCTTTGAAAAAATTGTAGAAAAAGGAGAAAATGTTTGCTAGCACTCTAAAATTTTGTTGTTTGGTAAAGAGTTAAACACCACACAACTATTTAACTTGTATCTTCCTGTCTGTTTTTTCAGATATGTAGCTTACCAGATTTTAGAGTGTGTTACTATGTGAAGTCTTTTCCCATTGGACAGAAAGTGTTAGTAGACAGTCAGCAGCTCCTAGACCAGCCTGGTAAATCTAGGTAAACAGTGTTAAACCATTTCCCATATGATCCAGTATTCTAATTGTCGCCAAAGGCTCCCGACTGCTTGCAAGGATGCAGCAACACAAGGTTCAACCTGTGCAGTAGGAAACCCAGCTTCCAGCATGCCCACAGCCCTCTCTTGTTAATTTTTCAAATTTTTTGGCCTTCAAATTTTTAATCAGAAACTTCAAAATATTTTATTTTTTTCAGGACGTAAACAAGTATAGCAATATTTTGGTATAAATAAATTTGCAAAAGTTGGACCAAATAATAATCATCCCGTATGTACATGTGCAACTCAAACTTTGCACCAGATAAGCCAACCAAGCTTTTATCTGGGGATTAAATGACCAATTTTTGAAAACTGTGCCAACTTCAGAAATTACCACAGGTGTGTATGTGTGTACAGCTCAAAGGTAACCAGGGAACTGTTGCACATACTTTACGAAAATTTCTTTTTTGGATCTTTGTATTTTCAAAAAGTAGTCTACAGTTGAGGGATAGAAAGTGGTATTTGTTTAATATTGCATCAAAATTCTATGAGCTGCATTTCATAATAAAGATCAAATGATAAATGAGAATTTTGATCTTCTGTACATTTATTTTCAGTTCCAGCACATCCCAAGATAAATTGACATCCAGTGAAGCAACAAATACCAGTGTGTTTGAACTGTTGTTGGTTGGGCTGGGACACAAAAACACAAGACCATTTCTCATGGTAAAATAACTGTTGCTGAGTACATGTTTCATATGAAATAAAAGAAATGAGCCATCCTCTGTGAAAAGGGATTTTAATACATCTGCAAAAAGTATTGACCCAGGTCAGCCTGTGCAGTCCACACTGACTGATCTGTGTAAAAACTTAGCTTTTGGCAAATTTTCTGTATGTCTGAGGACCATTCTACCTTGGGATTCCATTGGTTGTTATATGTTGAATTTTATGGATCCACGATCAGGTGATGACTTACATGGTATAATGGATCAAGGGGATACATTAACCCTTTCCCAAACAAGCCCTGGTTTTCAAGTGTCTGCAGTACAAGTCTTTTGAAAACACTGTGGGAAAAGGAGAAATTGCTCGTAACGAGCAATTTCTCCTTTTCCCACAGTGTTTTCTACCCTTTTTGATAACTTTCTGCCATTTTCATCAAATTTGAAATTGTCGTCTGCAAACTCTTTCAATTTGGACAAGTCTATATTTCTGTTAAGTGGTAGGGTTAACCCTTTCCCAAACAAGCCCTGGTTTTCACGTGTCTGCAGTACAAGTCTTTTGAAAACACTGTGGGAAAAGGAGAAATTGCTCGTAACGAGCAATTTCTCCTTTTCCCACAGTGTTTTCTACCCTTTTTGATAACTTTCTGCCATTTTCATCAAATTTGAAATTGTCGTCTGCAAACTCTTTCAATTTGGACAAGTCTATATTTCTGTTAAGTGGTAGGGTTAACCCTTTCCCAAACAAGCCCTGGTTTTCACGTGTCTGCAGTACAAGTCTTTTGAAAACACTGTGGGAAAAGGAGAAATTGCTCGTAACGAGCAATTTCTCCTTTTCCCACAGTGTTTTCTACCCTTTTTGATAACTTTCTGCCATTTTCATCAAATTTGAAATTGTCGTCTGCAAACTCTTTCAATTTGGACAAGTCTATATTTCTGTTAAGTGGTAGGGTTAACCCTTTCCCAAACAAGCCCTGGTTTTCACGTGTCTGCAGTACAAGTCTTTTGAAAACACTGTGGGAAAAGGAGAAATTGCTCGTAACGAGCAATTTCTCCTTTTCCCACAGTGTTTTCTACCCTTTTTGATAACTTTCTGCCATTTTCATCAAATTTGAAATTGTCGTCTGCAAACTCTTTCAATTTGGACCAGTCCAAAATTTGTCGTTTGGGAAAGGGTTAAACCCCCCTTTGACAGAGCATGACTCATATAGTACCATTGATGTGTGTACAGAAAAACTGGTTATGTTAATTTGTCTTCAGTTTCTTATGATCAGTGATGGCAGCTGAGTCAGGCAGCTCAGTAACATACAGAGCTTGAAGCAAAGAGGTCATTTGTTTGATTCCCAGCTCAGCCATATTGTTTCTGAGGACCGATGATGGTCATTGCAACAGGAATCATTCCTGTCTCACCTCTGAACATTCTTTTGAAGGTGTTAACCAACAACATAAAATTAGACTTGCCGAAACTAAAAGCATTTGCAGGTGACAAATGTGTGTCAAATAATGGTTTTGTCAATGAAACAGTAGAAAACACTTTGGGAAAAGGAGAAAATGCTCGTTACCAGTATTTTCTCCTTTTCCCACTATGTTTTTCAAAAGGGTTCTCTGTCAGGGTCATTAAAACTCAGGATTATGTGGTAAAGGGTTAAATGAGGTAACAGCCTGTGCCAAGGGAGGAATGAGAGAAGTACTGGTTTAATGAAACTCATGGATATGTGCCTAGTCTACTCTGATATGCTCTGAAGGCACACAACAGAATAAGATATCAAACAGGGCATCAAACACTGTGAAAGAAATGCTTCAGCTGTAGCATATCTTTTTACCAAATTAAATTTTTTTTTGACTTCCCCAAAGTGAAACTATCTGTAGAAGAGAAATTGAAAAGGCTCAAATGATTGGAAAAGCAAGAAAATATTGTGGGAAAAGGAGAAATGTTGGTTAACCGTGTGTTTGTTTGTGTGTTTTTTTAAACTGTAACGGACAGGTCTTGAAATAACCTGTATAATTGTACAGCTTGTGATGTTTTTGTTCTTGACATCAGTTTGTTGAATTTTTTCATGAATTTATTGGTTTGATAATTGGACAATTGTATTAGAAACTCTTCGATTTTTCTCCTGCCACTATGTTTCCCAAATTGGTGAAGCTGGTCATAAGGCAGTGTCCTTCGGAAAGACGATGCAGATCCCTGGCCTAGTTTTGTTGAAACCTAGAAGAGACAAATCTGAGTGGGTTTGTGCTATAATATGACTGGTAAATGTTTAACCCTTTACCACACAATTGTGAGTTTTAATGACTCTGAAAAAAAAAATCCTTTTTAAAACATAGTGGGAAAAGAAGAAAATTCTGGTAACCAGCATTTTCTTCTTTTACCACAATGTTTTCTACCCATCTTTCGAGCCATATTTGATATGTCGTCTGCATATGCTTTCAGTTTGGTCAAATATCAAAGTTTGTCATTGGGTAAAGGAGTAAGCTGGCATAAAAAAAATATGTACTCAGTCAATCTTCTATGTTTTAGGCCAGAGTTGAAGACGGTCTTTTGATCTATGAAGCTTTCCCGTATCAACAGTCGAGGACAGATGACCGGATAAAGGTCCGCTTTAAAAAGGTCCAGCATAATCTGATCCTTAAAGAGAGAAAGATAAAACCGAGAAAAAGGGCGGACGTGGAAATCATTGAAGACCCGGAGGAGTTTAAAGATGAACATGCTCGCCATTTTAGATATTTTCATGACATATCAGGCTACAGTGGGGTAAGTGTTTGTGGTTAACTCTTTACCAAACAATGAAATTTTGGACTTGTCCAAATCTAGAGCATTTGCTGATAACAAATTAAATATAGCTCAAAAAGGGGATATTGTCTCTGAAAGGGTAAAATACATGCAAAAAGGAAAAAAAAAAAAAAAATGGTTATCAGCAATTTCTTTTCCCACAATGTTTTTAAAAGTCTTATTCATAGTCATTAAAACTTGAGGTTGTGTAATGGAGGGTTTAGTGGTTATTCAAGATTGGGCAAGGAAATGAAAGATTATATAAAACTATGATTATTCTTGTATCTTCATGCCAAATGTTGCCCCCTGATGGTTGCAAGCTTGCATAGATTACGACAGACAGAAAATGCATTTTATTTTGTTTGGGCCATCAAAGAAATCACTTTTCTGATGTTTCTGGTTTTAGATCAAAGATTTCCGACATGTGTTTATTCCAATATATATCAGTAATCTATCTATGATTGCACAGCTGACTAAACTTTGAATCGTTCTACAGGCAATCAAATTTTTACAGTGTTTTTCTGTCTGGCTGGAAGGATCTGTCTTTCAACCCATTTTCACATAACATGGTTCAAATGGTTGTTGTATATACTTGCAGGTGTTTATCTGTGGACCGTATCCACATTGGATATTTATGACACAGAGAGGCTCACTGAGGATACACCCTATGAGTATAGACGGATCTATAACCTGTTTTGCAGAATTCAATAATGTCAACTGTCCTAAAGGTTTTCTTTACTTTAACAGACAAGTAAGAATTAAACATTTCATTTTTTTCTCTTGTCCATCTGCTGTTTTTCCCTTAACTTTCCTTGCTCAATTTTTAGCTCGTTGTTCAAAGAAAACATTGAGATATTGTCATAGCCTTGTCTTCATCATTTGCATTGTCGTGCAAAAGCTTTGAAATCTTATGATATCTCTGTCATTACTGAAGATATTTACTTCAAACTAGGACTACTTGTTAATTATCAAATGGGAAACCCATACAGTAGGGGCAGGTAATCATCAGAATATTTTTATGCCCCTTTTTGGAGTTATAATTTTCACTGAAAAATCTATACATGCATATAAAACAAATGCAGAGGAGCATGGATACCCTCATGGGGTGCTCATGTTATTATGTGATTTGAACTTTTAACCCTTTACCACATAATCCCATGTTTGAAGGACCTTGGGGAAAATATCATGATTGGAACAGGAGAAAATGCTGGTTGATGGGTTTTCTCCTTTTCCCTTAGTTTTCTACCCTTATAAATACAAATGTCAGTTTTTTTGAGTCACTGTCACATTTTCTTTGTTGTCTGTAAATGCTTTCTGTTTGTACAAATCTAATTTTATTCTTCTGGTAAAGAGTTAATCCTCAAGGTTTTTTTTTTGTTTTTCTCTCCATGGCAATTATCTTATATTTTGCAAAAGTGTCCTTTTTGAATTCATGCACAAGTTTTAAACATTTTATAATGATTATGTTTATTTTACAAGGATGTTTTTAAATTCACCTGCTGCAAATTTACTTAACCTTTTACCATGCAATCTAAAGCTGTAACAACCCTGCAGAAGGAACCTTTTGAAAACATTGTGTGAAAAGGAGACAATGCTGGTAACCACTAAGTTTTCTTAACTTTAAAAGACAAATCCAATCATTTGATCCACATTTGAATTGCCCTCTGCAAATGCTGTCAGTTTGGAAAAGTCTATATTTCTTTCATGTGTTAAAGAGTTAAAAGGGAGGGAGCAACTATTTTATAATATCGAAGTTTTCTTGTTAATTTTAGGGAGAGTTAAGGATATCAGTATTACCAACACATCTGACGTATGACGCACCCTGGCCAATCAGAAAGGTTCCATTACGATGTACTCCGCATTTTGTCTCCTATCATTCTGATAGCAAGGTTTGTACCGTATTACTTACTGTTAACATTTTACCAAAGAATCTGGTGTTTTAATGACCCTGGGGAAGAAATTCTTTCGAAAATATTTTGGGAAAGGGATAAAATGCTGGGAACCAGCATTTTCTCCTTTTCCCACAATGTTTTCTTCTCTATCAAAATCAAATTTCAAATTCCTAGTAACATTAAGTTTGTTTTCTGCAAATGCATTCAATTTGGACAAGTCTGAGCTTCTGTCATCTGGCCGTGACATGGATGAAATAATGTGGAGATGGAAATGAAATACCATACAATCTTTCCACCTTGAACACATCTGAAGCAGTTGTAACAAGCATCCTTAGAGCTAACATAATCACCTACATGTGACTGTTCTTGTATTGCAGAAGACCACTTTTACAAATATTGTGATGATAGGAGAAATTTTCCATTGTGAGCAATATCTTTAATGTTTTGACTTGTACAGTAAAACCTGTGTTAAGCAAGCGGCTTAGTGATATTGAAAAGCAGTTTTTGGCAGACGCTTGCTTAATACAGGTAAATGTCTGGTGTTTGACTCCCATGTACTGACATCTTTACATGTGAGGGCAGGCTGGTTGTCTGTTGAGGTGGCCCTAAGACAAGTTTGACATATTTAACTTTGGCTAGAATGTTGCAACAAAGCAGAAGATGTTGGTAAAAAACAAGACTGCACATACTGCTGCACAGTCTGATCTTGATCTACTCTGACTGCTAAGGTTGTCAAAGGGGCGTTAAGGGTTCACTTATATTCTTTATCTGTACTTCACGGGAATGTTTTTTAAATTTGTCCACAGTAAATTCATTTCAGATCTTTCAAAGTTTTGAGGGATTTTTTATACAGCCTAATTGATCCTTAAAACTTTTTCAAAGGTTAATGAGGAAGATAAGAGTTTGGAAAGATTGTGTGGAAAAGGAAAAAAAATTGTTAGCAGCATTTTCCCCTTTTCCCATGATGTTTCCTGCCCCCATTTGAGCAACATTAAATTTGGCATCTGCAAATGCTTTCGAATTTGACAGGTCAAAAATTTTGTCATCTTGTAAAGAGTTAATCTGTTGGACCTACATCTTAAGATTTTACTGAATACTCTAGACTTTTGCATGATGAGTATTTGTGATATCTTTCAGACCTACGCTGTTGTTGTACACACACCAGAAATCAGTAACAAACTTCCCAAGCTAACCAGTGAGACTGGGGAGAGGGAATATGATGTTATTGAACGGGGTGAGTTTTCTTCCTTTCTCTGAGCCACAGTTTTTCTTGTATGTTTATTTTGTATTTCAATCCCTGACAGATACATTTCGCACACATTTAGTTTGGCTGTTGGATCAAGTGCAAAAACTCTGACATTTTTCTCACATCTCTGTGATTTACTGAAGATCTTTCTGTCAAACTTCAGCTATTTGTTAGCTATAGAAAGAGGAACCCACAGAGTTAAAACAGACAGTTTGGTATGTGCTGTAGGTTTCAACAGAATGTTAACAGTCCATCAGCCAAGGGAGAACTTGTACTACACAAAAGTGACAAAAATGTGGCAATTAGTGTTTTGCTTAAAGAGAAAAAAATATCTTTCCCATTTTTAATTAGCTCTACTGTCTGTAAGCCAGCAGAGCATATGTCATGGTGTGGTTTCCATTGTCTGTCTGTCTGTTTGTCGGTCTTTTTCTTGTTTACGTGATAAAGCCTGCATTTGTGGTTGGATTTTCATGAAACTTGCACAGTTTGTGTATCTCATCAATAGCTTGAACCCTATTGGTTTTGAAAAAAAATCTGACAGTGTGGGAAAAGTAGCCATTTAAAGTTTAAAATTTCAATTTCTTGTTTATGTGATTAAGTCTGCATTTGTGGTCGAATTTTTGTGGAACTTGCACAGTCCTGTTTATCTCATCAATAGCTTGAACCCTATCGATTTTGAAAAAAATCTGACAAATAGTGTGGGAAAAGTTAATTAAAGTTCAAAATTTCAATTTCTTGATTACGTGATAAAGTGCACGTTTGTGGTTTGATTTTCATGAAACTTGCACAGTTGCTATATATTATCAATAGCTTGAACCGTATTGAATTTGAAAAAAAAAATCTGACAATCAGTATGGAAAAAGTAGCCTTTGATTTTGAAAATTTCCATTTCTTGTTTATGTGACGATGTCCACATTTGTGATCGGGTCTTCATGCATAGTTGCTTTGTGTCATCAACAGCTTTAACCCTATTGATTTTAACAAAGTAAACTGACATTCATTCATTCTACCAACATTTTTCAAATTTTTTTTAGGTCAGAAATTCCGCTTTAATCATTCCTTTAACATAGATATGCACGCTAAATGATGAAAGCAGTCGATGCACCATAAAACAACATTCATTCATATAAAAAAAGTCTGACAATCAGTATGGGAAAAGTAGCCATTTAAAGTTGAAAATTTACAGTTGTTGTTTATGGGAAAAAGTCAGCATTTGTGGTTGAATTTTCATGAAACCTGCACATTTGCTTTTTATCACCAATAACTTGAACCCTATTGATTTTAAAAGAAATTTACAATCAGTATGGGAAAAGTAGCCATTTATAGTTGAAAATTTACATTTCTTGTTTACGCAATTAAGTCAGCATTTGCAGTCAAATTTTCGTGAAACTTGCACAGATGCTATATATTATTAATAGCTTCAACCCTATTGATTTTGAAAAACATTCAACAATCAGTATGGGAAAAGGAGCCATTTAAAGTTGAAAATTTACATTTCTTGTTTACGCAATTAAATCTGCATTTTTTTATCCAATTCTTTTGAAACTTGCAAAGATTATTTGAACTCTATTAAAAATCAAGAAAATCTAGCAATCAGTGTAGGAAAAGCAGCTATTTTTAGACTTAGTATTGTTTACTCAACACAGTCCACAATATTAGTCTCATTTCTTTGAAACTTGCAGGGATTGTTTAATGCAAAGAGTACTGAAACCCTATCAAATTTGGCTGGATTCCAAACAATTCGTTTTTAGAATTGCACTTCAATTTTTTTTTCACTATTCAATTTCTTGTGCTGTCTTAGTGGGTTCAGGCCCAGTTGCAACCCCCCCCCCCCGGCACCTTTTTTTTGGGGGGGGGGGTGTCATCTTTTTTGTTTTGCATCATGAATTCATTATGTATGCTAGTAAAAAAGCAAGATCACTACCAGTAGAGCGATTCAGGCCCTGAAGGGGCTGTAATTGTGTAAATACTATACAGGCAAATTAAATACTATACAGGCAAATTGATGAAATGAGCATTTTTCAACTTGTTGATCTTACAGAAGGAGAATCCTAAACATTGTAAAACTGCTTTTGTAACTGAAATATCTTACAAAATATCAGACTCTGTTCAGCTGCTCTTGCTCTGACAATAAGCTGTATGTCTGATTTTGAAGATGAGAATTTAGGACCAAAAATAATGACAAATTCATTTTTGACATCTGTACATTTTACACATTTATTTGAGCGGTGTTGTGGCAAAAAGTGGCTGAATGCATCTCCCTGATGCCTAATACCAAGCAAATTATCTCATGATTATGAATCCATAAACAATTTTTTGTCTGATGACCGACTGGAGCATGAGGTAGACTAGTCCTTTGACATGCAGAAAAGTTACTAATAGCAAAAAGTTTCAACACAGGTCAGCTTGCACAGACTGTGCAGGGTGACCTGAGCCAATACTTTTTGCAGATGCATTGAACACCCTATTCACAGAGCATGGCTCATTTTTATGTAATCTAAATTTTGAATATTCTGTGACAGATGAGCGTTTTGTATATCCTACAACACCCAAGTTTTCCTGTCAGCTGTACAGTCCAACATCCTGGGAAGTGATACCAAATACACAGTATGTGTAAAATTGTTGTTTATATCTAACTCTTTACGAAAAGGTCATGTATGTAACAGCCATGTTAACTCTGTACCTAACACACAGTATGTGTAAAATTGTTGTTATATATGTATAACCCTTTCCCAAACAGTCCAATATGTAATGACCATGATAACTCTATACCAAACACAGGTTATGTGTGGAGAACTGTTTTTTCGTATCTAACACTTTACCAAACAGTCCTGTAACAGCCACCAAGCCCCCATAGCTCAGTCGGTAGCGTACAGGACTTGAGAACAGGAGGTGGCTGGTTTGATCCCTGGCTTGGCCAATTTCTTTGAGAGGATTGATGATAGTCATTGCGACAGGATTCATTCCTCTCTCACTGCTGACCATTGTTTCGACAATGGTTATGTGGGAAAGCAGCCAGTGGCTTGGAAAGAATATTTGCGGAGTACTGGTAAAAGAAGCTCCAGGAAAGCATGGAGAGGTGCACTGGCTGCTGCGATATAACTGATATAATGTTGAAAACGGCGTTAAACACCATACAATCAATCAATCAACCTGTAACAGCCATGTTAACTCTGTACAAACACACATTATGTGTGAAATTGTTGTTAATATTTAACACTTTACCAAACAGTCCCATGTGTAAGGACCGTGATAACTCTGTACTAAACACCAGGGCCCGTATTCACCAACCATTCTTAAGAATATTCTTGGTCTTGTTCTCCAAAATTTTCCAAATTTGAAAGTAACATAACTTCTGATTGGCTAAACCATTTGGTTTAGCCAATCAGAAGTTGTGTTACTTCCAAACTTGGAAAATCTTGAAGAATAAGTCTAAGAACGTTCTTAAGAATGGTTGGTGAATACGGACCCAGCACATGTAAAATTGTTGTTTATACCTAACCCATTATTAAACAGTCCTGTTCGTAAAGACCACGTTACAGTGTACCAAACAACAAAATATTTGGACTAGTCCAAATTGAAAGTTTTTGTAGACAACATATCAGATGTGGTTGAAATGTTGTAATATCTTAAAGAAGGGGTATAAACATTGTTGGAAAGGAGAAAATGCTCTTCCATCAGTGTTTTCAAAAGTGTTTTTATTCAGGGTTGTTAAAACAAAGGATTGTGTGGTAAAGAGATAACCAGTATTTTCTCTTTATCCCACAATATTTTATACTCCTTCTTTAGAAGACAAATTCCTTTATTTTATGCATGTCTTATATGTTGTCTGCAACTGCTTTCAGTTTGGACTAGCATGACATTTTTTCACATAGTGAGTAAACTAAAGTTTGTGTTGTATTTTAATACAGTAATATTGGTATTGTAGGATAGAGATGGATGACTATGAACATGTGACATCACTCAAATATGTGTCCTTGAAATCAGAGGAAACAGTGTCAGGGTTCAAAGGTTATGTTGCCATAGGAACCAATTACAGTTTAGGGGAAGAGATTCTGGCTAGGGGACGGGTAAGTGAAGCTCTGAGATAAATTATTTAATCACTTTTTTTGTATTAACAAATATTAACCTCCTGAAGACATTTTCACATCTTTCGGTAGACAACTGTAAAAAATATTGTGGCAAAGGAAGCAATTGCTGAAAAATGAATAACTGGTCCTTTTGCCATGTTACCACTTATATTCACAAAATTAACCTTAATTTGTGCCTCTCTTAAATCAGTATTTTATAGGGATCTTCACTGACATGTATGCTGAAACTTGTTTCAGTGCATGATCAGTAAATTAATGGAAAATAAGATATTTCTTAAATGTCCTATTTTTGCTCTTTAACATGTATAACATTGTATCTTATTGCATGAAAAGTTATGTTGTTATACCTTATAATTTGGAGACGAAATAACTCAAGGTGTCTTAATATATGATAATTGTTTGAATTGGAGAAAATGCTGGTATTCTACTTTTCCCAAAATGTTTTCAAAGGCCTTCTTTGTTGGGGGTTGTTAAAATGCAGGGTTGTATCATAAACAGTTAATGTGATCCTTTTCCTTTCAGATTATCATATTTGATATAATTGAAGTTGTGCCCGAGCCAGGAATGCCTTTAACAAAGAACAAGATAAAGGTAAAACATTTCCTAATCATAAGCCTAATATATTTGAACTTCTCACATCTTTTAGGATAGGGGAAGACATGAAGCTTGAAGTTTTGTATGTGTCAGTATAGTGTACAATATAAGTTCTAAGTGAAAATATTAAATAAAGTTGGTGTAAATGCTATGGCTATGATTGCCATAAAGCTGGTGTAAGTGCTGTAGCTATGATTGCCATAAAGCTGGTGTAAATGCTGTCACTATGACTGCCATAAAGTTGGTGTAAATGCTGTGGATATGATTACCATAAAGCTGATGTAAATGCTATGGCTATGATTGCCACAAAGCTGGGGGTAAATGCTATGGAAATGATTGCCATAAAGCTGGGGTAAATGCTATGGCTATTATTGCCATAAAGCTGGGATAAATGCTATGGCTATTATTGCCATAAAACTGGTGTAAATGCTATGGCTATTATTGCCATAAAGCTGGGATAAATGCTATGGCTATTATTGCCATAAAACTGGTGTAAATGCTATCACAATTATTGTCATAATGCTGATGTAAATGCTGTTGCTATGATTGCCGTTAAGCTGGTGTAAAGGCTAATGCTATGATTGCAATAAAGCTGTTGTTAATGATATGGATGTGATTGCCATACAGCTGGTGTAAATGCTGGGGCTATGCTTGCCATACAGCTGGTGTAAATGCTGGGGCTGTGACTGCCATACAGCTGGTGTAAATGCTTGGGCTGTGACTGCCATACAGCTGGTGTAAATGCTTGGGCTGTGACTGCCATACAGCTGGTGTAAATGCTTGGGCTGTGACTGCCAATAAGCTGGTATGAATGCTATGGCAATGTTTGCTTTATAGCTTTTGTAAATGCTGAGGCTGTGGTTGCCATAAAAATTATGTAAATGCTGTGGTTATGATTGCTATAAAGCTGGACTAAATTGTATGACTCTAATTGACATAAAGCGAGTGTAAATGCTGTTGCTACTAATGCCATAAAAGTGGTGTAAATGTTGTGGCAATGATTTCCGTAAACCTGGTGTAAATGATGTAGCCGTGATTGCCATAAAGCTGGTGTGAATGCTGTGACTATGATTTCCATAAAGCTGATGTAAATGCTATGGCCATAAAGCTTGTGTATATGCTGTGGCTATGATTGCAATTAAGGTGGTGTAAATGATGTTGCTGTGGGTGCCATTAACTTGGTGTAAACCTGGCTATGATTGAAATAAAGCTTGTGTATATGTTGTGGCTATGGTTTCCATTAAGCTGGTGTAGATGCTGTGGCTATGATTGCCATAAAGGTGGTGTAAATCTGGCTATGATTGCAATAAAGTTTGTGTAAATGCTGTGGCTGTGATTGCCCTTAAGCTTGTCTAAATACTATGGCTATGATTGGGATAGAGATCGTGTAAATGATGTGGCTGTGATTGGCATAAATACCGATATGATGTAAATGCTATGGCTGTGATTGCCATAAACATCATGTAAATAATATGGCTGTGAATGCCAGAAAGCTTTTGGCTGTGATTATCATAAATCTTATGTAATTACTGTGGCTGTGATTGCCATAAAGCTGGTGTAAATATTGTGTTTGTGATTGCCATAAAGCCAGTGTAAATATTGTGTCTGTGATTGCCATAAAGCCAGTGTAAATACTGTGGCTGTAATTGCCATAAAGCTGGTTTGAATACTGAGGCTGTGATTGCCATAAAGTGATTAAAATGAATTCAGTATTAAACTAGATTTGTAAGTATGTGTTTGTTACTGTAATTCTTTACCAAACAACAAAATTTTAGACTAGCCCATATTGAAAGCTTTGGCAAACAACAAATTCAATGTGGATTGGATGATAAAATTTGTCCGAGGGAATGTAGGAAATATTGTGGAAAAAGGAGATTAACTGGTTACCAACATTTTCTGCTTTTCTCACAATGTTTTCAAAAGCCTCCTTTTTCAGGGTCGTACAAACTCTGGATTGTGTGGTAAAAGGCTGATGGATGAGAATTTGTTTAGCCTTAGGATCAATGTAAAAACAATTCATACATTTTTTTTGTATTTTTTTTAAGGTGATCTATGACAAGGAACAGAAGGGTCCAGTGACAGCTTTGACACACTGTATTGGATTTCTTGTATCAGCCATTGGTCAGAAGGTAAACTTTATTTGTTCTTCTGTTTGGTATTTGACTCTTTACGAAAGGACAATACTTTAGACTCGCCCAAGTCCAACATTTTTGGAGACAGCAAGTTTCATGTTACTCAAATAATGAGATTTATCTCTGAAAATCCTATAATTTGAGCCAGATATAATTTGTCACCTGCATATATTTTCAGTATGGACAAGTCTACAATTTTGTCAACAAGTAAAGATCTCAGGCTAAAAATTGTTAATATGCATTTATTGTCTTTGTATAATATCGCAGATTTTCTTATGGACCCTGAAGGACAATGATCTGGTTGGAATAGCCTTTATAGACACACATATCTACATACACACGCTGACGTCAATCAAAAACCTGATATTTGCAGCAGATATCCTGAAGAGTGCGACATTGTATAGATACCAGGAGGATCAGCGTGTACTCTCACAAGTGGCAAGGGTAAAGTCTTTGTTTGATCAATGATTAGATCCCTACTTGTTTCACCAGAAAGAACAACAGGTTTGTTCTCAGTCAGTCTGTCAGTCCTTCTACATCTAGATCCTGTAAGAATATACAAGGAACCTGTATGAAACTTCACCTGGCTATAGATGACATTATGTAGACTCCTTCACATATAGAAAAAGATCAAAGTCATTGTGAGTGAGAATGGGAAAAAATGGAACTTGCAATCATCTTAACTCTTTATCAAATGGCATCAAATGGCAAAATTTTAGACCAGTCCAAATTGAAAGCATTTGCAGATGAAAAAATAAATTTGACTGGAAAGTTTAAAACTTGTTTTGGGAAGGGTAGAAAACATTGTGGGAAAAGGAGAAAATGCTGGTTACCATCATTTTCTCTTTTTCCCACAATGTTTTCAAAAGGTTTGTTTCTCAGGGTCATTAAAAGTTGGGATTATGTGGTAAAGGGTTAACAACCTGTGAGCCAAATTTGTAACTTTTGGCATGATGGCAGATATTGACTTGCAGTTAGTACATATACCTTCATTCTACTTTTGCAATTTTGATGCTCCTCTTGCTGTGAGCTGGTCCTTGTCGTAGATATACATATTACAACTGGTACAGGCTATTGTGTTGTTGCTTTCCATTGGGCCACAGGTATATCACAGAATGGCCAATCAGAGAAGCTTACACATTTCCAGTTTGGCTGTATAGGTAACACTGTGATATTTTGCACAATTTGAAATTGGTAATCGAAACTAGAAAGAATATTAGCAGACATAAATATTAAAAGGTGATACCAAAATTACATTTCACTTACTCGTAACGTCAAAAACTATTGGAAAATGCCCTGCTCAGGAAGTGAGAGTGACATCCCTTGAATCTCTAATAGTCTTGCGACATGGCTGTTCTAAAAATAGACGGGCAGAATTCCGCCTGTTTTTTATAGCCTGTACCGATCCCTATACGCTTGCTGTATCAGGGGAGGTAACCAATCTATTCTTGCTGTAATATACCACAACAAACAGAAGATCGTAGAGCCAAGATCAAATTACACATTGGTGCGTTTGAAAATACTCTTATTGCTATATAGAGAATAGATGGTTGGTGTCTTGGATGGGTTAAGTTTATCGGGCAAGGCGGAGGAATTTATCTGGTGAGCCGAAGGCGAACCGGATAAATTCCGGAGCCGAGCCCGATAAACTTAACCCATCCAAGACACCAACCATCTATTCTATTTATCCTGTCACGCACTGTAAATGAACAAAACAAAACAAAAAACAGACATGATACAAAGACTACATACCTTTTATTCAATATCTTATGGTAACTTTATTGATACCATAAAATTCCCGAGCCGAGCCTGACAAAATTTCCTGGAATCAAAGACACTCTTGTCTATTCTTCAAATTTTCCAATCTACGACACTCTTCTGTTTATCCTGTTTCACATTTACAAACATAAATCCGACTAGATAGAATATTTCGCTCGAAATTAAGGCACGTATTGACATCTTTCGCACTATGAAAAAAAAAACACACTTGTATGGCGAACTGTGCAAAGCGCTTTTGGTATGCAGCTGTAATAATGACGTCATGAATAATATTGACTACGTCATAAACGTGACGTAAACCCTCGGAAGAAAGTTGTGGCGAAGAATTCTAATTTATTTTAAATAATAAGAAAAATCAACATGTGCATCGAATTTTTAAGCTATAATTTTACTTTAAAATATAGATTTCGTGTACCGGCACCTAAAAAAGGAGTTCCGGCTGGTCACATGACCAACTAGCCTAATAAACCTTGATCATGTGACCAACTGACATAATAAACCTAGTCACGTGGTCAAGTGACCGTATATCACCAAGTTTATATGACCCCCTGTTATACGACAGAATTTATAGAAGGTGACAGGTGAAGTGCTCGCTTAACATTTCACCAAACAAACCCAAGTTTCAACAACCTTGAGGTGGATGAGTTTTGAAAACATTGTGGAAAAATCAGAAAATGCTGGTAACCAGCACCTTCCCTTTTTCCAACATTGTTTTCTGTCCACTCAGACAAATTTTATGATTGTAACCACACTTAATTTGTCGTCTTCAACAGTTTCTAGAGGTGTCTTAAATTTTGTGGTTTGCTAAAGAGTTTCCACAGGTTGCTTGCTAACCCTTTACAACACAATCCCATCTTTAAACAACCCTGAGGAAAACACCTTTTGAAAACATTGTTGGAAAAGGAGAAAGTGCTGGTAACCAGCATTTTCTCCTTTTCCCACAATGTTTTCTACTCTTCCCACAACAAGTTTCAATTTTTGAGTGACACTTATTTTGTTGTCTGCAAAAGCTTTCAATTTGGACTGGTCTAAAATTTTGTTGTTAGGTAAAGAGTAGTAGAGTTGACCACTAAGAAAGGTTTTTTTTCTGTTTTCTTCTTTTTACAGGATGTAAAGAACTTGGAAGTATTTTCTATAGACTTTATGGTGGATGTGTCAACTCTATCTTTTGTTGGTGAGATCTTCTTTCCACTTTAAAAGTCTGTAAAGAAAGTACAGTCAGGTTTTTGTTTTTTTTTAATGACTAGCATTTTACATATTAACACTTTACAACAAATTTTGACTACCCATACGAAAAGGGTTTTTGAAAACATTGTGGGAAAAGGAAGAAAACGCTGGTAACAAGCTTTTTCTGCTTTTTGAACAATGATTTCTCTCCTTTTTATACACATATCAAGATTAGGTATAATTGTTTATCATTTAACACTCACTGCTATCATCATTTTGTTCAAACATTTTTAAGCTCAAAACTTGCACTCTATCATCTTTTAACACTTTTAAGACATGGAGCTAAACTACCAAAGCTGTTGATGCGCCATTAAACAACATTCGTGTATTCATTCATTCAATTATGAATTCCATGATAATTTGAGCAACATTTAGTCAGTCATCAGCAGTGGCTTTTAATTTGGGCAAGTCTAAAATTCTGTCAACGTATAAAGGTGACTGTTTTCTACATTTGTCAAGATGTTTACACTAATCTTGTGGTGTTAACTCTTTACCACACAGCAGAATTTTAGTTTTGTCAAAATTGAAAGCTCTTGCAAACGATTTGATATATCCTTTTGTTTACTTTCAGTGACAGACAGGGAGAAAAACATTCTAGTCTACATGTACTTGCCAGAAAGTATGATTATTTTTTTTTTACATTTAATATTTCTCTATTTTTTTCAGGCATTTAGGAAGTAGAACAAACACATATAAACATTTCTAGGCATTTTCTGTTAGCCACTGAGCCATAGAGGAGACTAATTTATCACTAAATTTTATCAGACTTTGCATCTAAGCATTTACCAAACAATCCTGTGTTAAAATGACTTGGAAGAAAAAAGTTTTTGAAAACATTGTGGAGTTTGCTGCATGGGAAAAATTTTGACATCTCACTAGACCAAAGGTTTTGTAACATATAAAGATTTCCCACATGGCTCAAAGCAAATACAAGCCCCAGGAAAGTAGCTACAGCATAATTTTCTGTATTCATACTTGTGCTAGATCTATGTGCTAGAAAATATTGTGGGGAAAAGGAGAAAATTCTTTTCCCTCATTTTCAAGAGCTTTCTTTCTAAGGGTCACTAAACTCAGGATTTTGTGCCAATTATCAAAGTATCTCAATTTGCACATTTTTGTGTATAATGCACATAGCTGAAATATAAAGTCAACATATGCGTCAATTCTAGGTAACCCTTTTTGAAACCATTACATTTTTTATGATCCCGAGTAAAAATGCTGTTGGAAACACCATGAAAAAGAAAATGAGGAAAATGCTGGTAACCAGGATTTTCTCCCTATTCTACAATTTTTTCTACCATTTCAAAAAGAGTTTCCATAATTTTAGCAACATTCCATTTTTCGTCTGCAAATACTTTGAATTTGGATGGATCTAAAATTTTGTCATCTCACTCAGGTAAAGCATTAACTATATGGAAAGTGAGTACCTATACATATTTAACCCTCTACCACACACATTGCCAAGTTTTAATGACCTTGGGGAGGAAGACTTTTGAAAACATTGTGGGAAAAGGAGAAAATGTTTAACCAGCATTTTCTCATATGCCCACAAAGTTGTCGGCCCTTTTAAATTTAGTTAACAAAAACTGAGCCAAATTAAGTTTGTCGTCTGCAACAGATTTGAATTTGGACAAGTGTGAAATTTCGTTTGATAAAGAATTAACAAGGATGTTATTGAAGTCATCCGCTGCTGACTTGCAGGTAAAGAAAAATATTCATTATATATTTGAGTGATGCTTTGGCAATAGGGGGATTAATGCATCACATAGTTTTGGAGCCATAAAACCCATTTTGTCTAACCAGCAACTGAGTCACGAAGTAGAATGCAGAAAATGAACAAATAACAAAAGGTTTCGACCTATGTCAGTGGTCAGCGCAGACTGATATGGTTTGATACTCTTTATAGATGCATGAAACCCCATTTTCTTTAACCCTTTCCCAAACAAGCCCTGGTTTTCATGTGTCTGCAGTACAAGTCTTTTGAAAACACTCTGGGAAAAGGGGAAATTGCTCGTAATGAACAATTTCTCCTTTTCCAACAGTGTTTTCTACCCGTTTTGAGACCTTTCCGCCATTTTCATCAAATTTAAAATTGTCGTCTGCAAACACTTTCAATTTGGACTAGTCCAAAATTTGCAGTTTGGGAAAGGGTAAATGATGAATCCTATGTATTATTACAGCAAGGGAAAGTCATGGAGGTACACGTTTAATAAGACGAGGAGATTTTAATGTTGGTTCAAACATCAACACAATGTTCAGGATACGATGTAAACTGACAGATCCCTCGACAGACAAAAAACTTGTGGGACCAATAGAAAGAAAACATGTCACTTACTTTGGTAGGTTTGGCTTGTTTTTTTCAACTCTTTACAAAACAGTCGTGTGTTTTAAGGACCCTGAGGTAGAAGGATAATCAGCATTTTCTCCTTTTCCCACTGTGTTTCTCTACCCTTTCTATCAGGAATCCCATTTTTTAAGCCAATTTTAATTGGTTATCCACAGTTGCTTTCAATGCTTTCTATAAAAACAAGTCTAAAATTTTGTCCATTGATAAAGAGTTTAACCATAGCTTAGGATTTTACTGGTGACTGTACACATTATTTTTAGACTATTTTCAAAGAAATATTATTATATACACAAAAGAAAAATTTGGGGAAAAAAGGAAAATTATGTTAGTCAGCAGTATGAAAAATATTTTTTGGAAAAAGGAGCAGATATATGTACCATGAATGAGGACTTGCCCGACAGGTGCTTACAGCATGGAAGAAAACATATTTCAAAGGAATGCTTATATACAATTAAAAGATGTTAAATATAACAGTAAAACTCATTTTATCTCTGCTGTCAGCATCATCTATTTTACAGTTGAATAGACATGGAAAGATAGGTCAGCCATGTTTTTAGAAGCGATGCATAGAAATAAAGTGGTTTGGCCTATGCTCTTGCACAAATTTACAGTGATGCTGATAATAGTTAACTCTTTCCCAAATGACAAATTTTGGACTGGTCCAAATTGAAAGAGTTTGCAGACGACAATTCTAAATTTAATGAAAATGGCAGAAAGTTCTCAAAAAGGGTAGAAAACACTGTGGGAAAAGGAGAAATTGCTCGTAACGAGCAATTTCTCCTTTTCCCACAGTGTTTTCAAAAGACTTGTACTGCAGACACGTGAAAACCAGGGCTTGTTTGGGAAAGGGTTAAGACAAGAATATTCTTAATCATCATATCATATTAACCCTTTACCATGTGATCCTGACTTTAAACAACCCAGAGAAAGGAGCCTTTTGAAAACATCGTGGGAAAAGGAGAAAATGCTGGTAACCAGAGTTTTCTCTTTTTCCCACAATGTTTTGTACCCTATCAAAGACAAACTCAATCATTTGAGCCATATTAAAATTGTCGTTTGCAAATGCTTTCAGTTTGGACAAGTCGTTTTTGTTGTGTGGTTAAGCAAGGGTAACTGTGATATAATCTGCCTTCAACAACACAATGATCTCTATTTATCTGTTATTGAAAGTTCTACTTCCTTTTACAAATTTCAGCAAGTTTAGATGGAAATCTTGGATATGTGCTGCCTATAACAGAGAAACTTTTCCGTAGATTGTTCATGTTACAGAACGCCTTAAACACTCACCTCCCTCATGCAGCTGGACTCAATCCTAAAGCTTACAGGTATGTTACTGAAGGTGTGTTACCTCAGTGCTAGATAAAGTCAATTTAACATTTTTAGCCTATGAATAAAGACTAATGTTCTTTCATGGCTGTACTATATTACAGTCTCTCCCATTATGTAGTCCTTTAACACACAATCCCAACTTTTTAATGACCCCGAAACAGGAGTCTTTTGAAACACTATTAAAAAGGAGAAAATTCCAAAAAGCAGCAGTTGCGCCTTTTCCCACAATATGCCTTTTCCCACAATATTTTCTGTTCTATCATAGACGGAAACCATCATTTGCTCTACATTTAATTTGTTGTTTGCAAGTGCTTTCAGTTCAGTCAAGACCTTAATTTTTTCGTTTGGTAAACAGTTAAATGTATAATATAAGTCTGGAATTGATTTTGCAAACATGTAATTTAAATTTGCCTGTATGGCCGATTGCAGTATTTTAAACTGTGTCAGAAATGTATGTAACAACTAGTTAGCAAACTTTCTTGTTAATGACTGAAATTCCATAAATGGGCTGAAAGTTGACTGAGAGAGCAATAAGAACATTTTCTCGATCACAGCTGATTTCTAGAACGGCCAATAGTCTTGTGAAACTCCCAATTTCTTAATTCTTACCACACAATCCCAAGTTTTAACGACCCCGAAGAAATAAACCTTTGCAAACTTTGTAGGAAGTGAAGAAAATGCTGGCTGCCAGCATGTTCTCCTTTTCTCATGAGGTTTTCTACACTTACAAAGACAGTTACCATCATTTCCCATAATTTTAACATGTTGTCTGCAAATGTGTTCGATTTGGACTCAACCTAAATTTTTTTCATTATTTTCTTTTTGAATTTTTCAAGTGATCTGTTTACAGGGCAGTGAAGAATGCCTCTACAGATTTGACCAACTGTCACAAGAATATTCTGGATGGGGAATTGCTGTGGAAGTTTTTACACCTCAGTGTTTTAGAGAAGACTGAAATAGCAAAGAGGATTGGTACTACATCAGAACAGGTATTCTTACCACAAATTGCCTCATTGCTTTTTCTAACCCCACTGTTTTTGAAAAGAAAACATTACCATATTGTCAAAGTCCTGTCAGTGTCTGCATCGTCATGCAAAAAACTTCGACATTTTATAGTATCTTTGTCATTACTGAAGATATTTACTTCAGACTTGGACTAGTTGTTAAATATTGACCCATGTCAGTGACACACAGGCTGACATTGGTTGATGACTTTTGCAGATGCATTATGCCCCCTTGTTACAGAACATGGTGCATATAGTTATTTCATTTTCGTTTCAGCTTTTGGATGATTTGATGGAAATAGACAGGACCACAGCGCATTTCTAACAAATGTGCCATAACGGAATACTTCATACAGGGCTTACTCCTTTGCCAAGCAACTAAACATTTTTACGACTCTTGGGGAGACAGCTTTTAACTTTTTACCACACAGTCTCAGGTTTTAACAACCCCAAAGAAAAAGTGTTTTGAAAACATTGTGGGAAAAGGAGAAAATGCTGTTAACCGTAATGTTTTCTAACAATTCATTGAGAAGTCCAGTTATTTCAGCAATATGTAATTGTCATCAGCAAATACTTTCAATTTAGACAAGTCAAAGATTTTGTCATTTGGTAAAGAGATAAAAAATATTGTGGGAATAGGACTGATTAGTATTTAACGCCATTTTCGACATTATTTCAGTTATATCTCTGTGGCCAGTGCACCTATCCATGCCTTTTTGGAGTTTCTTTTACCAGTTCTTTTCACAATATTCTTCCCAAGCCACTGGCTGCTTTCCCATATGACCATCGTCGAAACAATGATCAGCAGTTAGACAGGATTGAATCCTGTCACAATGACTATCATCAATCCTTGGTAAGAAATTGGTCAAACTGGGTATTTGAACCAGCAACCCCCTGTTCCCAAGTCCTGTATGCTTGCAACTGTGCTACTGGGGCTCTGGAAAACTTGAGGAGTGAATCACAAGAACAGAAACATACCTTGCTTGTTGGGAATATGGAGTGTTTGCAGAAAAAGTATTGCCAAGATTTGCAGCCTGAGCAGAATGCTCCTACTATTTTATCAATTCATTATCATACTAATAAAACCTTTTGATATTTTGTTGGTGCCGCTGCAGCAGCTATTGTAAATGTCAAGGAAAGAATATGCTGAAAAACAGCATTTTTTTTGCCCTTTCCTAACCCTTTCAGGGACAAATCCCATAATTTTAGCCAAAGTTGTTGTCTGCAAGTGGTTTCAGTATGGACAAGTCCAAAATTTTGTTAAATGCGAAAAAGTTTGACTTATTTGTATCTGCTACAATTATTGTTACATTTTGTTATGCCCATGTCTGGTTGAAGATAAACAGTCTGTATTAGGCTAATAGACAAGTAAACTGAACGTTGAAGAATCACCATTATGTCATATTTTTGTCTGTCCCAAGATATTACATACAAATGAGACATTCTCAGGCAAAAAGGGATTTAATGCATCTCCACGATACATTGTACCAAGCAAGTCATCACATAGTTCTTGATCCATAAAATACACCATTTTGTCTGACAACCCAATGAATCACGAGGTAGAATGGTCCTTGGACATGTAGAAAGTTGACCAAAAGCGAAAAGTTTCAACCCAGGTCAGCCTTGGTTGTATGTTGGTCAAGGGTTAACAGAGTGTAGCACATCAACTAAAGTAGAACTAAAGTACAAAATTAATATGTCGAGACAAAAAGACCAACCAATATTACAGAACAAATTTCAACTTTATTCACAAAACATACAAGGTATCATGTGGTTGAAAAAAAAAAAAGCTGATTCACCCTGGTATGGACTTTCCAGACAAGCCCTTTAATTCTATACCTTTTTTTGTGTCTGTGAATCCACTTCCCACAGTGAATCATATTCAATTTTGTCAAAAACCTATCATTTGCATCTGCTTAACCCTTGTTCGATTTTTTTCGTCTACAGATGTTTTCAATATGGAATGGTCTAAAATTTTGTCCTCTGGTAAAGGGTTAATCTTTTAAATCTGTAACTCTTTTTACCAAACTACAAAGTTTTAGGCTCCTTCTAATCAAAAGCTTTTGCATATAACTTAATTAAATGTGGCTAAAATGATAGGATTTGTGTATGAAAGGGAAGAAGACACTGGGGGGAAAGGAGACATGCTCATTAACAGTATTCTCTCCTTTTCTCACAATATTTTTAAAGCCTTCTTCCTCAGGATTTCTAAAACACAGGCTTGTTTGTTAAATGGATGTGCCACTTGTATAAATTTAAGCCTTCCAAATTAACCCTTTAGCAATCAATCCCACGTTTTAACCAGCCTCATGAAGAGAGTTGTTAAAAACACTGTGAAAAAAAATTGAGAAAATGGTGCAAACAAGCATTTTAGCTCCACTGGCCAAAAGGCCAGCAGAGCTTATCTCATGGCCAAGAGTCCATCGTACGTCCGTGCGTAAACTTTCATTTCAAACATCTTCTCCGAAGTATCCATCCAATTTTGTCCAAACTTCACACAAATGATCCTGAAATAGTCTTCTTCAGATCATCTTGAAAGAATTTCATTCCTGTAAAAACTCTGATTGCTATGGCAACAAAACTGAAATATATTGGAAATCTTTGAAAATCTTGTCCCAGACCATAAGGCTTGGGGCTATCAAATTTGGCATGTAGCTTCATCTAATGGACTTCTACCTGGGCTAAAACTGGCTCCACCCTGGGGTTACTAGTTTTACATTGGATTATTACTTAAAAACTTTAAAATAACATCTGGTTCTAAACAATATGGCTTAAGGCTACCAAATTTGGTATGTAGCTTCACCTAATGGACCTCTTCCAAAAGTCTTCAAATTATAGCCCAAGGGTCAAAACTGGCCCTTTCACAGGGTCACAAGTTTTGCCATTGGCTTTTATAGGGAAAACTTTAAATAAATCTTCATGTTCTTGACTGTAAGGCCTAGGGCTACCAAATTGGGCAGATAGCTTCATCTAGTGGACCTGTTCTGAATTCATTTAAAATTTAGCGGTTGAATGGAAGTAAGCCCCGACTCTCATGTTTTTATTGAGGAAACTTCGGAAATCTTCTTATATATAACCATGCTAGGCCTGTATTATTTGATATGTGGCTCTATTTTGTTGACCTCTACCAGGATTCAAGGAATTATAGCTTGTAATTATAGCTCAAAATTGTAATTATAGGACAATAAGAATTGCCCTGGCATCACAATTTTCATATGGGATTTTATAGAGACAACTTCATATGTGTTCTTGTTTGAAACATTTTGGCCTAGAATTATAATGTTTGGTGTGTATGGTATATACATATTAGCCAGTGGAGCAATACAGGGCCATCATGGCCCTCTTGATCTCTTTACCAACATTTCTACCCATTCAAAGACAAGTCCCATTGTTTGAGCCATATTTGGCATGAGGTCTGAATGATTCAATTTGGACAAGCCTATTTTTTTTTGTTTGTCAAGCAACATAGGATCCATGAAACATTTCGGTACATTATGACCCTTCTAACCAACCTCAAAATGAAGATGCCGTATGAATGAATTTTTCTGTGGATCTACCTCAAAATGAATTTTCAGTCTCTCATGAACTAGCAAGCGATAACTTGCAGCAGGCCTTCACATTAACCCTTTTCCTACTAAATAATAAATAGAGAATAGATGGCTGGTGTCTTGGATGGGTTAAGTTTATTGGGCAAGAAGGAGAAATTTATCTGGTGAGCCAAAGGCGAAATGGATAAATTCTGGAGCTGAGCCCGATAAACTTAAACCAACCAAGACACCAAGCATCTGTTCTATTTATCATGTCACGCACTGTAAAACAACAAAACAAAACGAAAAACAAATATTGATATAAAGACCGTACCTTTTATTCAATAGTTTATGTTACTGATACCATGAAATTCCGGAGCCGAGCCCAATAAACTTTCCCAATCCATAACACTAACCATTTCTTCTTCAACTTTCCCAATGTAAGACACCATTCTATTTATCCTGTTTCTCATTTTCAATCCAAATTCCAAAATCTGACTAGCTCTAGGTAGAATATTTTGCTCGAAATAAAGGCATGTATTGACATCTTTCTCACTATGGAAAAAAAAAAAAAAGATCGCGGATTGCGGAAAGCGCCCTGGATATGCAGCTGCAATAGTGACGTCATGAATGATACTGACTACGTCATAAACGTAGCGTTTACCCTCGGAAGAATGTTGTGGCGAAGAATTCTACTACATCCTAAAAAAATCAGCATAGGCATCCAATTTTAAGCGATAATTTTACTGCAACATATTGATTTTGTGTACCAGCACCTAAAAGAAAGTAGTTCTGGCTGGTCATTTGACCAACTAGCCTAATAAACCTCGATCATGTGACCAAGTGACATAATAAACTTAGTCACATGGTCAAGTGACCGTTTATCACCAAGTTTATATGACCACGTGTTGTACAACAGGTTTTATAGGTGACAGGATAAAAATAAAACATTCAAGCCTATAGTAAAAGGCCGCGTAATGCTATTTCAAACATAATTTTTGGTGAAAATTATTTTGTTATCGGACAGTGTATATCCAAGATCAGACTGTATGTTCTGTGCAGTCTTATCTTGATCTACACTGTCTGCAAAAGGTCACTTAGTTGCGCTTAGCAGTGTAAGGGTTAAGGTACTCTCAGAACTAATTTTCAGTCTTGTCAGAACCTTGCTATAGCTTGAAGCCTTAAGTTAAGTACTTTAACAACTAATTTTCCATTGGTCGGAACCTTGCTATAGCTATAAAATGACCGTAACTTAAGGTACCAGTTCTCCAAAAACAAATTTTCAAACTGTCAGGCCCTGGGTTGGCTGTTTGCTGAAGCCTTCAAGTTAGGTACTCCAAAAATAAATTTTCAATCTGTCAGGAACTTGATGCTTTGGCTCTTGCTGCATTAGCCAAGATTTTTCTCTTCCACTCTTCATAATCATCGACCTGCTCCTCCTCTTCATCTTCACTCTTTCTTCTCTTCTCTACAACGTCTTCTGCAAAAATTTAACCCATTACGAGCATTTTCTCCTTTTCCCTCAATGTTTTCTACTCTTTCAATGACAAATGACTTGTATAACTTCAATTTGTCATCTGCAACTGCTTTCAATTTTGGAAAAGTCTAATAAAACTTTGTTGTTTGGTAAAGTGAAACCTTTTCTGACAATTAAAAATGTAGGAAGTTGTTGTTACGTTTACCCTTTACCATACAATCCCGACTTTTAATGACCCTAAGAATGGAAGTCTATTGAAAGCATTGTGGGAAAAGGAGAAAATGCTGGTAACCAGCATTTTCTCCTTTTCCCACAATGTTTTCTACCCATCCCAAAACAAATTTCAACTTTTGAGTCCCATTTATTTTGTTGTCTGTGAATGCTTTCAATTTGGACCAGTCTAAAATTTTGTTGTTTGGGAAAGGGTTAAAGGCCCAGTAGTGGCTAAAAACACATTGCAGGTGTTAAAACGCATTTAGATTTAAATCATACCATTTAAGAGTATGGAAAATATTGTGAAGATGATAATCTGTTATTGTGCAGTCGTTCCAAGAGTAAGTCGCAGGCAGAAAAATGAATATCAAAATCTGGCAAAAAGTAATCAAAAGATGGAGTGACCCGGCAGCATTTAACCTAGTTCTGAAATTAATTTCACTACCAGCAACAAACACTTGGACTGCCCACAATAACAGTTTCACAACAGTTGCCATGGTTTTAAATGGTATGATTTAAATGCATTTTAACACAACCTTTGTTTACTTTTGGCAGCTATTGTTATTTCAAGGAAAAATCTTTCATATTTATTCAAAAACTAGAATTATACTTGGAAACAAGCTAGACCACTAAACAACAGAATAGCTGAACATACCTTGTATTCTTTTCTCTATTTCATCCAATAAAGTTGTGCCACGTTTCTGGGAAGCATTTCTCTTTTCTCCTATAGAAAACATATTTTTCACAGTGATGAAAAATGACATTTTTAATGGTACCCTTCACCACACAGTCATGTTTCAACAACCCTGAGCCAGAAGACTTTCGAGAAATGTTGGAAAAAGAAGAACATGCTGGCAACAAGCTTGTTGCCAGCATTTTCTTCACCCACAATGTTTTCTGCTACCTTTTCTAAGATAAATCCCATCCCATGAGCCATATTAAATTATTTGTCAGCAAATGCTTTCAGTTTGGAAAATTTCAAAATTTTGTTATGTAACTTCTGCTCTTACACACATTTCTCCTTCACACATATACCTTTACACATATACACGTACTGCTGTTACAAGTTGGGTCTTCAATTTTACTATATACCATAAGAAACATATTTTGACAAGCCCAAACTGAAAGCATGTGTTAACCTCATATCAAATGATGGGTTTCATGATCAAACTGGTAGAAAACACGGTGAGAAAAGGAGAAAAAATTGGTTACCAACATTTTCTAATTTCCCCACAATGTTTTAACGGGTTTTAAAAATATTGAATTGTTTGATGAAGGGTTAACTCTACCACACAATCCCAACTTTTAACGACCCTGTGAAAGAAGCCTTTTGAAAATGTGGGAAAAGGAGAAAATGCTGGTAACTAGCATTTTCTCCTTTTCCCACAATGTTTTCCACCCTTTCTAAAACAATTTTAATTTTTCAATTACATTTATTTTGTTGTCTGCAAATGCTTTCAATTTGGACCAGTCTAAAATTTTGTTGTTTGGTAAAAAGTTAACTGAACTTAATACTTTTCATGCAGCAATTAATTTGGAAAAGTGTGAAATTCTGCTGTTTGAAACCTAGAAAGTAGAATGAACCCATTTTTATGACCCTAATGATGAAGACTTAAAAACATTGTGGGAAGAGAATAACGTGGTTACCATCTGTTTCTCTATGTTTTCAGCCCTATGACAGTTATATCATTTCAAAACACTTTAAATGTGACTCCTCCAAATTCTTTCAATTTTGGCAGATCTTAACTTTTGTCTGTTCATAAACAGTTTAACTCTTTACCGAATGACAAACTGTTAGACTTGTCCAAACTGAAAGCATTTGAAGACAAGAAAATAAATGTGACTCAAAAATTGCAATTTGTTTTTTAAAGGGTATAAAACATTGTGGGAAAAGGAGAAAATGCTGGTTACCAGCATTTTCTCCTTTTCCCACAATGTTTTCAAAAGGCTTCTTCCTCAGGGTCGTTAAAACCCGCGATTGTGTGGTAAAGAGTTAAGAAAAATAAATGGATGTAAATGAATGACTATGTTAATCCTTAAAGCCCCAAATACACCCCACAGACATTTCCATCTAGAATAAAACCCTAATTAGTCCAATATCAAATCTGCTTTTGCCCAGAATGTCTCAGCAAAGCAGACAGCGTAGATCAAAGATTAGAGTGCACCTTCTGTGCAGTTTGATCTTGATATAAACTGGCTGCAAAGGCAATGACAGCTGTGAAGGGCACTTTGGGAATTAATTTGTCTGCATGATATGAATTCAAATTACCTTCTATCCCATCACAAATTTTCTCCATTTGGCCAACAAGAGTGTCAAAAGAGGACTTTTTCACTGCGCATTGATCCTTTAGTTTCCCTTTATCTACTCTGACTTTAAGTTTTCTGTAGAACACAAACATGATACTGTAAATGATACCATAATCATTCAACTACTGTAAAAGCGGATATTATCACATGTCTAAAATTTCACATATCACCAAATACTGACGTTACGCATGTTTTAATTTTCGCAAACCCGCAACAGATGATCTTGCACACTGGAATACACACTGTAAAATTCACTCGGCTTCCAACTTTGTATGCGTAATACACATCAATTTTCACACAAACATTTTGATAATAATTGTATTAATTATAAAAACATTCTTTGATATACGCGTACAGGTGTGATGATCTGCAGACAACAAAATAAATGCGACTCAAAAAAGGAAATTTGTGTTGGGATAGGTAGAAAACATTGTGGGAAAAGGAGAAAATGCTGGTTACCAGCATTTTCTCCTTTTCCCACAATGTTTTCAAAAGGCTTCTTCCTCAGGAATGTGAAAACACTAGATTGTTTGGTAAAGGGTTAAATGAGTAATTTTTCCATTCATCACACTGTTTTAAAAAGGTACCTGATGCAAGACAAAAAACAAAATTACATGCAGGAGGAAATATTTAACTCTTTACCAAAAGCCAAAATTTTGGACTGAACCAGATTGAAAGCATTTGCAGACGACAAATTATTTGTTGCTAGAATGATGATTTCTATCAAAGATAGGTTAGAAAACACTGTGGGAAAAGGAGAAAATGCTGGTTACCAGCATTTTCTCCTTTTTCCACAATGTTTTCAGAAGGCTGCTTTATCAGAGTCATTAAAAGTCGGGACTGTGTGGTAAAGAGTTAAACTTCAGGGTTCATAAAAACCATTCTCAAAAGCGTCTAATTCTCAAGAATTTTCTAAATTTGAAAGAAAAACAACTTCTGATTGGCTAAACCAGTGAAAAGTTGTGTTACTTTCTAAATCTAGAATTAGAACGAAATTAAGAACAGTCGATGAGTACAGACTTGGCATTTACTTACTTGCATGCAGCACACAGAGCTGCTCCCTGAAAAAGCGTTGTGTTGTAATCAAGGTCATCCCCGTGCAGTTTATGTTCCTCTTCATATCTGTGAAAATATAGAGTAATTACAGACTCTTACAGGTAATTCTAAACAGGAGCAGATATTCATAGATTGTGATTCTTCTAACTTCTCAATTGCTGTCATATGCAATTTCTCCTTTTGCTTTTATCTTGAATCTTTACTTTTCTCTACTCTGTAACATTTACGGGCCTAAACAAACTGGAAGCTGCAATATTTTGTTTTCTTGACCCTTTACTGGCAAGATTTAAGACTGGTCCAAATTGAAAGCATTTGCAAACACAAACACAAAAAAACATGATTAACTCTTTACCAAACAACAAAATTTTAGACTGGTCCAAATTGAAAGCATTTGCAGACGACAAATTAAAGGTGGCCCAAATGATGAAATCTGTCATTGATAGGTTAGAAAACATTGTGGGAAAAGGAGAAAATGCTGGTTACCAGCATTTTCTCCTTTTCCCACAATGTTTTCAAAAGGCCTCTTTCTCAGGGTTGTTAAAAGTCGGGATTATGTGGTAAAGGGTTAAATTGAAGGATTTTTTTTTTTTTTGGTCAAAGGATAAAAATAGTTTGAAAAGAAGAAACTGCTGGTTATCAGCACTTTTTTCTTTTTCCACAATGTTTTCAAAAGTCCATTTTCTAAGGGTCGATTGGCTGGTACAGGGTTAAAGGAACACATCCATTTCATTGATTCAGAGCTCTTAGGGCTAAATCTGATTACCTAATCTATGAATGAATTCAGATGATAATGATGTTTCACTCTTTACCAAACAACATACTTCTTTTCCCACAGTATTTGTAAAAGCCCTCTTCCCTTGGTCATTAAACATGGAACTGTTTGGTATAGGCTCAATTTACCACACATTATACACTGTAATACACTGTACCTTTTCAAGATTTTAGTCGCAAGTTCTACTGCAGGTGTACAAGTTAACTGAACAGCCAGATCTCTGATGGAAGTCACCTCCTGAAGGTCTAACATGCTTTCAATAGTCTTCAGCGCCATTGTGTACATCTTCTTCGGCATACCTGACACTCGAATAGCATTTGTCTGGAGTAATTAGGAGAAATAATACATTGTGTCTAACAACAAACAGAATCATGAGATAGACTGGTCCATCGAAATGCAGAAAATTTACCAATAGCAAAAAGTTTCAACCCATGTCAGCCTGCGTGGACTGTGTAGGCTGACATGGGTCGATGCACTAGGCCCCCTTTTCACAGAGCATGGCTCATTTATTTACATATCACAATTACCTCTTAACCAAATGAAAAAATTTTGGCTCGTCTTAATTGAAAGCCTCTGCAGATGACAAATTAAATGTGGCCCAAGAGATGATCTTAATCTTGTGAAAGGGTAGAACACATTGTGGGAAAATGAGAAAATGCTGGTTACCAGCATTTTCTCATTTTCCCACAATGTTTTCAAAAGGCCTCTTCCTCAGAGTCATTTAAACACCAATGTGTTTGGCAAAGGATTTTGAAATCTGCATAGAGGGGCTTAAGTCCTGTGATATAGTAGAAAACATTGTGGGAAAAGGAGAATATGCTGGTTTTCAAACAATTTCTTCCTATAGGCTGTTAAAACAGAGGACTGTTTAAGAAATAACCCCTCCTGTTCCCAGATTCTGAAGCTTTTGTACCTTGTCAATAACCTGATGATGTTTTGAAGCTGCCAGGTCCAGACAGACGACATTTGTACAAGATCCGGACAGTTTGAGTGCAGCTAGACTTGAACTGTTGTTTCTAATCTGTAAAAGTTGACTGTACTCTTTTGCCTTCCTGGAAACATGAAATAAATCTCTAAACTCTTTTGCTTCAAAATCCAGTTTTAACAACCTGAAGAAAGGAGGCTTTTGAAAACACTAGGTCCACTAGGTTAACTCTTTACCAACCAACTAAATTTGAGAGCAGTCCAAATCCAAAGCAGTTGCAGACGACAAAATAAATGTGACTGAAAAATTAAATTTGTTTTGGGAAGGGTTGAAAACATTGTGGGAAAAGGAGAAAATGCTGGTAAGCAGCATTTTCTCCCTTTCCCGCAATGTTTTCTACCCTTCTCAACATAAAATTCAATTTTTGAGTCACATTTCTTTTGTCGTATGCAAATGCTTTAAATCTGAACCAGTCTAAAATTTTGTCGTTTGGTAAAGAGTTAAAGAAACAAACCGAGCAGTACAGGAGGTTATAAACAAGTAGATTTTCAAAGTTTCCTCAATACAACATTTTACCCATGAAGCTAGCTTCCATCCTAGGGCTAAATTTTGAACAAGCCTGATAGTGATCAACTAGATGAAGCCATGTGCCAACTTTGGTACCATGGGATTAACCCTTTCCCAAACAAGCCCTGGTCTTCACGTGTCTGCAGTACAAGTCTTTGGAAAACACTGTGGGAAAAGGAGAAATTGCTCGTAATGAGCAATTTCTCCTTTTCCCACAGTGTTTTCTACCCTTTTTGATAACTTTCTGCCATTTTCATCAAATTTGAAATTGTCGTCTGCAAACTCTTTCAATTTGGACCAGTCCAAAATTTGTCATTTGGGAAACGGTTAGTGGAGAGGAGCAAGGTATTTAAAGTTTTCACAATATACAGGCACATCAAGCACTTGTCAAATTTATGAAACACCCCTACCCCCGTGTTCCTTTGGCTCAGATAATGGCTTAGAATGGTAGAGTCCATTCAGGTTTATTTCAGGTTTGCCATTGTCTAAAATGCAGAGTTTCATGTTCATTGGTTTAGACACATTCAGTTTTCAATGGTTCCGTAATTCATGGTACATTCTGGGTTTTCAACTTCTCAGTATTGGATCTATTCCAGATTATTCATTCCAATGCAACAACAGGCCAATCTTTCAATTACTTTCACAGCTTTTGGTCCATTCCTGTTTTTCCTTGGTCCTGCAAGTCCCTACCTTCAGTCTGAAGGGTTGCTCTGATGTTATTTTGTGATTGAGTCTCCACACTGAGAAACAGTCACAAAAATAACACTGCAGTGAACCTTCCGACTGACGGTAGCAAGTCCCTATACATCTGCATTAGGGCTTGTTTAGGTTCATTCATGATTTTCCACATTCCAATACTACATCTTTGCCAAATTATTCTGCTCAGTTTTGTAGTCTCAATAATGAGACTTTTGTGGTGCTTCTTTTATTTGGACATTTACTGTGCACCACAAGTGGAGTCGACCTATCTAAAACTAAAAAAAATAAAATCGCCTTTAGGAACAGAACTTTATCTGTACTAGTCGGTTTCGTTTTTTTCGATTTATTTCCGATGGTTAAGGTTGCAACAAGTGTTAGTACATTTAAGACAATATATTTCAGGGCCCCTGGAGAAATCGGCCCCTGGAGAAATCGGCCCCAAAACGCTTGGGGCTGATTTCTCCGGAGAAATCGGTCCCTAGGGAGAAATCGGCCCCAAAACGCTTGGGGCCAATTTCTCCGGAGAAATCGGTCCGTAGGTACGATTTCTCTGGAGAAATCGGCCCCAATAGAAATTTTGGAGAAATCGTCCCCTATGTCAAATTTTATATATATAGATGTTGCTTTTTCAGAAAATATAATTTTTTCTCTGGAGAAATCGGCCCCAATAGAAATTTTGGAGAAATCGTCCCCAATGTCAAATTTTATATATATGTATTTTGCATTTTCAGAAAATTATATATATAGAGGTTTTTTCCATTTTGGTTTTATTTAACACATACCCTGTGTAAGCCTGGTCTTCTTTCAAGTTCAGAATCGTCCCCAAATGGAATATTTGCAATCGTCCCCAAAGTCAAATATTTCTATATTGACTTTATTCCAAATTTGGAGAAATCGTGCCCATTTCGATTTTTATATACATTGTACTGTAACCTGACTGATTTTTAATTTAGTTTAATTTTTACATTGTGATATTGAGTATAAATGTTATTAGTATGTTAACTGTAATGTTAAATGATTGCTAAATTCATTGTAAATTCGCATTGTATTTGGTTTCATGTATAAGACGTTGTTTGAGAGAGGCTTTTATTTTATCTATTATTTGCTTTTGTTGTCACCTTGTGTAGATATATGTTATTATCTGTATTTCATTTTAATAAAATTTACAAAGACTTGTAGTTTTTAACGACTTCAATGATTCATACTCTCGTTGGAGAACTCTTTCGTTGATCAAACCAATGATCGATTAACTTAACCCATTAACACACAATCCCGAGTTTTAATAAACCTGTAGGAGAGGGCTTTTAAAAACATAGTGGGAGAAGGAGTAAATGTCAGCACTTTTGCACTTTCTCCTTTTTCCAAAATTTTTTTCCCTCATCAAAAACAAAAACAATTCTTCCAGTTATATTTAATTTGTTGTCTGCAAATCCTTTGAATTTGGACCCGCCTAAATTTTTGCCGTTTGGTAAAGAGTTAATTACACAAAATAACTGAGTCACTAGTAGTACTATGAAAAATGATAGAAAGAGAGTGTCAGAAAATGCAGCGGAAGTATACAGTGTGAGAGAGCGAGTATAATACTCGATCGAGAAAGAGAGAGAGAGAGGGGAGACAGACATAGAAAGACACAAAAGGTTGGAGACAGACATCTGATGGTTCTAAAAACCATTCTGTAACATGAACAATATTCATAAACAGAGAGAGAGAGAGAGAGAGATCTGATCCGACGACGAACAACAATATGAAATTGATAATAATTACCTATACCAAACATGCAGAAAGAGAGAGATAGATCGAGAGAGAAAGGTGAAAAAAAATAGGTTTTAATTACATGACAAATACACATATATGCATCGTGAGCATTTATATTTCATAATTCATTCAATATCAAATTCAAACAAACACAAACATTCAACAATCTTACAGGTGTAGGCTACCTGTGTGAAGGTGTGAAAAAAAGAACAATCAGTGTGAAAAACTGTGAAAATTGCCATAAAAACAACAAAGAAGGTGTAATCAAATACAACTTGAAACAAGACATGGCTTACACAGTGAATGTGTTAAATAAAACCTAAATGGAAATTATATTTTCTGAAAAAGCAACATCTATATATATAAAATTTGACATTGGGGACGATTTCTCCAAAATTTCTATTGGGGCCGATTTCTCCAGAGAAATCGGCCCCAAGCGTTTTGGGGCCGATTCCTCCAGGGGCCGATTTCTCCAGCATTCTATTTCAGGATTCCCGTCTGTTTAGGTTCATTCCGGTCGGTATGGCTACTATCGGTCCACTCCGGTATTTCCACTGAAAATTTCCCTGTAAATTGCTATCACGGCTAAATGACTATATGAATAAATTCATGTATGGTTAAAAAGTTGACAAATTCTGAAAATGACTATAAAATTACACCCACCCAATAATTCTAGGTGATGTAAGGTTCAGCTTCTTTCCTAGATCCTCGAAGTCGCCCATTTCTGACTGATTATTGTGGGTAATGGTAAGTAAGAGTGACTTCCCCTTAAATTTCCCGCGTAAATCGTCGATATCGGTGTCTCACCGGCCAGACTTTGACAATCAATGTCACCTCGAACCACAACACTTTATTATGCATGAAATATATACTGTACATCTTATATAGCCTACAAGCCATAGGTCTTAATAGATCTACAAGCTCCTCAAGTCCTCGACCCGCATCTCCCCCCACAACTTTTCCATGAAAAATTGACATAAATCTATTCCAGTATTCATATGAAGAAACTTTATTTGGATAAACAACTACATCTTTTCAGATTATTGGAGTTAAAAGGGATTATAACTGGTCTATCCCTGATGCCCATGACTTTTACATTTACTTTTATCAAATGGAATCTCCAAACATACATTTGCTCTACTTCAAACAATTACTGTGTAGATCTAGATCAACATGTGCTTCCTTTGTATGGTTGTTGAAATAAGAGGCATCCCCTCTGCCTGGCGTGATCTACATTATATATACAAAGAATGACTCACAAGGAAAACATTAAAACTAACGGTATTCCAACAACAGTTTACTCTTTAAAATCTTTAATTCATTCTTGAATTGTCTTCAGAGACGTTACAAAGCATATAGTCCAGCATGCACTTTTTCCATATTTTAGGACATTACTGAATGAAATTGTGTGAATTAAGTCCAAGTAGCAGCCAAAAGTAAACGATTGGGTATTAAAAATGCATCTAAGTTTAAATTACACATAGATCTAGATCTACCACTTATAAATAGACTGTGTAAAGATGACAAGTCAGTCCAAGTGTTAGTGATTGGCAGGAAAATGGACATTAAAACATGGTTAAAAAAGAAAAGATAGGGTGACTTTAGCCCTAATTTTTAAAATTCATTTTCCTGCCGGTGACCAACATTTCAACTGATCATACTAAGAAGGATTGTCATCTTCACAATAATTTCCATTTTTCGAAATGGTATTGAAATGCGTTTTGCCACCCCTTTATTTGCTTTTGAACGCTTTTTGGCCTTAAAGTTTACTTTTCCGTATAGGAGATACAAATTGTGAAATTGATTGATGGAGTTGTCTCGGTTCGAGGTTTTTTTTTTTTTGTGCGAGTTGTCTTCGGGCGAATTGTCCAGTATAATCACAGTACCTAAAGTATTTCAAATTACGGAAGCAACCGTTTGTAAATGACCAGGTATTATTTTTTTAACTAAATAAGTTGAGCATTGTAAAGGTTGTCAATTAAAACAATCTTTATTGATAAATTCAATGTAAGTATCTGTTTTAGTGTAAATATCTGTTTGTGTCAAATGGAAGGCAGGTGGTCATAAACTAGATCGCCTGTCATACGGACTCGAGCGTTTTCGCCCCCCCCCCCCCATTTGATAGTAAATTCTCCCCAGAATGCATTTTTACATGAGAAGGTAGAGACTACGGTAACCCATTCATGTGCAGACTGTGTAAATTCTGTGGATGGGACTTGATAACCAGATTGAACCTGAGTCACTGAGCTCTTTAACCATAACACACAACAAAAATGTAGACTTCTTCAAATTGAAAGCATTTGCAGATGACAATTTTGATGTGCTCAACTGATGGAATATCTCTTTGATAGTTTAGAAAACATGGTTGGAAAAGGAAAAAATGCTGGTTACCAGCATTTTGTCCTTTTCCCACTATGTTTTCAAAAGAGTTAAATCACTGTTTTCCCCACTACCTGTAACATCTTGTTCATTTGCACTTTATTCTATTGTTCAGATAAGTATATCAAACAAAAAATATTTGCTATTATGATGGCTGATAACAACAGAACAGTTTTGACTTGAACAGGCCAGACTCGAACTGACCCTAAGAAGATTTGACCGAAATGTGAAAATGCGGAGTTTTTTAGAAATAAAATATTGAGTATTATTTCATGCTTTTTGGTAGTTTATTGGGAAATAATGATGGATTATGGTTTGATAATTTCACTGTTTCAACCTGTAAATTTACGGATTGATAAACTCACTGGTACGGAAATACCGAGAGCTCCCCTGTACTTCGCAAGTCCCAACAGAAAAGGGGTTAGAAGCATGAAATAAATAGAATTTCCATGAAAGGTTGAAATTTATTTAATCTCGTGAACATCATCTGGTAATATTATCACTCATGGCATTGCCACTCTTGAAAATAAGGACGATGATATTCACTCGATGAAATGAATTTCGATCTTTCATGAAAAAAAAACAAATATCCTCTGTGTCAATAATATTGCCAATATTAAGCTGTACTTTGTCTACCGTAATCTTTTTTTACAGCACAAGCAATAATGAAAACCCTTTACTACATAACTCCAATTTAAACAACCCTGAAGATGAAAGCCTTTTGAAAACCTTGTGGGAATAGGAGACTGTGCTAGTAACCAGCATCTTTGCCATTTTCTCAAATGTTTTCTACCCTAAGACAAATTCCATCATTTGAGCCACATTCGAATTGTCATCTGCAAATGTTTACAATTTGAACAAGTCTACAGTTTTGTTGTGTTGTAGAGAGGTAACACTTTACTACACGACAAACATGTAGACTAGTCCAAATTGAAAGCATCTGCAGACGACAAGTTACATGTGGCTAAAATGATGGAACTTGTCTTTGGTAGGGTAGAAAACATTGTGGGAAAAGGAGAAAATGCTGGTTACCAGCATCTTCTTCTTCTTTTCCCGCAATGTTTTCAAAAGGCCTCTTTCTTAGGGTCCTTAAAAGCCGGGATTGTGTGGTAAAGAGTTAATCATAGTTTGCATTCAAGAGCATCACTGGATACTTTGACATAGGTTACATCTTTGGATTGCTTTCTGCATGGAGGACCCATTCACCTAATAGTCTATCAAATTTTTGTATTAAGTTTACCACTGCCTTAGCTTACCAGGACATAGTCTATCACATTCAGCTGACAGAAGATGTTAACTCTTTACCAAACAACAAAAATTTGGACTGGTCCAAATTGAAAGCATTTGCAGAAGACAACTCACATGTTGTTCAAGAATTGAAATTTGTTTAGGGAAGGATAGAAAACATTGTGGGAAAAGGAGAAAATGCTGGTTACCTTTTTCTTCAGGTCGTTAAAAGTCAGGATTGTGTGGTAAAGGGTTAAGCTTATACATTTTGCTCTTATGTGGTATGTGAAGGTAATCATCATAATGGTATGCAAATTTATTACAAATTTTGAAATCAAACCCTTTGATATTCATGTTATTCCACATTTAACCCTTCACCACACAATCCCAACTTTTAACGACCCCGAGAAAGAGGCTTTGGAAAACATTGTGGAAAAAGGAGAAAATGCTGGTAACCAGCATTTTCTCCTTTTCCCACAATGTTTTCTACCCTTCCCTTTTCCCACAATGTTTTCTAACCTATCAATGACAAATTTTATCATTTGGGCCATCTTTAATTTGCCGTCTGCAAATGCATTCAATTTGGACCAGTCAAAAATTTTGTCATTTTGTAAAGAGTTAATGGTTATTTTTTTGTTTCAGATTTTCAGATAGGGAGACAGAGTCACCATGTTCAATACTGGACTTTTCATTCTGACCAGACCACTAAAGCAAGTTCAGAAAAATATCACCGTGTATTTATCTAAGATAAAGGAACTTGTATCAGATACAGCCTACATACACATACAACCAGCAAGTGATAGAGAATCATTAAAACTTGGCAAATTTAACATAAGTCAAACACCATTTAGCCATGAAATAAGAAATATTATTAAAGAGTTCTATTCCAGAAGTTCAGATCAATGTGGTCAACACTTGAATGTAAGAATTCTTCTTGGTCATGTGACAAATTCAACCAATAGCATCAGGCAATATGAGTTAAAGAGACCATGTGACGTAATTGTGATAGATGAACCAATCAAGGAAGAGGACCATATAGACCTAAGAGTATCCTTTGAAAGATTATTTTGTGTGAAAGAATTCTTTACTTGTGTAAGTTTTAATCCAGAGAGCCAGGACAGTGATGGTAACATTGGAACATCAGAGCAAGAGGTATAGTATAATCTTTACCAGACAACAAAATCTTGGAATGGACGAAATTGAAAGCATTTGCAGATGAATGATTAAATGTTGCTAAAATTATTATTTCTCTTTTTGATAGGGAAGAAAATATTGCGGGAAAAGGAGAAAATGCTGGTTACCAGCATTTTCTCCTTTTCCCACATGTTTTCTACCCTTCCCAAAACAAAATTCAGTTTTTGATTCATATTTTGTTATGAATTTTGACTTGTCTAAATTTTTTTCATTTGGTAAAGAGCTAAAACATTTGCTCTGAAACTAGAGAGCTAATTTCAACAAAATTGAACTCTTTACAGGTAACCAAACATCAAAATTTAAGATTTGTCTTAACTGTTAGCAATTTCAGACAACAGACTAAACATGGATCATATGATAAAATTTGCATTTGAAAGAATGCAAAACCTTGTGGGAAAAAGTAACCAGCATTTTCTCCTTTTCCCACCATGTTTTTGTAAGCTTTCTTTTTTTTTTGAGGTAGCTATTATCAGACAACAAAGTTTTAGAGTTGTCAAAATATGAGAGCACTTGCCACAATTTCATTGCTGCTCTAATGATTGGATTTGTCTTTTAGGTTAGAAAGGGGAAAGGAGAAAGTGCTGGTTACCGGCATTTTATCCTTTTCTCATAGTGTTTTCAGAAGCTTTCTTTCTCGGTTATATTTAATTTGTCATCTATGTGCTTTGATTTTGGACCAGTCTAAAATTTCATCATTTTGTAAAGGGTTAATATGTCACCTACAAATGCTTTGGGTTTGGACTAGTCTGAAACTTTGTCTTATAGTAAAGTGATCCTGTTCTACAAGGTACATTTGACAGATATCATACAGGTCATAAACTGTACATTTATGTATTAACCCTTTTCCTCACAATCACAGTATTTTTTCCTTTTCCCACAGTGTTTTCTACCCTATCACAAAGAGATATCTCTATTTTAGCAAGATGTACTTCGTTATTTGCAAACGCTAAATCAGTTTGGTTCAAATAATGTCATTTAGTAAAGTGTAAATTCTTGGTAAAGCACCTTTCACAAATTAAGTTGCTTTTGTGGACAGTGGAGATCAAGATCAGATTCCTCAAAGCTTGTTTGAGCTGTTTAGATGTTCCGGTCACAAGCAGCGTTGACATTGCAATATTTGCTTCCTTTTTCTTAACTGAAAATGTTTTCATTTGGCACTCAAAGGTTTGACCCTTTACTAAGTGATGCTGTGTTGTAATGAAAGTAGGTAGGACAGCCCTTGTAAACCTTGTGGGGAAAGGAGAAAATGCTGGTAAACAGCATTTTCTCCTTTCCCCACAATTTTCTCTACTCTTTTATAAGCAAGTCCTATCATTTGAGCCATATTTGATTTATTGTATGGAAATGCTGTCAATTCGGACAGGTCTAAACTTGTCATTTGGTTAAAAGTTAACATTAAAAACTTTCAGGCCCTTGTAACAAACTCATTGGCATGGCAACTTTTATTTCAGGGTAATGAGACAGTACAGCAGTACAAGAACACAGCTCTAGGTGGTACATTTGATAGATTGCATACAGGTCACAAACTGATCCTGTCCGAGGGATGTCTTCTAGCAACAGAGTCATTAACAGTTGGTGTCACAGATGGTGATATGCTTGCCAGTAAGGTTTTGTAGTTATTTTTGTACTTTGAATTAGCCTTGGCTTTTTTAACCCCTTACCGCACAATGCCGCCTTTTGATGCCCCTGGTAAAGGAGCCTTTTGAAAACATTGTGGGAAAAGGAGAAAATGCTGGTAACCGGCATTTTCTCCTTTTCCCACAATGTTTTCTACCCTATCAAAGAAAAATTGCACCATTTCAGCCACATTGAAATTGTCGTCTGCAAATGCTTTCAATTTGGACAAGGCTGAAATTTTGTCGTCTGGTAAAGGGTTACCTTCACCTGAGCACAATGTGCTCAGTGTTTGTCATCATGGAATCACCAGTTACCTTGTGTGCACTCCAGAGGCCACATTTTCAGTAGGATATTTATGAAATTTGTTGAGAATGTTTGTTTTGGACTCGACCAGATTGAAAGCATATGCAGATGACAAAATAAAAGCTCAAGTGATGATGTCTGGCTTTGATAGGATAGAAAACTTTGTGGAAAAAAGAGAAAATGCTGGTTTCCAATGTTTTTAAAAGCCTTCTCTTTTAGGGTCACTTAAACTCGGGGTTGTGTGAGAAAGGGTTAAACAACCTCATCAGAACACTGCTCATGTTTTAAAATAGACCAGACACAAATATACTCTCAAACAAACAAAAACAATTGAGGCATGCTCTGTGGAAAGGGGGCTTAATGAATACGCAAAAAGTATTGACTCAGGTCAGCCTGAGCGTTTCACACAGGCTGATCTGGGTCAAAACTTTTTGTTTTTGGTAAATTTTCTGCATCGTTCTACCTTATGATTAAGTGGGCTTCTGGACAAAATGGATTTTGTGGATCCATAAGCATGTGATGACTTGCTGTGTATAATACATCACAGAGATGCATTAAACCCCCTTTTGCCAGAGTGTGGCAAAAAATCTTGAATATTGCAGAGAAAGTGCTAAAGGAGTTGATACTTCCAGTAGAAACAAGGATAGCTGATGTGAGAGACTTTGTTGAAGAAGTTAAACCAGGCTTGGAATACAAGCTGGTAGCCATTACAGATATATATGGACCCACCATTTCTGACCCAGACCTAAATCTTCTGGTTTTGAGTCAAGAGACAAAGAAAGGAGGAGATATGGTTCATGCCGAGAGAAAGAAGAGGGTATGTGGTTAATTGAATGGTTGTATGGTGTTTAATGCTGTTTTCAAAATTATTTGAGTTATATCCCTGCAGCCATTGCACCTATCTATTTTTTGGAGTTTCTGTCACCATTACCTTGCACAATATTCTTCCCAAGCCACTAGCTGCTGTCCAGCAATGATCAGCAGTGAGAGAGGAACGAATCCTGTCACAATGACTACCATCAATCCTTGGAAAGAAATTAGCAAAGCTGGGGATTTCGTCCAGCGACCATTGTTCTAAAGTCCTGTTAGCTACCTTGATATAGAAGAATACAATGTAAGAAAAGGAGGAAATGTTTGTTACCAACATTTTGTAAAAGCTATCTCTCTGCAGGGTCATCAGAATTCGGGACTTTGTGGTAAAGGTTTAATCCCCAGCTCAGCCAATCAGTAGATTGATGATAGTCATTGCAAAGGGATTCATTGTCTCTGACTGCTGATCATTGTTTCAACAATTGTTATGTGGGAAAGAAGCCAGTGGTTCAGGAAGAATAATGCACAAGCACTGGTAAAAGAAACCCCAGGAAGGCATGGATGGGTGCACTAGCTGTTTTGATAAAATTGAAGTATGTTGAAAATGGTGTTAACCCTTTACCGCGCAATGACGCCTTTTAACGACCCTCAGAAAAAAGCCTTTTGAAAACATGGTGGGAAAAGGAGAAAATGCTGGTAACCAGCATTTTCTCCTTTTCCCATAATGTTTTCTACCCTATCACGAGAAAATTGCACCATTTGAGCCACATTGAAATTGTCGTCTGCAAATGCTTTCAATTTGGATAAGGCTAAAATTTTGTCGTCTGGTAAAGCGTTATCCACCATACAAACAAACAAACAAATACTTTTAACTCTTTCGGCACCAAATAAATAAACTCCTTTATTGACAGCTGCAAATACAATCCACTGAAAGTCAGACAGAATTCTAGAGCACAGGCTTGACTAAACAAGCGGACAGCATAGATCTAAGATCAGACTGCATGTTCTGTGCAGTCTGATCTGGATCTATGCTGTCCGCAAAACCCAGTTTTCGCCTATGGCGCTGAAAGGGTCAAAAACATTGTTGTAAGAAGTAAAAATGCTGGTTTTTATCTGGTATTCTTCCTTTGATGAAATGTTTTTTCTTGTATTCATGTCTTTAAAGATACATCCTTAAAGCCAGAGTGAAAAAAAGCTGTTAAAACTTGATAGTGTGTAGTACGGCTCAGAATTCAGTGAGCTGTGTAAACATAGATAAATTACCAATATATATGGTGTAAGTAATAAAGAAATTCAAGGGATTTTTTTTTTTTTTGGACAGAAAACATGGAGGGGAAAAGGGAAAATGAAGGTTTCCAGCATTTTCTCACAATTTTTCAAACGCTGTCTTTCTCAGGATCTTTAAAGTTTGTAATTGTGTTTGAAAGGGCTAATCTGTATTAACCCTTTACCACACAATCCCGAGTTTTAAGAAACAGAGCAGAAAGTCTTTAAAAACATTGTGGGAAAAGGAGAAAATGCTGGTAACCAGCATTTTCTCCTTTTCCCACATTGTTTTCTAGAGACAGAAATCATTATTTCAGCTAGGTTTAATTTGTTGTCCGCAGAAGCTTTTCAGTTTGGTCCAGTACAAAATTTTGTTATTTGGTAAAGGGTTAATGTTAGTTGTCCTTACTTTGCATTTTAAATAAAAAATATGACAAAATTTTTTATTTAAAATTTTGTCATATGGTAAAGAGTAATGGTAATTGGTGCTTGAGAGGACATTCATTTATAAACTAAAATAGATCATGCGTACATCGCCTTTATTTTTGTATTACACAGGGATTGAACAGAATGGAGGATTATGTGATAGACCTTGTCGAAGATACTTGTCGTAACCAGTATGAAGAAAACAAAATAAGCTCCTCCTCTGAGAGAAAACGTCTGCTGGGTTCACTGTATCATCCATTAAAGGTACTGTGTACAAAACTTTGTTTTTAGTTTTATGATACACTAAACAGCAGAAAACATCTGCCGGGTTGGCTGTATCAACCATTAAAGGTACTGTGTACAAAACTTTGTTTTTAGTTTCATAATACACTAAACAGCAGAAAACAGCTGCCTAGTTGGCTGTATCATCCATTAAATGTACTGTGTACAAAACTGTGTTTTTAGTTTTATAATACACTAAACAGCAGAAAACAGCTGCCGGGTCGGCTGTATCAAACATTAAAGGTACTGTGTACAAAACTTTGTTTTTAGTTTCATAATACACTAAATAGCAAGATACTAGTTGGGGGAGGTGGATGTATATATATTTTTCTACATGAAAAATGTGGGAAAACTTGGATTGAATGCCACTTTAAACCACATGACAAAGTTTTGGATTCAGCCAAATTGAGAGCAATTGCAATTTCGTTTGGTTAAGAGTTTATAGGTTTGTTTTGTATTGTGATAATTGAAAATGTCATTTGTAAAAAAAAATTCAATTTCAACAGGACAGTGTAGATCCAGGGAAAAGGCCATATATCATAGGACTAACTGGGGGTATAGCCAGTGGCAAGACGTCAGTTTGTAGCAGGTTACAGAGTCAAGGTGCTGTTATAGTAGACTGTGATAAGTTAGGTAAATAGGTGTTTTCTGTTTCTAGAGAAATTTGTTTATTAGAGAATGTAGACCCAAGTAAAAAACCCTGTTAGTCCAAATGTAGTGGGCCTGAGATATTGAAAGCGGCAAGATGTCATATTGCTGCTGGTAACAAAGTCAATATGCTATTACAGAAGACTGTGATAAGATGGAAAAACAAGTATAGCTGATGATGTCTAGATGTTTTAACTCTGTACTAAATTTTAGACTGGTCCAGATCAAAAGCATTTACAGAAAACAATTAAAACTCAAATGATGATTTCTGTCTCTGATAGATTAGAAAAAAATGAGGGAAAAGGAGAAAATGCTGGTTACCAGCACTTTCTCCTTTTCTCACAATGTTTTCAAAAGCTTTCTTTCTCAGGGTCGTTATAAATTGGGGTTGTGTGGTAAAGGGTTAATTTTTAAGTCATGACCTCCTGAAACCAATTTGCAACAGACAATTTTGAAATAACATTTTTAGAATTGTACAAAATCAGTATTTATTTAGGTTTAATATACAAATACATTTGAAATCAATGAGGAAAAAGAAGAAATCATTTTATACAAGCTTTTAAAAAGTCATCTGCTTCATGATAAAAAGTTGTCTGCAGGTGATAATGTCCTCCTTAGAAAACAACAGAATTTTAGACTTGTCCAAATTGAAAGCATTTGCGGATGACATACATGTATTAAAATTTGCTCAAAGGAAAAAGTTTGTTTTTGAAAAAAAAAAGAAAAGTACTGTGGGGAAAAGAGAAAATGCTTGTTACCAGCATTTTCTCCTTTTCTCACTATGTTTTTGCAAGTCTTTTCCTTCAAAACATGTGCTTGTTCAGTAAAGAATTAAAAAAAAAAAAGCTTTCATGTTTAGTAGAGAATTAACTCTGTACCAAAAAACAAAATTTTAGGCTGTTCCAAATTGAAAATGTTTGCAGACAACAAAACAAATGTGACTAAAAAATTGAAACTTGTTTTGGGAAGGGTAGAAAACATTGTGAGAAAAGGAGAAAAAGCTGGTTACCAGCATTTTCTCCTTTTCCCACAATGTTTTCAAAAGACTTCTTTCTCAGGGTCGTTAAAACTCTTGATTGTTAGGTAAAGGGTTTACAAAACAATCTTTCAGTGGATTTAACTTTTTATCACAGGACATAAAGCATACTTGAAGGGTACCCCAGGGTTTACAAAAGTTGTCGAAGGGTTTGGATCAGAGGTCGTGGGAGAGGATGGGGAGATCAACAGGAAAGTTTTGGGAAGTAAAGTGTTTGGAAATAAGGTTTGTTGGTTTGGTTTGCTTGGTTGTTAATGTCATTTTCTAAAGTGTTTCATTTATATCACGAAGGTCTGTGCACCTATCCACACATTTTTTCTGGAAATCCTTTAACTGTTAGCACATGACAAAATTCTAGATCTATTCCATTCTGAAAGCATTTGCAAGGGACAAATTGGTTTAAATGATTTGATGAGCCTTTAACCCTTTACCCCACAATGCCGCCTTTTAACGACCCTGGGAAGAAGCCTTTTCCCACAATGTTTTCTTCCCTATCAAAGAAAAATTGCACCATTTGACCCTTATTGACATTGTCGTATGCAAATCCTTTGAATTTGGACAAGGCTAAATTTTGTCGTCTGGTAAAGGGTTAAAAGGGTAGAAAACATTGTGAGAAAAGGAGAAAATGCTGTTTACCAGCATTTTCTCCTTTTCCTACAATGTTTTCAAGTCTTTTTTTCTCAGGGTCTTTAAAACTCTGGATTATTTGGTAAAAGTTTAATTTGGCATACATGTAAAGTATACGATAAGGTGTGTAAGTAGTGTGTTTTTGTTGTTCAGATATTGCTCTTTTGTTTACAGACCGAGTTAGACAAGCTGAATAAGTTAATATGGCCAGAAATTGGGAGGCTTGCCCAGGAGCAAATACAAGAATATGCCAAAGGTAATTTCATACATGTTATTTTGCCATGTGAATAATTTCTTACCCCAGTATGCTGAAAATAACAGTTAGAGCTCTATTGACCGCATAAATCCAAGACTAGGGCTATATATGACAAAATTTGAAATTGTATGCTAATTCTCAAGAATTTTTTAAAATACAAAGAAAGGCAATTTCTATTTGGTTGTACAAAATGATTTAGGCACTCAGAAATTGTGTTACTTTCTAAATTGAGAATTAGAATGTATTTTAGAATGGTATGTGGATATTGCTGATGGTATCAGATGCTCATAAAATTACAGAGCTTTGATTTCTTTATCTTGTTGCAAAAATTACATAACTTTGATTTCTTTATCTTTTTGAAATGGGTATTTTCACTTGCTAGAAAAGTCAGTTTTTGTTATTTCAGGTTGTTGTAGCCAAAAGTATTTCAGATATTTCAAGTGATCATTTTCAGTTGTCTGTTGTGAATTAGTTCCAGGAGGTAGTGCAGAATATTGTAATAGAGGAATGATTTTGAGAAATATTAAGAATAATAGGGGAAGTATATGGTGCTTATTCTACAAACACAGGGTATTTCACATGTTACATTTTCATTTATGCCATTTAATAGGCTTAGGAGTGAAGTTTCATGACATGCACAGTATGTAAAGTAATAATGAACAATGAGGGCAGCTAGAATCTTTCAAAATATACATCGATTTACATCAAATGTTCAAAATGATGTCCATTTTGACGTTGCAGGACATTTTGTCCCTTCATGAAATTTGCTTTCATCGATCTGGGTTATGAGCAGGCTCTTCTCTGGGACCATTGTAGTTTTAACGCTTTACGTCACGACAGAGTTTTAGACCAGTCCAAATTGAAAGCATTTGCAGATGACAAATGCAACTTAAGAATTCAAATTTGTTTTGGAAAGGGCAGAAAACATTGTGGGAAAAGGAGAAAATGCTGGTTACCAGCATTTTCTCCTTTTCCCACAATGTTTTCAAAAGCTTTCTTTCTCAGGGTCGTTAAAACTCAGGATTGTGTGGTAAAGAGTTAAGCATATCCGTTGTCTGAGGCTGGACTGTATGCACATTGTCTTTGAGAAAACCTCACAGGAAAAAAAGTTGAACAGGCTTGCATTCGGCAAGTGAGGGGGTCATAGTCACTCTGTTTTCAAGATCATTCTCGATCAAAACCCTTTCAATATGCTATGAGCTGTGTGATGTTGTACAATCTTGCCAAAACCACATTTCCTCTTGTACTAGATTCTTTACCACAAAAAGCTTGGAGAAACTTTTGTATTAACCCTTTATCAGACAACAAAATTTTATCCTTGTCCAAATTGAAAGCATTTGCAGACATCAATTTCAATGTGGTTCAAATGGTGCAACTTTTCTTTGATAGGGTAGAAAACATTGTGGGAAAAGGAGAAAATGCTGGTTACCAGTATTTTCTCCTTTTCCCACAATGTTTTCAAAAGGCTTCTTTCCTTGGGGCGTCAAAAGGCGGCATTGTGCGGTAAAGGGTTAAGGAAAGAGCTGCAAATCTCGTTCCCTGTAACTGTTGCAGCCTCTTCATCCTCTCTTCAAAGAAGAAAGGCCCAAGTACACCACTCATACTCAAAGCACCCTATGTAATGTACATGAAGTCCACTACAGATGGGCTGATGAGGCATCAATAGTTCTAGAGATGAGCCTGATCACAACGGAATGCCATGCGGCATCAAACAAGACTCCATTTTGAACATTAATTTTGATGTAAATCAATATATATTTTGAAAAGTACTTGCAGCCATTAATTTTAATCATATCATACTTTAATGATATATTACAGACAGTGTTTGTCATAAAACTTTATTCTTAAATTTAACAAATGGCATAAATGATTTTGTATTTTCTGTATAAACAATATACATGTACCTAGGCATATTTGAAAGTGTAGCATGCATTATGAAACACCCTGTATAAAATTGGAGTCAAACCTTTACCAAATGATGCCAAGTTTTAATGAGCTTATGGGAGAAGGCATCTGGAAACATTTTGGGTAAAGGAGAAAATACTGGTAACCAACATTTTCTTCTTTTTCCTCATTTTCTACTTTTGCAAAGACAAGTTTGTTATTTGAACAGCATTTGATCTGTCATCTGCAAGCCATTTCAATTTGGACTGGTCTTGAATTTTGTTGAGTGATATAGAGTAAGGAACTGTGTCTGATCTTCTGTTTACTGTATGTGCTAAGACATGTCTAATTGCCTGTTTTCTGTTATGTGTCTGGTATGTGTTTTAGCAAGTATATTCTATTGCAGAGGGACACCAGGTAATAATTCTAGATGCTGCTGTTCTACTAGAAGCTGGTTGGGATGAAATGTGTGAAGAAGTCTGGGTGACTTTTGTGCCTCCACAAGAGGTAATTCTTGCTGTCTGTTATAAGTCTGTATATATTGATCCCAACTCTGATAGATAAATACATCTGAGCCATGCTCTGGCAAAAGGGGGTTTAACTCTTTACCGCACAATGCCGCCTTTTGACGCCCCTGGGAAAGAAGCCTTTTGAAAACATTGTGGGAAAATGAGAAAATGCTGGTAACCAGCATTTTCTCCTTTTCCCACAATGTTTTCTACCCTATCAAAGAAAATTTGCACCATTTGAACTACACTGAAATTGTTGTCTGCAAATGCTTTCAATTTGGACAAGGCTAAAATTTTGTCATCTGGTAAAGGGTTAATGCATCTCTCTGATGCATGATACCAAGCAAGTCATTACATAATTATGGATCCATAACGTCCCTTTTTGTCTAACAACCCGTTGGATCATGGGATAGAATAGTCCTTGGACATGCAGAAAATGGACCAATAGCAAAGTTTCTTTCCAAGTCAGCCTGCACGTACTGCACAGGCTGACCTGGGTTGATACTTTTTGCAAATGCATTAAATCCCCTCTTCACAGAGCATGACTTTCCTCACCATGTAACAAATTACTTTAAAGAATATTGTGGCAAATGGAAATATTGTTTGTGATTATCAGTTTGTTGTCTTGTAGCAGTGTTTTGATTTGTATTAACTCTTTACCAAACAACAAATTTTAGACTGGTCCAAATTGAAAGCATTTGCAGACAACAATATAAATGTAATTGAAAAATTTAAATTTGTTTTGGGAAGGGTAGAAAAACATTGTGGGAAAAGGAGGAAATGCTGGTTACCAGCATTTTCTCCTTTACCCACAATGTTTTCAAAAGTCTTCTTTCACAGGGTCGTTAAAAGTCAGGACTGTGTGGTAAAGAGTTAACCCTTTCTCGCACAATCCTGCACTTTTACCCTTTACCAAACAACAAAATTTTAGATTAAACCAAATCGAAAGCATTTTCAGATGACAAACCAAATGAGGACTATATGGTGGGATTGGTCTATGATAGATTAGAAAACATTGTGGGGAAAAAGGAGAAAATGCTGTTTTCAAAAGGCTTCTTTCACAGGGTCATTAAAAGTCAGGATTGTGTGGTAAAGGATTAATAATTCTAAAGATGAAGGCTTTGGAAAACATTGTGGGAAAAGGAGAAAATCCTGTATACAGGATTATGTAGTAAAGGGTTAACAGATTAAATGAAAATTTCCAGCAAAAAGTAAAACCCAAATCTGGTTTTATACCACATGTTCTTTGCTGTCTGATCTTGATCTACACAGTAGGAATGTAGCTTATCAGCCCAGGGGGTTGTAGGCTTAAGGACTTATTTTCTTTCAGGCCATTAAAAGAATTGTGGAAAGAAACATGTTGACAGACGAACAAGCACAGAAGAGGCTGGACTCACAGATCAGTAACTCTGTCCGAGTGTCAAAGGCCAATGTAGTGTTCTGTACTCTGTGGGAGTATGAATATACACAGATGCAGGTAGGTTAGTTACTTCCCTTTGAGCCGAGCCCCACTAGCACAGTCAGTAACATACAAGACTTGAGAACAGGGGTTAGCTGGTTCAAATCCCCAGCTTAGCCAATCTCTTTCCCAGGATTGAATATCACTGCAGCAGTAGTCACACCTCTCTCACTGCTGATCATTGTGTGGACAGTGATTATGTGGGAAAGCAGCTAGTGTCTTGGGAAAAAGATTGTCCTTAGTACTGGTAAAAGAAACTTCAGGAAAGCATGGATAGGTACACCGACCACCATGATATAACTGAAATAATGTTGAAAACAATGTTAAACATAAATAAATGAATCAATTAAAATTTGTACTTCTCTTTTATCTTGTGTCTTTTAAAGTCATCTGTAACAAATTTTATTAATTTTAAAACATCCTGGTAAATTATTTGAGTACTCAGCTTGAATTCCAGTTTACCTCTTTACCATACAATAAAGTTTCAGAATGGTCCAAGTTGGAGGGATTGGCAGACAACAAATTAAAATGAATGTGGTTTAAATTTGTCTTGGAAAGTGTTACCAGCATTTTCTCCTTGCCCCACAATGTTTTCAAAAGCTTTTTTTTTTTTTTCAGGGTTGTTAAAAGTCAGATTGTGTAGTAAAGGGTTCATGTATTGTAGTTTGACGATATGTTATAGAGGGCATTACAGGTTATGGATACTATCAATTCTGAGTTTTAAACGACCTTTTGAAAAAACATCATGGGAATAGGGGAAAATACTAGTAACCTTTCTCTTTTCTCCCAAATTTCTACTACCCTATTAAAGACAAATTTCAACCATGAGAGCCACATTAACATGTCATCTGCAAATGCTTTCAATGTAGACAAGTCTTAAGATTTTATTGTGTGATAAAGAGTTAACATTACATTGTCAAAGCTGTTTTGTACTGGAATGGACCAATACCTTTTTTAACTCTTTACCAAATGACAAAATTTTAGACTCGTCCAAATTGAAAGCATTTGCAGACGACAAAATAAATGTGACTCAAAAATTCAAATTTCTTTTGGGAAGAGTAGGAAACATTGTGGGAAAAGGAGAAAATGCTGGTTACCAGCATTTTCTCCTTTTCCCACAATGTTTTCGAAAGGCTTCTTCCTCCGGGTCGTTAAAAGTCAGGATTGTGTGGTAAAGGGTTAAAACATTGATTTCATTTGCAGGTAGAAAAAGCTTGGTCCCTGTTGATGAATAGAATAGAACCAAAACAGCAACCAGCTAACTCATCAAAGATTTAAACTCTCAACATTCTGCTAAAAGGGCATAACATCGTAGACATTTTATTCACACAATATGGACTTCAGGCCTGCGTATAGGGCCATATTCTCTGAAAACTCTGAAATTACCAAACTTACCTGGCTCTTTTCCTATCAACACCTAGCGTGCTGAATTGAAGAAATGGACATTTTTGATTTGGAAAAGCAGCCTAAATAGTGCAATAATAAGTTTGTTTTAGCTGTAATATATCGCACATTAAAGGACAGTATAGATCCAAGATCAGGCTGCATACTATGTTCAGTCTGATCTTCATCTATGCTGTCCGCAAATGCATTAGCTCTCAAATGGTTAAACTATTTTTGGACTCAGAGCCATTAATCATCTTTTAGGGGCTAACCGCATAATAACATTATCATGCTATTAACTTTTTACCTCACAAAAAATATCCGAATTGAAAGGGGACAAACAAGACGGCACCCTTTACCACACAATTTCAAGTTTAACGACCCTGCAAGAGAAGTATTTTGAAAACACTGTGAGAAAAGAATAAAATGCTGGTTACCAGCATTTTTTTCTTTTCCCACAATGTTTTCTACCCTACTGGAAAGAAATTTGTAAGTTTGAGTCACGTTTATTTTTTCATTCGCAAATGCTTTCATTTTGGACGAGTTTAAGATTTTGATGTTAGGTAAAGAATTAATGTTAAAACACAGACCAAGGCATCCAGCATTTCATATTATGAAGGACAGCTTCAGTTCATATCCCTACACAAGCACACCAACACTTTGCCCAGCGTAACTCATTTCCATTCATCAACTCTTTACCACAAAATCCCGAGTTTTAACGACCCTGAAGAAGAATGCTTTTGAAAACATTGTGGGAAAAGGAGAAAATGCTGGTAACCAGCATTTTCTCCTTTTCCCACAATGTTTTCTGTTCTATTACCGACAAATCTGCCTATATGAGCCATATCTAATTTGTCATCTGCAATTGCTGTCCATTTGGACAAGATTTTGTTGTGTGGTAAAGGGTTAAAGGGAGGTGATCATGCTAGACAAAACAACACATTGAAACATTCCAGAAACAGGAAATCACCAGCAATAGACATAACACATTTTGACATCAACTTGCACATGCATATATATTGTTTATGATATATTAAATACAGATTTGTATGTTAAATATAAATGAGTGGTGCTCTGGCAAAATGGCATTTAATGCATCTCCACGATACACTGTACCAAGCAGTCAACACATAATTATGGATCCCCGTATGTTAGGGGAGATCACTCCTTCTCTACGGCATAGCCTCTTCCCGTATAAAATCAATACCTGACAACTGTATTAGGGAGAATTCTATTTGGCTCAGGGGTTAGTGTATTGGTCTTTTAAACCTCAATAAACGAGGATCTTTGCCCACACGGGTTCGAATCCCAGTTGGTGCCGTTTGTATTTGAGCTATGCATTTGTTGCAAACTTTCATGTTCATAAGATGGGGGCTTATCCAGGATTGGCCTTTGAGCCATTTGTTGTCTGCCTGTTATTGGCCATTGAGCCATTTGTTGTCTAATTAATAGGCTTTCTGCCTAATAAGGCTTTCTGAAATCAAAAATGATGACTTCTCTTTAGATGGGGTGTGTTACGGGAGATCACTCATTCCTTACAGCATAGCTTCTTCCCGTATAAATTCAAAACCTTACAACTGCTTTGGGGAAAATTCTCTTTGGCTCAGGGGTTAGTGTATTGGTCTTTCATACCTTGATAAACGAGGATCTTTGCCCACATGGGTTCGAATCCCAGTTGGTGCGGTTTGTATTTGAGCTATGCATTTGTTGCGAACTTTCATGTTCGTAAGATGGGGGCTCGTCCAGGATTGGCCTTTGAGCCATTTGTTGTCTGCCCATTATTGGCCATTAAGCCATTTGTTGTCTAATTAATAGGCTTTCTGCCTAATAAGGCTTTCTGTCATCAAAAATGATGACTTCTCTTTAGAGGGGGTGTGTTATGGGAGATCACTCCTTCCTTATGGCATAGCTTTCCTGTATAAAATCAATACCTGATAACTGCATTGAGGAGAATTCTCTTTGGCTCAGGGTTTAGTGTATTGGTCTTTCATACCTCGATAAATGAGGATCTTTGCCCGCATGAGTTCGAATCCCAGTTGGTGCGGTTTGTATTTGAGCTATGCATTTGTTGCGAACTTTCATGTTTGCAAGACATAAAATCCATTTTATCACACAACCAACTTAATCAGAAAATTTACCAAAGCAAAACATTTTGACAAAGGTCAGCCTGCCTGAACTGGGCAGGCTGACCTGGTCTACATGTTTTGCAGATGCATTAAGCCCCCTTTTCACAGAGCATGGCCAACATCTATTGTTTACGTTATATAAAATACAGATTAAAATATTAAATGTAGATGTATCACAGTAATCTTTCTAGAACTGTCTCGGATCTTCTCTTGTTTCCTGGCAGATATTGTAGAAGTAAATTGTGACAAAAGTCAGTTGTTGTGACGAAGATAAGTGAAGGTGACTCACTGGCTTTTTGTGATGAACTTTTACATGTAAGGGGGAAAATGGTCCCTGTCAACTTAACTCTTTACCATACAATTCTGATTCTTAATGATGCTGAAGAAGAAGGATTTTGAAAATATTGTGGAAAATGGAGAAAATGCTAGTTACCAGCATGTTTTAGCTCAGCTGTTTTCGAAGAAAAGGTCCAACTATTGCCATAGCCCTGGTGTCGTTGTTATCTGTGTTGTTGTTGTCTGTGTTGTTGTTATCTGTGTTGTTGTTATCTGTGTCGTTGTTATCTGTGTTGTTGTTATCTGTGTTGTTGTGCAAAAACTTTGACATTTTCTAATATTCCTGTTATTACTGAAGATATTTGCTTCAGACTTTGACAAGTTGTTAACTATCAAAAGGGGAACCTATACAACAAGGACAGGTAGCCATAAACATATTTTTGAAAGTCAAGCAATGGAAACTGAGCATTGGGACCTGCATGCAATGCTCTTGTTTTTCCTTTTCCCATGATGTTTTCTTCCCCGTCACTGACAAAAACAGTTTGAACCACATTTGAATTGTAGAATGCAAATGCTTTTCAATATGGACAAGTCTAAAATTTTGTGACATGGTAAAGGGTTAATACTTTACATGTTGATTGATTGTATGGTGTCTAATGCCATTTTCAACATTATTTCAGTTATATCGCAGCGGCCAGTGCACCTATCCATGCTTTCCTGGAGTTTCTTTTACCTGTACTTTGCACAATATTCTTTCCAAACCACTTGCTGCTTTCCCACATAGCCATTGTCGAAACAATGGTCAGCAGTGAGAGAGGAATGAATCCTGTTGCAATGACTATCATCAATCCTGGGAAAGAAATCGGCCGAGCCAGGAATCGAACCAGCGACCTCCTGTTCTCAAGTCCTGTACGCTACCGACTGAGCTATGGGGCTCAGCTTAATACTTTACAAGACAAAGAGTAGCAGAAGGACGGGATCCAACCCACATGCTCCTGGTTAATGGGCAAACACTCTACCAAGTTGCTAGTTTGCATCAAAGGCTACCTCTGTAGTAAGACAGTACAAGCAGTAGACTATGCTAGACCTGGCTTCATACAGCAAATAGATGGTTGGTGTCTTGGATTGTGAAAGTTCATCGGGCCAGGCATAGGAATTTTATTCAGTAAGCCAAAGGGTGATTTCAGTGTTACAATATAAAACACCTAAACTTGTAAATTTCAAAGCTGTATGTCTCAAATATTTAAAGATACATCCTTAAGCTAGAAAGAAAAAACACTAAAAACTTGAAAGTGTGTAGAATGGCACAGCTGTGTAAACATAGATAAATAACCGATATATATGGTGTAAGGGATAGAAATAACTCAAAGGAATTGTCCTCATTTAACCCTTTCCCAAACGACAAATTCTGGACTGGTCCAAATTGAAAGAGTTTGCAGACGACAATTTTAAATTTGATGAAAATGGCAGAAAGGTCTCAAAAAGGGTAAAAAACACTGTGGGAAAAGGAGAAATTGCTCGTTACGAGCAATTTCTCCTTTTCTCGCAGTGTTTTCAAAAGACTTGTACTGCAGACACGTAGAAACCAGGGCTTGTTTGGGCAAGGGTTAAAACCAGAAACGACAACAGCAAATGCTTTGAAGGCCTCCAAAATATGAAATATATTTTCTATCCTTCAAAATCTGTGCAACCTTGCAGCCGTCAGGGGCAACATTTGGCTTGAAGATACAAGAATGATTATAGTTTCATAAATTAAAGATAAAAAGGGTTAAAAACTTGTTGAAAACGGGTATAGATGTATCTTTAACACTGCAGATCAATGATCAGAGTAATCTTTATCTACACTGTCCACACACTAAAAAGCATATGTAAGCTCATTCTGAGCACCATAACTAAGTATCTCCTTAACCCTTAGCCAAACAATCCTGTGATGAATGAGACAGCTTTTAAAAGCATTGTGGGAAAAGGAGAAAATGATGGTTACCAGCATTTTCTCCTTTTCCCACAATGTTTTTAAAAGCCCTTTTCCTTAGGGGCGTTAAAATTTTGGATTGTTTATAAAAAGGTGAAAGAAGTCTGCAGCAATCAACATGAGTGAAGATACAATGTGTGAAAACATAAAGGGCATTTTCATCTTTTGCCACAATGATTTTTCATTTGCCATGGAACAAAACAAGTCTTCAGCAGGTGTTAAAGTATTATATTTTGACATCTGCTTAAAAACATTTTGATGAGTTTGCATTATAATGTACATGTACCATTCAGTGCTCAACAAACCGTGATCATCTAGATCGCTTTTCAGTTCATAAAAATTGCTTATATAAATGAGCCATGCCCTGGCAAAAGGGGTTTAATGCATCTCTGCGCTCAGATATACCAAGGAAGTCATCACATAATTATGGATCTCTGCGCTCCGATATACCAAGGAAGTAATCACATAATTATGCATCTCTGCGCTCCGATATACCAAGGAAGTCATCACATAATTATGGATCTCTGCGCTCTGATATACCAATGAAGTCATCACATAATTATGCATCTCTGCGCTCCGATATACCAAGGAAGTCATCACATAATTATGCATCTCTGCACTCTGATATACCAAGGAAGTCATCACATAATTATGCATCTGTGCGCTCCAATGTACCAAGGAAGTCATCACATAATTATGGATCCATGCAATACATTTTGTCTAACAACAAACCGAGTAATGAGGTAGAAAGGTCCTTGGAAATGAAGAAAATTTACCACAAGCAAACAGTTTTGACCAACCTCAGCCTGCACAGGTTTACCTGGTCATTCCGTTTAGCAGATGCATTAAACCTCTGTTTCACAGAGCATGACTCAAATGTCTAACATTCAACCCTTGTGGTGCTAAATAAGTAACATGGAAATTTTCAGTAAGGACCTAGTAAGTGCATATTGCAATTTTTCAAGGCTGTTATAGTCAGAATCTCTGACAAAGAAGCTGACAAGTTACATGTACATCCATGATCAAACTGCATGTTTCGTCAGATCTTGGTCTACACTGTCCACACATATCTGGTCCATATTCACCAACCATTCTTAAGAACAGTTTTATTCTCCAGTTTTGAAAGTAACACAACTTCTGATTGGCTAAACCATTTGACAGTTGTGTTACCTTCAAATTTAGAAAATCTTGGAGAATAAGACTAAGAATGTTCTACAGAATGGGCTGGTGAAATCAAAGTACTGAAAGTACTGACAGACTAGTGAATTTGATTGATTGATTGTTTGTATGGTGTTTGACCCTGTTTTCAATATTATTTCAGTTATGTAGCGGTGGACAGTGCATATTTCCATGCTTTCCTTGAGTTTGTTCTACCAATACTCAGCACAATATTCTTTCCAAGCCACTGGCTGCTTTCCACATAACCATCGTCGAAATGTGAGAGAGAAATGAATCCTGTTGCAATGACTATCATCAGTCCTCAGAAAGAAATTTGCAGAGTCGCGGATCGAACCAGCGGCCTCCTGTTCTCAAGTCCTGTACGCTTCCGACTGAGCTGCCGGGGCTATGCGTACTATTGTGTAACTATAATCCAGTGTAATTTTTACCATTAACCGGCTAAATTTGTTAAATGAAACTTTCAAGCCGATGGTAAACACCTGAACATTACTATTTCAAAGTAACATTTTGGAAAAAAATATCTTCTTATCGGACAGTGTAGATCCAAGATCAGACTGCATGCTCTGTGCTGTCTGATCTTAGTCCACACTGTCTGCAAGGTCATTGAGTTGTGGTAGTGCTGGTAAAAGAAACTCCAGGAAAGCATGGATAGGTGCTTTTGCCGCCGCAATATCACTGAAATAATGTTGAAAACGGCATTAAACACAATTCAGTCAATGAGTCAATATCCAGTAGCACAAGATGTAGTTTACTGTTTTACTCTCTTTACAAAACCAAAAATTTTATACTCGTCTAAATTCAAAGCTGTTGCAGACCATAAATTAAATGCAGCTGAACTGATGAAACGTGATTCCAAAAGGGCAGAAAAAAATGTGGGAAAAGGAGAAAGTGATGGTTATCAATATTTTCAAAGGGATTCTTCCCCAGTGTCATTAAAACGTGGAATTGTTTGGTAAAGGGTTAATATTCAGGAGGTAGAATAACAGTTCAGCATAACAGTTTAACTGTACACAATGATCTAAATAATGAATGACAAGGGTTCTCCGTCAAGTGAGGGTTGATATAGCCTAGCATTTGCTACAAGTTAATACCTACGTGTAACCATTAATAGATTCATTCATAATGTTACAGTGGTGTAGGAATAAGTGATTCTCTGCTTTGCATAGGTCACGTAATTTACGTATAAGCAAAGATCATGTACTTTATAAATGACATTTTGTTCACTTAATTACTTTGTAAGACAACATGTTCAACTTAGAGAGGTAGAGATTTAGTTGTTTTTGTCTAAATTGTCATATATAACAGAATTAAGATTTCTAACAGAAGGAAGTATTTTCTGTGAGGCAGTATTTGGCAACTGTGGGGTTTTTTGTTTACTTTGAATCTAGGTCTTGATGCCTATAGACTAGCTTCGCTAGTCAATAATTTTGACATGAAATTGGGTCTCATAGATAAAATATACAAGTGTAAAAACAAAAAAAAAACATGTGAAATACTGATAGATCCATTTCCATAAAAAACATTGTCTGATTTTTCGACATTGTTTTCACAAATATAATATACGTCCGTATGGACCATTTACAAAATAGGCCCATGTTCGAATGACCCTGAGAAAGAAGGCTTTTGAAAACAGTGTAGAATAAGGAGAAAATGCTGGTTACCAGTATTGCCTTCTGTTCTGCTTTGTTTCATACTCTTTCTTTCATAGAACATTCCCTCCAACTGAACGAGATTTCAAGTGATTTGGGATAACAGCTTAACCCTTGCCTAATTTACTTTTACAGACAAAAATCAGACTGCCCAGAATGGGCAGCCCAGAATGGACAGCCTGATCTTTGATCTACACTGTCCAATATGTTGAGATTTCATCAAAAAGTAATTATTTTGGTCCCTTAGTTCCTCTGTGAAAATGTCGATTGTGTTTACTTTGAGCCGTAGATCTAACTTTTTACTAAACAAGAAAATTTTGGACTCGACTGAACTCAAAGCATTTGCAGACAACAAATCAATTGTAGCTCAAATGATGCTTTGTCATTGATGGTGTTCGAAACATTTTGTGAAAAGGAGAAAATGCTGATCACTAACATTTTCTGTCATTTCCAAAATGTTTTCAAAAGCCGTCGCTTTCTGGGTCGTTAAAACTCGGGATTGTGTGGTAGTGTTGACATAGTATCAACAAAAAATACTTTGTTCTATATTTGGATGTGGGGTTAAAATGTAGAACACTTAAAAAATATCATTTGTTATATAAACACGAAAAGTGACACGTATCCAAAACTTTACATCGGCTTTTTGCATAACACTTGTTGTGTATTTAAGGCCTGGATTTCAGACAAAACAGGGACTTTTATCGATTAGCAAAAGGCGGGTTGTTTAAACGTGCAATAAGCCTACTGATCTACAAGGGCGTGTAAGTTTTGTTGGATATCGAACGAACATTCTTCTGTGCAAAGAACATGGCAGCAAAAACAGACTTCGTTGAAGATAGATACAGTGACGACATGAAACGATGGCTCATGGAAACTAAATTTATCAACCATCAAAATCCGAAGATAAAGGAAGTCTCTGCTCGTATATCTAGTGGACTGACGGACGATAAATCCAAAGCTATCGCAGCTCACGACTGGGTTCGAGACAACATCCCGTTCGGCTGGTCCAAGTCATTTTGGCACGATAGCGCCACAGACGTTCTGGAGGCGAGAGTCGGGTTTTGTGACACAAAGTCGACGTTACTGATTGCCTTGTTACGTTGTATGGGTATCCCCGCGAGACATTATATAGTAAATATACACCGGGACATACTGAAAGGGATTGCGACCCCTAGAACAGAATATCTGGACCATTCGTACACCCAGGTCTACCTGAATGGTCGCTGGGTCAGTACAGATAGCTACATTGTCGACCCAAAACTGTTTGAAAGAGCCCAGGCACGGATGGACAAGGAAGGGATTAAGATCGGGTATGGGACTATTAAAGGTGGATCAATGACCTGGGACGGGGAGACAGATAGTTTTGCCCAGTTTTTGAATGATGGACGAGTGGATTATTTGACTAAAGGGGAATTTGGACTGTATGACGACATGAAAGATTTTTATATGAACGCGAAAGACACGAACCATGGTGACCGCGTGACGAGATTTGTGTTCCGGTTTTTGAATGGACGCTTTAATAAGGCCGTAGAGAGACTGAGGGAAACGGAACTATGAAGAAAAGTGTTCATGTGTCAACGTAACTCTTTACCAGACAAGATAAATTTATATTTTTCCTAATTGAAAGCATTTGCAGACAACAAGCAGTTAAATGTGTCCCAAATGATAGGATTTCTCTTCGAGAAAAGCTTGTGTAATATTGTGGGAAAAGGAGAAAATGCTGGTTTCCAGCATTTTCTTTTTTGTCCCTCAAAGTTTTCAACAGCAATCTTCCACCAAGTCCTTAAAATACGGGTCTGTTTGGTAGAGGGTTAAGGCGCGTTCGCTTGAATGAAATTATGTGTTCTCCTGTTGCCTTAAAGACAAATGAACTTGGTGAACAAAATGTTCCTATAAAATATAACTCTTAGGCTGCTAAGCGCGACTCACTGACCTTTTGCGGATTGTGTAGATCAAGATCATACTGCACAGAACGTGCAGTCTGATCTCTAATCTACACTGTCCGGTAAGGACATATTTTCCCTAAAGAAATTGCCTTTGAAATAGCAAAATTTTACTATCCGTGTAAAAGTTTCATTCCATTTATTCAGCAAGATAAGGGTTAATATCAAGCGGTATGGCAGTTTGATTTAAACCGACCTGCGTGTCCTACTGGTCACCCTTTTATTAATGGGAGGTCAGCGATGCCACACAACCAAACTGGGATATTTGAGTTGTTTCCCTTATGAAAAGAGCGATATCGCTTCGCTTCCAGCAGACCTTTTAACCCTTTCCCAAACAAGCCCTGGTTTTCAGTACAAGTCTTTTGAAAACACTGTGGGAAAAGGAGAAATTGCTCGTAATGAGCAATTTCTCCTTTTCCCACAGTGTTTTCTACCCTTTTGGAGAACTTTCCGACTTTTTCATCAAATTTAAAATTGTCGTCTGCAAGCTCTTTCATTTGGAAGGGTCTAAAATTTGTCGTTTGGGAAAGGGTTAACCTTTGCAGCGCCAAATGTCAGAAAACTTGTATTTCATCACATATGCTTGACTTTTTAAGCGGATGGTATACATCCAAAATCAGACTGCACATTCTGTGCAGTCTGATCTGAATCTGTACCGTCCACAGTAGGCCAACTTTTCGAAAACAGTGCAGAAAGACTTGAAGACCACATTGTGTGCTCGAAATACAAACTTTATCGACAGCTGTACGTGGATGAATCTCATATTTTCAATTTGTGCAATTATATCAAACATATTGTTACTTATTATTTTAGCCGTTTCCCAGAGGACACTACTACTTACATAATCAAATGTGACTGAAATGATGTTTGTCATTGAAAGCATAGAAAACATTGTGCGAAAAGGAAAAAATTCTGGTCACCAGCATTTCCCCCTTTTCTCACCATGTTTCTATCTTATCATAGACAAAAACCATTACTTAACCCTTTCCCAAACGACAAATTTTGGACTGGTCCAACTTGAAAGAGTTTGCAGACGAAAATTTTAAATTTGATGAAAATGGCAAAAAGGTCTCTAAATGGGTAGAAAACACTGTGGGAAAAGGAGAAATTGCTCGTTACGAGCAATTTCTCCTTTTCCCACAGTGTTTTCAAAAGACTTGTACTGCAGACACGTGAAAACCAGGGCTTGTTTGGGAAAGGGTTAATGCATAATATTATTGAGCCATGCTCTGTGAAAAGGGGGCTTAATGCATTTACGAAAAGTATCGACTCATGCCAGCCTGCACAGTCCGCGCAGGGTGACATTGCCCGAAACTTTTCATTATCTTTAAATTTTCTGTATGTCAAAGGATAATCAGGAGCGATTAAAAAATTATTAGGCCTACCGCCTGGACCCAGGCTACTGGCCTGCAAGCTTTTATATGATGTGATAGCTTGTGATTCTGTCGGTCGTTTGTCAAAATGGGTTTTATGGATCCATAATTAGGTGATGTGTTGCTTAGTATAATGTATCATGGAGATGCATTAAGCAGAGCTCCAGATAGAGGGAGTGATTTTGATTTCAAAATAGAAAATGTAAATAACTCTTCACTAAACCCTATGTTATGGGTACTCATTAGAATCGTCTAATCGAGACGATTCTAATGAGTACCCACAACATAGGGTTTGGAAGAGAAATAATGGATTTAGAATGCTATCACTCCCTCTTATCTGCAGCTCTGATTAAGCCCCCTTTTCATACAGCATGGCTCCATTTGTCGTCTGCAACCTCTTTCAAGTAAGACAAGCTAAAATTTTGTCCTGTGGTTGTGGGTTAATCCTTTCGTTGTACTCTGGCCAGTAAAATACATGCATATCTATACATTAATTGTATCTTTTGTCAATAATAAAATCAACTTGTAATGATGTCTTGTTTTTTTGGGGGGGAAAAGTAGCCATCTTTCTCTGTGTAGTAAAGACATTATTTGAAATAGAGTGACAATAACTGACTATTGTGTGCATTGTACTGCCATATCGTTATGCAAAGCCAACTTCTGCGATGATTTCAGCCGGATTTTTGGCGATCCGCTTCAAACAAGATTTTTCAGAAGAAGGTTTGATGGTAGGGTCAGTTTTCATTTTGTTCACTTATTTCATCCTAATTTCATTGTTGAAGTAAGGTCCCTTGTGATCAAAACAAAACAAAACAAATAAACAAAAATAGAATTGTTAATGGATCTACGTGATGTATCACGCAAAGCAAGTCATCACATAGTTATGGATCCATAAAATCCATTCAGTATAACAAGTGACCAAATCCCGAGGTAGACTGGGTCAGTATTCACCAACCATTTTTAAGAATATTCTCAATTTTATTCTCTAAGATTTTCTAAATTTGAGAGTAACACAACTTCTGATTGGCTAAACCAAATGGTTTAGCCAATCAGAAGTTGTGTTGCTTTCAAGTGTAGAAAATTCTGGAGATTAAGACTATGAACGTTCTTAAGAATGGTTGGTGAATACGGACCCTGGTCCTTCGACATGCAGCAGCCTTTATTTCAAAAACAGTTAATTGCTCACCAACAGTTCTTTTTAAACACATGAAGATGTCATTAATCCATCCTAAAGACATCTACCCTAGGTTTCGTCACATTCAACACTAATTAAATTTTTGTCTTTTTACGTCTCTCTACACTATTCAAAACAATCTATTCTCTCAGAATTTAATCTTTTACCTAAACAATCTGCTGAGCCCCGTAGCTCAGTCGGAAGCGTACAGGACTTGTAAACAGGAGGTCGCTGGTTCGATCCACGGCTCGGCCAATTTCTTTCAGAGGATTGATGAAAGTCATTGCCACAGGATTCATTCCTCTCTCACCGCTGACCATTGTTTCGACAATGGCTATGTGGGAAAGCAGCCAGTGGCTTGGAAAGAATGTTGTGCGGAGTACTGGTAAAAGAAATTCCAGGAAAGCATGGATAGGTGGAATGGCCGTCGCGATATAACTGAAATAATGTTGAAAACGGTGTTAAACACCATACAATCAATCAATCAACCTAAACAATGCAATGTTTTTATGACCCTGAGGTAGAAGATTCTTGAAAACATTGAAGGAAAAGAAGAAAATGCTGGTTACTGACATTTTTCTCTTTATCCCACAAAGTTCTCTACCCTTTCAGAGACAAATCCCATTATTTGAGCCACATTTGACTATGTTGTCTGCACCACATCTAATTTGTCGTCTGCAAATGTTTATAATTCTGACAAGTCTAAAACTTATCATCTGGTAAAGAGTTTAGCAAGGGAGACCTGCATTTTTTTCTTTTCTCACAATGTTTTCTACACTTTTCAAAGAGTTGTCCCATCATACAACATGTACAGGGCTAAAAATTAAACCTATCCCACACGATCTCATGTTTTAATTACACTGACCAAATGTTTGTTTGTTTGTACGTTGTTTAACACTGCTTTCAGCATAATTTCAGTTATATTGCTGTGGCAAGTGAACCTATCCATGCTTCCCGGAGTTTCTTTTACCAGTTCTTTGCATAACATTATTCCAAGGCCACTGGCTGCTTTCCTATCAAACCGTTGTCAAAACAATGGTCAGTGGTGAGAGAGGAATAAATCCTTTAGTAATGACTGATAACACTGATCCGTCCAGATAACTTAAATGAAACGTTCAAGCCGATAAAAAAAACCTGATGAATTCTATTTCAAATTATTTTTTTAAAGTAAAGTTCCTGTTCCTGCCGCCTAATCGTTGACTGAGTAGGTACTCACATTGAGAAATCACCTGAGCGTTTGAGTAAACACGTGATCCGGGTCAGCCTAAAAACCAATTAGAACAGTCGGGAACAAAAGCAATAAATTGACCCTTAAGCGCCTGAACAACTGTAGTTGCCTATGTCGGCCAGAATAGATCAAGATCAGACCGCACTGCGTCTTATATGATTTTAATCTTCTATCACGGTTGGTAATACCACGAGTTATAACCTGCGACGAGCTAAAGACCTCCGAGGCATTGCATGTAGAACTTCAATGTATAAGAATTCCGTCAGTGGTGGACGATTGGAATGCTCTGCCCCAAGAAATTAGAAATTTAGATTCCCTTGCAGCATACCTGTCAAACCTATACCTAATAAGCTTTATTTCATTGGTGAAAGAGAATATCAAATTATCTGCACTAGGCTGCGTAACAAATGTAGTTCGCTAAATTTTGATCTATGCCAAAAAAATTTAGTTGCTTCGTCCTTGTGTCAATGTGGTGCAATTGAGACAAGTCAACATTATCTGTTAGAGTGTAGGTATTATACTATCATTAGAAATAAGCTTTTTGCAACTATCGAGAATTTCACAACTGTCAGTCTGGACGTCCTGCTGTACAGTGACGAAAGCCTCACCTTTCATGAAAATGTTACAGTATTTTTAGGAGTGCAGTCTTTTGTTAAGGATAGCAGAAGGTTCAAGCTATAGAGAAAATCCAATCAAGTCTTGTAACAATTTTATAATGTTTTGTCTTGCCATTATATCATACATTTAAAGACAATAGAGCTAATTCCATAGTATTGGTTTCGAGAACATCCCACATCGCACGATCTCTCTGTAGTATCCGTAACTATCTCCTTTTTCTTTTCTTTTTTGGCACCTTTTTCCTTTCACTTATCAAATCATTGAATGAATGAATAAAATAGGACTTACACCATCGAGAATCCATGGAAAGGAACAGTATAAGCTTATGCTTCCGTTCCAATCCATTTTGTAGCATATTATATGTATATTTTGTCTTATTATATTCTTGTATGTAAAATGTTACAAATAAAATATGTTTAAACTAATCTTTTATCCTCCTTCCAGTTCGTCTTGTACAATGCCCTTTATTTGCCATATGACACTCAATTATTGTATCTATAGACCCTCTTACCAACACGAAAGAAGACCGTTAAAAAAGTGTTGCTTTTTTAACTCTTTACCTAACAAACCCTATCTCTAACATTCAATTTAAACTAGTTCACATCAAGCAAGATGTTGAAGCTTTTACAACACCAAAAATCATAGACATAAAATACAAAGGACTGTTTTAACCAGTTATTCGAATTCGATTCTCATTGGCAGTTTTAAAGACCAGTCACCCAAGATTGATTGATTGTCTATGGAAGAAAGGGCTAGTCTCTGAATACGGCAATACTAAGAATGGTTTGTGAATGCAGTCCCTGATGTAAATCACTCGGGCTATCAGAGGTCTTGAATTACAGATCAAGTTGGAAACCTGATCAGTTACAGGTGAAAATAATATCACACGTGCGCGCGCACGCGCCTGCGCGTACAATCAACCAAGCGTGCACGTCACACGATATCAAAATTTAGTCACTCGGAAAAAGGTATTCTGCCCCATTAGGGTGACTTGGAAAAAAAGAAAAATCTCATTTGCTGGATATCAAATGAGACTCTACAAGGGCTTGCTAGTGCTTTCTCCCATCTTTCGGTTGCGATGAAAGCATTACAGCTGGCCTGCTAGCCTGAGTTCCATCCTGATCATTTTTCCTTTTATATACTCGGACGTTACATTGTCAAAAATGGGGTCTACGGAAGCGATAAATATCACATACATGTATATGGATGGACCGTGTAAGGAGACCGCAATCAGGAGCGATTAAAAAATTATTAGGCCTACCGCCTGGACCCAGGCTACTGGCCTGCAAGCTTTTATATGACGTGATAGCTCAAGAACCGGTTATGAAACAGCAAGGAAACGTGAATATGTGAGCTGTCGCCATGCACTATTTATGATATGGATGACATTAATCATGGATGACACTGAATCTAAAAGCTGGAGAGTGGTAAAACGTAGCTCAACTGAACATTTTCTAATTTTAAATATTGATAATTTTAAATCCGTGGAAACATCGTCAGTAAGTATCAAAATTTTGGTCTTAGGTTAGATCTGTAAGATACATGATAAAATATCTTGATAAATTAACCCGGGTATATATTCCTGTCCACAAATTATGTGGATACGTGTATAAAGACAGTAGGGAGAATAACATTACGTAACAAAATAAAGATACCCGATATCTTATCTAACAGTGAGACTCGGCTATCATCGGGAAACTCCGGCACGTTACGAACAAACATGGAAAAAGGAAAAAAAAAAAGAAAGTAGGATATGGACATTAAAAAACTGTAAAAAGGACAAAAAGTTTAACATTTTTAAATGACTCAAATTTATACCAGCTCAAAGAGCAATAAATGAGCTTTCTTCCCTCACTTCAGATAATAGACATTTCAACACAAGAAAAGAAAATTCCAGAAATATTTCATTTCTTAACGTCGGAAAATGCATTTTTCCTCTGTATTCTATATAAACTATACCTGCAATTTTTTAGTTAAAAAAGGACCAAAGGTTTCTATTGTGATATGTATAAAACTTAGTTCATTTCAAAGTGTATAAATTAAATTTTCTTACCTCACTTGAGATAATTTTCAACTGAAAAATGATGAAGTTAAAAGCGTTTATCTACCAGGACCCTTCATAATTCTATATAAAAATACAGGCAAAATAGGCAGATATCGATTTTTACAAGTCCGCGAAAGTTGGTTATGGTCAAGCCGAGGTCTGTTAGCACAGTGGTTACAGCACAGTGATGTTTAACTCTTTACCAAACGACAAACACGTAGATTCCACCAAAAAAATACTTTGAAAGGGCAACATATGTGTTTTTACTATCGGCTTTAAAGTTAAAGTTTCATTTCAGCTAAGGGTTAACAATAACTTACTCAAAACTTACACTTATAATAAGGAAGTCGATTTGAAATCTTTACCTGTATATTGCTTAACAAATGAACCCAAATCCTGCTAAATAAGTTAACAACCCTTTCCCAAACGACAAATTTTGGACTAGTCCAAATTGAAAGAGTTTGCAGACGACAATTTTAAATTTGATGAAAATGGCAGAAAGGTCTCAAAACGAGTAGAAAACACTGTGGGAAAAGGAGAAATTGCTCGTTACGAGCAATTTCTCCTTTTCCCACAGTGTTTTCAAAAGACTTGTACTGCAAACACGTGAAAAGCAGGGCTTGTTTGGGAAAGGGTTAAATAACACTTTCAAGCCGATGGTAAAAACCCGGTTTCAAACTTATATTTTGGAGAAAAATATCTCACTATCGGGCATTGTAGATCCAAGATCAGACTGCACGTTCTGTGCAGTCTGATCTTGATCGACGCTGTCCGCAAAAGGTCAGTGAGCAGCGCTTAGCAGCTAAAAGATTAAATGAAAATATCTAACAAATAGAAAAATATCCAATATCTAGTATTACGATTTTAATTGTCGATTACATAGTGTATAACGCCGTTTTAAACACCATTTAAGTTATACCTCGGTGGCCAGTGGCCTATCCATGCTTTCCTGGAATTTCTGTTACCAGTCACTCCGCATAATGTTCTTCCCAAGCCACTGGCTGCTTTTCAACATAACCGTCGTCGAAACAATGATCAGCGGTAATGAGAGGAATTAATCCTGTCGCATTGACCATCATCAGTCCTTGGGTAGAAATTGGCCGAAAAGGGGATTCAAACCAGCGACCCCCCCTTCTCAAGTCCTGTATGTTACCGAGGTATGGCGTTACGATTTAAAATTTCTTTTGGCAGTAGAAAATCCTACCATAACGCCCAGTGTAGATCCGAGATCAAACTGCATCTTCTTCGCAGTCTGATCTTAATCTACACCGTTCGCAAAAAAAAATCACGCTGACTCTACCAACTGACAACATTTTTGTACTGGAACAAATTCGAAGTATGTGCAGACTACAAAATAAATGTCGCTTAAATGATTATTTCTGTCTTTGATAGGGTAAAAAACATTGTGGGAAAAGGAGAAAATGCTGGTTACAGACCTTATCTCCTTTTCCCACAAATTTTCAAAAGCCGTCTCTTTCAGAGTCGTTAAAATTCGGGATCGCGTGGTAAAGGGTTAACTCTTTAGCCAAGATCAAACTTTTAGACAAATCTAAATTGAAAGCCTTTGCAGGAAAAAAAAAAGTATTACAGGTGGTTCACATGATTGGATTTGTCTTTGAAAAGATTAAATACAAAATGGAAAAAGGAGAAAGTGGTTGTCACCAGAAATTTCTCTTTTTCCCACAATGTTTCCAAAAGCCTTCTACCTCAGGTCCACTTGAATTCGAGATTTCGTGGTAAAGGGTCAATCTTTATTTTATCATTTTCAGATAAAATCTGATTCTACTATTTTAAAACAATTTACAATAAACAATAGATGGTTACGCAAAGCCCCAATTCTTCTATACAAGGTCGAATAATAATGATCAAACCATGTTATATTCTGAACTCTAATGTCGTATTTTTTATGGTCTTGCATGGCTCAGTATGCAGCCCCGTATTTGTCGTATGTCACACAGTTTTTTATTTATTACAACTCGGTACTAATTCGATGAAATGAAAATACCAGTTCTTTATAACGAGGTCCACTAATTCGTTATCTCGAAACAGTTGTTTGACAAAACGAAATGCTATGTACATCGTTTTGACGAAATGATTGGATTAAAAGAACTTTTATTTCGATAAAACGAAACGATACTCTGTTCACGTGCATTTAATTCATGACGAAAACCAACGAGTGCTCCGGACAACGCCCATTCCGTTTTATAAAAATATCATAAGTATTTCGATATATTGAATTAGCATTTCCATCATAAAGATGATCATTATTTCGTTTCTGTCTCGAAATAAGATTTCGTTGTAATGAATTATCGTTTTATCGAATTAGCATTTCCACATAACGAAATAACTCTTTACCACGCAACAAACTTTTAGACCAGTCCAAATTGAAAGCGTTTACAGATGATAAATAAAACGCGGTACAAACGACAATATCTGTCTTTTAGATTGTGGAAAACATTGTGGGAAAAGAAGAAAATGCTGGTTACCAGCATTTTCTTCTTTTCCCACGATGTTTTCAAAAGCCTTCTTCTTCAGGGTCGCTAAAACTCGGGATTGTGTGGTAAAGAGATAAAGAGTGACACGTGACATCTGTCGGGCTCCGTAGGTCAGTGATGAAGGTGCAGGTACTTATTTTTTGATAACCTTTGCCCTCGATTAATAATCTATAAGTTTTATAATTAATTGAACCATGCTCTGTCAAAAGGGGTTTAATGCATCTCCGTAATGCATTGTACCATTATTATTTCAGATGTTTTCTAATGTAAAGTTCAAAATTGACAAATTATAGTGTCCGTTTCACGCCCAGCGACCACCCCCAGCGACCACCCCCTCAAGGTGTGATGTTCACGTACTATACTAGTTGGGGGTACTCATTAAGTATTGTACATGTACTATCTCCTTTTTTCCTCATTATTTTTGAAAAATAGTAGAAACTGGCTTTTGTTCTACTCTATGAGGTTGTTATTGTACACGTCACATGACCACAGGTATGGTAAAATCATGTACTGTATTACAAGATACATGTATATGTATACGTAATAAAGTATGTCTATGTCTATGTCTTATTTTTTGACAACCTTTGCCCCCGATTAATAATCTATAAGTTTTATAATTAATTGAACCATGCTCTGGCAAAAGGGGGCTTAATGTATCTCCGTAATGCATTATGCCAAGCAAGCCATCACATAATTATGGATCCATAAAATCCATTTTGTTTAACAAGTAGCTGAAACCTGAGGTAGAACGGTCCTTAGACACGCAGAAAATTTACCAAACATAGAATGTTTCGACACAGGTCGGCCTGTGCAGGCTGACCTGGGTCGATACTTTTTTCAGATGCATTAAACTCTCTATTCACAGAGCATGGCTTAAGTATAAAGTTACAGGAGGTGAAACTTCGTTTAAAAAATAGAAACTAGTGCCTTTAGAGGTGAATGAATTGCAATCCGGATGTCTCACGTTCGACTCTCTCTTGAGGCACTGAGTTTTTCGTGGGATTGCCCTTGGGCAAGACACCTCAGAGCCCTAGCGTAGTACTGATGAAACCCGGGACACACATGAATATGAGAGCTGTCGCCGTGATACCGTGGTATGACTAACGTAACGTGTAAAGCGGCGTAAAGCACCATCCATCCATCCATCAATAATCAGTCACTCACCCACTCACTCACTCACTCAGTCAGTCACTCAGTTAGTCAGTCACTCAGTCACTCAGTCAGTTACTCAGTCAATCAATCAATCAACCAATCGATCAATCAATCAATCAATCAATCAATCAATCAATCAATCATATTTTCTTCGAGAAAAGAGTAGAAAATGATCAGCCGGCACGCACAGGCAAAAATTCACACCCTGTTACCACAGTGTTTATTAAAGTGATCCTCTGTGCGATGAAAGCGTTGTTAGAAGGGAAAGTAGTTAATTTTAGTGCATTTTAGATTAAACAGAACACATGTATATGAGCCATGCTCTGGCAGACCGGGGTTTAATGCTTCTCTGTGATGCACGATACCGAGCAAGTCATCACATAACTTATGGGTCCATAGAATCCGTTTTGTTTAACCCTTTACCGCGCAATGCCGCCTTTTTGACGCCCCTGAAAAAGAAGCCTTTTGAAAACATTGTTGGAAAAGGAGAAAATGCTGGTAACCAGCATTTTCTCCTTTTCCCACAATGTTTTCTACCCTATCAAAGAAAAGTTGCACCATTTCAGCCACATTCATATTGTCGTCTGCAAATGCTTTCAATTTGGACAAGGCTAAAATTTTGTCGTCTGGTAAAGGGTGTAACAACTGAATGAATCATGAGGTGCACTGATCCTTTGCCATGCAGAAAACTTACCAAAAACTAAACGTTTCGGCACAGGTCAGCCTGCACGGACTGCACAGGTTGACATGAGTCGATACTTTTCGCAGATACAGTAAGCCCCCTTTTCACAGAGCATGGCTCATGTACACGGATAAACCAAAGTCTCGGATTAAGTCTTTGCTAGTCGATAAAACTTTAAGCTCGTCCAAATTGACAGTATTACAAACAAACTGATGCTCATGTTCTGGAATTCTTCTATGGGAGAGTAGAAAACATTGCTGGAAAAGGCGGAAATGCTGGTAACCAGTACACCTTTAAGGAATACGAAATGCTGTTTGAGGTTAAAAAAATTCAAGAATGAACCACCGATTTTATGTCTTTACAATCTAGTATTTTCACGACACTCTGAAAGAGAGCTTCTGAAATCACTGTGGGAAACGGAGAAAATGCTGGTAAACAGGTTACCAGCATTTTCGACGTTTCGCACAATGTTTATTTCTTTCTTACAGACAACTGCCATCTTTTGAGCTACATTTATATTTGAGCCACGCTCTGACAAAAGGGGGCTTTATGCATATCCGTGATGCATCAAACAAAGCAAGCCATCATATAATTAGGGATCATCGGTATAATTCATTATGTCTATCAACCGACTGTATCATAAGGTGAACTGGTCCTTTGACATACAAAAAAATGACCAATAGCGAAAAGTTTCGGCCCAGGTCAGCCTGCGCGGACTGCGCAGGCTGACCTTGGTCGATACTTTTCGCAGATGCATTAAGCCCCGTTTTCACAGAGCATGGCTCATTTGTCTGTTGCATATGCTTTGAATATGGACAAGTCCAAAATTTTGTTGTCCGGTAGTCTGGTAAAGAGTTGGTACGCAGCAGGTTTTATTGTTTAGTTTAATCCTGTTTTAGAAATCAATTTGAACGCAATGTGCTCTATGACTAATCGTTTAGAAACCCTTTTCCACAGCAGTAATCCCCTCTCTCTCTCTCTGTTCGTTAACCATTTGAACGCTAAAGAATTTTCGCATATAAAATGTACATCAATATCACATTGCTTCATGAATCTGTTTTTGCCAGAATATTTAACAAGATAGCCGGCAGTTAGATCTGAATTCAAATTGAGCGTTCAGGTCTCAAAAGGCAGTCTGATCTTGATTTGCATTGCTCAAAGAAACACAACATTTACAAGCTTTGCTTAACGTTTTGGCGTCGAGCGATTAACCCTTAAGCTGCGAAGCGCGACTCATTGAACTTTTGCGGACATTTTAGATCAAGATCAGATTGCACAAAACGTGCAGTCTGATCTTGGATCTACACTGTCCGATAAGGAGGTTTTTTTTCAAAAAATTAAGTTTGAAATAGCATTATCCGTGTTTTTTTTTTTTTTTTTTCGATCAGAAAACTTCATACCTCTTATTTAGCAGGATAAGGGTTAAATGGTGTTGCAAGAAAGTTTGCAGACGGTTCATTTTGCACAACGTTGTGAAAAAGTTGTACATATCACAACATGGAACTCCGTGTCCGACTTAAGCTGAGTTCGTTATTTTAAACGCATTTCACTACCATGAACACACTGTAGTAACGTTCTCAAAACCTGAGCTAAAACAGTGTTTCAGACTGAACTCGGCAAAATAGCAAAATAATGGACCTACAATTAAGTCGGAAACTGACTTCGTTAGCGGACTTGAGCAAAATAGGAGATTAAAGTTTCGTCGTGAAGCCAGACCCTGATGTTTGCTATGGTAAAGCGGGTGTTTTACGCTGCTCGCAACATTTCTTCGGTCGTATCAAGGCGTAGAATGACATGATCGTGACTTATTCCCCCACGCACCTCTCTCTCTCTCTCTCTCAGTGAGACTGTCTTGAACTTTTTCTTCAAGGATTAGGGAGATATCACAATAACCCTTTACCACATAATTCCGTATCTTAACTACCCTGATGCATGTTCTCCTTTTCCCAAAATGCTTTTTACGCTTTCACAGACAGATGTCATTATCTTAGCCACATCAAATTTGTTGCCTGCGATTGTTTCACTTTGCTTAGGTCTAAAAATTTAGCCGTCTTTATAAAAAGTTAAAGAAAGGATACTGAGACACTGCTGTAAAACGGGCGGATTAACGTATTAAAAAATAAATCGTTTTGCCGAACACCACTTCCCTCACTTCGTATGTTTAACTTCCTAAAATGCTCGATATAACTAAGCCATGCTCTGTGAAAAGGGGATTACTGCATCTGCGAAAAGTATCGACCCAGGTCAGCCTGCACAGTCCGTGCAGGCTGACCTGAGCCGAAACTTTTTGCTATCGGTCAATTTTCTGTATTTCATAGGCCCAGTCTACCTTATGATACCGTCGGTTATTAGACATGATTGATCCCGAATTATGTGATGTCTTGCTGATGCATCGCGGAAATGTATTAAGCCCCCTTTTGCCAGAGCATGGCCCAATTGTTTGTGCTTATGCAGACAATGTAGATCAAAGATCAGACTGCGCAGAATGCGTAGTCTGAGTTTGATCTTAAATATCTAGGATTGGGATATTCCTGCAATGGCAGCCAACAAAATTGACTCAGTCTGCCAACTAAATGAAGAAAATACAGTTTATTTGTAAGAGTTTCGTTATGCAAAAAAATAACAACGTTTGCTAGATTTAGATACATGTAGGTCTTATAGAATGCATTGCGCGATGATACTTCACTCAACTAGAGCTGAATTTTAGCACAAACAGTTTCTAGTATATGTCATGGAAACAGAAGTAAACTACACTTATTTGGAAATATTTCATGAAAAGGACAAGTTTGGCAAATTTGAACGCTTTACCACACAATCCCGAGTTTTCACGACCCTAAAAGGGAAGGCTAATGAAAACATTGTTGGATAAGGGGAAATGCTGGTTACATAGTCATTAACCTACATTTGTTTTATCGTCAGCAAATAATTTCAATTCGTTTGAGTCCAAAATGTTGTCCTTTGGTGAAGAGTTCAACGATTAATGTGTGGAAAATGGTAATTGGTTGTTGTGTTTTTTTTTTACAGAGATTGGATAAATTCGGGAGAGATGAGGCACTTTCGTATGATATTGAAAACGTTGTGGTAAAAGGACCTTGTTATTTACATTGCTCGTATGTATTATAACATTGTGGACTATGTGGACCAATATGCAATTTTGAGATATTATTGTTGTGGGGGGGGGGGGGGATCGCTTTTTTCGATTTTTTTTTATTGGAGAAATGTGAGAGATAAAGTGCAGTTACTTTTATCGAGCTATGTTCCTCTCCCAACAGTGTTAACCCTTATCTTGCTAATGAAACTTTTAAGCCGATAGTAAAAACCCCAATTTTAATATTTCAAAGGTCTTTTTTTTTTTTTAACAAAAAACAATATGTCCTTATCGGACAGTGTGGATCTAATATCAGACTGCACGTTCTGTGCAGTCTGATCTTGATCCACACTGTCCGCAAAAGTTCACTGAGTCGCGCTAAGCAGCCTAGGGGTTAACAAAAGCTGGATATTGCAGGGGCGCCAAGAAACGTATTCGTATAGTAATGGGTTTGATTGTACATTTATTCATGTAAGGTAAACAGTTTAGATGGCGACATGCGATATTTACGACAATGGCACGGAATGTATTTGGTTATTTGCCGATATTACACAAAATCAGCATTCAGAGTTATAATTACGGAGGATAGCGAACAGTTAGTTATCAAACTTTGGTAATTATATCTTTTTGTTTGTACCTCTCTCTGTCTCTGTCAGTCTCTCTCTCTCTCTCTCTCTCTCTCTGATTTTTCTGCCGCTTCCAACAGCATAAATTTTAAGCCACGACAGTTTTAGTATCCATGTCTGTTCCAGGATTCACCAGTACTTGGCTGGGATTTAGCAGTGCCTTACCCAGGGACCCCATCCACGTAATCAGACGCGGCGAGCCGGGTTCGGACCTAGTTTTCTTGTATACAAATTCATTGCCTTAACTGGACAACAAAAGTTTAGACTGGTCCAAGCTAAAAGCATTTGCAGACGACAAATTTAATGTGTCTCAAATGAAGGGAATTATCTGAAAATGAACATAAAACAATGTGGGAAAAGGAGAAAATGCTGGTTACCAGCATTTTCTCATTTTACCACAATGTTTTCAAAAGCCGTCATTTTCAGGTCATCTAAACACAAGACTGCATGGTAAAGGATTGACCATTGAGCCACGTAGGACCTTCTCTCTCAACCTTTTGCACTGCTAAAGAAGTAATATGAAATTTTCGTGCAGGTAGTAAACTGTTCCCATTCCAAGGTCCATTTCGCCGAAAAACTTCACCGTTATCGAATAATTCCATCCAAGATCAGACATGTCCTTTGGAAAGCTTGACTAATTGGTTGGTTGTTCGACTGGTTGGTTAGTTGGTCGACTGGTTGGTTGGTTGGCTGGTTGGTTGGCTGGTTGGTTGGATCGATCGATCGGTCGGTCGGTTGATTGTGATCGATTGATCGATCGATTGATTGATTGGTGTTTTCAACATCATTTCAGTCATATTACGACTAAAGCTCACATATTCATGTATGTCCTTGGTTTCACCGGTGCAAGGCAAGGGCTTTAAAGCGGTTAATGACGCTCCAACGAAAACAATAAAAAAACACCCAGTATTTCTAGCGAGGCTCGAGCCGGGGCCTCCAGGTTACGAGCCTTACAATTTACCTCTGAGTTTCACAGGAATCTCCATCCCCCACCCCCATCCCTTGTGGAAAGAATGAATTAACCATTTCACGACCCACTTTTAAAATGTTTACTCTTCTTCAATATTTCGGCTTACGCCTTTTTCAAGAAAATCAACATGAAAGTAATGCCCTCTACATTTTGTGACAGCTTTCATACCACCATTATTTTCAAACTGAAATGACGTTGTCATTGACGACATGACGTCATTTAGTACTCTGATGGTTTTTGGCGCTTTGACATCGTTTAGCGCCAAAAAAGTCACTGTAATACTGCTGATAGGGTCCTAAAGCTGTTCTTCACATTGCAGCCATTTGGTCGAACCGTTGCTAACTTCTGGATACTTTAGAGGGCATTACTTTCATGTTGATTTTCTTGAAAAAGGCGTAAGCCGAAATATTGAAGAAGAGTAAACATTTTAAAAGTGTGTATAATTAATTCCCTTTGGAATACAAGTGAAATTGACATATTTCACTACCAATTGAATTTCATTGGCAACACATACAATTCTGCTGCAAGGTGAAGAAACAGTTGGGTCAAGTCTAGAATACAGTAGTGGAGCGCGTAGATCAGAGATCAGACAGCATATTCTGCGCAGACTGATCTTAATCTACACTGTCCACAAAAGCTTCTTGTGTCGTCTATGGTATGGAAAGACTTGAAATGCGCACAATGTGCAGTCTGATGATGGATCTATACTGAGTCATTAAAGTAAAACCTGTCTTAAACCTTTACCAGACGACAAAGTCTTAGCCTTGTCCAAACTGAAAGTATTTGCAGACGACAAATTGAATGTTTCTCAAATCATATAACTTGCCTCAGAAAGTATAGAAAACATTGTGGGAAAATGAGAAAATGCTGGTTACCAGCATTTTCTCATTTTCCCACAATGTTTTCAAAAGTTGGGATTGTGTGGGAAAGGCTTAAACGGTCCCGAAACATACTGTAATGAGCAATGGATTGTGAAAAGGAGATTCAATGCACCTGCTAGAAAGTATCTACTCATGCCAGCCTGCGCAGTCCGTGCATGCTGACATGGACATAAACTTTTAGCTGTAGGTAAAGTTTATGGGTATCCAAGGACCGTTACAACTTGTGATTTAGTCGGTTGTTAGACAAAATGGATTTTATGGATCCACAGTTGTGTGATGTCTTGTACAATGTACCATAAATATGCATTAAACCGTCTTTTGCCAGAGCATGGCTGAGATACTTTTTTTTTTTTTTAATCTTAAAATTGTAATTGAATTCTAAAACCTCCGATTTGATGTTTGCGTTACTTCCGCGGATCGAACCAAATCAAAGTAAATTTAAATCCCAACATTTCAGATAAAACAAATATTATCAAAAATCATTTCTTTTTCTTTCAAAATTTATTATGTCATTGTTGCATGTATGCTTTTTTGTCATTTGTATATAACGATGAACTGCTATGTAGTTCAAGTTGAAAGAATAAAGTTCTGTTCTGTTCTGTTCTTAAAATTGTATTACCCAATATTTTGGGAGGTGTTCGGGGAAAAACAGTTTTGAGTGTGGAAAAATTGGTGTTTTACCGATGAAAAAAAAAAAAGAAAGATTTTTGTCTTTCGAGAAACAGTAAGTAGTATAATTTAGTAGACGAGATTCGTCTACAATATTCTTCACCTGCCTCTATCTGGCATCATCTTCAACCCATGGACAGTCTGTTACAGATATATGTCGATGTTTTTACAGGCAGAGTAGATCATGATTAGACTGCAAAAAGACGACGTATGATCTCGATCTACACTCTCCGTTACGATAAAAAAAAAGTAGGAAAAAGTAGGTGATACTTATTACACTTGGTTTTTGCCAACATTCAATTTGGTATTTAGGGTTAAAGATGACTTAAAGAATGATGTTAAAGATCTATTTTTCTTAGCAGCAAAGCAACGTCATCCACTAGCCAGTAATGCGCACTGTATTTCCGGCTGATCACCCTAACAATAGATAGACGACAAAATTTTGGACTGGTCCATATTGAAAGTATTTGCAGACGACAAAATTAAATGTTACACAATTTTTAAAACTTTTCTTTGATAGGATAGAAAATGCTGTTTATCAGCATTTTCTCCTTTCCCCACAATGTTTTCACAAATCCCTTTGCGTGGGGTCGTTAAAACTCGGTTTTGTGTGGTAAAGGGTTAATCAGATACAAAGTAATCTACAGTATAGATTCAATATTAAAATGCAAGCTCCGTGCCGTCTAATCTTGATCTCTAATGTCCGCTAAAGCAGCATAAGTTTTGTTTAGTGCTCTAAGGTTTTATTTATTGTCTTAGACATAAATCACACACATTCTCTCCTTGATCAAAAATCATGCTTCTCATGTATTCATACACAGAACAATACAAGGGTTGATCGATAAGTTGTGAGTCTTGTGTGTAAGGGTTGACTGTGGGCAGACATATTGCATTATTTTTCAATAGCGATGTATCTAGTTGTTGTTATTTTGCGTAATGTACATGTTTACATAGAAGCAAGTATGTGTCTTGTAAAGAAGCGCTTGTCTTGGCCGCTCAGAGAGTTCTCTACTGCATGTATTATGTCATCATTTGACCGAAAGTGGGTACCGGAAATGGCCCTTTTCAGTTTTGCAAATAGATGAGACATTCGGCATTCCTCGGGTGATCCGGTGATCAAATCCCTCGGCTGTATCACGTAGCTTGATATGCACCTACACGGTACATTTCGCACATCTCCGGAAGCACACCGCTTTACCGTTATTGAAATTGTAAGGCTCCTCTTTAGAAAGAACGCATGAGTAAATTTTCTATCATTATCTTTCTGAGAGTATTTCAGTCGACAAACAGTTTGTATATTCAAGTTTTAGCGTGGTTTATCAATTCCTTTAGGAGCTTTCATCGACAGATCAAGAGAAGTGAATAACTTCACAGTGGTTGTTCATGTCGTTGCTAAGCGATCTACAGGGGCGCCGCCATGTTTAAGATCATGTGATTGGTAGTTCAAAATGGAAGCCTCCCTTATACAGACGAGGTTAGATGTAGGTACGGAATCGGCCGAGTTGTGACGAATGATAGATGAGAGTCTGATGGAGATCAGCCGAATAAAGCGGTTGCTCAATCAACTCAAGGCCACAATCGTTAAAGGCAGCCATGGCAATGACAGACTTGCTCTAAATTAGACATTTTGTCCATTTTGCAAAAGTCACTTGCCTTGTTTGCTTCAAATTGCTACGTCTTCGACACAAACCGACCAAAAACACCAGTCTTCGGGTAAAAAGCCTTAAATCGTCAAGGAATAGTAGGGCTTAAAAAGGACATCGCAGCTTAACTCCTTCGATACAAGGCTCACAACTTAACAATTAGCCCTCGTATATTTCACATGTGATCTAAAGCCACAAATATTGTCACGCGTAATCAATATGTATAAATATATTTTTTTTATTTTAGAAGCAGATTCAGATTTCAGAAAACAATCATTTTTATTCGATTGTACAAAGTTAACACCGCTTTGTGTTTACAACAATCGCCCATAATTGAAATCAAAACTCGTTATTCAATTCCAACAACCATGCTTTCATTTTGATCAATTTAATGTTTTTTTCGGAAATGTTGATCATCTTTTGAAAGCGCTTAATAAACACTTGTAAATGGGCATTTTCAAAACCCTTTACGACACAATCCCGTGTTTTACCGACACCCTTTGAAAACATTGTGGGAAAAGAAGAAAATGCTGGTAACCAATGAGAAACCCATTAATTTAGTCACATTTCACTTGTCGTCTGCTACTCGTAAGGCTGTTTTGGTCAATGTATCTCTAAGGCCTATCGGACTCGAGTCTTTGAATATGGACAAGTCTAAAGTCTTGTCGTTTAATTCAGTACCAGACAAAACAAAATAAAAATTATATCTCAAATGGAGTCTGTCTTTGATAGGGTAGAAACCATTGTTGGAAAAGGAGAAAGTGCTAGTGACCAGCATTCTCTCCTTTTTTTCCCTATGTTTTGAAAAAAAAAAAAAATCTTTCTGAGAGTCTTTAAACCTCGAAATTGTTTGGAAAAAGATTAATAACAAGTTAACAAAATCATTAGACTTTGGAGAAAAGGGTGTTTGATGAAGTACTTTAGGTTGGTTTATCAAGGTTACTTATCGATAAATCATTGTTTAGAAGGTGTTTATGGATCAATACACGTTTCGTATTGTGTATAAATAGCTGATTATCGGCCGATATCTATCTCCCGTTGATCTCTACCTGATTTACCTAAAACCTTGAAATGGATTCATCCAGCTATTTTCTATTGACTATTTCTGGTGATAGGATTCTGCTGTTACGTTGCAAAATCTCGAATGCCATTTTCGTCTTGTAGAAAAAAAAAAAAAAAGGATAAAAGGAGAAAGAGCAAGGAGCAATTTCTACTTTAGCTACGATGTTTTCATCTGAGATCGGTGTGTAGGGGAGATCTAAACTAAATTAGTTGTCTGCAATTTAAAGGATAGTTTTAATAAAATAGTTGCAACTGTTGTAGTGGGCAACTTATGATAATTCTGTAATAGAATTCAACCGGAAGTGCATGCCGAATAACTGTCAACAAAATGTTCTTACGCGCTGAAAAGTACTTTTATTTTCACTTTTCAGTGTGTTGTGATATTCGCTCAACAGCTTTCTTTAACTCGCAAAACCTAAGTTTACTATACCTACATGGAGATTCTCTATTTCAATATCTGCTTTTTGTAGCATTTCAAGGGTAAAGTGCCCAAATTCTGTAGACCGGGTTTTACGCTGTGTCTTAGATGTGGAATTCTGTAGACCGAGTTTTACGCTGTGTCATAGCCACATCTAACATAGCATAATGGCGTAAAACAGGTTCCCATCAACTCGAGAGAGAGAGAGAGAGTGGGAGACAGAGAGAGAGAGAGAGAGAGGGGTTTAATTTTGAAGATTTAGACATGCATTTGTTCATGACTCAGTTTTCACGTAGTTTGGTCTAGATCAGTTCTATTGTTTATGTTTAAAAACCTTGCTTTCATTACCCTCAGCGCGCAAGCATAACTTATGTCTATTTTGCGAACAGTGTAGGTCAAGATCAAACTGCACAGAGAGTGCGATCTGTTCCCGGATCTACACTGTCCACTATCTTATAACATGTTCTGGCTAGAACAACCTTGAAATCGTAATATTTTAATATCGTAATATTTTGGCTATTATTCTTAATTTGAAATGGCCCATCTAATTAAATCGGATCTTAAAGGATCAACACTTAACTTTTAGGCTGCTAAGCGCGACTCACTGACCTTTTGCGGACAGTGTAGATTCAGATCAGACTGAGCAGAACGTGCAGTCTGATCTTGGATCTACACTGTCCGATAAGGAGATATTATTCTCCATGAAATAAGTTTGAAATAGCATTGTTTTGGTTTTTTACTATCGGCCTGAAAGTTTCATCTTACTTATTTAGCAAGATAAGGGTTAATTAAACTAAAAAAGGATTTGTCAAAATTGAAAGCATTCTCAGACAACTTTTAACTAGACTCAAATTATTGCGATTTGTCTCAGAAAGTGTAGAAATATTGTGGAAAAATGAGAACATGCTGGTTACCAGCATTTTCTCATTTTCCACAATGTTTTCAAACGTTTGCTTTCGCAGAATCATTCAGACAAAAGGACATTGTTTGGTAAAGGGTAAAGTTAAATTTTCTTTTGTTTTTCTTTCTTCTGACAGACAATACCGTGTATAAAAAAATGTAGTCATTAAGAAACTTCGTCAAACACAGCTCCGGACTTACAAACAACACGAAAAGTTACATTGTGATTCGAAAAGAATAAAGGTAGTTTTGTTACAGTGTTTATTCCTCTAACTGACCATGTATTATTTTTTATTTTTTTGTATTTTCGTTTTAATTCACCGTTTGCCACATAATCTTTGAACGACCGTGGAAGAGAAGACTCTTGAAAACATTGTGGGAAAATGAGAAATTGCTGGTAATCAGCATTTTCTGTTTTTCCCCCAATGTTTTCTATCGTATCAAAGACAAATCTCACTATTTAAACAAGAATTAATTTGTCGTCAGCAATCATTATTAAAAGTATTATCATTGTTGTTGTTGTTGTTCTTGTCGCTCTTCTTCTTCTTCTTATCGTCATTATTATAATTTTCCAAATTTCATTTCTGTTGTTGTTGTTGTTATACACGTTGTGTCTGCTGTTGTTGTTGTTGTTGCTGAGGAGTTCTTGTTGTTATTGTTGTTCACCGTCTGAAAGGCAGTGACATCATTTCAGCAATCAGTTTGCTGATCCCTAATTTAGAATTTAACCCTTTCCCAAACGACAAAATTTGGACTGGTCCAAATTGAAAGAGTTTGCAGACGACAATGTTAAATTCGATGAAAATAGTAGAAAGTTCTAAAAAAGGGTAGAAAACACTGGGAAAAGGAGAAATTGCTCGTCACGAGCAATTTCTCCGTTTCCCACAGTGTTTTCAAAAGGCTTGTGCTGCAGACATGTGAAAACCAGGGCTTGTTTGGGAAAGGGTTAAAAAAATGGCGACTACGGGCCTATTTATGGCTCCATAATTGTCTGATGACTTATTTGATATAATGCATGACGGAGGTTGATTTAACCCCTCTTTTACAGAGCACACATCATTTATAATAAAAACAGCAGTTTTTTGTTTATTATTTAATAAATTAAATAAAAATTTCCAAGCAGTATGTTAACAACCCTTAAAAATCACATCTATCAGACTGTGTGGAACAAAGATCAGTCTGCACCTTCTGGGTCCGTATTTACCAACCATTCTTAAAAACATTCTTGGTCTTGTTCTTCAAAATTTTCCAAATTTGAAAGTAACACACCTTCTGATTGGCTAAACCGTACGGTTTAGCCAATCAGAAGGTGTGTTACTTTCAAAGATGACATTCTGTTACTGTACGGTCGGTCCAAGTGTTAGTGGCTGGCTGGCAGAAAAATTGATTTTAAAATCAAGTAATAAGTAAGCAAAAGATAGGGCGACCTGGCAACTTTTAACCTAGTTTTAGATATTATTTTTCTGCCAGCGAGTAACACATGGATTGACTCTACAATAACAGATTGTTATCTTCACAATAATTTACATATTTTTAAATGATATGATTTAAATTTAAATGCATTTTTACACCCTGATTGCTTAAATTTGGCAGCTATAGGACCTTTAACAGAACAGAACAGACAATTTATCCAGTACTTAGGCCACCGGCCCTTAATACAACATTATACATCACTATCAGCATAATGTACACAGTGAAATTAGAAGTAAATATGTTAGCTCTTTACCAAACGATAAAAAAACTGACTTGTCTACATTGAAAGCTTTTGCAGATAACAATTTATATGTGACTCAAAGGATTGAATTTGTCTTTAATACGGTCGAAAACATGATAGAGAACATTGTGAGAAAAGGAGAAAATACTGATTACCAGATTTTTTTTAGACGTGTAAAATAAAATAAGAATATTCTGTTTCTGGCATGCAGTTCATTGACCGTGTGACTTGCATTTATTTCTTAACTATGGGTCTGGTTAAAATGTCAATATTTAAAGTTATGCTTGATATAGCTGGAGATATTTTACAACAAAAAAAAAGTGAAACAGTAAACCGCACTGATCAGAGATTAGACTTACAAAGGCAGTTCAGTCAACAAAATAAAGTAGATTTACAAATGGCGTCAACAGACATACAAGGTACGCTATAGAACGGAGCTGAGCATTTTATATAAAGGCCCTAGAGCGGCAAAAAGTAAACGGTGCGAATGTTAAAATGCATTTAAATGTAAATTTTGATACATATCATTTAAAGATATGGAAATTAGTGTGAAGATGACAAATTGTTATGGTACAGTCGTTGTAAGTGCTAGTTGCTAGCAGAAAAATTAATTTTAGAACTATATAAAATTTTTTCCCCTTTTATCTTGTTTTAAATTTCATTTTTCTGACAGTGACTAACCCTTGGAATAACCATACGATAACAGATTGTTTTCGCCGCAATAATTTCATAAGGTATGTTTAAAATCCGCATTGTTTAGTTTTGGCTGCTACTGAGCCTTTAATAAAGCGTACGCAACGCACATCTTCCTAACCCTTAGGCTGCTAAACGCCACTCAAGGACCTTTTGCGGACAGTATAGATCAAGATCAGACTGCACAGAACGTGCAGTCTGATCTTAGATCTACACTGTCCGATAAGAAGATATCTTTCCCCCAAATTATACTTTTAAAATGGCAAAATGTTGGTCTTAACTATCGGCTTGAAGATTTTATTTAACCCTTTCCCTAACGACAAATTTTGGACTGGTCCAAATTGGAAGAGTTTGCAGACGACAATTTTAAATTTGATGAAAATGGCAGAAAGTTATCAAAAAGAGTAGAAAACACGAGCAATTTCTCCTTTTCCCACGGTGTTTTCAAAAGACTTGTACTGCAGACACGTGAAAACCAGGGCTTGTTTGGGAAAGGGTTAACTTGTTTAGCAGGATAAGGGTTAATATAATATTCTTGATTGGGTAATTTCGTAAATTCAGTCTCGGCCGAGTTAGAGGTCTGCGGTAATAGCCCAGGGCCGTCGACCGTGGACCTGTAACACGGCCGTTACGAAAATACTTGATTGACTACAATTTTATTGGCTGAAATTGGAAATTGTTTTTGACAAGGTAGAAAATGTTGTTGGAAAAGGAGAATGTACTGGTTACCAGTCACCACCATTTTCTCCTTTACCCAAAATGTTTTCAAAAGCCCTTCTTTCTCAGGGTCGATAATACTTGGGATTGTTTAGTAAAGAGTTAACCCTTAAGCTGCCGCAGTAAGCGCGACTCAGTGCTCTTTTGGGGATAGCGAAGATCAAGATCAAACTGCACAAAACGTGCAGTCTGATCTTGGATCTGCATTATCTGATACCTTGATTTTTTTCCAGCAGCAAGCACTTTGTAATTGCAATGTTTCGGTATAAACTATTGGCCGGAAATCTCCATCCTAGTTAATTAGCAGTTTGAAGGTTAATAGTGTCACGTGATTGAGTTTAACATTCTGATTTATGCATTCTTTCAAAAAACGTAGTACTAAATGTAGGTATGATGGCCCATAATTATATAATGTGCACATATTTTAACTCTTTACCACACAATCCCGAATTTTAAGAACCCTGAATTTTTAAGAACCTTGAATAGATGCTTTTGCTGGTGACCGGCGTTTTCTCATTTTCCAACAATGTTTTTTACCCTTTAAAAATCTTTACCATAATTTGAGACACATTAAATTTGAGCCATGCTCTGTGAAAAGGGGGCTTAATGCATTTGCGAAAAGTATCGACCCATGTCAGCCTGCGCAGTCCGCGCAGGCTGACATGGGCCGAAACTTTTCGCTATCTTTAAGTTTTCTGCATATCAAAGGATAATTCTACCTCATGCATTAGTAGGTTGTCTGTGCAAAATGGATTTGATTGACCCATGATTAGATTATGTCTTGCTTGGTTTAATGCACTACGGAGATGCATTAAGCCCTTTTTGCCAGAGCACGGTTCATTTGTCTTCTGCAGATGCCTTGCGTTTGGACGACTCTAAATATCTGTCGTCTGGTAAAGATTTAATTTTGCCTCAGTGAACACAACCGCGGGGCTTCTCTTACTTGGCGTGCAACACACGAAAAGGGGCCTTCGGACATATGCGTAAAAGTGTGTCGTCCCAGATCAGCCTGTGCAGTCTGTGACTAATCCGAGACGACACTTCCTGTTGTTGTGCGATTTTCTGTTTCACAAAAGTCTACCGTATAAAAAAAAAATCTTATGTAGTCGTAAAGTGCCGTCTCGGATTAGCCTGCGCGGACTGAGCAGGCTAATCCGGGACGACGCTTTACGCAAATGTTCGAAGGTCTCATTTCGCATGTTGCGAGCCACTTTATACATACATGTACATGTACAATATTGGGGAGGGGGAAATGAACGGTGCTTTGCCAAAAGGGGGCTTAATGTATCACCGTGATGCATGATACCAAGTCATCACATAAGTATGGATCCATAAAATCCGTCCGAACAATCGACCAAGTCACGAAATAGAGTGGACATAGAGAAAATTGATTAATCTGCGACAGGCTGACCTGAATCTATACTTTTTGCAAATGCATTAAACTCCCTTTTCACAGGGCATGGCGCAAATAATTGTACAGTGATGTCAATCGTGCTTGTATGTTGCTGCATGGGTCTCCTCGTAGTCCCTGGCGGTTATGGGAATATGATATAAATGAAAGTAGCTCAGATGTTGAAAAGTGGCTGATATGATGTCAGAAATTAATACTTTTTAATGAAAATGATAATCTCTCTTAATTTCTGTTATCACTTATTTTTTCCAGCAGGGACCTAAGAGTAAATATCATCAAAAATGACGTCTAGTTGGAGGAAACTTTGTTGCGCATGCGTGAAGAATGAAGACAGGGATTATTCCACATTAATGGATAATGGTTCGATAGGTAATGGTAATTACAAACACAAACGGAAACGGAAATCAAACCAAATGGGGACATGGACTCGTAAAAGCCTTTTAATGCATGATGAAAGTGAGGGTGTTCCGCTTGAAGAAATAGCATACCAAATGAAAACAATAAAAATACCAAACGAACTTGAAATGTCCTCCTATAACTCAGGTTCAAGATCAGGCCAACACAGATCAGCAAACGACATTTTTGCCGATTTCCAACGAAACAGAAGTGTGAGTCAAACGACTATTCCGAACTGGATGGACGAAAGTTTTGCTCCAAATGGACGAACTGCTACGCACCTTGGAATAAGTTCCGTGCAAATAAACGCGAAAAGAAATGAAATTGCCAACAGAAGAAGTCAAGAATTGACAACATCAAGTCACCGCCATAGTCTAGAAATTTCCTCAAATAAAACAGACAAGAAAACTAGTTCTATGAACGATTTGCTTATCAAACGCAACAGTTTTAATCAAGGAAGTATAACGGTGCCTTCCATCTACGAGAACGACACAATACCAAACTCACATTCTGTATCGACTGCTCGCACTTTGTCTGCGAGTTCTCTGGATAGAGGAAACATTACTAGTGCCAATAACAGCAAATCTAACACTATATTGAGTCAAATGAATTTGTCGGCATTGGGACAAAAACCCTTGGTACTCAGGGAAAGCCAGTCAGATGTTGGTGTACGGCGTATTGTAACTAATACACCAGGATACCGACGTGGCACCCCAATCCCTAGACTGGAGGACTATACAGGGGGAAAACTGGCGATGGGAGAAGCGCTTGTAGAATTACCTGATGTTCACACACCGCGGTCCAACATGGAAACGCGGCCTCGTTCAGGGCTAAACAGTTTTAGTTATATTGGCAAAGAACTAGATGCTGATATCAATTACTCTAGCAACATCACTTTCAAAAAGATTGACATTTCATTGAAGCGTAACAACGAGCCAGCTTTACTTTCTTCCAGTTCTTTTACCAACCGACCGCAAAAACAGAAAATAGCCCCTAAACCTCGTTCAAATCCAACACCAAAGAATAAACTGAACTACGCAAAAGAAGGCGAAAGTATGTATGGGTATGTGCCAAAAATAGTTCGTAACGTGCACGCCTCCACGGCTTTGGAGGGCAATCAAATTGACGATTTCTTTATGCAGAGGATGCGCGATCGCGAGTTAGAAAAGTTTGCAACATTACACCGTGACAATGACGTTTTCGAAAGAGAACCTGAAACGATTAATAATCGTTCAGGGGGAAATGAACCCGTGCCGAAACTCAAAGTGCGTAAAACAATTCCAGATCTCAAAATGCTTACACTTGGTGATATTAAAGAATCCAGTGATACTCCAAACGAGAAAACTTCATCTTCTGTGGATCTACAAATGACACATGCTACAAATCAATCAAAAGATGAAACAGAAACAGACATAAGGTTACCAGCAACCTCGAACTTCGCTGTTCCAGCAACAAATGTGACCAGTGTTAGTAAAGTCGACCTGGGACCGTCAAATACTGAGGAACAAGTGATCATGATTGATTTTCCACCGAACCTGGACAACAACAAACCGAAATCCCCCATCAGCCTATTGACTCAAAATATCTTAGAGAAGATAGCAATAAATAGCAAAATTTTAGAAAGCAAGCAAAACTCAAGTCCAGAATGTACAGGCGACAAAAGTGAAAATGAGGTCGGTATTTCTACAAGTCCAGTTAAAACGGCGATAGATCGTCCCAGAATAGCAATGGGCTTGGCAGGAACCAGGGCAGCCACAAGAACTGATTCCGATGTTAGCAGACGGTCTAATCAGACGACTACAAGTTCGATCCTCGAGTCAGCAGAAGTTCTCTATTAATTATTAACTCTGTCCAACGCGATAAAATTTTGGACTTGTCCAAAAGATAGAATTTGCCGACGACAAAAATTCACTGCCCCCCCAAAAAAAGAGCACCGCATGCGGGCGCCAACGTTCGGCTGCGGATGCTTGATTTTCAGAGAAAATTAAAAGTGGAAAAAGGGACATAACTCTGTCAAAATACTTTAACGGTTACCTGTGCTTGTTGTATAGTTCCCATTTTAATACTTAACAACTTGTCCAAGTTGAAGCAAATATCTTCAGTAAAACAAGGATGTTATATGTCAAAGTTTTTACACGACGACGCAGACGAAGCAGGTGACGACGCCAGGGCAACGACAATACCTCGATGTTTTCATAAAAAGAACCAGCCGAACTAAAATTGATTTCTGTCTTTAGAATGTTAGGAAACATTGTGGTAAAGGAGAAAATGCCGGTTATCAGCATTTTGTCCTTTCCCCACAATGTTTTCAAAAGGAATTTTCCTCAGGGCCGTAAAAACTCAGGATTTTATGGCAAATGCACCCATAAATTTATTTTCGGAAGGTCAAGGTGAAGATCAACCTGCACATACAAATAGTCTCCTCTTGGCTTACTTTCCTGCGTCTATATGAATGGTTTCAGTGATATAATTCACTCTAAATACAGTAAACTTAGTTTTTTTACCAGACTACAAAATTTTAGACTTGTTTGAATTGAAAGCACCAAAACTACATTTAGTGGGGTAAGTGCATATTCAATATGACAAATTATTCAGTATGATAAATTATTTGATATGTCTCTGAAGGTTGGAAAACAATGTCGTTATCAGCATTTTTTCCTTTTCCCATTGTGTTTTCAAAAGCTTTCTGTCTCGGGGTCGTTCACTCTTGTGATTGTATTGTAAAGGGCAGTCTATCTTTGTGGTAGTAAACAATACAAATTTAGCACAGCTCTTAGCGTGTTTGTGCTTACAGTATAAAGATTAGGCTGCTCATAACATAAAGTCCGGTCTCGCACATGGACGCATCCCGCTACATTGAGGCATTCTTCCTCATTTTTTTTTCAGTTCTTCCACACTGAAAATGTCCATAGTTATTCAAATAAGCCATGCTCTGTGACAAGCGGGTTCAATGCATCTGCAAAAAGTATCAACCCAGGCTGACATTGGACGAAACGTTTTGCTATAGGTAAATTGTCTGCATGTCCGAGGACCATTCTATCTCGTGATGTAGTCGGTTGTTGGACAAAATGGATTTTATGGATCCCTAATTATATGATGACTTGCTGGGTACAATGTATCACGGATTTCGCTAGAGCACGGCTCATGCGGTTATGTTATTACCTGTTCCTAGATCAGAAGTATTCTATTTATTTCGGTGATTAAGGTCGTTTTCAGCAATATCACTTTTACATCTCGGCACCCAGCGCACCTGTACACGTTTTCATGGATTTTCTTTAACCTGCGCTTCGCACCACAGGGATTTTTAGCGTTTTTTATGTTTTACATGTATATATAATACAAGGGATGCAACTGACATTATCGGCAAAGTCTACTTGTCATCACAAAAACACAAGTTACTTCGTCAATTTTACAGATAATCATATAAGGTCTACTTTATCTAGCTCATTACACATTTTTCTAGCGAAAAATAACGTGGTTTCATGACTAAACGTTCAATGATTTGTGCTACAGAAGCCGGTTTCTCGACAAATAGGTCGAAATTGTTTGGTCCGACACGGGTTCGTTCAGTGCGCTTGTCAGAGTAAATCTACTATTCTGTACAAGATCATGGTCAAAATACTTATCGGTTTGATAAAACAAGTAAATATCGTTAACCAACCTTCGTTGTTTAATAATAACACGAAGAATACAGCTCCAAATCGTCCGATGTTTGATCGATTCACTCAAATTTCAAAAAAATCCGACCAATGAAATGCCTTGATACATTTTGATCACGTGACAACAATTATGGCTGCTTCTTTGAAATTTGAGTGAATCGATCAAACATCGGACGGACCCGAACAAACACCACTTGTTTGGATTCCAGTTATTTTTCGCTAGAAAAATGTGTAATGAGCTAGATAAAGTAGACCTTATGTGATTATCTGTAAAATTGACGAAGTAACTTGTGTTTTTGTGATGACAAGTAGACTTTGCCGATAATGTCAGTTGCATCCCTTGTATTATATATACATGTAAAACATAAAAAACGCTAAAAATCCCTGTGCTCCGCACGACATCCCTTCCTAGATTGGTTACCTACCCCGATACAGCAAGTGTATAGGGTTGTAATCTACAACGGGGACCAGTTCAGTTTCTTCCGAGCCACTGACTGCTTATTTTCAAAAGAATATCAACGAAATCACGTTTTAAAAGGAGCGAAAGAGGAATCAATCCAGTCGCAATGACTAGCATTAAGCCTCGGAAAGAGTGTGGCAAGCTTGAAAATCGAACGTGCGACCTGAACGTTACCGGCTGAGCTACCAGACCCGGCTATAAGTTAAGGATTTTTAAGAATCATTACTCATGTAGACCTCAGTATCTCTCTGTCTGGCTTCCTGTCTGTCCCTCTCTGAATGATAAGTTATAGAATACAGATTACCTTCATCGTTTTGATGTTTTATACATTTTAAAACTGGTGTTATAATTAAATGAAAAAAAAAAAAAAAAAATTTAAAGAAAAAAAAAAAAAAAAAAAAAATTTAAAGAAAAAAAAAAAAAAAAAAAAAAAATTGTCAATAATTATTAAATAGTCACCACTGCACACTGTGTAACAATGTCAGTTCACGAGAGAATTCGTCAATACGGCACAATTTGCCGATTCTTTTCATGAAAAAGGTTTTTCATGTCTTAAACCTTAGCGTTAATCAATGCCCTTTTCGTGGAAAGTGTAGATCAAGATCTGACTGCACAAAACGAGCGGTCTGATGTCAGATCTACACTGTCCGGAACGATCATGTTTTCCCGGCGAAAATGGGTTCAAAGCCGCATTACCTCTTGGCTGGAAGTACTTCTCTAATCTATGAGGGCTGACTGATAAGCTGTGAGCTTTGTATTGAAAGAGCTAAGCAGGGTCATTATCTTCCGCTAGGTGGCATTTTTCCAAATAAATAACCTATCTGATATGGACATTCTGGCTACGGAACTGGAATACTTTAGAAGGCGGCAATCAAGGCGGCGAATTTCAAAATAAAATATACGTTTACTCACTAAACACAATGTATACGATTCATCCAACCACAATTAGCTACTATATAACCTAAGCACCAGCCATTTAAAACCTAACACCTATAAGCTTGAGAAAAGTCCCCGAAATAAGCCCAGCGAGGCGGGGACGTTATCTTTGATGTCAGTCTGTTGCACAAATCCCGGTTTTCCCCATGTCTTTATTTAAGAACTGTGTACAGAGATCTGCAGTAAAAAATGGTACTTTATAAAATTATTTCCCCGTTTTAAATCAGTATATTTTCCAGAAATTTGTAGCGAAAAACTGGCTTGATTTTTCCACAGACATATTATTTATAGCCATTTTCTGCACGCTATTTCGTGTTTCAATATTTATCCTGTACGTGATAAGGACGCGTCATAGCAGACGGGTCAAATTATCGAAGAATATTGACATGCGCAGAAAACGAAGCAGGCGTGTCCTTTTCAGACCTATTATTTTCCGACTATTTAAGGCTGTGTACCCGAAGACAGGTGTCATTTGGTCACTTTACGTCGAATAGGTAGCACTCTAAACTAAACAAGGCAAGTGACTTTTGCAAAATGGACAAAATCGCTGAAAGAGCAGTGATTCAATATTTGTATAAGATAGGTCTAACACCAAACCGATAATACCCCTTCATATGCTACAGTGAAAAGTTGAGTGGTGGAATTTAAGCGTGGCAGGCAAAGCATTGAGGATGATGCCCGTCCTGGAAGGCCTGCCACTGTTGCAACCCAAGAAATGTTCAACTAGGTCCATGATATTGTTATGCTGACAGGCGAGTTGCAGAGAGATAGACAGCCAGTACCGTTGGGATTTCACAGAAAGTAGCGCCTCCGTTCTTACGAAAGGTCTTTCAACGAGAAGGCTCTCTGCCCGTTGGGTACCAAGACTTCTGACAATTAATCGGAAGCACACCAGGCGGACTTTGTCCGTGCTAATCTGAACCTTTTAGAGGCAGATCCTGCTAAGTTTCTGCAGAGGTTTGTGACTATATATGGAACGTGAGTCTATTATTTTACCCAAGAGGCCAACCAACAGTCCAAACAATGGTTCAGGCACCCTGGTTCACCCCCGTCAGCGAAGGCAAAGACTTCTATCAGCTGGAAAGGTTATGGCCTTAGATTTATAGGAATATGATGGTATTCTGATGATGGATTATCTGCAAAAGGGACCAACAACCAATGGCACATATTAAACATCCATTCTTAGGTAGAAAAAAACAAACTCAAGCGCCGCTGAAAACTCAGTAATGGTTTGATGTTCTCACGTCTGTCAATATCATGGCCGCCATTAACGATTGTTGCTTTGAATTGATAAAGCATCCGCCATATTCGTCTGATCTCACTCGGTCTGATCTCCATTAGTTTCCAAAATTGAAAAGGGTAATTTCCGATCAAGAAAAATGACTTCTTTAAAAGAGGTATTGAGGTCCTTAAACATTGCCGGCAAAAGTGTATAAATGTTGAAGGGAGTTATGTTGAAAAATAATGCAGTATGCCCGCTAAAAGTCAAATCGCTGCACATGAGGTTCACAACTTATCAATCAGCCATCGTATCTAGAAATTTATTGGTTAAGGGAATTTAAAACTTGTGATATCGAACAGCTGGAGATGAGTCACACGGAATAGCAGCTCAATTGATTAGGGTAAGAGACCTGTAAACGACTAATTTCGGGATACTTGAGGTGTGGGTTCGATTTCCACAGCTGGCCAACTAAAGAAATACAATTTGTTGGATGAGACTTTAACCCTAGATTTCGCGTGACGGTGCTAAAAACAAATTAAGAACATTTTCCTATGGCATGAAAAGTAATCTGTTGGGGAAAAAGTAAAATGATACCTTGCTTCAATTAAGCAATTTTGGTAGGTCATCAAAGCAAGGTTCAAGACTGTGAAATTATCTTAAAAATCCTTCGGGTGGTTTAGAAGTCCTTTAACTATTTACCACACAGTCCCGAGTTTTAATAACCCTGGGGAAATAGCTTTTTGAAAACTTTGTGGGACGAGGAGAAATGCTGGTGTGATGGCCATCTTGTTCAGTGGAGCAGAACAGTTAAAGTAATTTTGGTGCAGTGTAGCCCAACGGATTTTTCTGTGAAACTATTTTAAAATTCCATATATGGCGAAGGTGAAGTCATCTTAAGGAACATTTCTGTGAAAATAATTCAAAATCATTTTCTTGTCATAGTAGGGAAAGTCATTTAAAGATTTTTAGCTCTACTGGCTGAAAGCCAGCGGAGCTTATGTCATGGTATGGTTTCTTTCGCCCGTCTGGCCGTTAATCTTCTTCTTGTTTATACGATAAAGTCCACATTTGTTGTCAGATTTTCGTGAAACTTGCACAGTTTCTTCATATCATCAGTAGCTTGAACGCTATTGATTTGAAACAAATCAGACTATTAGAAAGGGAAAAAGAAGCGATTTAAAGTTGAAAATGTCCATTTCTTGTTTATGCGATAAAGTCCGCAATTGTAGTCAGACTTTCGTGAAACTTGCACAGTTTCTTTATATCATCAATAGCTTGAACCATATTGATTTTGAAAAAGAAAAAAAAAAAAAAAAAAAACCCAAAAGACCCCCCCCCCCCGCAAAAAAAAAAAAAAAAAAAAAAAAAATCATTAAGGGAAAAGAAGCCATCTAAAGTTGAACATTTTGTTTTTATTTCTTCTTTACATGATAAAGTCTGCATTTGATCCAATTCTTTTTAAATTTGGACATATCATTTGTATCATCAAGGGATCATATACCCTCAAATGCTTGTACCCTAATGATTTTGAATCAATTTTGACAATTAGTGAGGGAAAAGTAGCCATTTAAAGTTTAAAATTTCCATTTTGTGTTTACATAATAAAGTTTGTATTTGTGATCCAATTCTTTTGAAACTTGTACAGATCATTTGTATCATCAAGGGATTGTACCTTATTGAAAATGACACACACTCCAAAAAAAAAATCAAGCTATCAGGTTAGGAAAAAGCAGCCATTTGATGACTTGTCTTATTTACACAACAGAACCCACATTATTGGACCCATTTCTTAGAAACTGGCTGTCTAATACAATGAATACTAAAACCTTATCAAATTTGACTGGAATCCAAACAAGTGGTGTTGAGAAATTGTACTTTAGTATTATTTCAATATTTCTTCCACACCATGCCTACTTATTGTGATATCTTAGTAGGTTCAAGCCCAACTGCAACAAAACCCTCCCACTCCCTTTATTTGTGTGTTTGTCTTTTTCATTTTGCACCAAGGATTGTGTAAGCTAGAAAATAATCAAAATTACAGTCAGTAGAGCAATTCAGGCCCTCAGGGGCCTCTATTTTTCTGGCAAAGGCCATCTTTTTCAGTGGAGCAGTACAGTTTGAGCAATTCTGGCCCAGGGTAACCTAAAAACCATTTCTGTGAAACTACTTAAAATTCCTGAGACTGGTTTAGAAGGATAAGTCATTCAAGCAAACATTTCTGTGAAAATATTTCAAAATCCTTCCATTGTAAAAGGAGGGAAAGTCGTTTAACTCTTTACCAGAAGACAAAATTTTAGACTCGACCATATTGAAAGCATTAGCAGACAACAAAATAAATGTGACTCAAAAATTGAAATTTGATTCAGGAAGGGTAGAAAACATTGTGGGAAAAGGAGAAAATGCTGGTTACCAACATTTTCTCCTTTTCCCACAATGTTTTCAAAAAGCTTCTTTCCAGGGGTCGTTAAAAGGCGGCATTGTGCAGTAAAGGGTTAATTCATGTCTGCAAATTTCCTTTCAATTTGGACAAATCTGAAATTTTGTTATCTGGTAAAGTGTTGATTCTTCCACAGTCAACCAGACACTGAAAGCATTAGCAAAAACAAATAAAAAGATTTAAGTGGGGTAAGTGATAGGATTTGTCTTTGAACGGGTAAAAAACAGTTGGAAACGGTGGAAATACTGCTCAGTGGCAAAAGCCTTCTTCCCCAGGGACGCAAAGAGACAGAATTGTTTGGTAAGGAGATAAAGATACTATACTGGTTTTCAGCCAGTTTTTAACCCATTTCATCTTTATTTTATAAAACTACAATCATTATTGTATCTTCATGTTAAATGTTGCCCCTGACAGTTGCAAGGTTACATAGATTACAACCGACAGAAAATGCATTTCATTCTCTTGGGGCCATCAAAGAAATCACTGTCGTGAAGTTTTCAGTTTTAAATCGAAGACTTCTGATACACGTTTTTATCCCTTACACTACATATATCGGTAATTTATCTATGTTTACACAGCTGACTAAATTTTGAGCCATTCTACAGTCTATCAAAATGTTTACAGCATTCTTTTCTCTTTGGCTGTAAGGATGTATCTTTAAACAATACCACTTATGACTATAGATCCAAATTATCACAAAAGATTATCATTAAACATACTGTAACACCCTTACAGTTTTCTATTTATATTTCACCAAACAAATTATGCAACAAAGAACCTATATAGATTATTGATTTGTAAGAAAAATATAAAATTTGTGATAAGCAAGAATAAAGACAGTGTGGCAATGACATAAAGGCCTCCTGATCGATTATTTTGTTGTGTTCAGGTTTGTCCTTTATATGAAAGTCTGGCGATAAATATTCACACATCATTTAACCCTTTCCCAAACAAGCCCTGGTTTTCACGTGTCTGCAGTACAAGTCTTTTGAAAACACTGTGGGAAAAGGAGAAATTGCTCGTAACGAGCAATTTCTCCTTTTCCCACAGTGTTTTCTACCCTTTTTGAGAACTTTCTGCCATTTTCATCAAATTTAAAATTGTCATCTGCAAACTCTTTCAATTTGGACCAGTCCAAAATTTGTAGTGTGGGTAAGGGCTATATAAAAAGAGCATTCAAATACACCTGTTCATCTATAATATATCAACCCTGATCTTGCTGATTAACTGAAATGAAACTTTAAAAGCAACAGTAAAAAACTGAATGCTGCAGTTACAAACTTATTTTTTGGAGAAAAATATCTCCTTATCAGACAGTGTAGATTGAAGATCAGACCACACATTCGGTGGAGTCTGATCTTGATCTACATTTCCAGAAAAGGTCAGAGAGTCTCACTTAGCAGCCTAAGGGTGTACCCCCTTAACCATATGACAAAAGTTTAGACTCATCAAGCATTTTCAGATGTCATATTTAACTCTTTACCAAACGACAAAATTTTAGACTTGTCCAAATGGACAGCATTTGCAGACGACAATATAAATGTGACTCAAAAACTGAAATTTGTTTTTGGAAGGGTAGAAAACATTGTGGGAAGAGGAGAAAATGCTGGTAACCAGCATTTTCTCCTTTTCCCACAATGTTTTCAAAAGGCTTCTTCATCAAGGTCGTTAAAACTTGTGATTGTGTGGTAAAGGATTAAAGTGGCTTAAGTGATAGTCTCATCTTGAAAGGATAGAAAACATTGCGGAAAAAAGAGAAAATGCTGATTACCAGCATTTTCTCCTTTTCTCACAATGTTTTCAAAAAAGCTATTATCATCAGGGTTAGTAAGACAGTGGATTGTGTGATAAAAATGATCAATCAGTACAAATAAAGAGATAACATTCTTTATTATATTAACTAAGCTGTATAAACTATAACAAGCATTTTCAAATACATGTATGAAATGAAAATCACAACAATAGGTTTTGGCTTCAAAAAATCTCATTTGTAACACTTTTTGAAAAAAAAAAAAAAAAGGACAATTTTCCGAGCAATTCTAACATATAACTGTACATGTAACACGAACCCATCAAGATGTAAAAACTTCCTTCTGTTGTTAAATCCTTTACCAGATGACAAAATTTTAGCCTTGTCCAAATTGAAAGCATTTGCAGACGATAATTTCAATGTGACTCAAATGATACAATTTTTCTTTGATAGGGCAGAAAACATTGTGGGAAAAGGAGAAAATGCTGGTTATCAGCATTTTCTCCTTTTCCCACAATGTTTTCAAAAGGCTTCTTTCCCAGGGGCATTAAAGGGCAGCATTGTGTAAAGGGTTAAGTCTTTATCAGACAACTAAAATCCAGTCTCATCTGAATTGAAAGCATTTCGTAAAATGGTATTTGTCTTTGAAATGGTAGAATAGATTGCAGGGAAGGGGGAAAATGCTGCTTACCACAATGCTTTCACAAGCTTTCTTTCTCAGAGTAATCAACCCTTTACAAAATAATCACAAGTTTTCGCAAACCTAAGGAGGAAAACTTTGAAAACATTGTGGGAAAAGGAGAAAATGCTGATAACCAGCATTTTCTCCTTTTCCCACAATGTTTTCTACTCTGAGATGAATACTTTCACCATAAAGTCCCAGAGAATCTGTTGTCTGCAAATGCTTCGAATTTGGATCAACCTGAAATTTTATTCTTCAGTAAGGAGTTAAAACTCGAGATTGTGTTATAAAGAGCCAGAAATAGAACACAAGCTTTTCCTACTTAAGGTTCCGAATAAAATCCCATGATGAGTTGAGTTAACCTTATGAACCTGTTTCAGAAGTGTACTTAGCACAGAATTCCATCATATAGCAAGAGATAGGTAGCCGTGGTCCACACGTCATTAATTTCTAAATGGATCCAAGCACTGTCCATATAAATCTTCATCTAAAATCTGTTAACCCCTTTACCATTAATTAACCTAAAAAATAAAGCTTTGAGTACATTGTGGGAAAAGGAGAAAATGCTGGTAACCAGCATTTTTTTTCCCTTCTGACAATGTTTTCAACCCTTCCCAAAACAAATTTCACTATTTTGTCATCTGCAAATGCTTTCAAGTCTAAAATTTTACGTTGTAGTAACTTTCCTGGGGCTTGTATTTGCTGCGAGCTGCATGAGAAAACTTCATATCTCAAAAAATGGAGAGCCAAGCCAGATGTCTTACATAGGTAGAATCAAATACAAGCCTCTGTAAAGTTACTTAAAGTGGAATATTAAAATACACTGCAATTCTGTGTGGCCAGATCAGTCCAATCAGGTTGAATTGTGTCTGTAAAGAGGTACATATTCAATTGATTGATTGCTTGATTGATTAATTATATGGTGTTAAACGCCATTTTCAACATTATTTCAGTTATATCAGGGCGGCCAGTGCACCTATCCATGCTTTCCTGGAGTTCCTTTTTACCAGTACTCCACACAATATTCTTTCCAAACCACTGGCTGCTTTCCCACATAACCATTGTTGAAACAATGGTCAGCGGTGAGAGAGGAATGAATCCTGTTGCGATGACTATCATCAATCCTTGGAAAGAAATTGGCCAAGCCGGGGATCGAACCAGCGACCTCCTGTTCTCAAGTCCTATACGTTATTGACTGAGGGTGCATATTCAATGAAACCAAAGGTCGAAATTGGTGCGAACCTCTTTACACATGCAACAAGACCTGATCTGACCACACAGAATTGCAGACTATTGTTATGTTCCTTATATTATATATCTTCCCTTTTTTATAACTATAAAACACATAAACAAAATCAGTGAAATAAAAAAAGAAAAATCAGAAAGCCACATATTTTACGGTTTTGACAGAAAGAGCCGAACCTGAATGCATAAAAGTAGTGTGTGAACACAATGATGTTGTACACAGGAATACATGTGTGATGTGGAAAAACCTACACAGACTACATTGGTGATGCAGAAAACATATTCTGGTCTAATGTTTATGTTTTAGAAAACATCCGTATATATGACCCACAATCATATTTCACATACCATTCATGTATACAAAAGGTGTATAATAAAGCATAATATTTCTTTAACCCTTTCCCAAACAACAGATTTTGGACTGGTCCAAATTGAAAGAGTTTGCAGACGACAATTTTAAATTTGATGAAAATGGCGGAAAGGTCTCAAAAAGGGTAGAAAACACTGTGGGAAAAGGAGATATTGCTCGTTATGAGCAATTTCTCCTTTTCCCACAGTGTTTTCAAAAGACTTGTACTGCAGACATGTGAAAACCAGGGCTTGTTTGGGAAAGGGTTAATCACATACCAACAAATTTTAACAAATAAATTACAATTTTTGACAATTTTATTACCAAATGGTAAAAATTTAAAATCAAATACCTACCTGTATTTAGAAGGTGAAAACTTCCTGTATTTAGAAGGTGAAAACTTTTTTCATGAATGCAGGATAAATATTTTAACTTAAGGTTCTGACCAATCAAATCAGAAATCAAGCCGAGAGTACATGTACTCTGCATGCGGGTTACGTCACTGTGCCATACTTGAATCATATTTGAAATTGTACAGATAGAAGTTTTTTCCCCTTGTGTCAGATTTTATCCATACATACATCACTTCTTGTCAACTTCAAATTTAGAGTTCTGTCAATTTATATGAGCCATGCTCTGTGAAAAGGAGGTTTCATGCATCTGCAAAAAGAATCACCCCAGGTCAGCCTGGGCCACTGTTAAATTTTCTGCATGTCTACCTCAATATTCAGTTTGTTCTGAGACAAAATGGATTTTATAAATCCATAATCAGAGCTACAGATAGAGGAAGTGACTTTGATTTCAAAATTAGAAATATTAATTATTCTTCACTAAACCCTATGTTGTAGGTATTCATTAGAATCGTCTCATTGAGACGATTCTAATGAGTACCCACAACATAGGGTTTGGAAGAGAAATAATGGATTTAGAATTCCATCACTCCTTCTTATCTGGAGCTCTGCATAATTACATGATGACTGCTTGATACAATGCATATAGAGATGCATAAACCCCCCATTTCACAGTGCATGGCTCATATAAGTAAAGAAACTGGATGGTTACATTTAGTAAAAAGGTGCAACTCTAGTGTTCAACCCTTTACCACACAATCCTGACTTAACGACCCTAAAAGAGAAGGCTTTTGAAAACATTGTGGGAAAAGGAGAAATTTGAATATGATCCTACACGTGTATATAATCATTAAATGGTATAGATCCATCTGATTTTTTTCCATAGCCCTTTACGGTTTACCTCACAATGCCGCTTTTAACGACACTGGGAAAGAAGCCTTTTGAAAACATTGTGGGAAAAGGAGAAAATGCTGGTAACCAGCATTTTCTCCTTTTCCCAAAATGTTTTCTACCCTATCAAGAGAAAATTGCACCATTTGAGCCACACTGAAATTGTCGTCTGCAAATGCTTTCAATTTGGACCAGGCTAAAATTTTGTCATCTGGTAAAGTGATAGACTTGTCAACTTTTTACCAAATGACAAAATTTTAGACTTGTCCAACCTGGAAGCATTTGCAGATGACAAACTGAGTGTAACTTTAAACATGAAATCTGGGTAGAAAACATTATGGTAAAAGGAGGGAATGCTGGGTCATTAAAAATGCTACGGTCATCAAAAGTCGGGACTGTGAGGTCAAGGGTTAAATGGTTCCTTTAACCCTTTCCCAAACGATAAATTTTAGACTGGTCCAAATTGAAAGAGTTTGCAGACGACAATTTTAAATTTGATGAAAATGGCAGAAAGTTCTGAAAAAGGGTAGAAAACACTGTGGGAAAAGGAGAAATTGCTCATTATGAGCAATTTCTCCTTTTCCCACAGTGTTTTCAAAAGACTTGTACTGCAGAAACGTGAAAACCAGGGCTTGTTTGGGAAAGAGTTAATACAATGGTAACACTTGTACTCTACTGGAACACTGTTTTACGAAAAAGTCTGATGACAATTCGGTAACACATTGTTGATGATCAACAGATAATTATAACATATAAATTTATAAATCATGAAAATTTTCCTGTAAGTCAAATTTACCTACCTTACAACATCTACTATTATGAGCCATGCTCTGTGAAAAAGGTGGTTTACTGCCAAATGGATCTTATGGACCCATAATTACATACGTGATGACTTGCGTGAACTGCGCATCATGGAGATGCATAAATTTATCCTTTACAACACAATGCCGACATTTAACAACCCTGAAAAAGAAGCTTTTTGAAAACATTGGGGGGAAAAGGAGAAAATGCTGGTAACCAGCATTTTCTCCTTTTCCCACAATGTTTTCTACCCTGTCAAAAAAAATATCATTCGAGCCACATTGAATTTATCTCCTGCAAATGCTTTCAACTTTGGACGCGTCTAAAAATTTGTCGTGTGGTAAAAGGGTTAAACCCCTTTAGCCAGAGCATGGCTTATATGTGGTTTTATAGTTATGACGAATCAAATTGTGTACATTTTGCTATTTTGCTATATTTGGCAGTATTAACCCTTTCCCAAACAAGGCCTGGTTTTCACATGTCTGCAGTACAAGTCTTTTGAAAACACTGTGGGAAAAGGAGAAATTGCTCGTAACAAGCAATTTCTCCTTTTCCTACAGTGTTTTCTACCCTTTTTGATAACTTTCTGCAATTTTCATCAGATATAAAATTGTCGTCTGCAAACTCTTTCAATTTGGACCGGTCAAAAATTTGTCGTTTGGGTAAGGGTTAACAAAACAATTTACCAAACAGCCCCCATTTTTACGTTCCTGAAGAGGAGGAATGCAGAAAACATGGTGAGAAAAGAAGAAAATGCTGGGAACCAGCATATTCTCCTTTTCCCACAATGTTTTCGACCTAACTTAGACATGTTGCGCCATGTAAGCCACATTTAATATATCATCTGCAAATGCTTTTAATTCCGGCACATCTAAAAGTTTAAAGGATTAAACTTACCCTTTATTTACAACAAAATTTTGGACTGGACCAAATTAAAAACATTTGCAGATGATAAATGCAGCTTAAGCGATTATTTCTGTCTTCGATTAGGTAGAAAACATTGTAGGAAAAGGAGAAAATGCTGGTTACAGCATTTTCTCCTTTTCCCACAATGTTTTCAAAAGGCTTTTCCACAGGGTCGTTAAAAGGCGGCACTGTGCGGTAAAGAGTTAACTCTTTACCAAATGACAAAATTTTAGACTGGTCCAAATTGAAAGCATTTGCATATGACAAAATAAATGTAACCCAAAAATTGAAATTTGTTTTGGGAAGGGTAGAAAACATTGTGGGAAAAGGAGAAAATGCTGGTTACAGCATTTTTTCCTTTTCCCACGATGTTTTCAAAAGGCTTTTCCACAGGGTCGTTAAAAGTCGGGATTGAGTGGTAAAGGGTTAACTTAAACTCTATCCGGACATCTTTTCACAGGAGAGTTAGATGATAATGCAGCGTAACACATGATAATTAACCCTTTCCCAAACAAGCCCTGGTTTTCACGTGTCTGTAGTACAAGTCTTTTGAAAACAATGTGGGAAAAGGAGAAATTGTTCGTAACGAGCAATTTCTCCTTTTCCCACAGTGTTTTCTACCCTTTTCGAGACCTTTCTGCCATTTTCATCAAATTTAAAATTGTCGTCTGCAAAGTCTTTCAATTTGGACCAGTCCAAAATTTGTCGTTTGGGAAAGGGTTAGAGAGTTACCTCATAATTACCACATGAATGCATGGTAATTTATCGGATTAGCTAAAGTGCTTATCATGAAAAAAAGCCATCGAAACTGAGCAGGAATTCCTACAGATGTCAGAAAACCCTGCTCATCGAAAGAGAGCAAATATTTTAGGAAGTTATCTGTACATGTATTGAACTTTTGTTAGTTGTGTAATACAGAAATATTTTGTTGCATGTATCTTATGCCTTGTTTGGTCACAGAGTGCTCTAATGGCAAGAATATAATGTGCACTTTCTCGGTCTTGTATTGTAGAGAGCTGCATAAAAAATATGGAGCAATACTTAAAGGCCTAATAGCAGCAAAAAGTAAACAAACTGGGTGTTACAGTGCATTTATATTTAAATCACACCATTCAATAGTATGGAAATTATTTTGAAGATGACAATCTCTTATTATATAGTCGTGTCAAAATGTTACTCACGGGCAGAAAAAGGAATTTTAAAACTAGGTCAAAAGTTGCCAGGACACTCCATTTTTTGTTTATTTTTTACTTGGTTTAAGGTTTCATTTTTTGCTGACAACTAACATTTTGACCAACAGTACAATAACAGATTGTAATCTCACAATTATTCCACTACTTTTCAATGGAAAGGTTTAAATTCTAATGCATCTTAACATCCACTTTGTTTACTTTTCCACTATTGCGCCTTTAAAGGTTCCATCAATGAGTTTTCCATCTAATGTCATACTGCATGCATGAAGTCTCCAAGTTCTGTTTGCATGTAAAGTTGAAGTCATTTGACACTAGAAAGAACTCTCCTGTACATGCATTTATTTACTAGTAAACCCTTTACCACACAATCTGAATTTTTCCCTGAGCAGGAAGGCTTTTGAAAACATTGTGGGAAAAGGTGAAAATGTTGGTAAGCAGCACTTTCTCCTTTTCCCATAATGTTTTCTATCCTACCATGGATTTTACGCTCATTTGTACCAATTCTGAATTGGTCATCTGCAGATGTCTCGAGTTTGGGAAAGTCTAAAATTTTGTTGTTTGGGAAGCTCATAACAAAAGGATTCGACAGGTGAATGACCAACAAATTTGCACTAAATCAATGAGCCGGTTTCCCACAAAATCAATGATCGGGGAAATGTTTCACTTTTGCTGATCTGATGATAAGCCAGATGCACTAAATGCACTTGAACTAGAAGACAAACCGGAGAGTTAGACAATGATTGAGTAAAACAATGTCAAGTGTCACATAATTATCACATGACTACCACATAATCACATGATTACCACATGAATGCACTCGAAGAAGAAGACAAAGATCCAACACTTCTTCTCTCTTGTTCACCAACAGCCTCCTCATATGTGGGTGGTGGCTCCTCAAACTGGCTATACGGGGGTGGCATTTGCACCTCCTGAATGTCTGTAGAAGATTCATTGTGGTTTTCAGAAATTAGGGGTATAAACAGTTCTTCGAGATTTAGTCTGGGTTCAGACCGTATAGTATTAAGAGTGTTCTGGATTTCAATTGCCATTATGCTGTATCCACTACTTATTGTATCAACACCAGTAGCACTATCATCACTGCTGTCTTCAAATGGTGAATTCACAGTTTCTGTGTTAGTTTCATTTGACTCTGGTGAGCCAAATCTATGTAGATGATTCTCCAGCCAACAGTCTGAGGAAAAGTCTTCCAGTCTCTCTCCATACAGTATCTGAGAACAAGGATATCTGCCAATACACTTGGGTGGAAAACAATTAATCACTGGCCGCGGAGCAAATAAAAGGGGCCTTCTTTGCAGCCTGTTTCTATCTGCTTCTCTGTTCTCTGATTGCAGAGGCTCCGACTGAGAGGCCCGAGGCCTGCTTGACCTCCATCTTGTCCTTAACCAGTCCCACATTATACCAACACTCTCAAAACTGGTTCCTTTTGTCGTAGACACTAGCTTTCAGTTAATCTGAAATATGAAGCAATCATTATTCACAGAAATCTTAGTCAAAAATCCTTAAACAAATTTTTAGACTCATCAAACTTGAAAGCCTTTGCAGAAAACATACATAAGGCTAAATTACCAAAATTGTAGTCAGATATTCAGTCACTCCCTTTTCTAAAGGGCCAGAAGAAAAATCAATGTTGTCTAATGGACTACCGGTTTAGAGGTCCTAGTTTGATTCCTGGTCACAAAGGATGTTTGTAACAGATTGTGTATCCACGAAACAAGAGGTGAACTGGTTAGAAACCCGGAGATAGCATCGCATGTATCCAGCATATGTAAAAGAACCAGGGGGCATCAATAAAAGAATAGCTAGGGAATCATACCCGGATTTCCTTGTACCTCATCTGACTTTAACTCAACCTGCGCCTGTCAGGTATGTATATATAATAACACAAGTGTAAATATAACTATAAGTTGATAATCAATCAACTAATCCTGTACAGATATAATGTTCTGCTAGTGATATGAGTGTAGATCTATGACACGGATAAGTCCTTTAAAGTGGAACTCCAGAACAAGCACTGCGATTTTCAAAGTACACGACTAGAAAGAAAGAAAATCTTGACTGGACATTTATTTATCCAGAATACATTCAAGCGATCAGACCTTAAAATATTAATGTCATTTTTACCTCAGTGCGTGGATCATTTATAAAGTTTGACTAGTTCCTAGTTTGCTGACTTAATGATTCATGTCGTCAGTTGTTTGTGTTATTTACGGCAGTTGTCGTTAAACCTAAAAAGAGTTATCTACTTTCTTATCGCTGAATAATGTTTATCTCATTTCTTACAACGCATTTTGTTTTTCTACAAAAGCAAAGCCTAATTCGACGGACCATTTATGAGTTTTGTACGAACCCCTTTTTACGACATAAATAAAAAGAAATGAGACTTCCCCGGCAAGTTCAAACCTGAAAGAGTGATAACAACTTCAATTTATAACAACATTACTGTCGGTATCTTTTGAAGGAATCCCAATAAAAATGCATATCAGTGCTATTTTTTCACATGGTTTCATCATTGCATTTGTTTGGCACAAATCTTTGTGAATGTTGGTAAAGCACAGAAAAACACCAGTTATCCCAATAAACATGGAACCGGACAAACGTCTGTAATATGAATGAATTTTGGAGAATCATAGTTTTTATTTATTAAATAATCTGATTTTATCCTGGATGAATCATACATGGAATATAAGTAAGGGCTTTCGTCTATCACGATGGATCGGTCACAAAGAGACTTGGATGCAAAGGAATTATGTCTAATAGACTGTGGGGTGACTAGTTTACTTGATGTTCCATTGAGAAATCATCTACAGTCTATTAATCTTCACAGTAATTATATAAACAGAATTGAGGGTTTGCAACATTTGAAATTTCTGAAGCACCTAGATTTATCAGCCAATCAGATACGGATAATTGAAGGTCTTGATGGACTGGTGTTTCTGAAAACTCTCAATTTGTCCTGCAACATGTTGAAGACTTTAGATGGTCTGTCAGCACTCAGGTGAGTATGGTTTGTAATCTGTCTTAACTCCTTATCAAACATTAAAATGTTAGACTAGTCCAAATTCAAAGCATTTGCAGACGTCAAATAAAATTATGCTCCAATGATAGTATTTACATCAGAAAGGGTGGAAAACATTGTGGGAAATGTAGAAAATGCTGGTCACAGGCATTTTCTCCATTTTTCCATATTACTTTTGAAACTTCTTACCAAATATGTTAGACTGTTCCAAAATCAAAGCATTTCAAACAACAATTAGAATTATACTCAGTTGATGGGATTTGTATCAAAAAAGGTAAAAAACATTGTGGGAAAAAGAGAAAATGCTGGTTACTAGCATTTTCTCCTTTTCTCACAATGTTTTCTAACGCCTTTTACATCAGGGTCATTAAAACTTGGGACTGTGTGATAAAGTGTTAAACATAAAGTGGAATTTTCTATTATTTGAACAAAAAAATATCAGTTGACTTACCTCATTTGTACAACTTTACAGCCTGTCCTAAAGATGACAAGTGTAAATATTGTACATGATATCAAGTTGGTGATTAATATTTTGCAGCGTATCACAGATTTTTATTTACTGTTTCATCTGTGCTATTTTATATATGTAAATTCACAGTGGCAAAGTGTGAAGTTTACATACAGAAAGTACTTGATGTTGGATGTGGTTGATTTACTTTGTTTTTTTCCTATAGATCATTAGAAAAGCTTAATGTAAGTTACAACCAGATTGAAGACTTGTCAGGGCTGAAGTGTTTGTCAGGATCATTGTACAAACTGTCGCTGGTGGATCTCCATGGAAACAAGCTATCATCTGTTGCTCACATATCTCAGTGTTTGGTCAGACTTGAATCTCTTCGACATTTGATACTTAGTCAAGATGGCTCAGGAAATGTAGTTTGCCATAAACCAGGTAACATATATGATTCATGGTCTCCAGGGGTTTATGTATCTGCAAAAAGTATTCAATCCAGGTCAGTCTGCACAGTTCATGCCGGCAGACCTGTGTTGAAACATTTTGCTCTTGCTCAGTTTCCTGCATGTCAAAGGGCCATTTTACCACAGAATTTAGCCAGCTGTTAGACACAAGGGATTTCATAGATCCCTTGATGGTCATGACTTGTTTGGTATAATGCATTTTGGAGATGCACCTAACTCTCTGTTACAAGAGCATGGCTCATATAGGTAGTGTATGCCTGAAGGTATTGTGTGAATTAGGGATGGAGAATCAGATCAGATTCATAATTGATGATGGAATTGAATCAAATTTATCAAACAAAAATTGCTAAGTAGGTCTACTAAGCCTAGTTGGGTAGGTCAGTGGTTAGCGTTTTTGACTCACGACCTAGTAGTTCTGGGTTTGATACTTGGTTGAGGCAAAATTTCTTTCTGGCATTTTTTTGCCTCTTACCTCTGATTCATGTGGGAAAAGTGGTCAGTAGCTTTGAAAGAAAGTTTTGTACTGGTGTGAGAAAGCCAGGATTATGACCTAAGCTGTTAAAACAACCTTAAACTCCAATGCAATCAACATTCAGTAGATCTGATAAAAAATTCTTTTCAAAGATTCAAAGTATGTAAAGCCTTATGTATCAAGCTAATTTCTTTGGAAGTATCTATTGTTTAGAGAAAAAAATAACCTTCTTTCACAACAATGAGCATTCTGTGTGATATAAAATGATCTCATCTGTAAACCCATTACCAAACATCAAAAAGTTACAAAGCATGCTGATATAACAAAATCAGAAATTTGTTTTTTGACGTGTTGCTATAAATAGCAGTATTACGTAAGAAGTTAAATCATGATCAAATCACCATCTACTGGTAATCACTAACAAATGTTAAAGGAGTAAGGATAGAAAATAGCTAAGGAAAATCTAATATTTTTTTACTGATGTGTTGGGTTAGAAATGTTTTCAAATGTCTTCTGTCCCAGGGTTGATATAAAATTGGGTTGTTTAACTCTTTACCAAACAACAAAATATTAGACCAATCCAAATTGAAAGCATTTGCAGACGACAATTTCAGTGTGACTCAAACTGTGCAATTTTCTCGTGATAGAGTAGAAAAAATTGTGGGAAAAGGAGAAAATGCTGGTTACCAACATTTTCTCCTTTTCCCACAATGTTTTCAAAAGGCTTCTTTCCCAGGGTCGTTAAAAGTCGGGATTGTGTGGTAAAGAGTTAATAAAAGATTAATGCTCTAACTCAGTGCCTACTGAAATGTTCTTGTAACAAGTTAGATTATCAACCTAAATTAAGGTTTGAAACTTTGAATACATGAATTTGATTGAAAACAGTGTGGCAAGAGTAGAAACTGCTTCTTATGGGTACTTTCTTTTGTTGCATTGTTTTCAGAGAGGAAAAAGGTCATCTGCAAGAAGCAATGAGTTAACCCTTAGGCTGCTAGGCGTGACTCACTGACCTTTTGCAGACAATGTAGATCTAGATCAGACTGCACAGAATGTGCGGTCTGATCTTTGATCTACACTGCCCGATACTGTGTTTTCTTTCCGGTAAAATCAAGTTTGAAATTGCAATATTTGGGTTTTTACTTTTGCGTGGAAATTTTCGTTTCATTTATTTAGCAGTTTAAGGATTAATTTTCGATGGCTCTGAATAAAGTACATTTTGATGGCTCAGTTAAACCTTTACCAGACGACAAAATTTTAGCCTTGTTCAAATTGAAAGCATTTTCAGACGACAATTTCAGTGTGGCTCAAATGGTGCAATTTTTATTTGGTAGGGTAGAAAACATTGTGGGAAAAGGAGAAAATGCTGGTTACCAGCATTTTCTCCTTTTCCCACAATGTTTTCGAAAGGCTTCTTTCCCAGGGTCGTTAAAAGGTGGCATTGTACAGTAAAGGGTTAAATCTTTACCAAATAACCCCAAGTTTTAAGGATCCTGGAGGTGAAGGCTGTTAGAAACACTGTTGGAAAGGGAAAAAGTTACTGGTAAACAGCATTTTCTCCTTTCCACACAATGTTTTCTTTCACAGACAAATTCCATTTTTTGAGTCGCATTTGGTATGTCCTCTACAAATTTCTTTCAATATGGTTGAGTCGAAAATTGTGTCGTCTTGTAAAGGGTAAATTTATCTTTGTTTGAATGGTGTATGTAAGAGGGTTTTCAACATTATATGGATTTTATAGCAGGGACCAGTATACCTATCTCTGTGTTCCTAGAGTTTCTTTTACCAGTTTTTTTTTCCACAACATTCTTCCCAAGCCACTGGCTGCTTTCCCATATCACCATCGTCAATACACTGATCAGCAGTGAGAGAGGAAGGAATCCTGTTGTAATGACTATAGCCTTCAGATCAGAAAGAGTACTTTGGTCATCAGTCCTGAGAAAGAAATTGGCCAGGCTGGGGATTCAAACCAGTGACACTCAGGTTTTAAGAGGTGAATTTATCTAGAAAGCACACACCTGTGTTGTATTTCTTGAAGGGGTCCTGCATGGCTCAGTGGTAAAGAATAAGACTCGTACCTAGAGGCCTCAGGTTCGAGTCTCACTGGATCCATTGCGTCTTTCGAGGTAGTTTCCTGGGTCAAGACACTTCACAGCCCAAGTCTAGTACTGGTGGAACCCAGGAAATACATGAGTATGTGAGCTGTTGCTGTGATATAACTGAAATAATGCTGTATTCCTCAAAAGACTCTTGATGAAAATCATAACAGGTCATACAATTTTTTTAGCTCACCTGAGCACAAAGTGCTCATGGTGAGCTATTGTGATCGTGCTGTGTCCGTCGTCCGTCGTGCGGTGTGCGTCGTCCGTCGTCAACTTTTTACCTTGTGTACGCTCTAGAGGCCACATTTTCAGTCCAATCCTCATGAAATGTGGTCAGAATGTTTGTCTTGATAAAATCTCGGACGAGTTCGAAATTGGGTCATGTGGGGTCAAAAACTAGGTCACTAGGTCAAATCTTAGAAAAACCTTGTGTACGCTCTAGAGGCCACATTTTCGGTCAGATACTTGTGAAATTTGGTCAGAATGTTTGTCTTGATAAAATCTCGGACGAGTTTGAAATTGGGTCATGTGGGATCAAAAACTAGGTCACTAGGTCAAATCTTAGAAAAACCTTGTGTATGCTCTAGAGGCCACATTTTCAGTCTGATCCTCATGAAATTTGGTCAGAATGTTTGTCTTGATAAAATCTCGGACAAGTTTGAAATTGGGTCATGTGGGGTCAAAAACTAGGTCACTAGGTCAAATCTTAGAAAAACCTTGTGTACGCTCTAGAGGCCACATTTTCAGTCAGATACTTGTGAAATTTAGTCAGAATGTTTGTCTTGATAAAATCTCGGATGAGTTCGAAATTGGGTCATGTGGGGTATAAAACTAGGTCACTAGGTCAAATCTTAGTAAAACCTTGTATACGCTCTAGAGGCCACATTTTCAGTCCGATCCTCATGAAACTTAGTCAGAATGTTTGTCTTGATAAAATCTCAGACGAGTTTGAAATTGGGTCATGTGGGGTCAAAAACTAGGTCACTAGGTCAAATCTTAGAAAAACCTTGTGTATGCTCTAGAGGCCACATTTTCAGTCCGATCCTCATGAAACTTGGTCAGAATGTTTGTCTTGATAAAATCTCAGACGAGTTCGAAATTGGGTCATGTGGGTCAAAAACTAGGTCACTAGGTCAAATCTTAGAAAAACCTTGTGTACGCTCTAGAGGCCACATTTTCGGTCAGATACTTGTGAAATTTGGTCAGAATGTTTGTCTTGATAAAATCTCGGACGAGTTCGAAATTGGGTCATGTGGGGTCAAAAACTAGGTCACTAGGTCAAATCTTAGAAAAACCTTGTGTACACTCTAGAGGCCACATTTTCAGTCTGATCCTCATGAAATTTGGTCAGAATGTTTGTCTTGATAAAATCTCGGACGAGTTCGAAATTGGGTCATGTGGGGTCAAAAACTAGGTCACTAGGTCAAATCTTAGAAAAACCTTGTGTATGCTCTAGAGGCCACATTTTCAGTCAGATACTTGTGAAATTTGGTCAGAATGTTTGTCTTGATAAAATCTCGGACGAGTTCGAAATTGGGTCATGTGGGGTCAAAAACTAGGTCACTAGGTCAAATCTTAGAAAAACCTTGTGTACGCTCTAGAGGCCACATTTTCAGTCGGATCCTTATGAAACTTGGTCAGAATGTTTGTCGTGATAAAATCTCAGACGAGTTCGAAATTGGGTCATGTGGGTCAAAAACTAGGTCACTAGGTCAAATCTTAGTAAAACCTTGTGTACGCTCTGGAGGCCACATTTTCAGTCAGATACTTGTGAAACTTGGTCAGAATGTTTGTCTTGATGAAATCTCAGATGAGTTCGAAATTGGGTCATGTGGGGTCAAAAACTAGGTCACTAGGTCAAATCTTAGAAAAACCTTGTGTACGCTCTAGAGGCCACATTTTCAGTCCAATCCTCATGAAACTTGGTCGGAATGTTTGTCTTGATAAAATCTCAGACAAGTTTGCAATTGGGTCGTGTGGGGTCAAAAACTAGGTCACTAGGTCAAATCTTAGAAAAACCTTTTGTACACTATAGAGGCCACATTTTCAGTCCAATACTCTGGAAAAATGGTCAGAATGTTTGTCTTGATTATATCTTGAAATAGTACGAAAATGTGCCATGTTGGGCCAAAAGCTAGGTCACCAGGTCAAATCTAAGAAAAACGTTGTGTATGCTCTAGAGGCCATATTTTCTGTCCAGTACTCTTGAAAATTGGTCAGAATGTTTGCCTTGATAATATCTCCGACTAGTTTGAAAATAGGTCATGTCGGGTGAAAAACTAGGTCACTAGGTCAAATCTTAGAAAAACCTTGTGTAAGCTCCAGAAGCCACATTTTCTGTCTGATACTCTTGAAAGTTGGTCAGAATGTTTGTCTCGATGATGTCTCAGTCGAATTTGAAAATGGGTCATGTTGGGTCAAAAACTAGGTCATCCGCTCAAATCTTAGAAAAACCATGTGTACACTGTTGTGGCAACATTTTTTGTTCAATACTCTTTTAAAGTTGCTCAGAATGTTTGCCTTGGTAATATCTTGAATGAGTCTGAAAATGGGTCATGTTGGGTCAAAATCTAGGTCACTAGGTCAGATCTTAGAAAAACCTTGTGTATGCTGTAGAGGCCACATTTTCAGTCCAATACTCTTGAAATTTGGTAAGAATGTTTGTCCTGATGATATCTTGGACCAGTTTGAAAATGTGTCATGTTGGCTGAAAAACTAGGGCACTAGGTCAAATCTTAGAAAAACCTAGTGTACGAATGACTCTCAGAAAGAAGCCTTTTGAAAACACTGTTTGAAAATGAGAAAATGCTAGTATCCAGCATTTTTTCCCTTTTTCACAATGTTTTCTACCCCTTTGAGAGACCAATTCCACAGCTTGATCCACATATTATTTGTTTTATGCAGAAGGTTCAGACTGATGAGTTTAAAATTTTATTGTTTGGTAATACATATATCTCACAAGACGTTGGAAATTGGTTGTGCTTGGTCAAAAGGCTCAGGTGAGCTACTCCAGGGCCATCATGGCCCTCTTGTTTGTTCTATTTAAGGTTATGCAGCAGAGATATTTTCTAGTCTTTCCCAGCTTCGGTATATAGACAACCATGACAGATTTGGTAACATGGTGAAGGAAAAAGAGACAAATATTCCAGGTAAGAGATCCAGCATAAACTTAGGTTTAGATCTTTATCAGACAGCAAAATTTTAGTCTTGTTCACATTGTGGGAAACAAATGAAATGTGGCTCAAATAATGGAATATGTCTTTGAAAGGGTAGGAACACCAGAATTGTTTACTTTTGGCTGCTAGTGCACCTTCAACTGTTAACCAGATTACAAAATCTTAGACCAGTCCAATTTGAAAGATTTGCAGATGACAATGTAAGTGTGGCTCAAATAATGAGATTTGTATTTGATACAGCAGAAAACATTACGGGAAAAGGAGAAAATGCTGGTTACCAGCATTTTCTCCTTTTCCTACAATGTTTTCCAAAGGCCTCCTCCCCAAGGTTGTTGAAAGCCAGGATTGTGTGGTAAAGGGTTAAGGCTATCCTTGCATCAAAAGGAATGAAGATACCACTATTCTATAGAAATGAAAGCATGAAATACATGTAAATGTAAATGAGCTCTACACAGAATGTTACAAGAACAGTCCCGAAGTTAGAATGACATACTGCTGAGCCTCTGTCTGGGATGCACTGTCTTGTCTGTCATTGGAAAAGGATTCCTTCCTGTCTTACACCTGAACATTGTTACAAAGATGTTTGCATGGAAAAGCAGCCAGTCTTTTGGGAAAGTGTTTTGTGAGGTTTAACTCTTTTTCCAAACGACAAAATTTTGCACTTTTCTAAATTCAATACATTTGCAGATGACAAAATAAATATGGATCTGCAGGTAGAAATTGTTCTGGAAAGGGTACAAAATATTTTGGGAAAAAGAGAAAATGCTGATAATCAGCATTTTCTTCTTTTCCCACAATGTTTTCAAAAACTTGCTCAGGGTCATTAACTCTTTACCACACAAGTAAAATGTAGACTCGTCCAAATTTAAAAAATTTGCAGAAAAAAAATTAAATGGAGCTAAAATGGTGAAATTTGTCTTTCATAGCTTAGAAAACATTGTAGGAAAATGAGAAAATGCTGGTTACCAGCATTTTATCCTTTTCCCACAAGGTTTTCAAAAGACTTCCCTTTCAGGGTCGTTAAAGTCGGGATTGTGTGGTAAAGGGTTAAAACTCGGGATTGTGTGGTAAAGAGGTAATGTCACTTAATCTAAGTTCTTGTAGCTTAGTGGTAGTGTGGAGTTTAGTACTAGATAAGTTATCACTTTAACCCTTTCCCAAACGGCAAATTTTGGACTGGTCCAAATTGAAAGAGTTTGCAGACGACAATTTTAAATTTGAAGAAAATGGCAGAAAGTTATCAAAAAGGGTAGAAAACACTGTGGGAAAAGGAGAAATTGCTCATTACGAGCAATTTCTCCTTTTCCCACAGTGTTTTCAAAAGACTTGTACTGCAGACACGTGAAAACCAGTGCTTGTTTGGGAAAGGGTTAAACTTTGATACTGCTTGTGTAGTTTTAAGGATTGAGGGTTGTCATTGTTATTCATAGCTGAAAGACCTAAATGATTCTATTTCAAAGCCAACCTCACACAGGAGACATTTTGTATTCAAGACGTCGCTGCATCTTCTGAGCAGTCCAGTTATGATATACACTGTCATCACTCAGCAGCATCAACTGTAAATGCACTTGATCTTACAAGGATTACTGATTGTGTTTAATGCCATTTTCAACATTATTTTAGTGATATTGCTGTGCACCTATCCATGCTTTCCTGGTTTTTGTGGCATTTGTCGGAGACAATGCCACTGTGAGTTCAATACGGCATTTTGAAAATCATGTATCATATTTTGTGCAAAACCGAAGGAAGTAAACCCAATTAAACTCAATTTTTCTAAGACAAATAAGTGGTTCGATTTCACTCAGATATGAAAATGAAAATAGCACATTGAAATAAATTGGATTAGTTCATGAATTATGGAACTACTTCTTTTTTATCGAAAACAGCTTGATCCGCTATGGTCTTCTATTGGCGTAGTGATACACGCAATCTTTGTTTCCCGACCACCAAATTTCGTGCTTGATCATCCCAAACCAGTTCGTTCCTGGGCCTATTCGCCCCTAGGCTTATTCGAAAGGACTTGTTCGTCCCACAAAATTGCACACTACTCTATTGGATTTTGCATGACTATATAGTAGGCTGACTTTCAAGCGAATATTTTGAAACTATTTCTGCGGTTTATATTTCAAATTATTAATTCCACATAATGGCTCCCTTTACAAATGCCACACCAGTGCTTTCAACACTTTGATTCCTCCACCAATACTTTGCACAATATTCTTCCAAAGCCACTGTCTACTTTTCCACATAATCTTTGAAGTAACAATGATGAGGGATGATGAGAGAGGAATGAATCATGTTGCAATGACTATCATCAATCCTCAGAAAAGAAATTGGCCAAGCTGGGGATTCAAATTAACGACCTTCTGTTCTCAAATCCTTTGCACTATCAGCTGTGCTACCAGGCTTGGCTCTTACAAGGATAAACTATCTGTTTATTTTAAATAGGTATAGATGACTATCTGGAATATTTATTGTCCAATGGGGAGGAACAAGAATCTTTAAAGGTAATTTATGTTTATTCAGCCATGTATTTTCTTTACATTTGATCCATGCTCTGGCAAAAGGGGATTTAATGCATCTCTGCGATTCGCCTTGCCAAGCATCATATAATCATATAATTAGGATCTATGAAATCCATTTTGTCTAACAATGGACTAAACCTAGAGATTGAATTCTCCTTGACATACAGAAAATTGACCAATAGCCAAGGTTTGACCCGGGTCAGCCTGCGCTTACAGCACAGCCTGACACGGGCCAATGCTTTTTGCAGATGCATTCAATCTCCTTCTCACAGAGCATGGCTTATTTCTATATGTGGGGCCCAGATATAATGTTATAAAAATTGACAAAAAACTTTCAACAGTGAGTGCAGTATACCTTGTCTTATTGGCAGCTTCTCCGTAAATCCCTTACTACATAATCTCAAGTTTTAGCAACCCTGAAGTAAAAGACATTTGAAAACATTGCGGGGGGAAAAAGAGTAAATGCGGGTAATGAGCATTTTCTTCTTTTCCCACTATATTTTCTTCCCTCTTTGGTATGAATCTCATCATTTGACTTTTTTTTTGTAGTCTGCAAATGCTTTCGATTTTGACCAGTTTATAATTTGGTTGTTTGTTTGTTAACTCTTTACCAAACGACAAAATTTTAGACTGGTTGAAATTGAAAGCATTTGCAGACGACAAAATAAAAGTGAGTTTAAAATTGAAATTTGTTTTGGGAAGGGTAGAAAACAATGTGGGGAAAAGAGGCTCCTTTCTCAGGGTCATTAAAAGTCAGGATTGTGTGGTAAAGGGTTAAGAGTTAAGCATGCAGCATGTAACCATGACCACACTAACTGTTTGATAGACTATCCAAAGACCAGTACAAATGACTCTAAAGGGACTAACATTTTGAAGAAAAGAACAGTACTATTTATAACAGTATGTAAAACATTCTGGAAGAAGATATAGTCTCTCTTTATCCAGGATTAGTTTTGAAAGCTGCAAGCTGCTGGGACGTGAATGTATTGTAATTTGTAAAGAGCTGATATCTACAAAAATGTTCAACATTTGAGCCATGCTTTGTAAAAAGGGGTTTAGTGGATTCGCAAAAAGAATTAACCCTTGTCAGCCTTTGCAGTCTGCCCAGACTGACATGGGTCGAAACTTTTCGCGATGGGTCAATTTTCTGCATGTCAAAGGACCAGTCTACCTCTGGGTTTAGACAGTTGTTAGACAAAATGGATTTTAGGGATCCATAAATATGCTTGCTTGGTATAGTGCATCACAGAGATGCATTAAACTCACTTTTGCCAGAGCTCATTCTGTTGATTCTCTGTCACTTGGTATTTTAGGACTCTTCTGGACCAGACATTATCACACCAAAAATTGACCAAGCAATGGAGAGATTCCGTCAACGACAGACCTCTTTAAACGTAGATAATCCGCCGTCGTCAACAGATGACAGTGTTATACAGTCTGTGACAGACACAGAGGCTAGCCCTGGCTCCAGAAGAAATGTGTCAAATTTTGCAGTAAGATCAATTTATAAATTTATTTCTTTTTCTATCAAAAGGGGAAGGCAACCACCAAAATATTTTGTCACAGTTATGCCCCTTTTTTCAAATTTTTGAAAAACTTTAACATTTTATAATATCCTATCATTACCGAAGAATTTTCCTTCAAACTTGGACTTGTTGTTAGCTATTAAAAGGGGAACCCATACAACAGGTACAGATTAGAATTTTCACTAAAAGCTACTGCAGCTAAGCATTGACACTTGCATGCAGTGGTCTTGTTACTTTTTGCTGCATCCTTGCTAGAATTTCACCCTGTAGCAGACAATCCTATAATGTGTGGGAGAAAGCCTTTGAAAACATTGTGGGAATCGAAGATATTCTGGTAACCAGCATTTTCTCCTTTTCCAACAATGTTTTCCACCCTTTTAAAGGCAAACCCATTCATTTGAGCCAGACTTCACCCTTTACCACACAATCCTGACTTTTAACAACCCTGGGAAAGAAGCCTTTTGAAAACATTGTGGGAAAAGGAGGAAATCCTGGTAACCAGCATTTTCTCCTTTTCCCACAATGTTTTCTACCTTTCCAAAAACAAATTTAAATTTTTGAGTCACATTTATTTTGTTGTCTGCAAATGCTTTCAATTTGGAAACGTCCAAAATGTTGTCGTTTGGTAAAGAGTTAATCTGTCCTACTAAAAAAGTCAAATAAAACTTTCAAGCTGAATGTAAAAACCCAAATAATGTTATTTCAAACTTATTTTTTTGGAGAAAAAATATCTTCTTATCAGACAGTGCAGATCCAAGATCAGACTGCATGTTCTGTGCAGTCTGATCTTGATCTACACTGTCTGCAAAAGGTCAGTGAGTTGCGATCAGCAGCTTAAGGATTAATGGTGAAGGGCCAAAGATTTTGCTATCTAGTACAGAGTTAATCGGTGACCTGCCCACTAGAAAGCAATGATATCCGAGCATTTCCCGGGATTGCTGCAGGTCATTGTTCAGTGCCCACCAGGGTCATATCAAGGACCATATCAAGGACCATAACAAAGTGATACAGTAAATTTCCTTCACAGAATTCAGGATTGAAGGAAAACGCATTGTAATGAACGGTACTTTATACAATGATGAATTGATGAAACTTAAAGGAGCAAACTGTAAACTGGTTGCCAAGATTTTCTTTTTCCTTTCCACAATGTTTTCAAAGGATCTCCTCCTTAGCATTGTTAAAACGTAGGATTTCGTGGTAAAGGGTTATATTGAACCCTTTACCACACAATCCTGAGATTTAATGAACCTGAAAAGAAGGCCTTCTGAAAACATTGTAGGAAAAGGAGAAAATGCTGATAACCAGCATTTTCTCTTTTCTTACAGTGTTTTCTACTCTATGAAAAACAAATTTTATGTTTTGGTCAACAACTAATTTGTCATCTACAAATACTTGTAATCTGGACAAGGCTAAAATTTTGTGATTTGGTAAAGAGTTAAAAAGCTTGACTGCTAGATATATGAAATTGAAAAAAAAAAAAAAAGATTCTGAGGTCCAAAGGAGAAGTCCTGTATATGCAAATCTGAATTGTTTTTGCAAGATTATAAAGAAAAAAAATATACATTAAATGTGTATGTCAAAGATCAGATTCTTTTTTGTCTGACCTTGATCTACAAGGTTAAAAAAAGCTGCTTTTGGTATTCTTAGAGTTAACAGTGTATGATATAGAGGACAATTGTTTGTTTCTGTGTATGATCAAATTTCTTTCAATTAGTGAAAAGCAAAGGCTATATTTTCATGACTGGCAGAGCCACAAGTGAAAATATGGCCTTCGCTTTTCACGAGATGAAAGACATTTAGATCATACACTGAAACAAAGAATTGTTCTATTTCTTTTATGCTTCTCAGTTTAACCTTTCTTTACACATCTACTTTTTGTTCATTGTGAAAAATATATGCGTTTTACAAGAGAAATGGATCTATTCAGTCAAGTTTGATATGGACTATCTGTAATAATGATGTCATGAGTGATGTTGACTACGTCATTACGTGATGTTCACATGCTAAAAATTCATTCATGATACTATAAATATCTATGGCATTTTCAAAAATATAAATGTTATAACATTCAGTGGTTAATTACAACATTCACCAGTGAATTACAAGGATATAATTCACTGTTAGATTTCTATAAACTACTGAAAAGCATAAAAGAAATAGAGGATATTTGCTTTTTTCGGTGAAAGATCAAAATTTATTTCATCGAGTGAACATCATCGGTAATATTTTCACTTGTGGCACAGTCACGAGTGAAAATATTACTGATGATGTTCGCTCAATGAAATAAATTGCGCCATGAGTGAAAATATTACCAATGATGTTCACGAGATGAAATAAATTTCGATCTTTCACCGAAAAAAACAAATATTCTATTTATTTCATGCTTCTAATGCCTTTTTTTGTCGAGACTTCCATAAAAGTCAGTACAAACTCCCCGTGGTCGGTATTCTCACTGGTTGTACCCGTGTAATATCGAAAAATATTTTCACTGCTATTTCTCGATATCCTACCGGAAAGCATGAAATAAAATTGGAAATTTTTTCTCATGGAAAGAATAACTATGAGTAGAATTTTATGTGTTTATTTTCTAGACTGCCAAAGAAGTTTCTGCAATAAAAGATAAAGAATTTCGTCTTGAGAATCTGGAAAGACAAATTGCAGAATTGATCAACAGAACTAAGGTACCAGCAATATTTAACGGTGTTGAATTAGTGCAATATATAAGTCATGCTTTGTAAAAAAGGGTTTTGAATACATCTGCTAAAGGTATCAACCAGTCAGCGTGAACAGTCTGCGCAGGCTGACCTGGGTAGAAACGTTTTGCAATTGAAGACTTATGTGAAGACTTGTTTGGTATGATGGATCACGAAGATGCATTAAAGATCTTTTTGCCAGAATGCTGCTCGTATTTATATGTATTTTCCACCGAAAATTAGAACATCAAGTGTTGGGTTGTTTGGTAAGGGGGAAAAAGTATTCCAGTTTAAAAGGCTACATCGGCAAGATTGTGAAGAGCCAAGATCTTGAACTACCAGCATTTCCTCCTCCTTTGCATGATGCAGTAAGATACTATGTATTCCCGACTTTCTGGAAAAAAAAAAAACCCTAGTCCTTGTAAAGTATGTTTTTACTTTCTACACTTACAGGCATATATCTGTATCATAAATGTTGGATATCACATGTATAATACTATTCAGGCTTACAGATGCAAATTTCTATTTAGGCTGTTAGATTTATATTTTTGTACAGGCTTTATATCTATTCAGTTTATATCTATTCAGTCTGTATTTCTACTCAGGCTGTCTATATCTATTCAGGCTGTTAGATCTGTATTTCTACTCAGGCTGTCTATTTCTATTCAGGCTATCCCAACAAGTACTGAAAGTACTGGTATAACTAACAGTTCAGAACAAAACAGTGGTGAAGATTTAATTAGACAGACTCCAGAACGAGGTAAGGTTACAGTCAAAGTATTTGCAGTAATTTGCATTGAACACAATAGTTCAAATGAATGAATGAATGAATGTTGTTTTATGGCCCATCGACAGCTTTGGTCATTTAGCGCGCATATCTGTGTTGAAGGAATGAGTATGGCAGAATTTTTGAGCTAAAAAGATTTGAGACATGCTGACAGTAAAAGAGCTGAATTAAGAAGGATTATGTGTGATCTTAGTATGCATAAAAGATATAGTTGAGCAACAGGGCAATCCCTATCAACTCAAAAAAGTTTTGAATGATTAACTCTTTCGGTGCCAAATAAACAAACTCGGCTTCTTTTGATGGCTATAAATAAAATCCACTGAGTCTCCGGAAGATTTTTATCATATAGGCTTGACCAAACAAGCGGAAGGTATAGATCAAAGATCAGACTGTACGTTTTGTGCAGTCTGATCTTGATCTGTGCCGTCCTTAAAAGTCCCTGTTTTTGCCTATGGCGCTGAAAGGGTTAAAAAGATTTGTACAGTCTTAAATTGATAATAAAGAAGTCTTTAAATGAAGAAAGGTTATGTGTAAGTTTTAATGTGCATAAAATATAATATTGAGTGGCACACAATAGTATACTGAACCAAGATAAAAATGCTGGGTTCATAAATGTGCAACCATTATTATCCCCTATCCTGCTAAATAATTTAAAAGAAACTTTCAATCCGGGAGTTAAAACCCAAATAATGCAATTATAAACCTATTTTTTGGACAAAAATATTGTGGATCCAAGATCAGACTGTATGTTCTGTACAGTTTGATCTTGATCTACACTGTCCGCAAAAGGTCAGGGAGTCACGTTTAGCAGCCTAAGGGTTAAATGCTGTGGCCTAAAATGGTGAAAATCGGTCATACAACTGTCAAGGTCACTGTGTAATTACCATGGTATCTGATTTTGCTCAGCAGCCTGATTTACCATAGAAAGTGTAAAACAGCAAAAATCACATGCAGTTTAATGATAATTTATGTTGCTCAACAGGTTTGGTAATACCTCTCAATATTCTTAGGACATATCATCACTTTCAACTTTTTAACTCTTTACCAGACGACAAAATTTTAGACTTGTCCAAATTGAAAGCATTTCCAGACAATGAAAAAAATGTTACTCAAAGGTAAAAATTTGTTTTTGTTTTTGGAAGGGTATAAAACATTGTGGGAAAAGGAGAAAATGCTGGTTACCAGCATTTTCTCCTTTTCCCACAATGTTTTCAAAAGGCTTTTTCTTTAAGGCCATTAAAACTCATCATTGTGTGGTAAAGGGTTAAAGTTAAATCTAACCATTGGCTATCATGGTACAGCTGACCCTAGTAGAGAGGGGTCAAGTTATTGTACTGGTATTGGAAGGTCAACAGCAACCACAGATCACAAGACAATTTGGTGTGAATGTTTCATAGAACAACTTGTTGGGCATCTGAGGGAAACTAGAAGCATTGGTTACCAGTATTTTCTCCTTTTCCCACTATGTTTTCAAAGGCCTTTTTCCTCAGGGTGGTTTAAACTCGGGATTGTATAGTAAAGGGTTAGGTGACTGTTGGCAGTGACAGATTGAAAATGCCCGTACTAACTTTGGTAGTTTTAGGTGGACCGTATACATCAAGATCAGACTGCATAGAAAGATTGGTCTGATTTTTTATCGCCACTATTTTATGAGATACTGTGATTGAATCAGCTTTGAAGTGGATCTGTTTGTTTTTACTCAACAATTCTATGTTCTAACGACCCAAAGAAAAAAGGCCTTTGAAAACATTGTGGTAAAAGAAGAAAATGATAGTAACCTACATTTTCTAATTTTCTCTCAGTGTTTTTTATCCTTTAATGGACAGATCTCATCATTGTAGCCAAATTTTATTTCTTACCTTCAAATGCCTTTCAGTTTGGAAAAGTCTGAAGTTTTATTGTGCGTAAAATAGTTAACCCTTTACCACGCAATCTAGAGGTCCACAACTACTCAGCAAGTAAGCTTTTGGAAACACTGTGGGAAAAGGAGAAAATGCTGTTTATCAGCATCTCCCTTTTCCACAATGTTTTCTACTCTGTTAAAGGCAATCTTTATTATTCAAGCCCCTTTGATTTCACATCTGTAAATGCTTTGAATTTGAATGAGTCTAAAATTTTGTGGATCGGTAAAAAGTTATGTTAACAAAAGGGAGGCAATCATCTACATCTGGTATGTAATTATACACAGACTTGTATCCCATGGAACTTTTCCTTCATTTAGAAATGAGCCATTCTCTGTGACAAGGAGGTTTAAAGCAATTGCAAAAGGTATCAACCCATGTCAGCTTGCGCAGTCTGCACAGGTTGACATGGGTCAAAACTATTTCCTTTTTGTAAACTTTCTGCATGACCAGGGACTAGTCTACCTCATGATTTAGCCAGTTATTAGACAAAATGGATTTCATAGATACATAATTCTGTGATGAGTTACCTGGTATACTGCATCACAGAGATACATTAACCCTTTATCACACAATCACGACTTTTAATGACCCTGAGAAAGAAGCCTTTTGAAAACATTGTGGGAAAAGGAGAAAATGCTGGTAACCAGCATTTTCTCCTTTTCCCACAATGTTTTCTACCTTTCCTAAAACAAATTTCATTTTTTGGGTCACATTTAATTTGTCGTCTGCAATTGCTTTCAGTTTGAACCAGTCTAAAATTTTGTCGTTTGGTAAAGAGTTAAACCTGATTTTGCCAGATTGTCACTCAAATTCTTTAACCCTAAATATAACAACAACTTCCCGGAAAACTTTAATTATTTTCATTAGGTTTATGCTGCAGATTTGTTCAAATATGTCTACCAGAGAGATATTAAATGTTTTAACTCCTAAAGCCATGAGTTTAAAGTTATATCAGTTTACCACAAGATATTAAATGTCTTACAAATCATATGAAAAACATTGTAGTGCAAAGAGCTATTTGTTATAAATATGAGCCATGCTCTGGTAAAAAGGGGGCTTAATGCATGTCTATGCTGCATTATACCAGGCAAGCCATCACATAAGTTTGGATACACAGAGTCCCCTTATTTTTAATAATCAACTTAATCACGAGATAAACTGATCCATGGACATATTGTAGAAAATTGACCAATAGCTTAAAGTTTCGGCTCGGGTCAACCTTCGTAGACTGTGCAGGCTGACTTGGGTTGATACTTTTCTCAGATGCATTAAGCCCCTTTTTCACAGAGCATGACTCATGTTTTGAAGAGCTGTATTAATTTTGGCAAAAAGTATTTTCGTATTGTTATGTGACAAGTAGAAAAAAATAATGTACTTCGGGTTTCCTCTTCATAGATATAGGTCGGACAAATTTCTAGACCTGTCCGTGTTAACCTTTTACCAAATGACAAAATTTTAGACTCGTCTAAATTGAAAGCATTCGCAGACGAAAAATTAGATGTAACTCGAAATATGAAATCTGTCGATCATAGTATTTGACAGTGTGGCTTGGTTTGAATTATCCAAAAATTCCCAAAAATTTAATGATTGCTTTGGGAAATCTGCCATGAAAGAAAGTGAACTGCTTGGACTAGATGTAGCTTATTTGATAGGACCTTCCATTTAACTCTTTACCAGACGACAAAATTTTAGACTGGTCTAAACTGAAAGCATTTGCAGATGACAAATGAAATGTTGCTCAAAAATTGAAATTTTTTATATGGGAAGGGTAGAAAACATTGTGCGAAAAGGAGAAAATGCTGGTTACCAGCATTTTCTCCTTTTCCTAAAATGTTTTCAAATGGCATTTTCTACAGGGTCATTAAAAGTCGTATTGTGTGGTAAAGGGTTAACCCTTTACCACATAATCCCGACTTTCAACAACTGTTAAAAAATAAGCTTTTGAAAACATTGTGGGAAAGTGAGAACCAGCTGGTTACCAGCATTTTCTTCTTTTCCCACATTGTTTTCTACCAATTTAGAGGAAAAAAAGTAAAGTTTTGAGCTACATTGAAATTGTCCACTGCAAATGCTTTCAATTAGGATGAGTATAAAAAATTTGTCATTTGGTAAAGAGTTGAAGGGTGAAAAATATTTTGGGAAAAAGAGAACATTTTCATCTCCAGCATTTTCTTCTTTTCCAGTGTGCTTTCAAAAGGCGTTTTTTCCCGAAGTTGTCAGTCTGGGAATCATTTCAAACCTTTCCCAAACAGTCCTGAGTTTAAATGACTCTGACAGAGAAGGCTTTGGACAACATTATGGGAAAAGGAGAAAATGCTGGTAACTAGCATTTTCTCCTTTTCCCACAATATTTTGTGTCCTTTCACTCACAAATTTCATCATTTGAGCAACAGACAGTTTGTAGTCTGCGAACTCTTCGAAATTGGACAAAACTACAATTTTGTCCTTTGGTAAAGGGTTAACCCTTTCCCGTACAATGCCACCTTTTAACGCCTCTGGGAAAGAAGCCTTTTGAAAACATGGGAAAAGGAGAAAATGCTGGTAACCAGCATTTTCTCCTTTTCCAACAATGTTTTCTACCCTATCAAAGAAAAATTGCACCATTCGAGCCACAAGGAAATTGTCGTCTGCACATGCTTTCAATTTGGACAGTTCTAAAATTTTGTCGTCTGGTAAAGGGTTAAGTAATTACCTCCCGCAGACAACTTTTCTTGTTTGTCATGCAGCAGACAACTTTTGAAAACAGGGTGACAGAAGAGAAATTGCTTATCAAGAGCTGTTAGTCCCTTGGAATGATGTTTAATGTTTTCAATGTATTAATGTATAAAACCTGAATTCCTATTGAATATTCATATCTTAAAGAATACTTTCGGAGTTGTCTGCTTCATTTTTGTCTTGGGATCGATTAACCCTTTACCAAACAATCTCATGTTTTAATGAGCGTAAGGAAAAAGACTTAAAAACATTGTGGAAGAAGGAGAAAATGCTGGTAACAAGCATTTTAGGACAGATGTCATTTAGGCCATATTTAAATTGTCGTTTGCAGATGCATTTAACTTGGACAGGTCTACATTTTTGTCATGTGGGAAAGTGTGAACTCTTTACCAGATGATGAAATTTTAGACATTTGATTTAAAAGCATTTGCAGATGGCAATTTAAATGTGGCTCAAATTAGATTTTTTTTTTTCTGTGAAACAATAGAAAATAGTTGGAAAAAGAGAAAAGCTGGTTACCAGCATTTTTTTGTTTTTCCTCTGTGTTTTTAGGTCACCTGAGCACAACGTGCTCAAGGGGAGCTTTTAGGATCACCCGTTGTCCGTCGTTTGTCGTGCGTCATGCGTCTGTGTGTCCTTCGTTGTGCGTCGTCAACTATTCTTTAAACATCATCTCCTCCTAAACCACTAGACCAATTTGGACCAAACTTGGCAGGAATGTTCCTTGGGAGGTCCTCTTTAAAATTTGTTTACAAAATTTGATTCAATAAAAAACTCTGGTTGCCATGGCAACGAAATGGAATTTTCTAAGAAATTCTTTAAAAATCTCCTCTGAAACCACAGGTCAGATTTTGAAATAATTTCACAGGAATGTTCCTTGGGTGACCCTTTTCAAAAAGTGTTCGCAAAATTTTGATCTGTCAAAAAACATGGCTCTGGTGAATGGGGGCTACTTGCACTATACAGATACGAAGAAATTCTTAAAAATTCTTCTTGTCTGAAACCGCAGGTCAGATTTTAAAATAATTTCACAGAAATGTTCCTTGGGTGACCCTTTCCAAAAATTGTTCGCGAAATTTTGATCCATCAAAAAACATGGCTCTGGTGAATGGGGGCTACTTGCACTATATGGAAATGAAGAAATTCTTAAAAATTCTTCTTCTCTGAAACGGCAGGTTAGATTTTGAAATAATTTCACAGGAATGTTCCTTGGGTGACCCTTTTCAAAAACTGTTCGCGTAATTTTGATTTGTCGAAAAACATGGCTCTGTTGAATGGGGGCTACTTGCACTATATGGCCATGAAGAAATTCTTAAAAATTCTTCTTCTCTGGAACCGCAGGTCAGATTTTGAAATAATTTCACAGGAATGTTCCTTGGGTGACCCTTTTCAAAAATTGTTCGCGAAATTTTGATTTGTTGAAAAACATGGCTCTGGTGAATTGGGGCTACTTGCACTATACGGATATGAAGAAATTCTTAATAATTCTTCTTCTCTGAAACGGCAGGTCAGATTCTGAAATAATTTCACAGGGATGTTCCTTGGGTGACTCTTTTCAAAAGTGTTCGCGAAATTTTGATCCGTCAAGAAACATGGCACTGGTGAATGGGGGTTACATGCACTACACGGAAATGAAGAAATTCTTAAAAATTCTTCTTCTCTGAAACCGCTGGTCAGATTTAGAAATAATTTCACAGAGATGTTCCTTGGGTGACCCTTTTCAAAAATTGTTTGGGTAATTTTGATTTGTCGAAAAACATGGCTCTGGTGAATGGGGGCTACTTGCACTATATGGCCATGAAGAAGTTCTTAAAAATTCTTCTTCTCTGGAACCGCTGGTCAGATTTTGAAATAATTTCACAGGAATGTTCCTTGGGTGACTCTTTTTTAAAAATTGTTCGCGAAATTTTGATTTGTTGAAAAACATGGCTCTGGTGACTGGGGGGCTACATGCACTATACAGATATGAAGAAATTCTTAAAAATTCTTCTTGTCTGAAATGGCTGGTCAGATTTTGAAATAATTTCACAGAGATGTTCCTTAGGTGACTCTTTTCAAAAAGTGTTCACCAAATTTTGATCCGTCAAGAAATATGGCTCTGGTGAATGGGGTCTACTTGCACTATACGGAAATGAAGAAATTCTTAAAAATTCTTCTTCTCTGAAACGGCTGGTCAGATTCTGAAATAATTTCACAGAAATGTTCCTTGGGTGACCCTTTTCAAACATGTTTGCAAAATTTTGATCCGTCAAGAAACATGGCTCTGGTGACTGGGGGCTACTTGCACTATACACACATGAAGAAATTCTTAAAAATTCTTCTTCTCTGAAACGGCTGGTCAGATTTTTAAATAATTTCACAGAAATGTTCCTTGGGTGACTCTTTTCAAAAATTGTTCGCAAAATTGTGATCTGTCAAGAAACATGGCTCTGGTGGTGGGGGCTATTTGCACCATAGGGACATGAAGAGGAATTTCTTAATTCTTCTTCTCTGGAATGGCTGGTCAGATTTTGAAATAATTTCACAGAAATGTTCCTAGGGTGACCTTTTTTAAAAATTGTTAGGGTAATTTTTATCCGTCGCAAAACAACAGCCAATTGTTGGCACCTGCATGTGGTGCTCTTTCTTGACTTATGTTTTTTAGCTCACTTGAGCACAAAGTGCTCATGGTGAGCTGTTGTGATCGTGCTGTGTCTGGCGTCCGTCGTGCGGCGTGCATCTTCTGTCATCAACTTTTTACCTTGTGTACACTATAGAGGCCACATTTTTGGTCCAGTCCTCATGAAACTTGGTCAGAATGTTTGTCTTGATAAAATCTGGGACGAGTTCGGAATTGGATCATGTGGGGTCAAAAACTAGGTCACTAGGTCAAATCTTAGAAAAACCTTGTGTGCGCTGCAGTCTCGGTGACCCTGGAGTGAAATTTTGCCTATTGACTCAGGTGAGCGATCCAGGGCCATCATGGCCCTCTTGTTCATAAGTGTTCTTCCTGAGGATTGTGATAATACAAGATTGTGTTGTAAAGGATTATATCAGCCATGCTTTGTGAAAAGGGGGCTTAATGCTTTAAGCTGAAAGTATTGATCCAGATCAGCCTGCCTAGACTGCATAGGCTGACCTGGGCCGAAACTTTTTGCTAACAGTCATTTCTCTGTATGTCCAAAGACCGTTCTACCTCAAGATTAAAATGTTAAAAAAGTGGCTATTATGGACCCATATTTATATAATGGCCTACTTGCTATAATGCATCAGAGAAATGTATTAACCCTTTCCCAAACAAGCCCTGGTCTTCACGTGTCTGCAGTACAAGTCTTTTGAAAACACTATGGGAAAAGGAGAAGTTGCTCGTTACGAGCAATTTCTCCTTTTCCCACAGTGTTTTCTACCCTTTTTGAGACCTTTCTGCCATTTTCATCAAATTTAAAATTGTCGTCTGCAAACTCTTTCAGTTTGGACCAGTCCAAAATTTGTCGTTTGGGAAAGGGTTAAGTCCCCTTTTGCCAGACCATGGCCAATATGTAGAGTAATAAGATATATAGGATCTGACATAAGATGGCATTTGAGAAAGAATTCCATGAACAAGTTTGAAAAGATTGTATTAACCCTTTCCCAAACGACAAATTTTGGACTGGTCCAAATTGAAAGAGTTTGCAGACGACAATTTTAAATTTGATGAAAATGGCAGAAAGTTATCAAATTGGGTAGAAAACACTGTGGGAAAAGGAGAAATTGCTCGTTACGAGCAATTTCTCCTTTTCCCACAGTGTTTTCAAAAGACCTGTACTGCAGACACATGAAAACCAGGGCTTGTTTGGGAAAGGGTTAAGCAGAGCCTTTGACTGGTACAAGTTTTGTTTTCTTTCATTCAGAAACCTGTGAAGAAGAATGGTCTAAAAATAGCATGTGGGGGTGGTTGCTCACCCTTTCTCTTATAGCTTGCTTTAGATTCTTCTAAATTGAAGGCATATACAGACGAAAATGAGGTAAAGTTCTCTGATGTGGTGGAAAACAATTTGGCTTGAGGAAAAATTGCTTGTCACAAGCAATTTTTCCTTTTCCAAGACTGTTTTTCAAAATGTGTCCTTTCTGAAGACACACTAAAACACTGGTTTGTTTGTTAGAGGCTTAATCCTTTACCATACAATCCAGGTTTTTTAACTCTTTACCTAACAACAGAATTTTAGATTTCCAATTTCCAAATTGAAAGCAGTCTAGTACTGGTGAAACCCAGGAAATACATGAATATGTGAGCTGTTGCCGCGATATGACTGACATAATGTTGAAAGGGGCGTAAAACACCATTCAATCAATCAATCAACCAGATTGAAAGCATTTGCAGACGACAAGTTAAAGGTGTCTCAGATGACGAAACTTGTCCTTGTTAGAATAGAAAACATTGTGGGAAAAGGAGAAAATGCTGGTTACCGGCATTTTCTCCTTTTCCCACATTGTTTTGAAAAGGCATCTTCCAAAAGGTCAGTAAAAGTCGGGATTGTGTGGTAAAGAGTTAATGTCTCTCTGTAATAATGCATTTGAAAACCTTGTGGGAAAAGGGGAAAATGCAGGTAATCAGTATTTTCTTCTTTTTTCCATAATGTTTTCTAACCTTGTTAGATAATATTTTCATTAAGCCACATTTAGTGTGGCATATTGAAATGCTTTCAATTTGGACATGTCTCAATTATTTTCCATCTGGTAAAGAGTTAATCCTTTGTCAAACAGTCCTTTGTTAAATGACTGAGGATGAAGGCCTTTGAAAACAGTGTGGAAAAGGAAGAAAATGCTGGTAACCAAGTTTTTTTCCTTTTTCTATTACGTTTTCTTTCCAGAATTCTACGTTTGAGTCAAATTTAATTTGCTGTCTGCAAATGCTATAAATTTGGACAGGTCTAAGATTTTGTCATATGGTAAAGGGCTAACCCTGTATCACACAATCCCGAGTTTTAGCAACTCTAAGGGAGAAGCCTTTTAGAAAACACTGTGGGTAAAGGGGAAAATGGTGGTAACCAGCATTTTCTCCTTTTCCCAAAATGTTTTCTACCCTTCCAAAGGCTTATTCTTTTTTTGAATAATGATTTTGTCGTCTGCAAAAGCTTCCAAGTTAGCCAAGTGTAAAATTTTATTGTTTGGTAAAGGGTCAATGCTTTAACTCTTTACCACACAATCCTGACTTTTAACGACTCTGGGTAAGAAGCCTTTTGAAAACATTGCAGGAAAAGGAGAAAAGCAAAGCATTTTCTCCTTTTCCCACAATGTTTTGTACCCTTCCCAAAACAAATTTTATTTCTTGAGTCAAATTTATTTTGCTGTCTGCAAATTCTATCAATTTGGACAAGTCTAAAATTTTGTTGTTTGGTAAAGAGTTAATGCAGTAAAGAAAATCTGATCATAGAGGACAGAATATATAGAAGAAATTGGCAGTATGATGCTGTTGGTGAGTTTCTTTCTACGCAGTACAGATTAATTTGATTGGCTAATGACATGCTAGTTGTCAGTCTGGGAATTATTTGCTGAGATAGGATACAAATATCCTTAGAATTGCTATTCCATTTCAGGTTCCAATGAATATGCACTCAGTTAACTTGCATATACTGCGTACTTGTATAGTTCTTGTTCATGCTCAGGATTCACTCTCTTCAACTCTTTACCAAATGACAAAACTTTATAGTTTGAAATGTTGAAATTGAAGGCATTTGCAGACAACAAATTAAATGAAGCTAAAATAATGAGAATTGTCTCTGAAACATTGTGGGAGAGGAGAAATTGCTGGTCAGCCAAAAGCTTTTTCCGTAGGGTTGGTAAAAGTTGGGATTGTATTGTGGATATAGCCTTTGTTAATGCTCAGAGTTCAGTCTTTAACTCTGTACTAGACCTCATATTTTAGACTGGTCCAATTCAAAGCATTTATAGACAGTGAATTAAATATGACTGAAATGATTAAAAACATTTTGGGGAAATAGGAGAAAATACTGCTTACCAGTATTTTCTTCAATTTCCCACATTGATCTCTATTTGTTTTGACCGTATTACAGGCCTGGTACATTTTTCAAAATTAAAGCTCCTTGTATTACAATTTTTCAACCCATAAAACTTGCAACACTTACAACTTTCTTGAGGTATTCATAGTTTAATTTTTTTTTTCATGGGCAAATATATGACTTAAGCTGTTAATGTGTAACAAAGCACCATTCATTCGTTGGTTGGTTGGTTGGTTGGTTCCTTCCTTCCTTCCTTCCTTCCACCCTTCATTCATTCATTCATTCATTCATTTGATGTGCCATTCAGTAAATGGTTATTAATATATGAAGTCCAAAACATTGCGCCTTTTCCCATAATGTTTTCAACCCTTCCATAGACAAGTCCCATAATGTAAGCCACATGCCATGTGACATCTGGAAATCAATGTTTTTATAATAATAACGAGTATTAAATTTGTCATCTGATAAAGAGTTATGTGTTATGAAGACATTGTTTCCTTTTTCCACCATGTTTTCAACCCTTTTATTAGCTCACCTTAGCACAACGTGCTAAAGGTGAGCTATTGTGATCGCCCTATGTCCGGCGTCCGTCGTCCGTTGTCCGTCAACAATTTCTTTAAACATCTTCTTCTCCTAAACCACTGGGCCAATCTTCATGAAACTTGGCAGGGATGTTCCTTGGGTGAAGCTCTACCAAACTTGTTCAAAGAATTGAATTCCACCCACAACTCTGGTTGCCATGGCAACAAAAAGGAAAAAAAAGCAAAATCTTTGAAAATCTTCTTCTCTGAAACTAGAAGGCGCAGAGCTTTGATATTTGGTATGTAGCATCTCCTAGTGGACCTCTACCAAGTTTGTTCATTTGATGCCCCTGGGGTCAAAACTGGCCCCGCCCCGAGGGTCACAAGTTTGAGCATAGTAACAAAAAAGGAAAACTTTAAAAATCTTCTTCTCTGAAACTTGAAGGTGTAGAGCTTTGATATTTGGTATGTAGCATCTCCTAGTGGACCTCTACCAAGTTTGTTCATATGATGCCCCTGGGGTCAAAACTGGCCCCGCCCCGGGGGTCACAAGTTCGAAGATAGGAACAAAGAAGGAAAACTTTAAAAATCTTCTTCTGTAAAACTAGAAGGCATAGAGCTTTGATATTTGGCATGAAGCATCTCCTAGTGGACCTCTACCAAGTTTGTTCATATGATGCCCTTGGGGTCAAAACTGGCCCTGCCCCGGGGGTCACAAGTTCAAAGATAGGAACAAAGAGGGGAAACTTTAAAAATCATCTTCTCTGAAACTGGAAGGCGTAGAGTTTTGATATTTGGTATGTAGCATTGCCTAGTGGACCTCTACCAAGTTTGTTCATATGATGCCCCTAGGGTCAAAACTGGCCCCACCCCGGTGGTCACAAGTTTGAGCATAGTAACAAAGAAGGAAAACTTTAAAAATCTTCTTCTCTGAAACTTGAAGGCGTAGAGCTTTGATATTTGGCATGTAGCATCTCCTACTGGACCTCTACCAAGTTTGTTCATATGATGCCCCTGGGGTCAAAACTGGCCCCGCCCTGGGGGTCACAAGTTCGAAGATAGGAACAAAGAAGGAAAACTTTAAAAATCTTCTTCTGTAAAACTAGAAGGCATAGAGCTTTGATATTTGGCATGAAGCATCTCCTAGTGGACCTCCACCAAGTTTGTTCATATGATGCCCTTGGGGTCAAAACTGGCCCTGCCCCGGGGGTCACAAGTTCAAAGATAGGTACAAAGAGGGGAAACTTTAAAAGTCATCTTCTCTGGAACTGGAAGGCGTAGAGCTTTGATATTTGGTATGTAGCATTGCCTAGTGGACCTCTACCAAGCTTGTTCATATGATGCCCCTGGTCAAAACTGGCCCCACCCCGGGGGTCACAAGTTTGAGCATAGTAACAAAGAAGGAAAACTTTAAAAATCTTCTTCTCTGAAACTTGAAGGCGTAGAGCTTTGATATTTGGTATGTAGCATCTCCTAGTGGACCTCTACCAAGTTTGTTCATATGATGCCCCTGGGGTCAAAACTGGCCCCGCCCTGGGGGTCACAAGTTCGAAGATAGGAACAAAGAAGGAAAACTTTAAAAATCTTCTTCTGTAAAACTAGAAGGCATAGAGCTTTGATATTTGGTATGTAGCATCGCCTAGTAGACCTCTACTAAGTTTGTTCATATGATGCCCTTGGGGTCAAAATTGGCCCTGCCCCGGGGGTCACAAGTTTTTAAACATAGGAACAAAGAAGGAAAACTTAAATTTTTTTTTCTCTTAAATGGGAAGGCATAGAGCTTTGATATTTGGTATGTAGCATCTCCTGGTAGAGTTGTACCAAGTTTGTTCCAAGGATGCTGCTTGGGTCAAAACTGGCCCAGCCCCTTGGGTCATAAGTTCGAACATTGGAACAAAGCAGGAAAACTTTAAAATTCTTCTTTTCTGAAACCGAAAGGTGTGGAGCTTTGATATTTGGTATGTTGCATCTCAGAGTGGACCTCTACCATGTTTGTTCATATGATGCCCCTGGGTCAAAACTGGCCCCGCCCCGGGGGTCACAAGTTCGAAGATAGGAACAAAGAAGGAAAACTTTAAATTTCTTTTTCTCTTAAACGGGAAGGTGTAGAGCTTTGATATTTGGTATGTAGCATTTCCTAGTGGACCTCTACCAAGTTTGTTCATATGATGCCCCTGGGTCAAAACTGGCCCAGCCCCGGGGGTCACAAGTTCGAAGATAGGACCAAAGAAGGAAAGCTTTAAAATTCTGCTTTAAAACTGGAAGGCGTAGAGCTTTAATATTTGGTATGTAGTGATTCTCTTCTAAGTTTGTTTGCCCATCTAAGCGCAACAAGTTCATTGAGTTCAACATTGGGTCATCTTGGGTCATAAACTAGGTCACTAGGTCAAATTAAAGAAATACCTTGTTGGCACTCTCGAGGCCACATTATTTGCTCAATTGCCTTGAAAATTAGTTAGAAAGTTTGTCTTTATAAAGTCTCACATAAGATTTCGGTCAACTTGGATCATAAACTAGTTCACTGGGTCAAATTAAAGAAATACCTTGTTTGCACTCTGGAGGCCACATTTATTGCTCAAATGACCTGAAATTTGGCCAGAATGTTTGTCTTGATGAAATACCACATGATTTTGAATTTGGGTCACCTGGAACCATAAACTAGGTCACTAGGTCAAAGTAAAGAAATACCATGTGTGCACTATAGAGGCCACATTCTTTGCTTAATTGCCTTGAAAATTGGTCAGAATGTTTGTCTTTGTAAAATCTCACATGAGTCTGAATTTGGGTCAACTGGGGTCATAAACTAGGTCACTTGGTCAAATTAAAGAAATAGCTAGTGGGCACTCTAGAGGCCACATTTATTATTCATTTGATTTGAAAATTGGTTAAAATGTTTCTTTTGATATAGTCAAAGACCAGTTATATGAGTTTGAAATTGCATCACCTGCGGTCAAAAACTAGGTCACATGGTCAAATTAAAGAAAAACCTTAAAGGCACTCTACTAAGGTGAGCGACCCAAGGCCATCATGACCCTCTTGTTGATAAATCCTATCATCCAAGTCACATTTTACATGACATTTGCTAATCAGTGTTTTATTATTGATGAGTCTTAACCCTTAAGCAGCTAAGCGTGACTCACTGACCTTTTGAGGACAGTGTAGATCAAGATCAGATTGCACAGAACATGCAGTCTGATCTTGGATCTACACTATCCAATAAGGAGATATGTATCTACAAAAAATAAGTTTGAAATAACATTATTTGGGTTTTTACTATCGGCTTGAAAGTTCTGTTTATTTAGCAGGATAACCCTTTACCACATAATCACAAGTTTTAACAACCCAAAGAAATAGGCCTTTTTGAAAACATTGTGGGAAAATGAGAAAATGCTGGTAACCAGCATTTTCTCATTTTCCCACAATGTTTTCTACCCTTTCAGAGACAAATCCAATCATTTTTAATTTGTCGTCTGCAAATGATTTTTAGTATGAACAAGTCTAAAATTTTGACATCTGGTAAAGGGTTAAGGGTCAAAGTTTATCATGAGGTAAAGAGTCTACTAAGCATTGTTTGCTGCAGGGAGGTGAAAAGTTGCTTTTTTTGTGGTATTAACCCTTTACCGCTCAATGTCGCCTTTTGACGCCCCTGGGAAAGAAGCCTTTTGAAAACATTGTGGGAAAAGGAGAAAATGCTGGTTACCCTATCAAAGAAAAGTTGCATCATTTGAGCCACACTGAAATTGTCGTCAGCAAATGCTTTCAGTTTGGACAAGGCCAAAATTTTGTCATCTGGTAAAGGGTTAAGTAAAATTAGCAGGTTATTGGCCTATCCTTTTGTCAGAAGAGAGGGAAATGAAAATGTATAGGTCAGTGGACAAGATCAGATAAGCTGGCATGCAGCATGTCATTTGGGTCTTATTATCAGTAATTATTCCTTTTAGGTTTTACTGTTACCTTAGAAAGAACAAATTTATCACTTCTGGGACATACACTGGAAAAGATAATGTGACAAAAGAATTGAGCCATGCTCTGTGAAAAGGGGGCTTAATGGATCTGCAAAAAGCATCGACCCAGGTCAGCCTGCGCAGTCTGCACAGGCTGACCTGGACATAAACTTTTTGCTTTTGGTCAATTTTCTGCATGTCAAAGGACCAGCGTACCTTATGATTCAGTCGGTTGTTGGAGGAAATGGATTTTATGGATCCATAATTACATGATAACTTGCTTGGTATCATGGATCACGGAGATGCATTAACCCTTTCCCAAACGATGAATTTTGGACTGGTCCAAATTCAAAGAGTTGGCAGATGACAATTTTAAATTCGATGAAAATGACAGAAAGATCTCAAAAAGGGTAGAATACACTGTGGGAAAAGACTTGTACTGCAGACACGTGAAAACCAGGGCTTGTTTGGGAAAGGGTTAAGCCTCTTTTGCCATGGCTGAAGTGTTTATTGTTTCTCTTTGATAGATTGCAAACAAAACTATTGTTTGATTTTAAAGGTTTTTGTTTGAAGTGTCCTTGTACAAGACACTTCAGAGCCCCAGGCTGGTATTGATAAAACCCAGGACATCCATGTATAAGTAAGCTGTGGCTGTGACATGACGGAAATAATGTTGAAAGTGGCATGAAGAGGCTAGCATGCAGTGTATCATTTGGGTCTTTTTTTTATCACTTATCGGTCCTTTCATTTTTAAATGTTACCTTACAGAGAACAAATTTATTATGTCTCTGACACGTATTGGAAAGATAATGTGAAAAAAAGTCCTTGGCATTTCTTTTTATTTTTTCTCATTGAAGAACTCAGAAGAAATTTTTTACAAAGCGTGGGGGGAAGAAATTTTTTACAAAGCGTGGGGGGATGCATATTTGAACCAGTTTAATTGTCTGTCTGCCCATCATCAGTCTGTTGGTAGACAAAGTTTTAAGCCAGAGGCCAGTAGTGCTAAGTGTGTTTTTGGCCCGTGGAGCTTAACTTTAAAGCGCCTTTCCCAAACGACAAATTTTGGACTGGTCCAAATTGAAAGAGTTTGCAGATGACAATTTTAAATTTCATGAAAATGGCAGAAAGTTATCAAAAAGGGTAGAAAACACTGTGGGAAAAGGAGAAATTGCTCGTTACGAGCAATTTCTCCTTTTCCCTCAGTGTTTTCAAAAGACTTGTACTGCAGACACGTGAAAACCAGGGCTTGTTTGGGAAAGAGTTAAAGCGCCTTTCAAGACTACAGTTGATTTTGCGGCCAGTGTAGATCAAGATCAGGCTGCACAAAACGTGCAGCCTGACCTTTGATCTACATTGTCCGCTTTGCTGAATTACTGTAGACAAAATGAACCATGAAATTGCAGTTTTTTGGGCCTTGTTTCTAGGATGAAAGTGTCCTACAGGTTTATTCGGCGCTCTAAGGGTTAATTTATCATTGCCCTTTGTCCAGCATTGACTGTTTATTTCAAACATCTTCTCTTCTTGAAACTACCCATCCAGTTTTGAGGAAACTTCATACATATAATCCTATCATGGCCCTCTTCAGAATTTTTTTTAAAGAATTTGATTCCAGAAAATTTCTTGTTGCATTGGCAGCAAAACTGAAAAAATGTTGTAATTCGTTAAAAGTCTTCTTGTCCGAAACTACAGTAAAACCTCGATAATTCGAAGTCCCACGGGGACAAGCAAAATGCTTGAATTATGGCAGTTCTCGAATTATCCAAAATATCAGTGAAAACAAAGTTGCATTCCGTTTAAGATCAGCAATCAAAGTATACTTTCCCGAGCAATACAACAGAATTTTTGTTCTTTTTTTTTTCATAACATTCAAAGAGTGATTATTTTTGTTAATTCATGTGTTTTGATTGTATGAGTTCTTGGAAATTAATCACTGTAAGTCACCTTTTTTCCAGGAAGATCGGTACTGTAGTTTTTACGAAATCGTAAAATTTCGCCTGTTGCATTCGCCCCCAATAACTGTCACCCCACAGGAAAGTATGCAAACTTTTATTTGTTACCGAGAAAACGTCAGAAGGTAATATTGATATGGTGCTTACACTATTCTAGAAAATAAAAATTTGAAAATTTACACTTATATCTTCCTCCAACACTGGTGTTTCCCTGAAATATATTTGAATACGGCGACATGCAACTAGAAATGAGTTGAAAACGATCGAAGAATGAAAGCGGGCAAGATGTCAAAAAATTAAAAAAAAAAGAGAGAATGTGCGATTTACTTCTCGCTAAAACTCAAGAATGTAAGGAAAAGTTATTTTGGTGTCGATATATGTAAACGTTTACAAGCAGTTCTGTGTTCCACGGTGCTTTTCAATGTCCATGAAAGAAGAACGCACCATGATATCTACACACCCGTGAAAAATAACATTAACCTGTCAGTGTCAAAGTCAGGAAAATTTCTGTGACATGTAAATAAACCAATGGTATTCACGCAAACTTGAAACACGACGTCATCGTAACAAGATGGGGAAAATGTGATCAGACTTCTTTTTTTATTTTGTGACGAAGCAACTTGGGAAAACCCTGATGCTATAAATAGATAGACACGAAAACGGATAAGAAATTAAACATCGTCCGATCACAAACGCTTCAAACTGTCTTTTTAGCGTCAACAATGACTTTGAACTGTTGATGTACGAACATACTACAGAAAATTGTAGTCGGGAGATAAAATCACTTGTTTAATCAGGAATAAAATACTTTTGTGAATTTTATAAGACGAAATATATCAGACAACCTAAATGAGATGGGGAGGTCATCACAACTTGTCATCATTAATCTCTCATCATCAGATCAATGTCAGTTTCTTCCCAAATTATTGGGTAATGTGAATCCCCTGTAGTAATTGTCATGGATTGTAAAACTTACACCTCACCGTAAACGGGCCGACTAGCCAAATCCTTTGAGCAGAAAAGGTGTGAAAACAATTACTCGAGAGGTGAGAAAGTATTGTGTTCGAATTAACAATCAATTTAAAGAAGCAAAATGATGACAGGGACCAACATACGTGTTTGAATTTTCAGATTATCAAGACTCGAAATTACCGATCTGCTTTTGGTGCAATATAGTGGAGTTTTTGCCGGGACTATGGAAATTCCTCGAATAATGCGGGGTTCTCGAATTTTCGAGACTGGAAATATCGAGGTTTTACTGTATAACTCTTTACCACACAGTCCCGACTTTTCACGACCCTAAGAAAGAGGCCTTTTGAAAACATTGTGGGAAAAGGAGATAATGCTGGTAACCAGCATTTTCTCCTTTTCCCACAATGTTTTCTACATTTTCCAAAACAAATTTCAATTTTTGAGTCACATTTATTTTGTTGTGTGCAACTGCTTTCAATTTGGAGTAGTCTTTAATTTTGTCGTTTGGTAAAGAGATAAGGCCTAAGGCTACCAAATTTGGCATGTAGCTTCATCTGACAGACCTCTACCAAATTCTTTTCAAGTCGTATTCATGGGGTGAAAATGGCCCTGGGTCACAAGTTTTATGTAGGCTTATATAATGAAAACTAAAAATCTTCTTGTTCCTCAACATAAGGCCAAGGGCTACTGAGTTTGGACTGCATCTTCATCTAGTGGACTTCTACAAAGATTATTCAAATTACAGCCCAGGGGGCAAAATTAGCCCAGTATCAGGGTTCATTAGTTTTACAGGTGTTGAAGTAGTGAAAGCTGAAAAAAAACCTTCTGGTTCCTAAGTGTAAGGTCTAAGTCTACCAAAGTTTTTATTTTGCTTTATCTATAGGACCTATAGCAATGTGTTAAAACTATAGCCCTTGTGTCAGCCCTGGAGGTAACACACTTTACAAAGGCTTATTACTTATATTGTCAGAAGTTTGAAAATCTTCTTGTACTACATTAAGTCAATATAACTGAAGTTTATACACGATCAAGGGAATAGCTCCAGTTCACTCATAAAATATTATGCAGTTTGTTATCATTTGCCTCCCTAGATTATCATACTGCATTATTACATTATTGGTGCTGGGTATTCAAGATTTTTAATAGAAAATGTTCCGTTGTCAAAGCACTCTTTCTTATATTTCAGTGATATCTGGTATAAATGATACTTGATTAGACTTTCATGTATTCATTGACATCATCTTTGCCATTATCTCCCGCTAGATGGCATTCTACAAATACACATCTATCTAATTTGGGCATCCTGGGTACAGAAGCGGAGTAATTTTTCAAAACAACAACCGTGACTTTGAATTTCAAATAAAATAAACTTTTACTCAATAAAACGCTACCTAGTGCCATTCATTCAGCTATGATCAGCTAACATGTAACCTATGCACCGACCATTTATTAAAACAGCCCCTACATGCTTTGCTAATAGGCTAATAGCTTCAGTATAAGCCCTACTTTTCCCCGGTATACGGGGGATGGGTGATGCGTCATATAAGACGGGTCGAATCTTCGAAGAATATGACATGCACAGACAATGCATCTTTGCATTTAAAAAGAAAAAATCAACAATTTTTAGCTCACCTGAGCACAAAGTGCTCAGGATGAGCTATTGTGATCACTCACCGTCCGTCGTCCGTCCGTCCACATTTTTTTGTTTACACTCTAGCATCTACAAATATTAACCAATCAGCACCAAACGTGGTCAAAATATATATGACCATAAGATCTCGGATGAGTTCGATTATGGGTTTAATCAGACCAGAACGACAGGAGTTATTTGCCCTTGAATTAGAAAAATTGCTATATTTGACTTCGTTTACACTCTAGCATCTACAAATATTAACCAATCAGCACCAAACTTGGTCAAAATGTATATGACCATAAAATCTCGGATGAGTTCCATTATGGGTTTAATCGGACCAGAACGACTGGAGTTATTTGCCCTTGAATTAGAAAAATTGCTATATTTGACTTCGTTTACACTCTAGCATCTACAAATATTAACCAATCGGCACTAAACTTGGTCTAAATATATATGACCATAAGATCTTGAATGCGTTCAATTATGTGTCTAATCGGACCAGAACGACTGGAGTTATTTGCCCTTGAATTAAACAATTGCTCCATTTGACTTTGTTTACACTCTAGCATCTACAAATTTAAACCAATCAGCACCAAACTTAGTCAATATTATATATGACCGTAAGATCTCGAATGAGTTTGATTGTAGGTCTAATAGGACCAGTTATTGCTGTGTCATGGAAAAAGGGGGCTTGACGTATATTTTTATTGTGGACCAATATCTCTTTAACTACAGGACAAAATGTCATGAAACTTCATCTTTTTATTGTTTATTGCAAGCCACAGACAATAGTTGTTTGTTTTTATTTCATGAAACGCCATGTCATGAAAAAAGGGGACTAAATATTTAATTTCGTCATTGACCAATGACCATCTGTTTGTCCATCTTTCAGGACAGATATCTTCCAAAATCCTCGACAAAAACTAATAGAAATTCATACAGGTGTTCCTAATGATGTCTGCTGATATTTATTGTTTTTTTTTTCCTTTTTGATATCAAATACTGTCTCATAGGAAAAAGGGGCTTCATGTATATTTCTGTTAAGGATCAATATACATGTATCTTCAACTCAAAATCCTGGACAAAAATTTGTGAAACTTCATTCGTGTGTTCCTTATGATAGTCCGCCAATATCATTAGTTTAGCTTTTTTGATTAAATGTCGTGTCATGGAAAAAGCGGGCTTCACATATATTTTCATTATGGATTAATTTCTCTTTAACTACAGGACAAAATGTTATGAAACTTCATCTTTATGTCGTTTATCACAAGCCACAGACAATAGTTAGGCACGAAGTGCTGGGTGAGGTATTGTGATTCGTCGTTGTCCAGCGTCCGTCTTTCCACAATTCCTTTATACATCTTCTCCTCCTAAACCAATCATGTTGAAACTTGACAGGCATATTCCTTGGGTGAAGTTCTACCAAAGTTGTTAAAAGAATTGAATTAACCCTTTAACTCCAGGGGTCACAATTTTGGGCAAAATTGTATATAGAGCAAACTTTAAAAATGTTTTTGTCTGAAACTAGAAGGCCTAGAGCTTTGATATTTGGTATGTGGCATTTCCTTGTGGACTTCTACCAGTTTTGTTCAGATGATGCCCCTGGGTCAAAACAGGACATAAAGGTATACAGAATGAACTTTAAAAGTCTTGTCCTACTTAACCCTTTACCACACAATCCCAAGTTTTAATGCCTGTGAGAAATAAGGCTCTTGAAAATATTGTGGGAAAAAGAGGAAATACTTGTTTTCCTTTTTCCACCAATGTTTTCCACCCAACCAAAATCAAATTTAAATTTTTGAGTCACATTTATTTTGTTGTCAGCAAATGGTTTGAATTTGGACAAGTCTTAACCCTTTAAGTGCCTTTCACTACTATAGTTGCCTTTGTGTCTAGTGTAGATCAAGATCAGACTGCATGAAATGTGCAGTCCGTTCATTGATCTATACTGTCTGCTTTGTTGAAACACTGCAGACAAAAAGCACTCACGCAGTTGTTATCATCTTGGACTCATTCTGGAATGAAAAAGGCCTTTGGGTTTAAGGATTAAATTTTGTTGTTTGTTAATGATTTGAGCCAAGCCTGTTAGCTCATTACCTACAGGGCTAGCTATGCAGGGATGTCAAGTTTAAATCTCAGTTGGGCCAAGCACTCAGGTAACCAGCATTTTTTTAACTTTTTCCACAATGTTCTCTACCCATCCCAGATCTAAGTTCATTTTTTGAGACAAATTTATTTTGTTGTCTGCAAATGCTTTGAATTATAGACCAGTCTAAAATTTTTGTTTGGTAAAGAGATAAAGATAGACCAAGTAATATGCATTTCAAGACTGTGTTGTAGGCAATACTATCTTGCAGAATATAAGGCATATATATCCAAGATCCAACTGCAGTCTGATCTTTATCTACACTGTCTGATAAAACATCCTGTCTTGCGTACCCCTAGCCTTGGTTCCCACCTGGTCATTTTTTCCTTTTATCTATTCAGGATGGACGGATGCAGTTTAAATTTGACATGAAGCGCCCTTTTTCCATGACACAGCAATAAATTCCAAAACCCTGACAATATGCGCTAGGTCACTTGATGTGTGAAAATTTCATCCAAATCTGTTGAGATATGTCCAGTAATCAAAGATATATTGGTGAAAAATGAAAAATAACATGAAGACCCCTTTTTCCATGATGCAGCCATAAATTGCAGAACCTTGACAATATGCGCTAGGTCAGATGATGAGAAACATTCTGTGAAAACTTTTGAAAACATTGTGGGAAAAGGAGATAATGCAGGTAACCAGCATTTTCTCCTTTTTAGCTCACCTGAGCACGAAGTGCTCATGGTGAGCTATTGTTACCGTGCTGTGTCCATCGTCCGTCGTCCTTCGTGCGGTGTGCATCGTCCGTCGTCCGTCGTCAACTTTTTACCTTGTGTACACTCTAGAGGCCACATTTTCAGTCCAATCCTCATGAAACTTGGTCAGAATGTTTGTCTTGATAAAATCTCGGACGAGTTCGAAATTGGGTCATGTGAGGTAAAAAACTAGGTCACTAGGTCAAATTTTAGAAAAACCTTGTGTACGCTCTAGAGGCCACATTTTCGGTCAGATACTTGTGAAATTTGATCAGAATGTTCGTCTTGATAAAATCTCGGACGAGTTTGAAATTGGGTCATGTGGGGTCAAAAACTAGGTCACTAGGTCAAATCTTAGAAAAACCTTGTGTACGCTCTAGAGGCCACATTTTCAGTCCGATCCTCATGAAATTTGGTCAGAATGTTTGTCTTGATAAAATCTCGGACGAGTTCGAAATTGTGTCATGTGGGGTCCAAAACTAGGTCACTAAGTCAAATCTTAGAAAAACCTTGTGTATGCTCTAGAGGCCACATTTTCAGTCTGATCCTCATGAAACTTGGTCAGAATGTTTGTCTTGATAAAATCTCGGACGAGTTCTAAATTGGGTCATGTGGGGTCAAAAACTAGGTCACTAGGTCAAATCTTAGTAAAACCTTCTGTACGCTCTAGAGGCCATATTTTCAGTCAGATACTTGTGAAACTTCTTCAGAATGTTTGTCTTGATAAAATCTCAGACAAGTTCAAAATTGGGTTATGTGGGGTCAAAAACTAGGTCACTAGGTCAAATCTTAGAAAAACCTTGTGTACGACATAGAGGCCACAGTTTCAGTCCGATCCTCATGAAACTTGGTCAGAATGTTTGTCTTGATAAAATCTCAGACGAGTTCAAAATTGGGTCATGTGGGGTCAAAAACTAGGTCACTAAGTCAAATCTTAGTAAAACCTTGTGTACGCTCTGGAGGCCACATTTTCAGTCAGATACTTGTGAAACTTGGTCAGAATGTTTGTCTTGATAAAATCTCAGGCGAGATCAAAATTGGGTCATGTGGGGTCAAAAACTAGGTCACTAGGTCAAATCTTAGTAAAACCTTGTGTACGCTCTGGAGGCCACATTTTCAGTCAGATACTTGTGAAACTTGGTCAGAATGTTTGTCTTGATAAAATCTCAGGCGAGTTTGAAATTGGGTCACGTGGGGTCAAAAACTAGGTCACTAGGTCAAATCTTAGAAAAACCTTGTGTACGCTCTAGAGGCCACATTTTCAGTCCAATCCTCATGAAACTTGGTCGGAATGTTTGTCTTGATAAAATCTCAGACAAGTTCGAAATTGGGTCGTGTGGGGTCAAAAAGTAGGTCACTAGGTCAAATCTCAGAAAAACCTTTTGTACACTATAGAGGCCACATTTTCAGTCCAATACTCTTGAAAAATGGTCAGAATGTTTGTCTTGATTATATCTTGAAATAGTACGAAAATGTGCCATGTTGGGTCAAAAACTAGGTCACCAGGTCAAATCTAAGAAAAATGTTGTGTATGCTCTAGAGGCCATATTTTCTGTCCAGTACTCTTGAAAGTTGGTCAGAATGTTTGCCTTGATAATATCTCTGACTAGTTTGAAAATAGGTCATGTCGGGTGAAAAACTAGGTCACTAGGTCAAATCTTAGAAAAACCTTGTGTAAGCTCCAGAAGCCACATTTTCTGTCTGATACTCTTGAAAGTTGGTCAGAATGTTTGTCTTGATGACATCTCAGTTGAATTTGAAAATGGGTCATGTTGGGTCAAAAACTAGGTCACCTGGTCAAATCTTAGAAAAACCATGTGTACACTGTTGTGGCCACATTTTTTGTTCAATACTCTTTTAAAGTTGCTCAGAATGTTTGCCTTGGTAATATCTTGGATGAGTTTGAAAATGGGTCATGTTGGGTCAAAATCTAGGTCACTAGGTCACATCTTAGAAAAACCTTGTGTATGCTGTAGAGGCCACATTTTCAGTCCAATACTAATGAAATTTTGTAAGAATGTTTGTCCTGATGATATCTTGGACCAGTTTGAAAATGTGTCATGTTGGCTGAAAAACTAGGTCACTAGGTCAAATCTTAGAAAAACCTAGTGTACGAATGACTCTCAGAAAGAAGCCTTTTGAAAACACTGTTTGAAAATGAGAAAATGATAGTATCCAGCATTTTTTCCCTTTTTCACAATGTTTTCTACCCCTTTGAGAGACCAGTTTCACAGCTTGATCCACATATTATTTGTTTTATGCAGAAGGTTCAGACTGATGAGTTTAAAATTTTATTGTTTGGTAATACATATATCTCACAAGACGTTGGAAATTGGTTGTGCTTGGTCAAAAGGCTCAGGTGAGTGACTCCAGGGCCATCATGGCCCTCTTGTTTTTTTTGATGGGGGAGAAGGGGGGGGGGGGCTAGGCTATTTTTATCTATGACAGTTTATTGCAATATACTTTGATAGAGTTTTCCATGTGACCTATGCTGCATGCAATGAAATGGGTCCCCATTAGTATAGATCATTGCATTTGATTCTATTTTGTATTTTTTGCCATTAATTTGTGTTTATGTGTGGTCCTGATAGTAGGTCTAAATATGCCTTTAACTGGAAGAGTTCCACAAATAGAAGGAAGACATATTATGTGTATGATACATCAATTTAACTCTTTCCCAAACAACAGATTTTGGACTAGTCCAAATTCAAAGAGTTTGCAGACGACAATTTTAAATTTGATGAAATGGCAGAAAATTTCAATTTTTTAGTCACATTTACTTTGTCGTCTGCAAATGCTTTCAATTTGGACAGTTCTTTCATTTTATTGTTTGGTAAAGAGTTAACCCTTTCCCAAACAAGCCCTGGTTTTCATGTGTCTGCAGTACAAGCCTTTTGAAAACACTGTGGGAAAAGGAGAAATTGCTCGTAACAAGTAATTTCTCCTTTTCCCACAGTGTTTTCTACCCTTTTTGAGAACTTTCTGCCATTTTCATCAAATTTAAAATTGTCGTCTGCAAACTCTTTCAATTTGGACTAGTCCAAAATTTGTCGTTTGGGAAAGGGTTAAATTGTTATCTGCAAATGCTTTCAATTTGGTCCATGCCAAAATTTTTTCGTTTGGTAAAGAGTTAAGATTTAAAATATCTGTTGGGTTTCTTGGCACTCTAAAGGTTAATACAAGGGATAGTTTTATGCAGGATTATAATGTCCTGAGAGACTTTGGAGTTTACATTTGATTTAGTGAATGCTATAATTATAGTGTGAAAGAGATGGATCAACAGAAACAACAAAATTTTAGAGTTGTCAAAATTGAAAGCAATTTCAGACAACAAATCTAAATTTAATGTTGTTCAAACATTGAAATTTGTTTTGGGAAGGGTAGAAAACATTATGGTGAAAGGAGAAAATGCTGCTTGCCAGCATTTTCTCCTTTTCACACAATGTTTTCAAACGTTTTTTTTCTTCAGGGTTGTGAAAAGTCTGGATTTTGTGTTAACAGGTTATAGCTCCTTCACAACTATAGTTGCCGTTGTAGCCAATGTAGATGAAGATCAGGCGGTACAAAGTGTGAAGTCTGAACTTTGAACCACACAGTCCACTTTGCTGAGACATTCTGGATAAAAACAACCTTGAAAGTGCAATTAACCCTTTACCACACAATCCTGACTTGTAACGACTCCAAGATAGAAACCTTTTGAAAACACTGTTTCTACCCTATCTAACTAATAAATCACCATTTAACCCTTTCCCAAATGACAAATTTTAGCCCCCTCCAAATTGAAAGCATCTGCAGACGACAAGTTTGAAAGTGGTTCATATGAACTTAAGGTTTTTTGACAGGGTAAAAAAACATTGTGGGAAAAAGAGAAAATGCTGGTTACCAGCATTTTCTCCTATACCCACAATGTTTTTAAAAGGCCTCTTCCTCAGAGATGTGAAAACAGGGGATTGTTTGATAAAGGGTTAAGCTATACTTAATTTGTCGTCTGCAAATGCTTTCAATTTGGTTCAGTGTAAAATTTTGTTGTTTGGTAAAGGGTTAATTTTGTCTTATTTCTAGACTGAATATGTCTAGTTGGTGTATTCTGTGCCTTAACCCTTTACCAAACAATCACGAGTTTAAACGACCCTGAGGAAGAAGCCTTTTGAAAACATTGTGAGAAAAGGAGAAAATGCTGGTAACCAGCATTTTCTCCTTTTCCCACAATGTTTTCTAACCTATCAAAGACAAATCATTTTAGCCATATTTGAATTGTTGTCTGCAAATGCTTTGAATTTGGACAAGTCCACATACTCGTTGTGTGGGAAAGAGTTAAACCTTTTACCACACAATCCCTACATTTAACAAACCTGAGAAAGAAGCCTTTTGAAAACATGATGGCAAAAGGAGAAAATGCTTTTAACCATCATTTTCTCCTTTCTCACACAATTGTTTTCTTTCTTTTCACTCATAAATTCTAAGACTAGGGCCATATTGAACTCATTACGACACTATGAAATTTTTGACTTGTCCAGATTCAAAGCATTTGCAGACGACAAAATATTTATGCGACTCAAAATGAAATTCCTTTTTAAGAAGGGTAGAAAAGATTGTGGGAAATGGAGAAAATGCTGGATACCAGCCTTTTCTCTTTTCCAATAATGTTTTCAAAATCCTTCTTTTTCAAGAATCAAGATCGTTAAACTTTGAGATTGTGTTGTTAAGTGTTAATTTGTTGTCTGCAAATGCTTTGAGTTTGGACAAGTCCAGAACATTGGTGTTTGGTAAAGAGTAAAGGATGAATATGCTTATAACAGGACTGAAATCCATTTTTATGTCTTTTCTTTTTAGACAAAAATATCTTAACCCTAAGAGCACCAGATAAGTAAGATATATATTTTCTATCCAGAAAAAGAGACATTAATGACTAGCTTCAAGACTAGTTTTAGCCAGAATGTCTCGGGAAGGCAGTGTAGATCCTAGACACTATCCAAGATCAGACTGTATATTTTGTGCAGTCTGATCTTGATCTACACTGGGTGAAAAAACAATTATAGTCGAGAAAGGCACTTTAAGGATGTAAAAAAAAGAAAAAAACCTGAATTTATTTTAGGAATTCTGTCCCCAAAGGCATTTGTCCCAAGGAAATGGGGTGGACAAGAAAGATTGATGTTTAGGATGTTGTCCTTCATTAACCCTTTCCCAAACGATAAATTTAAGACTGCTCCAAATTGAAAGAGGGTACAGACGACAATTTTAAATTTGATGAAAATGGCAGAAAGTTCTCAAAAAGGGTAGAAAACACTGTGGGGAAAAGGAGAAATTGCTCGTTACGAGCAATTTCTCCTTTTCCCACAGTGCTTTCAAAAGACTTGTACTGCAGACACGTGAAAACCAGGGCTTGTTTGGGAAAGGGTTAAACCAGCCCTAAACACATTACCACACAATTCCGAATTTCAAATATGGAATCCTTTTGACATTCATGAGATCAGTGTCGATGCTTGGTCGCAAGAGTTGTTTGAAACTTTCAAAGGTTAGGAAGCTTAAAATATTGCTGAACCCATCTGCACCAACCACTAAGTTGTTTTTTCTTTCTTTGTTTAAAGATACACCCTTTACAGCCAGAGAGCAAAAACACTCAAAATTTGATAGACACTAGACAGGTTCAGAATTTATTCAGCTGTGGAAACAGATAGATTATTGATATACAAATGTAAATTGTGTTAGGGATAAATACATGGATCAGAAATCTTGGATTTAAAACAGGTAACTTCACAACAGTGATTTCTTTGATGGCCTCCAGAAATTGAAATGCATTTCCTATCAGTTGTAATCTATGCAACTTTGCAACTGTCAGGGGCAATATTTGGCATGAAGATAAAAGAATGATTGTCGTTTGATAAAATAAATGAGATGGGTTAAAAACTGACCAAAAACAAATACAGATGTATCTTCAGGTAGTCTCTTTCAAAAGGGACTTGTCTTACTGTATACGATACAGAGGTGACGCACCAGTGTGCTAATTTTAGTACTGGTGTCCTATGATCAAGCAATGAAATTTCTGGTATTCTGTGATAGACCAATGGAGTTTCATTACACACAAAACGCATGAGCTTACAAAAAATTCAATGAGCAAAGTCGTAAATTACTTTACTATATACATGTATATGTATTTTGATTGACAGCGATCTATTGATTGTTGTCTAGATCTGTGTGCCTTTTCAAACTATTAACCCTTTCCTAAACAAGCCCTGGTTTTCACGTGTCTGCAGTACAAGTCTTTTGAAAACACTGTGGGAAAAGGAGAAATTGCTCGTTACGAGCAATTTCTCCTTTTCCCACAGTGTTTTCTACCCATTTATAGACCTTTTTGCCATTTTCATCAAATTTGAAATTGTCGTCTGCAAACTCTTTCAATTTGGACTAGTCCAAAATTTGTCGTTTGGGAAAGGGTTAAATATAATGCTCGATATATGGATTAAAATGATGCACTCATGACTAGGGAATTCCTCTATGCTTTACCCCCTCCTGCTCCCTCCCCCATTGGCACTTCATAGCTCACTGCATTTTAATATTCTAATCCTGGCTATGCCTATGGTACATTATATATCATGCTGAAAGGAATTTCCCTATTGTTTGTAGCTCAATTGTTTTTTCTCACAGTACAAGCAATATCTCTGCAGTCTGATCTTGATCTTCACTGTACAGATAGGCACCATATTTTGCCCTTTTTCTACTCACAGTTCAGTTCATCATGTCACGTGTTTAACCCAATATTTTCGAGTCCTAAAGTTTATACATCGTGTGATCTCTACATATACAAGCCCACCCTATTCAAAATTTCAAGAATCCTTTAATCTGCAGTGTATTTGAAAGAATCGTTCATCATCTTTCAGTTAAAAGGTTTGTGTTTTGTTGGCTTCAAAGCCAGAGTGGCTTATGAGGTACTGTTAAAGATGATGGAAGTGCACAATCTGCTTTAACCTTTTACTACACAATCCTGACTTTTAACGACCCTAAGAAAGAAGCCTTTTGAAAACATTGTGGGAAAAGGAGAAAATGCTGGTAACCAGCATTTTCTCCTTTTCCCACAATGTTTTTTACTCTGTCCCAAACAAGTTTCCATTTCTAAGTCAAAATTATTTTGTCGTCAGCTAATGCTTTCAGTTTGGACAAGTCTAAAATTTTGTTCTATGGTAGAGTTAAAACCCTTGTAATGCTAAATAAATGAAATGAGTGTTCTCTGTCAGATCTAAAGATGTAGATATAACCATTTCAAAGCTGTTTTAGTCACAATATCTAGTAAACAAGCAGACAGTGTAGATCCAAGATCAGACTGCACATTCTGTGCAGTCTGATATTGATCTACACTGTCTGCATAAGCACTTCAATCCCTCTTCTACACTGTAAGGGTTGGCCTGCCAATGCCTGACTTTAAATTTCCTCATGTAGATTTCAAATGGTCTGCAGGTGGTAATGTTTAACCCTTAAGCTGCTAATCGCGACCCACTGACCTTTTGCGGACAGTGTAGATCAAGATCAGACTGCACAGAACGTGCAGTCTGATCTTTGATCTACACTGTCCGATACGGTATTTTATTTCCGGTGAAATCAACTTTGAAAAACGCAATGTTTGGCCTTTTAGTATTGAGTAGAAATTTGCGTTTCATTTATTCAGCAGCTTAAGTGTTAAGATGTTTTGACTTAGCCCTTAGTCCAAATTGAAAACATTTTCAGATAACCAATTAACTCTTTACCAAATGACAAAATTTTGGACTGGACTAAATTCAAAGTATTTGCAGACGACATATTAAATGTTGCTAAAATGATTATTTCTCTTTTTGATTGGGTAGAAAACATTGTGGAAAAAGGAGAAAATGCTGGTTACCAGCATTTTCTCCTTTTCTCACAATGTTTTCAAAAGGATCTTTCTCAGGGTTGTTAAAAGTTGGGACTGTGTGGTAAAGGGTTAAATGTGACATAAGTAATGGTATTTCTCTAGAAAGGGTAGAAAAAATTTCGGGAAAAGGAGAAAATGCTGGTTATCGTTTTCAACAATGTTTTCTAAAGCCTTCTTTCTCTAAGTCGTTAGAACTCGGGATTGTATGGTAAAAAACTAACCTTCACCAAACAGGCATGTATTTCAGCGATCCTGGGCAGGAAAGCTTTCAGAAATGTGATAAGAAGAAGAAAATGCTTGTAAACTAACATTTCCTCCTTTTTCAACAATGTTTTCTACCCTTTCAAAGATTCTACCCATTATTTGATCCTCTACCACACAATCAGGATTTTTAATGACCCTGAGAAAGAAGCCTTTTGAAAACATTGTTGGAAAGGGAACCAGCATTTTCTCCTTTTCCAACAATGTTTTGTACCCTTCCCAAAACCAATTTCAATTTTTCAGTCACATTTGTCATGTCGTCTGCAAATGCTTTAGAGTTAAAGAGTTAAGCTACATTTGATTTTTTGTCTACAAATGCTTTCAATATGGACCAGTCTAAAATTTTGTTACATTTCGAAGTTTTAAGGACCCTGAGAAACAAGGCTCTTGGAAACATTGTGGGGAAAAAAGAAAATGCCGGTAACCAGCATTTTCTTCTTTTCCCACAATATTTTCTTCCCTTTCTCTAACAAATCCCATCATTTGAGTCATATTATAATTTTTCGTCTGCAAATGCTTTGAATTTGAACTAGTCCAAAATTTTGTTTGGTAGGGAGTGAAATAAACATTATATATGCTAATGAGATCCACTGAAAAACATACTCTTAAAGATCAAATTTGTATGAATGGAACTTGGATGCTAAGCCAGTACAGAAAACAGTGGGACTGATGGAGAAGTGGCTTGTTTTGTGTAATATTCCAAGTTCTCAAAATATTCCAAGCACGGCCCACCAGCAGTGTATCAAAATGTATTTAGACAAGGAAAAGACTTAAATCATACTGGGAACAATTAACATCTGGTGTTCTAATGCTAAACACTGTACCAGATGATGGAATTTTAGAGCCGTCCGAATTTAAAGTGTCTGCGCATGACATTTTAAACTTGGTTCTAATGATGGAAATTGTCTTCAAAGGTTAGAAAACATTGTTGGAGGTAAAGGAAATGCTAGTTCCCAGCATTTTTAGCTCACCTGAGCACAAAGTGCTCAGGATGAGCTATTGTGATCACTCACCGTCCGTCGGCATCCGTCGTCCGTCCGTCGTCCGTCCGTCCACATTTTTTTGTTTACGCTCTAGCATCTACAAATATTAACCAATCAGCACCAAACTTGGTCAAAATGTATATGACCATAAGATCTCGGATGAATTCGATTATGGGTGTAATCGGACCAGAACGACTGGAGTTATTTGCCCTTGAATTAGAAAAATTGCTATATTTGACTTTGTTTACACTCTAGCATCTACAAATAATAACCAATCAGCACCAAACTTGGTCAAAATGTATATGACCATAAGATCTCGGATGAGTTCGATTATGGGTGTAATCGGACCAGAACGACTGGAGTTATTTGCCCTTGAATTAGAAAAATTGCTATGTTTGACTTTGTTTACACTCTAGCATCTACAAATATTAACCAATCAGCACCAAACTTAGTCAAAATGTATATGACCATAAGATCTGGGATGAGTTCGATTATGGGTGTAATCGGACCAGAACGACTGGAGTTATTTGCCCTTGAATTAGAAAAATTGCTATATTTGACTTTGTTTACACTCTAGCATCTACAAATAATAACCAATCAGCACCAAACTTGGTCAAAATGTATATGACCATAAGATCTCGGATGAGTTCGATTATGGGTGTAATTGGACCAGAACGACTGGAGTTATTTGCCCTTGAATTAGAAAAATTGCTATGTTTGACTTTGTTTACACTCTAGCATCTACAAATATTAACCAATCAGCACCAAACTTGGTCAAAATGTATATGATCATAAGATCTCGGATGAGTTCGATTATGGGTGTAATCGGACCAGAACGACTGGAGTTATTTGCCCTTGAATTAGAAAAATTGCTATATTTGACTTTGTTTACACTCTAGCATCTACAAATAATAACCAATCAGCACCAAACTTGGTCAAAATGTATATGACCATAAGATCTCGGATGAGTTCGATTATGGGTGTAATTGGACCAGAACGACTGGAGTTATTTGCCCTTGAATTAGAAAAATTGCTATGTTTGACTTCGTTTACACTCTAGCATCTACAAATATTAACCAATCAGCACCAAACTTGGTCAAAATGTATATGACCATAAGATCTCGGATGAGTTCGATTATGGATGTAATCGGACTAGAACGACTGGAGTTATTTGCCCTTGAATTAAAAAAATTGCTATATTTGACTTTGTTTACACTCTAGCATCTACAAATAATAACCAATCAGCACCAAACTTGGTCTAAATATATATGACCGTAAGATCTCGAATGAGTTTGATTGTAGGTCTAATAGGACCAGTTATTGCTGTGTCATGGAAAAAGGGGGCTTGACGTATATTTTCATTGTGGACCAATATCTCTTTAACTACAGGACAAAACGTCATGAAACTTCATCTTCTTATTGTTTATTGCAAGCCACAGACAATAGTTATTTGTTTTTATTTCATGAAACGCCATGCCATGAAAAAAGAGGGCTAAATGTTTAATTTCGTCATGGACCAATGACCATCTGTTTGTCCATCTTTCAGGACAGATATCTTCTAAAATCCTTGACAAAAATTAATAGAAATTCATGCAGGTGTTCCTAATGATGTCTGCTGATATTTATTGGTTTTTTTTTTTTTCCTTTTTGATATCAAATACTGTCTCATAGGAAAAAGGGGCTTCATGTATATTTCTGTTAAGGATCAATATACATGTATCTTCAACTCAAAATCCTGGACAAAAATTTGTGAAACTTCATACATGTGTTCCTTATGATAGTCCGCCAATATCATTAGTTTAGCTTTTTTGATTAAATGTCATGTCATGGAAAAAGGGGGCTTCACATATATTTTCATTATGGATTAATATCTCTTTAACTACAGGACAAAATGTTATGAAACTTCATCTTTATGTTGTTTATCACAAGCCACAGAGAATGGTTAGGCCTATTTGTTAGCTCACCTGAGCATGAAGTGCTGGGTGAGGTATTGTGATCAGTCGTTGTCCAGCGTCTGTCTTTCCACAATTCCTTTAAACATCTTCTCCTCCTAAACCAGTCATGTTGAAACTTGACAGGCATATACCTTGTGTGAAGTTCTACCAAAGTTGTTAAAAGAATTGAATTAACCCTTTAACTCCAGGGGTCACAATTTTGGGCAAAATTGTATATAGAGCAAACTTTGAAAATGTCTTTGTCTGAAACTAGAAGGCCTAGAGCTTTGATATTTGGTATGTGGCATTTCCTTGTGGACTTCTACCAATTTTGTTCAAATGATGCCCCTGGGTCAAAACAAGACATAAAGGTATACAGCATGAACTTTTAAAAGTCTTGTTCTATTTAACCCTTTACCACACAATCCCAAGTTTTAACACCTGTGAGAAATAAGGCTCTTGGACATATTGTAGGAAAAAGAGGAAATACTTGTAACCAGCATGTTTTCCTTTTTCCACAATGTTTTCCAAACAACCAAAATCAAATTTAAATTTTTGAGATCTCGGATGAGTTCGATTATGGGTCTAATCGGACCAGAACAACTGGAGTTATTTGCCCTTGAATTAGAAAGATTGCTATATTTGACTTTGTTTACACTCTAGCATCTACAAATACCAACCAATCAGCACCAAACTTGGTCAAAATACTTATGACCATAAGATCTCGGATGAGTTCAATTATGGGTCTAATCGGACCAGAACACGTGGAGTTATTTGCCCTTGAATTAGAAAAATTGCTATATTTAACTTTATTTACACTCTAGTATCTACAATTATTAACCAATCAGCACCAAACTTGGTCAAAATATATATGACCATAAGATCTCGGATGAGTTCGATTATGGGTCTGATAGGATCAGAACGACTGCAGTTATTTGCCCTTGAATTAGAAAGTTCTTTAAAATAGTTCTTTGTCTGGAGCATAACTTTGTCATCTCCAGTCAGATTGACTTGACACCTGGCTTTTGTGTGTGTTGCAATAGTACAGAGTGGAGTGTGAAAGAATTGTAACTCTACCTCATACTGTCTATGAGTTATTTCCCTTTGATCGTCATTTTACAGAATTTTCTGTTTGTCCGGAACATGTCTCATCTCTAGCCTGAACATCTTCAAATTTGGTATGCATGATTGTTGAAAAATTATGGAGTGCAGTGCACAAGAACCTTAACTCTTCCTAGAATGAATTTTGAGTTATTCCCCCTTTGACCTTCATTTTTATAGTATTTCTTGCTTGTCTGGAGCAAAACTTTGTCATCTTAAGTAGGAATATGGTATGCTTATTTGTTGCAATATTTTAAAGTGCAGTGCACAAGAATTGTAACTCTACCTCGTGCTGTCTTTGAGTTATTTCCCTTTGATCGGCATTTTTAGCTCACCTGAGCACATAGAGCTCAGGGTGAGCTATTGTGATCGATCGTTGTCCGGCATCCGTCCGTCTGTCCGTCCGTCCGTCCGACCAAACTTGGTCAAAATATATATTCCTATAAGGTCTCGGAAGGGTTCAGTTATGGGTCAAATTGAACCAGAACATCCAGAGTTATTTACCCTTGAATTGGACAATATTTCCATATTTGACTTTGTTTACACTCTAGCATCTACAAATATATACCAATCAGTACCAAACTTGGTAAAAATTTATATGACCATAAGATCTTGGATGGGTTTTGATTATGGGTCTTATTAGACCCAAACAACATGAGTTATTTGCCCTTCAATTAGAGTTGCTGTATTTGACTTGGTTTACTCTGTAGCATCTACATGTATATATAATGCAAACTGAAAAATCTTTATGTTTAAACCCAAAATGCCTAGAGCTATGATACTTTGCATGAAGCATCACCTTGTGGACCTCAAGAAATTTTGCACACAAGATGCCCCTGGGATAATTACAGGTCCAGCCGCGGGGCTTAGACGTTTGTACGTAGGTATCTTTTGTGCAATTATAAGAAAATTTTCTGGGTAACCAAAGGCCTAGACCTCTGTTAAAGTTGTGAATTGTCTCTCTTTCATAATCATTTGGCCTTGAAATTCGGTATTTGGTATTTATCTTCATTGTTAACCTGTACTGCTTAGTACTCAGGTGAGCGATATAGGACCATCATGGTCCTCTTGTCTCCTTTTCCAGCCATGTTTTCAAAAGCCTTCTTCCCAGGGGTCTCTAAAATACAGGATTGTGTGCCGAAGGGTTGATATTCACAAACGCAGCTGTGGTGTGTTTATAATAATATTAGATGTTTTCTTTTTGATATTATCTTTATATGTCTTTCTGCTTTTAAAATGTTCAACAGTTAACTGACAGGTTTATGTCTCCATAACAAAAGGTGGCAAGAGAACAGATCTGTTGAACCCTTTACCAAACAGTCCAGGGTTTTAACCACCCTTGGGAAGGAACTTTTGAAAACATTGTGGAAAAAGGAGAAAATGCTGGCTATAAGCATTTTCTCCTTTTTCCACAATGTTTTCTACCCTATCAAGGATAACTCCAATCACTTGACTGAACAAGTTGGCTTCTTTAAAAAAGAAGCCAGGAGAGGTCGGCATCAATGTTTAGTTTATCGGCTTTTGATTTCAATATAGTTTGGTAGATGTAAACAAACAAGTTAGGCATTAAATGAATGAGAAAAAACTTTTTTTTTTAATCTTGCTGGTGTAAAGGCACAAAACAGTACATGTTCCACATTGTTAAAATATTCTAGGAATTGGAGGCCGTATGCTATTAACATGCTCAGAAATGCATATTTTTTTCAAAACTGAAGGACACAAAACCGAAGATGATTATTCAATTTAGCTCATTTTCAAAAGGAACAACCCTCTAATGAATGTTTGTAATGTGTGCTCAGATGAGCCAAATTTTTTTTGGAAAGGAGAAATCGTTCAATTAAAATTTGATACAATATGCTAATTCCACTGAAGAAGCAAGAATCTTGCCTGATAACAACAAATAAAGGTGATCTATACATAATACAGTACTAGTTCCAGACATGTTAAAAATAAATGTAACATTTTTTAATCTTTTAACAAACAATAATTTTTTGACTGTCCCAAACAGAAAAAGCATGCAGACGACAATTCAAACTTTGATAATTAATGTGGAAGATGGTGCTTTGATGTGATGAAAAACCATTGTGACAAAAGGAGAAACTGCAGTGACTGACAGCTTCTCGTCTTTCCACAATATTTTGAAAAGTTGTCTGCTGCAGACATGTAAAATGAAGAGGTTGTTTGTCAAAATGTTAAAAATTTAAGAAAGTAGATAAATGAGCCATGCTCTGAGAAAAGGGCCCTTAATGCATCTGCAAAAAATATCAACCCATGTCAGCCTGCGCAATCCCCCCAAAACCAAAGGACCACAGACTCTTTTGAGGTGTGCAGTACGTAGGGCGAAGAGGCACGACTTTCTTTCGCGCTCATAAGTTGATTTTCGCGGGATTCTCGCAATCCCGCATAATAGAAGCAGCTCTGTGTGTTATTTCATCAAATCTATATCATTATAAATCCATAGAATTTTTTGATAAAACAGAAAAATGCTAGAGTCTAGTCAGTTTTGAAAAACAGAACTTGAAAATATACTGATCAACCTATTTCTATCTATTTGTGGGGTATGAGTTCTTCTTCGAACTCGTGCTCTCGAGATTAGGGTACAAGTTCTCCAGGGTACGAATTCTCCAGATAGTATCAAGTCACGTGATCTTTTCCCGCGGTGTTCTTTCACTTTTTTTTTTTTTAACGAATTTTTTTTTTTCTCTCTGCTTTGATTTATTTGTTTAATGAAAAATTGCAATTATTGGAGAGATCATTTACTATCAATATAGTATAATAAATCTTTTTGGAAATCCGTCATATATAAGAAAACGTTTATTTCCTATTTCAGTTTCTTGATTTCGGTTTGTTTATAAAACCATGACGAAATAGACTATGTATCAGAACAATTTCGCAAAAACAAATGGATTTAGACAGCGATTTCTGTGGCAGTTTGCCTTTTAAACTCACCACTGTTGGAGACGTCTGATGACCTCTCCATTTTGTTTCCTGCAAATGCTTTCAGTCTGGACAAATCAAAGATTTTGTCAATTGGTAAAGAGCTCAGTGAAAGGACCATGATGTGGAAAACTTTAAGGAAAAAATAAAAATTTCTTGGCAGCTTCAGATGAGGCTGCTCCGAATGTGCAATCTGATCCTAGGTCTACAATGTCAGGTGTTATGCAAGGTATTTTATCACTGAGCGACTTCTTAATATGGAACATAATTTCAGCTCAGCTGTTTTCCAGGAAAACATCAAGGTTTTATCGTGGCTCTGTTGTCTGCTTCACGGTGCAAAAACTTTTGACATTTTATATTATCTCTTTCTTTTCTGAAGATATTTACTTCACACTCAGACAACCTGTTAACCCTTAGAGGGCCGAATAAACCTATCAGACATTCTCAACCTAGAAATAAGATACAAAAAATTGTAGTTTCATGGTTGAGTGATTCAGCAAAGCGGACAGTGTAGATCAGAGATCAAGTTGCACGTTTTGTGCAGCCTGATCTTGATCTACACTGGCCGCAAACGCAACTATAGTTGTGAAAGGCGCTTTAAGGGTTAATTATCAAAATGGGAATCTATCTATACAACAGGGACAGATAACCATCAAAATATTTTTGACATAGTTATATCCCTTTTTTGACCTAGAATTTTCACGGAAAATTAATCTGTTTCTAAAAGCAACTGCGGCTGCTCAGTGGCACCTGCATGTGGTGCTCTTGTTTTCACTTTATCTTAACTCTCCACTAGACAACAAAATTTTGGACTTGTCAATACTTAACCGTTTCCCAAACAAGCCCTGGTTTTCATGTGTCTGCAGTACGAGTCTTTTGAAAACACTGTGGGAAAAGGAGAAATTGCTCGTAACGAGCAATTTCTCCTTTTCCCACAGTGTTTTCTACCCTTTTTGATAACTTTCTGCCATTTTCATCATATTTAAAATTCTTCGATAAAATTGTCGTCTGCAAACTCTTTCAATTTGGACCAGTCCAAAATTTGTCGTTCGGGAAAGGGTCAAAGAGTTTGCAGACAACAAACTAAATTTGGCTCAAATGATTGGATTAGTCTTTCAAAGGGTAGAAAACTGTGTGGGAAATAACATCATTTATAGATTGGATTTGTCTTTTAAAGGCTAGAAAACAATAGATGTACTGGAAATATCATTTTGTAAAACTAGTGTGAAAACATCATGGCAAAAGGACAAATCTACCACATCAAGCCATTTCTTATTTTGCCATAATGTTTTCTAAAGTAGTCTGCTGCCATAAAGAATAAAGTAACCTGCAAGGAGTCTTTAACGGTTTATTCTGCATTTCTTTCTGCAAAGAAGAAAACATGAAAGGAGGGTGCAAAATCTTTGAAGAATGTTTAGCTCTGTACCAAACAGCCTCATGTTTGTATGATCCTGTGAAAAAAAGGCTTTTGAAAACATTGTGGGAAAGGAGAAAATGCTGGTTTCAGAGGTAAACACTAATGCTTGAGATAAACTTTATTTGTCATGTGCAAACGCTTTCAATATAGACACATTAGTCCATACCCCGGATTACTTTTTGACTGTTAACCCTTTCCCAAACAAGCCCTGGTTTTCACGTGTCTGCAGTACAGTACAAATCTTTTGAAAACGCTGTGGGAAAAGGAGAAATTGCTCGTAACGAGCAATTTCTCCTTTTCCCGCAGTGTTTTCTACCCGTTTTGAGACCTTTCTGCCATTTTCATCAAATTTAAAAATTGTCGTCTGCAAACTCTTTCAATTTGGGCTAGTCCAAAATTTGTCGTTTGGGAAAGGGTTAAACCCTGTCAGGGCCTATGCCAGAAATAGGGCCTTTTGCTGACAGTATAGATCAAGATCAAACTGCACAGAAGGCTCAGTCTGATCTTCAGTCTATACTGTCCCCTCGTTTAGTTTTAAAAGCCTTTAACTCTTTACCACACAATCCCGACTTTTAACGGCCCTGTGAAAGAAGCCTTTTGAAAACATTGTGGGAAAAGGAGAAAATGCTGGTTACCAGCATTTTCTCTTTTTCCCACAATGTTTTCTACCCTTTCCATAACAACTTTCAATTTTTCAGTCACATTTATTTTGTCGTCTGCAAATGATTTGGATTTGGACCAGTCTAAAATTTTGTCGTTTGGTAAAGAGTTAAGATGCATATCTTTCATAGTTTCAGTGGATTGTATTTTTAACTCTTTACCAAACGAGTAAATTTCAGACCCATCCAAACTAAATGCCTTAGCAGACGACAAATCACAAGTGGCAAAAATTGTCTTCGATATGGTAGAAAACATTGGGGAAAAAGGAGAAAATGCTGGTTATTTTCTCCTTTTCCCACAATGTTTTCAAAAGCCTTCCTATTCAAGTTCGTTAAAACTTGGGATTGTGTGGTTAAGGGTCAAGGTCGAAGAGGTTGAATGTACACATTTGGGGCTGAAAGAGCTAAAAACTCTCAACCAAACAACAAAATTTTAGACTAGTCCAAATTGAAAGTGTTTGCAGACAACAAAATAAATCTCAAAAACTGAAACTTGTTTTGGGAAAGGAGAAAATGCTGGTTACCTTAGGCTTCCTTTCTTTGGGTCGTTAAAAATCAGGATTGTGTGGTAAAGGGTTAACTCTTTAAGCAAACAACAAAATTTTAGACTGTCCAAATTGAGAGCAATTGCAGATGATAAATCAAAGATGGCTTAGATGGTTGGATTTGTCCTTGATAGAGCATGATTTTTTACATTTTTCCACAATGTTTTCAAAAGTTTTCTTTCTTTCTTAGGGTCATGAAAGTTTAGGATTGTGTGGTAAAGGGGTTGATAGAGAAAGTGTTATGGAATATTTCACTTCTAGGATCACTCTGTCAAAGATGACACAATACTGTGATGGGCAGCTGTCATTTCTTTTATCCCCATACCTTTTTAGAACAATTTTGGACTCCCCTGTTTTAGAAGAAAGTCTGAGGTATTGTTATAATTCTGTTGTAATTTGCCTCTGGATCACCTTGGTCATGTGATAAATTTGATACTTGCTTGTATCATTGTTATTACTAAAGTTATTTATTCGACAGTAGTGGCCAAAAGTAAATAAAGCAGATCTTAACCCTTTCCCAAACGATAAATTTTAGACTGGTCCAAACTGAAAGAGTTTGCAGACGACAATTTTAAATTTGATGAAAATGACAGAAAGTTCTGAAAAAGGGTAGAAAACACTGTGGGAAAAGGAGAAATTGCTCGTAATGAGCAATTTCTCCTTTTCCCACTGTGTTTTCAAAAGACTTGTACTGCAGACACATGAAAACCAAGGCTTGTTTGGGAAAGGGTTTAAAGTATGGAAATTATTGTGAAGATGACAGTCTGTCATTGTGCTGTTGATTCAAGTGTAAGTCACTGGCATAAATATGAATTTTCAAATCAGGTCAAAAGTAAACAAAAAATAGTGACCTGGCAACTTTAAACCTGGTTTTGAAATTCATTTTTCTGCCAGCGAGTAACATGTACAATAACAGATTGTTATCTTCACAATAATTTTCATACTTTTGAATTCTTGACATCCACATTATAACTTTGGCAGCTATTCGGCTTTTAGTTTGGGATATTTGTTATCTATCACAAGGTGACCCTAAATCTTTAAAAAAGAAATATATAGATGGCGCAAGAGGAACCGGAAAATGAATTTTTAACCCTTTCCCAAACGACAAATTTGGGACTGGTCCAAATTGAAAGAGTTTGCAGACGACAATTTTAAATTTGATGAAAATGGCAGAAAGGTCTCAAAAAGGGTAGAAAACAGTGTGGGAAAAGGAGAAATTGCTTGTTACGAGCAATTTCTCCTTTTCCCACAGTGTTTTCAAAAGACTTGTACTGCAGACACGTGAAAACCAGGGCTTGTTTGGGAAAGGGTTAAACTGTTATTGTGGCTAAGACTGAAGTAAAATAGTAGAAAAAAAAAAAACCTTGACAGCAATTCCCTCTTTTCACTCATTGTTTTTTTCATTTGTACAAAAAAGGAATTTTCAATATGACATGATAAGATACCAGCATTTTCTCCTTTTCCCACAATGCTTTCAGAAGGCTTCTTTCTTAGGGTCATCAGAACTCAGGATTGTGTGTTCAACGGTTAAGTTATCACAAAGCTCTATGAGTTAATATTACATAAAATACTGTGTAGATCCAAGATCAGACTGAAGGTTTTGTGCAGTTCCACATGATGTGCACTTTATGCAAGATCAAAAATAGCTTGGCTTGGCATTCCAAGGGTTTGTCTCGTTAATATTCAACCATATATAAACACTGCACAGTTGTGATGTTTGTGCTAGTGATAAATTCTGATTAGTGTTACAGGCTAAGGCAGTAACTTAATGCTTTATCCCTGTACCACACAATCACAGGTTTTAATGACCCTACAGAAAAAGCCTTTTGAAAACATTATGGTAAAAGGAGAAAATGCTGGTAACCAGCATTTTCTCCTTTTCCCACAATGTTTTCTACCCTTTCGAAAACAATTTTCAGTTTTTGAGTCACATTTATTTTGTCGTCTGCAAATGCTTTGAATTTGTGTAAGTCTAAATTTTGTCATTTGGTAAAGGGTTATCCTGTTGTACCCAGTTACTTTGATGGAAGCTTGTGAACCCCTTACCTGATGAGCCAATGCTTTTACAACACTGAATGGGGTCCCATGTGGCCCAGTGGTTAAGTGCAGGACTCGTGACCTGAATGGCCGCAGGTTTGACTCACTGGAATTCCACTGGGTTTTTCCATGGCCAAGACACTTCAGAGCCCTAGCCTAGTACTGATGAAACCCAGGAAATACATGAATTTTGTGATCTGTTGCCATGATAAGACTGAATATGGAAGCGGCCATCAGTACAACACTGAAAATGAAAGCTTCCAGGAAACCAGTGTTTTTCTCCATTTCCCACATTGTTTACCACCGTTTCAGAAAAACAGAAATCTGCGCGCTGGTTATCAGCATTTTCTCCTTTTTTTTCTCCATGTTTTCAAAAACCATCTTGATTAAGGTATTTCAAACTGGGGATTATGTGGTAAAGGGTTAATTTTCATAACAGAGAATTCAACATTTATCCTAATTTGACTATAAATAGGTCACTAGGAAATTAGAAACAGTTCTTGCTGAATGCACTAATTATAGTAAAATCATTGCAAACTTCACTATTTTTATGCAATGCCCCATGCAGATGACTTTTTATGCCCCCCCCCCCCAACAAATTTTTTTTTTGGGGGGGGGGAGATATAGTTTTTGTTTAGACTGTCCGTCCATTCCTTTTCATGTCTGGGGTATAACTTTTTCCCCTATTCCTTAATTTCAAAACGACTGCGCAAATCAAGGGGTGAATACGAAAGTATTCCATCTGCGTTTCGAATAATTTTACAGGAGAGGGAAAAACGCTTCTCATTTCTGTGAAAAGAGTAGTTCATCTTGTTTAGATATGTTGTGTTGAGCTGAGAGCATGAATTCAGCACAACATAATTAAACAAGCCGATCTAACAACGCTTTTCACGGAATTGAGTTTTTTTCCCCTCACCTGTAATATTTTCCAAAATGCAGATGGAATAGTTTTGCATTCACCCCTCGAAATGTAAACCACATTGAGATGATGTGTCATGTGCAGAGTCATGATTGTAGCTTTAAGGTCTAGGTCATTTCAAGGTCAAGTGTGTTTTTTGGAGGGTAGTGCTCATGTCCAGCCTCTGACTTTTTTAAATTATGAACAAATTTCAGTTTAACTTTGCAGAATTGTCAACCACATATAGGCATTGTGTTGTGTGCAAGAACAATGTCAGTAGGTCAAAGGTCAAGGTTACAACAAGGTTAAATATGTTTAAAAAGTAGACAGTTATGTTCATGTCCAGTCTGTAACTTTTTTAACTCTTTTACCACACAACAAAATTTTAGACCAGTCCAAACTGAAAGGATTTGCAGACGACAAAATAAATATGACTGAAAAATTGAAATTTGTCTCGGGAAGGATAGAAAACATTCTGGGAAAAGGAGAAAATGCTGGTTACCAACATTTTCTCCATTTCCCATGTTTTCAAAAGACTTCTTTCTCAGGGTCGTTAAAAGTCGGGATTGTGTGGTAAAGGGTTAATTATGAAAGAATTTAAATATGGCTGCAGAATGTGTTGCACAAAAGAACCATGCCCATATGTTTCAGGAGGTAATGAGTTAACTCTTTACCGAACAACAAAATTTTAGACCAGTCCAAATTGAAAGCGTTTGCAGACGACAAATTAAATGTGAATGAAAAATTAAAACTTGTTTTGGGAAGGGTAGAAAACATTGTGGGAAAAGGAGAAAATGCTGGTTACCAGCATTTTCTCCTTTTCCCACAATGTTTTCAAAAGGCTTCTTTCTCAGGGTCGTTAAAACTCGGGATTGTGGTAAAGAGTTAAACCCTTTACCCAACAAGCCTAAGTTTAAACGAACTGGATGAAAATGCCTTTAAAGAACATTGTGGGAAAAGGGGAAAATGCTGGTAACCAGCATTTTCTCCTTTTCTGCAATGTTTTCCACCCTTCCGAGAACAAATTCAAATTTTTCAAGAATTTTCAAGCCATGCTCTTGCAAAATGGGGCTTAATGCATCTCTGTGATATGTGATACCAAGCCAGTCATTACATAACTATGGATCCATAATGGCCACTTTTGTTAACCCTTTCCCAAACGACAAATTTTGGACTGGTCCAAATTGAAAGAGTTTGCAGACGACAATTTTGAATTTGATGAAAATGGCAGAAAGGTCTCTAAAAGGGTAGAAAACACTGTGGGAAAAGGAGAAATTGCTCGTTACGAGCAATTTCTCCTTTTCCCACAGTGTTTTCAAAAGACTTGTACTGCAGACACGTGAAAACCAGGGCTTGTTTGGGAAAGGGTTAATTACTGACTTAAGCATTAGGTGGACTGGTCCTTAGATGGTCCTTAGACATACAGAAAATCAGCCAGTAGCAAAAAGTTTCTGCCCAGATCAGCCTGCAAGGATTGCACAGGGCATGCCTCATTTATTTTGTCATCTGTAAATGCTTTGAATTTTGACTTGCCCGAAATTTTGTCGTTTGGTAAAGTTAAAGGCCATAAAGAAGAGGAGCAAATGCTGATTTTTCTCCTTTTTTTTCTGCAATGTTTTCCAGCCATCTAAGTGAAAATTTCAGTCTTTTTAGAGTCACACTTATTCTGTCTTCTGCAAAATGCTTTTCAGATTGTCCTTTTGCCACAATGTTTTCCACCCATCCTGGTGAAAGTTTCAATGTTTTAGAGTCACACTTATTCTGTATTCTACAAAATGCTTTTCAAATTGTTTAAGTGTAAAATTGCGGGGGAAAAGAGAAAATGCTGGTTTTCTCCTTTTTCCACTATGTTTACCACTTACCCAAGTAAAAATTTTAATGCTTTAGAGTCCAATTTATTCTGTCTTGTGCAAAATGCTTTTCAAATTGTTCAAGTCTAAAATTATGTCAACTGGAAAAGAGTTTCCTTATCCTAATGGGAGAAAAAGTGAAATTCAAATTATCTCCCTTGTTAGATAAAAACCAATGTTACCAAATGCAACTGGGTCCAATTCTTTGATTTCCTTTGTTTTTATCCTTGCCTTACATAGAGATGTTGTGATTATTATTATCTATGATGTATAATATTATTATGTAAGGGCTTCATAATATTTGCAAAACAAATTTCACACACTATTACCATTGAAATGCATTAAATAGATCAAATTTGTGGTTTGATAAATTTTGAAGGAAATATAAACCTGAATATTCCTAAATAGTGCAATGAATATCATGGATAAAAACCAAGTTATTGGAGAGGTCATCAGACCTCTCCAACAGTGGTGAGTTAAAAAGGCAGACTGCCTCAGAAATTGCTGTATAAATCCAGTCTTTTTGCGAAATTGTTCTGATACACAGTCTGTTTCGTCATGGTTTTATAAATAAACCGAAATCAAGAAACTGAAATAGGAAATAGACGTTTGTTTTCGTATGACGGATTAAAAAACTTGAATGTCATATTGATTTGATTGCAAATTACCTCTCCAATAATTGTGATTTTCATTAAGCAAATAAATGTAAGGAAAGAGAAGGAAAAAAAATCGTTGAAAAAAAGAGAGAAAGAACACCGCGGGAAAAGATCAAACAACTTGAAAAAGTGGGAAGAAGGTCACGTGACTGTCATGTAATGCATAAGTGGCATTAACACAGCTGTAGTTATTTAATGTATTACTTGTTTGTCACATGTACCAAAATATATTGAAATCAAAAGCCAATAAAAACTATTTTAAAATGTTATTGCTGACCTCTCCTTGCTTCTTCTTTAAAGAAGCCAACTTGTATCTTATTCAGGACCTAGTAAGTAGTGGAGATAGCTATCAAGGGAAGTAACTGACTTTTTCTCCCTTGGAACACCTTTGTAGATGATGAACAAGATCTTGCTCAATCCTTTATCACACAATGAATAGTTTCAACAACCTTCAGGGAGAAGTCTTTTTAAAACATTGTGGGAAAAGTTTACCACACAATCCCGAGTTTCAACGACCCTGAGAAAACGGCCTTTTGAAAACAATGTGGGAATAGGAGAAAATGCTGGTAACCAACATTTTCTTCTTTTTCCACAATGTTTCCTGTCCTTTTACATACAAGTTTCACCCTATGAGCCATATCTAATATGTCGTCTGCAAATGCTTTCAATTTGAAACGATGGAAAATTTTGTTCTGTGGTGAAGAGTTAAATAATGATAAAGGGGTAAATAATGTGACTTCTCTTTGAAAAGGTGGTAAACATTGTGGGAAAAGCAAAAAATCATGGTAACAAGTATTTTGTCTTTTTCCTATAATGTTTTCAGAAGTGTTTTTCCTCAGGGTCATTAACCCTTTAACACACAATCCCGACTTTTAACGACCCTGTGAGAGAAACCTTTTGAAAACATTGTAGAAAAAGGAGAAAATGCTGGTAACCAGCATTTTCTCCTTTGCCCACAATGTTTTCTACCCTTCCCAAAACAAATTTCAATTTATCAATCACATTTCTTTTGTCGTCTGCAAATGCTTTCGATTTGGACCAGTCTAAAATTTTGTCATTCGGTTAAAACACAGGATTGTTTGGTAAAGGGTCAACTGCTTTCCAAATGACAAATTCTAGCTAGACTCTTTCAAACTGAAGCATCTGCAGCCGACAAATTGGAAAGTAATACAAATGAACTAGTGTTCTTTGACAGGGTAGAAAACAGTGGAAAAGGGAGAAAATGCTGGTTACCAGCACTTTCATGGTTTCCCAAAATGTCTTGAAATGACTTTTCCTGTATGGTCGTTAGAACTCAGAATTGTTTGGTAAAGGGTTAACTCTTTACCACACAATCCCGACTTTTAACGACCCTGAGGCAGAAGCCTTTTGAAAACATGGTGGGAAAAGGAGAAAATGCTGGTAACCAGCATTTTCTCCTTTTCCCACAATCTTTTCTACCCTATCCAATACACAAATCACCATTTAACTCTTTACCAAACGGCAATATTTCAGACTTGTCCAAATTGAAAGCATTTTGCAGACGACAAGATAAATGTGACTCAAAAATTGAAATTTGCATTGGATGGGTTAGAAAACAATGTCTGAAAAGGAGAAAATGCTGGTTACCAGCATTTTCTCTTTTTCCCACAATGTTTTCAAAAGGCCTCTTTCCCAGGGTCGTTAAAACTCAGGATTGTGTGGTAAAGGGTTAAGCTACACTTAATATGTCATCTGCAAATGCTTTCAATTTGGTCCAGTCTAAAATTTTGCTTTTTGGTGAAGACTTAAAGGTTAAAATAATTGAGATAATTGTAAGATTATTATGTCTTCATACAAAATGTCAATCATCCATTTTGTTCTAAACAGTGCAACTGCATTTCTTCGCTTGAGTAATCAAAAGTACAATGGATTTTTGTGAAATGGCACGGCCTTTCGAAAGATACTATGGTAAATAATAAAGCCAGTGCTTCAGATTGACTAATTAGCCCTTTACCACACAATCCCGACTTCTGAAGACCCTGAAAGAGAAGGCTTTTGAAAACACTATGGGAAAAAGAGAAAATGCTGGTAACCAGCATTTTCTTCTTTTCCCTAAGACTTTTCTTCTCTTTCGAAGACATGTCCTATCATGTAAGCCATATCATAATTATTTGTTGGCAGAATGCTTTTCAGTATGGAAGAATCTGAAATTTTATCATCTGGTAAAGAGCTAAATGCCAAAACATTTGCACCAGACAATTTTGAAAACAACCTCATAAATATCCAATGTCAAATGAGTTAACTTTTTACCACACGACAAAATTTTAGACTAGTCCAAATTGAAAACATTTGGATATAACAAAGTAAATCTGACGCAAAAATTGAAATTTGATTTGGGAAGGAGAGAAAACATTGGTTACCAGCATTTTCTCCTTTTTTCCCATAAAGTTTTTAAAAGGCTTCTTTCACAGGGCCGTTAAAAATCGGAATTGTTTGGTAAAGGGTTAATACTTGATGAAAGAATCACACAACTCGTTACCTTCAGGCTGCTAAGCTAAGCGTCCACTCACTGACTTTTTGCGGACAGGGTAGATCAAGATGACTACACTGTCCAATAAGGAATTATCTCTATTCCAAAAATACCTTTGAACCAGGATTTTTTGGAATTGGCTTGAAATTTCATTTCTTTTATTTAGCCGGTTAAGGGTTACTAATGGATAATTAATATAAAGTAATGTTTACTACAATTTTGAAAACATTCTTGTGAAATCTTGTAACATGAATTAACCCCATAACTCTCTACCGGACAACATAGTTTTGAACTCAACCAAATTGAAAGTATTTGCAGACGACAATTTAAATGTAGCCCAAATGATGATTTAACTCTTTACCAAACAACAAAATTTTAAGACTCGTCCAAATTGAAAGCATTTGCAGACGACAAAATAAATGTGACCCAAAAATTGAAATTTGTTTTGGGAAGAGTAGAAAACATAGTGGGAAAAGGAGAAAATGCTGGTTACCAGCATTTTGTCGTTTTCCCATAGTGTTTTCAAAAGGCCTCTCTCTCAGGGTCGTTAAAAGTCGGGATTGTGTGGTAAAGGGTTAAGGTCTTTGACAGGTAAGACAAAACTATGGGAAAAGGAGAAAATGCTGGTCACCAGTATTTTCTCCTTTTCTCACAATGTTTTCAAAAGACTTCTTGTCCTGGGTTTTTATAACTTGGGATTGTGTTGCAAAGGGTTAAAGCACTTTTCACAACTATAGTTGCCTTTGCAGCTAGTGTAGTTCAAGATCAGACTTCACAAAACATGCAGTTTGATCTTTGATATACACTGTGAGCTTTACCTAGACACCATGATATTCAACTATTTAGGTTTTAAATCTAGACCGAAAATGTCTATCAGGGTTTATTTTGCACTCAGAATAAAACTCTCACTGTATGACAAACTGATAGACACTCTAGAGGCAACATTAACCCTTTACCGCACAATGATGCCTTTTGACGCCCCTGGGAAAGAATCCTTTTGAAAACATTGTGGGAAAAGGAGAAAATGCTGGTAACCAGCATTTTCTCCTTTTCCCACAATGTTTTCTACCCTTTCAAAGAAAAATTGCACCATTTTAGCCAAATTGAAATTGTCATCTGCAAATGATTTCAATTTGGAGAAGGCTAAAATTTTGTCATCTGGTAAAGGGTTAATTTTTCTACATGATGCACATGAAAATTGGTCAGAATGTTTGTCTGGATGACATCTCGAACAGGTTTGAAATTGGGTCATGTCTGATCAAGAAGAAGGTCACTGGGGCAAACCTTAAGAAAAAATCAGACCAGGGTAACCTGTAATTTCGGTGGAGAAAAAAGCTTGATTCTTTTTTGGAAAGAATGTTACAAAACTTTTGTGCTGATCTTTTAACCCTTTACCCAACGACAAAATTTTAGCCTTGTCCAAATTGAAAGCATTTGCAGACGACAATGTCAGTGTAGCTCAAATGGTGCAATTCTTCTCTGATAGGGTAGAAAACATTGTAGTAAAAGGAGAAAATGCTGGTTACCAGCATTTTCTCCTTTTCCCGCAATGTTTTCAAAAGGCTTCTTTCCCAGGGGCGTTAAAAGGCATCATTGTGCGGTAAAGGGTTAACCATTTACTGACAGAGTCAAGTGTTTTAACAGCTTCGAAGAAAAGACTATTGAAAACATAGTTGGAAAAGGAGAAAATACTCAAAGCCAGCATTTTCTCCTATTACCACGATGTTTTCTAACCATTCAAAAATGAATTTTATTGTATGATCTCCATTTAATTTTTTTAGCTCTTTTTACTTTGGGCAAGTTTAAAATCATATTGTTTGGTAGTGGTGAAACGGTTTACCGATTAACCGATTAACCGCGGTCTATTCAAAGAAAAAAAACGAAACCGGTTCGAATTTCACCGTATCGGTATTTCTGCAATATGTCAACTTCTCTTAATTGCATCAGAAAGTCCGGTTTTCCCAAAAATTCTGTCAGAAATCGATCGTTTTTCAACTTACAGTTCTAAAGATTTCCAAAAGCGAAAGTTGTTTATTTTTTTCCACAGACGGTGTCACCGGTGTTTAGGTAAAACTATGACCACATAAAATTCACGACACAAACTCCAAATAACTGTCGAGCTTTAATGCTTTTGGATCAACGGAGTTTGTATGTTATTCATTTCTTATAACTTTGCTTACACTTATTTTTGCGTTTTCCGGTAGTTAAGCGGCAAAGTATTAGTGTTAGTACAGTAAGCAACTGAGTAAGTTAGTGCATCGCACTGTCTACTCTGTTGAGCTCCCGAAGTTCGGTATAGTAGCGGTGGTTTTTATATAAACAAGTACGCTCTTGAAGAAAAAAAAAATGGCAGACGAAAATCCTCAAGATAGCGAGTGTTAAAGACTAGTCAATTTCAGTTTGTTTTTATTTGTTCATGCAAAAGAATTGCTTTTTAGTTCATTATCTTGAAAGAATGGAAGAGTTCCAAGCACATGTACTAGTTTTCTTTATCACCTTTTGAGCATATGCTACCCTAACAGTGACTACAAGTGGTCAGATATGCTAAATGTCAGCATATACAGCATATTGCAATACGTATTGCAATACGGGTCAGCCGTATTGCAATATATTGCAATACGCTTTTTACCGTATTGTTTCACCCCTATTGTTTGGTAAAAAGTTTAATCAACCATGTCAAATAGGGTACTCCCAAATGTTAGCCCAAAATCTTTACAGTCAAGTCCCAAGGACGGTCAAAAAGCAACTGAAACTAAAAACCCATTGTCAAGGATAATCATGTATTCTGCAAGTGTCGGACTATATGCAATTTTTGTTGTTGATTTTACAGGCTATTACAGCAAAAATGATATCAAATTACTGAATGTACAGACAGCCAGGTGTTTTATTTTACCATGCAGCAGACATATATGAGCCATTCTCTGAATAGGTGGCTTAATGCATCTGTGAAAAGTATTGACCCAGGTCAGCCTGCGCAGTCTGCGCAGGCTGACCTGGGTCAATACTTTTCACAGATGCCAAAACTTTTCAATATTGGTCTGAGTTTTCTGTATGTTGAAGGACCAGTCTATCCCGATATTAGGTTTGTTGTTAAAAAAAGGGGATATTATAGATCCATAACTACGGGATGGCTTTCCTGGTGCCATGGATCACAGAGATGCATTAAGCCCCCTTTTGCCAGTGCATGGCTCATATAATTGACATTTCTGCAAATACGAGTTTGGCACACCCACCTTAGTAACGCGTTACGTTGTCAGGTAAAGCTTTACTTAACCCTTTCCCAAACGACAAATTTTGGACTGGTCCAAATTGAAAGAGTTTGCAGACGACAATTTTAAATTTGATGAAAATGGCAGAAAGTTATCAAAAAGGGTAGAAAACACCGTGGGAAAAGGAAAAATTGCTCGTTACGAGCAATTTTTAGCTCACCTTAGCACAACGTGCTAAAGGTGAGCTATTGTGATCGCCCTGTGTCCGGCGTCCGTCGTCCGTCAACAATTTCTTTAAACATCTTCTTCTCCTAAACCACTGGGCCAATCTTGATGAAACTTGGCAGGGATGTTCCTTGGGTGAAGCTCTACCAAAATTGTTCAAAGAATTGAATTCCACCCACAACTCTGGTTGCCATGGCAACAGAAAGGAAAAAATAGCTAAATCTTTGAAAATCTTCTTCTCTGAAACTAGAAGGCGCAGAGCTTTGATATTTGGTATGTAGCATCTCCTAGTGGACCTCTACCAAGTTTGTTCATTTGATGCTCCTGGGGCCAAAACTGGCCCCGCCCCAGGGGTCACAAGTTTGAGCATAGTAACAAAGAAGGAAAACTTTAAAAATCTTCTTCTCTGAAATTTGAAGGCGTAGAGCTTTGATATTTGGCATGTAGCATCTCCTGGTGGACCTCTACCAAGTTTGTTCATATGATGCCCCTGGGGTCAAAACTGACCCCGCCCCGGGGGGTCACAATTTCCAACATAGCAACAAAGAAGGAAAACTTTAAAAATCTTCTTCTCTAAAACTAGAAGGCATAGAGCTTTGATATTTGGCATAAAGCATCTCCTAGTGGACCTCTACCAAGTTTGTTCATATGATGCCCTTGGGGTCAAAACTAGCCCAGCCCTGGGGGTCACAAGTTCGAACATAGGAACAAAGAGGGGAAACTTTAAAAATCATCTTCTCTGAAACTGGAAGGCGTAGAGCTTTGATATTTGGTATGTAGCATTGCCTAGTGGACCTCTACCAAGTTTGTTCATATTATGCCCCTGGGGTCAAAACTGGCCCCGCCCCGGGGGTCACAAGTTTGAGCATAGTAACAAAGAAGGAAAACTTTAAAAATCTTCTTCTCTTAAACTTGAAGGAGTAGAGCTTTGATATTTGGCATGTAGCATCTCCTAGTGGACTTCTACCAAGTTTGTTCATATGATGCCCCTGGAGTCAAAACTGACCCCGCCCTGGGGGTCACAATTTCCAACATAGGAACAAAGAAGGAAAACTTTAAGAATCATCTTCTCTAAAACTACAAGGCATAGAGCTTTGATATTTGGCATGAAGCATCTCCTAGTTGACCTCTACCAAGTTTGTTTATATAATGCCCTTGGGGTCAAAACTGGCCCTGCCCCAGGGGTCACAAGTTCAAACATAGGAACAAAAAGGGAAAACTTAAAAAATCATCTTCTCTGAAACTGGAAGGCGTAGAGCTTTCATATTTGGTATGTAGCATTGCCTAGTGGACCTCTACCAACTCTATTCATATGATGCCCCTGGGGTCAAAACTGGCCCCGCCCGGGGGGTCACAATTTCCAACCTAGGAACAAAGAAGGAAAACTTTAAAAATCTTCTTCTCTGAAACAGGAAGGCATGGAGCTTTGATATGTAGTATGTAGCATCTTCTAGTAGATCTCTACCAAGTTTGTGCATATGATGCCCTTGGGGCAAAAGTTGGCCCTGCCCCGGGGGGTCACAAGTTCGAACATAGGAACAGAGAAGGAAAACTTTAAGAATCATCTTCTCTGAAACTGGAAGGTGTAGAGCTTTGATATTTTGTATGTAGCATCACCTAGAAGACTTCTACTAAGTTTATTCATATGATGCCCTTGGGGTCAAAACTGGCGCAGCCCCGGGGGTCACAAGTTTAAAAATAGGAACAAAGAAGGAAAGCTTTAATTTTTTTTTTCTCTTAAATGGGAAGGCATAGAGCTTTGATATTTGGTATGTAGCATCTCGTAGTGGACTTCTACCAAGTTCGTTCCAAGGATGCTGCTTGGGTCAAAACTGGCCTAGCCCGTGGGGTCACAACTTCGAACATAGGAACAAAGAAGGAAAACTTTAAAATTCTTCTTTTCTGAAACCGAAAGGTGTGGAGCTTTGATATTTGGTATGTTGCATCTCAGAGTGGACCTCTACCAAGTTTGTTCATATGATGCCCCTGGGTCAAAACTGGCCCCGCCCCAGGGGTCACAAGTTCGAACATAGGAACAAAGAAGGAAAACTTTAAATTTCTTTTTCTCTTAAACGGGAAGGTGTAGAGCTTTGATATTTGGTATGTAGCATCTCCTAGTGGACCTCTACCAAGTTTGTTCCAAGGATGCTGCTTGGGTCAAAACTGGCCCAGCCCCGGGTGTCACAAGTTCGAACATAGGAACAAAGAAGGAAAACTTTAAATTTCTTTTTCTCTTAAACGGGAAGGTGTAGAGCTTTGATATTTGGTATGTAGCATCTCCTAGTGGACCTCTACCAAGTTTGTTCCAAGGATGCTGCTTGGGTCAAAACTGGCCCAGCCCCGGGTGTCACAAGTTCGAACATAGGAACAAAGAAGGAAAACTTTAAAATTCTTCTTTTAAACTGGAAGGCGTAGAGCTTTGATATTTGGTATGTAGTGATTCTCTTCTAAGTTTGTTTGCCCATCTAAGCACAACAAGTTCATTGAGTTCAAAATTGGGTCATCTTGGGTCATAAACTAGGTCACTAGGTCAAATTAAAGAAATACCTTGTTGGCACTCTCGAGGCCACATTATTTGCTCAATTGCCTTGAAAATTAGTTAGAAAGTTTGTCTTTATAAAGTCTCACATAAGATTAATTTGGGTCAACTTGGGTCATAAACTAGTTTACTGGGTCAATTTAAAGAAATACCTTGTTTGCACTCTGGAGGCCACATTTATTGCTCAAATGACCTGAAATTTGGTCAGAATGTTTGTCTTGATGAAATACCAGATGAGTATGGATTTGGGTCACCTGGAACCATAAACTAGGTCACTAGGTCAAATTAAAGAAATTCCTTGTGGGCACTCTAGAGGCCACATTATTTGCTTAATTGCCTTGAAAATTGGTCGGAATGTTTGTCTTTATAAAATCTCACATGAGTCTGAATTTGGGTCAACTGGGGTCATAAACTAGGTCACTTGGTCAAATTAAAGAAATAGCTAGTGGGCACTCTAGAGGCCACATTTATTATTCATTTGATTTGAAAATTGGTTAAAATGTTTCTTTTGATATAGTCCAAGACCAGTTCAAATTTGGGTCACCTGGGGTCATAATCTAGGTCACCAGGTCAAATTAAAAAAATACCTTTAGGGCACTCGAGGCCACATTATTTGCTTAATTGCCTTGAAAATTGGTCAAGATGTTTGTCTTCATGAAATTTGAGTTTGAAATTGGGTCACCTGCGGTCAAAAACTAGGTCACATGGTCAAATTAAAGAAATACCTTTAAGGCACTCTACTAAGGTGAGCGACCCAGGGCCATCATGGCCCTCTTGTTTCTTTTCCCATTTTCAAAAGACTTGTACTTCAGACACGTGAAAACCAGGGCTTGTTTGGGAAAGGGTTAACACCTCTAACACCTATTTGAGTAAAAATCAGTAGGTTTTATTGTAAGTAATCAGTTAAGAAAGTGGTTTGTCGTAATTTTAAAAGATGTAGCCTATGTTGTAAAAACTTTTAAACTGGGGGTATTTTTTGTCACTTGAGGTGATAATAAGGATTATACTGATTTTGAATGGATGTGCATTTATCAGTTATGCGACAATCATGGGGAAAACAAACAATCGATTGAACCAGGCCAAAGTGCAATTAGCAGTCACATATAATCGTCTTAATGAAACAGTCTTGAATAAAATATGAATGCTCCCTAAAGTATTAAAACAAAAATCAAAGAACATCGAAGTCAACTTATTTATGAAACAGGATGACGAGTGGCTGTCAATAAAATATACTTCTTCCTGTTGCTCGTTTTGTATATCGATTACAACTGTCTACAAGTAATGCTTGGAGTTCGAAAGATGTTTGTTGGGTTAGATTGCAATAGGTAGTTTAACAGTAAACTTTGGCAGAATCGTTCTTTCTTTCGTGAAAAATTGAAAAAAAAAAATGCTTTTCTGTTGTTTGGTAGAGGGGCTGGTTTTTAGCTCCACTGGCCGAAGGCCAGCGGGCTTATGTCATGGCCCGGTGTCCGTCGTGCATCCATGCGTCCGTCCGTCTGTCCGTGCGTTAACTTTTATTTCAAACATCTTCTTCTCTGAAACTACCCATCCAGTTTTTCATGAAACTTCACAGAAATGATCCTGCCATGGTCCTCTTCAGAATTTCTTGAAAGAATTTGATTCCTTCAAAAACTCTGGTTGCCATGGCAACAAAACTGAAAAATATTGGAAATCTTTAGAAATCTTCTTGTCTGAAACCATAAGGCATAGGGCTACCAAACTTGGCATGTAGCTTTATGTAGTAGACCTCTATCAAGTTTCTTCAAATTATAGCCCTGGGGTCAAAATTGGCTCAGCCCCAGGGGTCACAAGTTTTACATAGGCTTATATAGAGAAAACTTTAAAAATCTTCCTGTACCTAGCCATAAGGCCTAGAGCTACCAAATTTTGCATTTAGCTTGATCTAGTGGGGGTCTACCAAAAGTGCCCAAATTACAGTCCTGGGGTCAATTTGGCCTCATGCGGGGGGGGGGGGGGGGGGGGGGCAGGTTCACAAGATTTACATGGGCTTATATAGGGAAAACTTTTAAATCTTGGTGTACATAGCCATAAGGCTTAGGGCTACCAAATTTTGCATAATTATAGCATTGTCTAGTAGACAACTACAAAGATGGTCCAAGTTACAGCCCTAGGATCAAGTTTGGCCCTGCACCAGGGGTCACAAGTTTTACATGGGTTTATGGAGTGAAAACTTCAGAAACTGTTATGTTACTAGCCATAAGGCCAAGAACTCCAAAATTTGGCATGTTATTCTTCTAATACACATATTCTCGATTTAGTCCGACTGTAGCCCTGGGGTCAAAGTTTTATGAGGGCTTATATAGTGAAGACTTCTCTTTATGGTTTATATTTATAAGCCAGTGGAGCGATACAGGGCCATCATGGCCCTCTTGTTCCAAATCCAGGTTAAATCTACCGGCGACATTTACGTGGATATAGGTTTTTTGAATGGATAAATTTAGTTTTCCGTTCAGCTTATATTATGTAACAATTATCTTACCACATGATTCTTATCTGCAGCTTTAATCCATTTTGAAATAATTATTCTAAAATCAGTGTAGATCATAGGTCAGACTGCATGTTCTGTGCAGTCTGATCTTGATCTACACTGTTCACAAAAGGTCAGTGAGTTGCACTTGACAGCCTAGGGTTAACTCTTTACAAAACGACAAAAGTTTAGACTGGTCCAAATTGAAAACATTTGCAGACAACAAAATAAATGTAACTAAAAACATAAAATTTGTTTTGGGAAGGGTGGAAAACATTGTGAGAAAAGGAGAAAATGCTAGTTACCAGCATTTTCTCCTTTTTCCACAATGTTTTCAAAAGGCTTCTTTCTCAGGGTCGTGAAAACCTGGGATTGTTTGGTAAAGAGTTAAAGAGGCCTATTTGGATTTTTCGCCATTATTTATTTGTAAAACACCAATAAAAACAACATTTCTTTTTTCTGAACAAGTGTGAAGAACTGGATGACCACATTCAGTAAACAGGTATAATTTTGACGTTAAAAAAAACAGGCTTGGACATTTTGTAATTGATAGCTCCGCCTTTTTTCATGGAATTATACATGACACCATCATACTTACACTAGAATTTTGTTAGTTTGCATGTTGCTTGTTGGAAACTATGTGTTGGTTTGTATGCTATCTCCGGACCCGATATTTATCCTTCCTTATCATTGTTAAATTCTACTGAATATTTCTGACGTAAGTGGTTCTTAGTTTGTAGTGCATTTCATACCCCAAAAGCAGTTTTTGAACACAAACTCCTAACTTTACTTGGTATATAATTAATTCGCTTGCAAACTTGCAAAGGTGTGAAAATCCGTGACCAACCTTGATTTTCACACCTGGTGATTGACGATGTCGACTGGTATCATTTAGTCGTTAACTGCGAGCAAATGTAATTAAAGGTTTTATTTGGTTTGTCACATCAATTAATGGATAAAAAAGACAATAATTCCGAAATTCCTTAAAACATCTGACAAGGCATGAATGGATAATGGTCTGGAGCGGTTACTAGAAAGACCTTTAAACACCTAATGACTGGAAAACGCAGGAAAACACCAAAAAATATCGGAAAACACCCAAAATATAGCAAAAGACATATCGAAAGAGGGATGTGGTCAAGAGGGTTGGGTTGTATGTTGAAAAGGGTTATTGGAGAAAGAAGTTATCAACCTATACTCGCTGAAAAATACCATTGATATTACCTCATCCTTTTCCATTTTTATCTTCGAAAATCATCGCGTAGCCCCCCCCAAAATATTCTGAAAAAAAAGCAAACCATATAGGACGAGGGGTTTTGTTTGGTTATGGTTATCTGGTCATTAGGGATATAGGGGCAGGATATTACCTTTTACTTGCCAAAACCAACTAAATATGCCAGAAAACACCATTATGTGTTTTCGCTCTTTCTGTGGTGACCCGCTCTGAAGTCCTTTGAGTGATTTGATTTCTAGGAGGGGAAATCACTCAGACAGAATTCAACAAAGGCAAAAACAGTGGCTTAATTTGTTTCGCATGTTTAGTATGATAAACATGTATTTATATTATAGATGGATGAAAAATGAAGATAAGTAAATCTTCTTGTTTCGGGTGGTCATGTGAGATTCCCCATCGTTCCATCGAACAGATACATTAAGTTTTGGGCTGAAGGGTATTTCCTGGAAAACAGAGCTTTTGAATTAAGTATGGAAAACAGAGCTTTTGAATTAAGTAATTTCTAACAAAAAACTAAACTTGTAAAAGAAAGCCATCATCACTCGGTAACAACTTACATATTTAGAGACGGTTCACATAATCGGAGCCCTTCTTTGTTTTTATCATTTTTAAGCTATTTCTTTTCATTTCTTTACCAGCAGCGATTATAACAGTTTAGGATATACTAATTCATGCTTTTAGGACAGCAAACCTCTCTCTTGTTTGCTAATTTAATGGCTATAACAGACTGAATCTAGGTTCTTGACATGTTACTTCAGCTACGGTCAACCCACAGCACAAATGATTCAGACAATACTGTACACATCCCACGGCTTTCCGTAGTGTAGAAAACACGAAAGACTTGTGCATTGCATGACATTCTCCTGTTTTGAATTTCAAAGATGTAAGAACACATAATTACAAAGCTTGACCTGCTAAAACTGTTTACCAGCCGACAATACTGTAAACTTGTCCAAATTCAAAACCAATTGTATGTGGCTTAAATGACAAAACCTGTCTTTGAAAGGGCAGAAAACTTAAAGTACAGTCAGCTGTTTTCTTTCACAGTGCAGCAAAAAAACATAAGTATGTCAGACCAGACAAAGTTTTAGATAGTACTTTTTTATGTTCTCTAAGCTCTATACTACACAATACTAAGCTTTAATGGCCGTGAAAAGGAGGGCTTTTTAAAACATTGTGGGAAAAGGAGAAATGCTTTCAAACCTTTTATAAACAACTTCCACCTTTTGAATAATGTTTAATTTGTCATCTGCGACTGCTTTGGATTTAGACAGTTGGAAGAGTTTGTTGTTTGGAAATGATTTTAACACCAAACAAATAAAAACCTGTTGCTAGTTGCTATTTACCAGACGACAATACTTTGAACTTGTCCAAATTCAAAGCATTTGCAGGAACCAAATCAAATGTGGCTTAAATGACAGAACCTGGGTCCGTATTCACCAACAATTCTCAAGAACATTCTTAGTCTTATTCTCCAGAATTTTCTGAATTTGAAAGTACCACAACTTCTGATTGGCTAAACCATTTGGTTTAGCCAATCAGAGGTTGTGTTACTTTCACATTTAGAAAATCTTGGAGAAAAAGACCAAGAATATTCTTAAGAATGGTTGGTGAATATGGACCCTGTCTTTGAAAGGGCAGAAGAGCTAAAGTACAGTCAGCTGCCTTCTCTCACAGTGCAGCAAAAACATAAACTTGTGTCAGACATTTTTAGACCCAGTTTTAAATAGTACTTCTGCATACTCTCTTTCAACACAATCCAGATTTTTAATGATCCTGAAAAGGAAGGCTTTTGAAAACGTAGTTGGAGAAGGAGCAAAAATGCTGATAACCAGCATTTTCTCCTTTTCCCACAATGTTTTCTATCCTTTCAAAGACTAATCTCATCATTTGAGCCACATTTGATTTCTCATCTGCAAATGCCCTCAATTCGGAATTTTCTGAATTTTTGTCGTTTGGTGAAAGTTAACTTTTTATCCAACATTCCTGTGTTTTAACTCTTTCCCAAACGACAAATTTTGGACTGGTCCAAATTGAAAGAGTTTGCAGACGACAATTTTAAATTTGATGAAAATGGCAGAAAGTTTTCAAAAAGGGTAGAAAACACTGTAGGAAAAGGAGAAATTGCTCGTTACGAGCAATTTCTCCTTTTCCCACTGTTTTCAAAAGACTTGTACTGCAAACACGTGAAAACCAGGGCTTGTTTGGGAAAGGGTTAATGACCCTACAGAAAAGAAAGCAGTTTAGGGAAAGAAGAAAATGCTGATAACAAGCATTATCTCCTTTTTTTCCACTATGTTTTCTATCCTTTCAAAGACCCATCTCATTTTTATCCACAATTAACTCTTTACCACACAGCAAAATTTTAGACTTGTCCAAATTGAAAGCATATGCAGAAGACAAATGAAGTGAAACTCAAAATGAAAGTTTATGTATGTGAAAGGATAGAAAACATTGTTGAAAAAAGAGAAAATGCTGGGAACTAGCATTTTCTGCCTTTTCCAAATGTTTTCAAAAGCTCTTTCCACCAGGGTTGTTAGAAGTCGGGATCTTGTTGTAAAGAGTTAATTTGTCGTCTGCAAATGCTCTCATTTCAGGCAAGTCTTTAATTTTGTCATTTGGTGAAGTGTTAACCCTGGCCCAAACAATTCTGTGTTTTAACAAACCTGAGGAAAAAGGTGCTCAAAAATATTGTAGGTAAAGGAGAAAATAGTGGTAACAAGTACTTTTTCCTTGCCCCTTCCATATGCTCCACTTTTCAAGAGGTGAATTTCATGATTTATACCATGTTTGATAATTGTCATATGCAATTAGACTTTCAGTTTGGCAAAGCCTAAAGCCCCATACTCACTGTCATGGTGCTGGTCCCGGTGGTGAGATGCTGGTATACTGTGATGATCGGTGACTGTTTTCATAAAAAAAAATTGCATTCTCATATTACCAGCGTTACCGTGGTGTATCTTTCAGTTCGACCCTGGGGTAGCTACATTTGTTCCCGGTTTCCCATGGAGTAGTTATGGTGCAGACCTGTGTGTTTCCCTGTGCATCCCTGTAAAGCCTGGTGTGACCCTGGTTGTTGACGGTGGCGTCCCAATAAACGCCGGCATGGTCCTGGTATGCCACTCTTGTACCCGGGTGACGTGCCAGTCTTACCGGATGTTACCCAGGGTCCATATTCACCAACCATTCTTAAGAACGTTCTTTGTCTAGTTCTACAGAATTTTCTACATTTGAAAATAATACAACTCCTGATTGGCTAAACCATTTGATTTAGCCAATCAGGAGTTGTGTTACTTTCAAATGTAGAAAATCTTGGAGAATGAGGTAAAGAATGTTTTTAAGAATGGTTGGTGAATACGGACCCAGTTCTCTAGTCATGCAGAGAAAGAAACAAGCAAAAAAGTTTGTACCGGTAGATGAGCCACCATCGGATGAGGATTCTGCTGGTAGGCGATCACCATGGCCACCACCTCGTCTTGAAAGAGAACCATCACTATCACCGACGCAAAATCAGCACAAAAAGCATCAAAGAATGCCTCCACTCCTGCTTACTGAGAAGCAGAAAGAAGGACCTGCAGACTGGTTCAAGTCTAAGGGTTTTTTTTTTCTACATGAAGGGAAGGCGAGAATACATAGACACTGCTCTGAAGAAGAGCCTGTGGGAGAAAAAGGTTTTGGAATTGGAGATTTAATTGTAGTGGTGCCGGGGTCGTCCGGCATGAACCCTGTTCCACCGGGCCAGTCCCTAATAAAACAGGGCTCTGCCGGCCCTAACTGGAGGTGTACCATCATTTTCCGGGTACAAACTGGGCGTAACCAGCTGATGAACCTGCTAGTACCGTCCCAGTTTCTGGCTTCACTAGGATGAAACTGGGCTAAAGCGGGGCTGTGCTGCCCACAACACCCCCTAAATACTAAGGTTTATCACGGTGGACAGAGGAATGTCCCGGCATCGGCATGGAAACCCTCGGATTAAGACGGTTGTCGGCATCCTTCCTTGTGACTCCCGGTTGTATTAACATTTTAGAACAACCGGAGCTGTTAGCGGGTTCATCATGGTTCATCCCAGAACATCCCGGATGCTCACGGTATCGCCAGAGTGTTCTCCCAGTCCTTCATGATTCTCAAACCAAGGCTAACTGGGGTTGCCAAACCAAGACAGTGAGAATAGGGCTTAAGACTTTTTTGTCTGGATATGGTTACAGCAATGGTTTTGTAATTTAGTCTTCTCAGAATGACTCAGATTCTTAATTTCAATTTGAAATTCAGACAGCTACACAGTTTCTGATTGGCTAAACCAAATCATGATTGACTAAACTGTTTGGACTCTTGTAAATTTAAAGTAGACAAAGTAAATCAGTGTCTGAAGTAATTGAATTTGTCTTTGCAAGGAGAGAAAACATTGTGGAAGACGGAGAAAATGATGGTTACCAGCATTTTCTCCTTTTTCTACAATGTTTTAAAGCCCTCTTTTTTCAGGGTTATCCAAACACGGGATTGTTTGATTCAGGGTTTAAAAGCCAAGCTAAAAATGGGATAAAAACTAGAGACACACTCAGTTTGATAAATCTCGCATGTGAACAGAGACAACACTTAACCCTTTACCGCACAATGCCGCCTTTTAACGCCCCTGGGAGAAAAAGCCTTTTGAAAACATTGTGGGAAAAGGAGAAAATGCTGGTAAACACCCTACCCTATCAAAGAAAAATTTCACCAATTGAGCCTCATTGAAGTTGTCGTCTGCAAATGCTTTCAATTTAGAGAACGCTAGAATTTTGTTGTCTGGTAAAGGGTTAAACACAGTTTGGTGCAGATCACATTTTCTGTAAAGTGTTCAAGTACTTTTATCCATTCTCTTACACTGGTTGCATCTTCAAAAGTCTGCTGAAACATTGTGAAAGAGAAATGGCACAAAATGTAGCCATTTATCCAATATTTATTCCATTTTTGGCAGCGGGTGAAACCCGCTGTCATAGTCCCCAGGTATGAGTTACTGATTTTCAACGCTTACGATATTTATCTAGGTCGAGAATTCTTGCATCCGGCAGCTTTTTCCTGGATACGCGAGGTAAACAAAACTTGATTCCTACACTTGACTAAATAGTTCCTCCATGAATACACAAACGATCATGTATAAATACCCGCTACTCGCGCAGACGACACCCTTTCAAAACTGCCTTACACCTTATGAGTTCATCCGTAATGTTACTGTAGAATAGAAACAGAAAGAGGGCGTCGGTATCTACATAGACCGAAAAAGTGCAAAAGAAAATATTTTCAGAGCAAAAGTTTTTATTAGTCGCCGCGCAGAAGCGCGCGACTATATTTTTAATAGTTTTTCGAGTTAGGAAATGGACAATGGGAATTTCTTTTTCATAGGGGTGTTAAGGTTAACAAGGAATCTTTCTACTTCGCCTTAAACTGGCTTTTTAATTCATTCTTAAACTACGAAGTATATACAATACGATACTATTTTTGCTCTGTTAATACTTACAACATCAAAAAATCCGCCCAAGTATTACTTTTATTTTCGCTATTCGCGAGAAATGGACTCATCCAAATAAATGCCTTGTTTCCATTGGTCAAGGCTGTACAGGTTTCCAGTCATTTCGTACCTAGTTAATTTCGTACCTAGTCATTTCGTACCTACCTATACTTTCTATTTTGGTCATTTCGTATCCAGTTGGTCATTTCGTATCCACTTTCGTCATTTCGTACACAGGTTTAATTATCATTTTGATTATTTAGTACCTAGTTTTTCCTACTATTTGTGTTTTTTGTTGAATGACCACCGCTAAAATTGTACATTGCTGAAATTGTGTTAAATTCCGCCGAAGAACGAGTATGATGGTTATGATTGTATCTAACCATTATTGGTTACTTCTTTCTAAGTTTAGTTTTTAAAACAAAGATTGTTTAGAACCCTTTTGTTTATTTCTCACCAAGTTCTAGATAAATTTACAGTGTACTTTGTTGGAAAAAATCTGGAGAGAGACCAGTTTTTCGCTGTGTTGTTCATAAATCGCAATGCAAAACCAATATTCTTTATTAACAGCGTTCACCAAACAGTATAGTTTTAGACTTGTTTAAATTGAAAGCATGCCTTGCAAACTTACGTTCTCTTGAATCATACTATCCTAGGACAGCAACATTTTAGTAACTTGGCCCTGTTTTCAACACTTTCCCAAACAAACGCGGGTTATCACGTGCGCTGTCAAATTCTTTTGGAAAAACATGTTGGATAAGGAGAAATTACTCGTTATAAGCAATTTCTTCTTTAACAAATACTTTTCCCCCCACTACTAGCGAATTTTCTACCATTTTTGCAGCTTTTTAAATTGTCGTCTGTCAACTCTTTGAATTTGGAAGAGTCTGATATTTTTCGTTTGGAAAAGAGTTCAGAGAGCACTATGCGAGGGTATTAGATACTGTAACAGAAGACAACTTTTGATATAGATTCACAGTCACATCAATTTCATAATGTGTTAAAAAATTTGCTGATGAAAACTGACATTTACTTATTTGCCCTGGCTTTCTTGAAGCATTAAATAAAAAAATTTGCGGCGACTTTGATTCTTTGCATCGACTTTTTCTTGTCGGTGTTTGTTTGCATGATGAATTTTGAGCATAGGGCATCGTAATGGGATTCGTGTAACATCGCCTTTTATCGCCAAATTCGTACGGATTCGGCTATGACAGGCGATGTTACACGAAAAGTCACCCATTAAGCCTTTGGCAGACGGCAAAATTTCAGCTGTGTTCAAACTGAAAGCATTTGCAGATGACAATTTCATTGTGGCTCAAATGGTACAAGTTTTATTTTATAGGATAGAAAACATTGTGGATAATAGAGAAAATGCTGGTTCCCAGCATTTTCTCCTTTCCCAGACTGTTTTCACAAGGCTTTTTTCTCAAGGTTGTTAGAAGTCGGCATCGAGTGGTAAAGAGTTAAAAGTATTTATAACTGCAAATTATATTATGCATTTACTTGTACAACACAATCTCAAGTTTTAACGACCCTTAGAACATAACTTTTTACAAACATTGTAGGAATGGGAGAAAATGCTGGTAAGCAGCATTTTCTCCTTTTCCAACAATGTTTTCTACCCTATCAAAGATGTACGCTGTTTTTGAGCCATGTTTCAATTTTTGTCTGCAAATGGCTTCTTTCAGTATAATTTATTAGCAGTTAATGAAATTTAAACAGCTTGGGTCATAACAGCTGCCAGTGTACCTATGCATGCGTTTCTTGGCTATTTCCTTAAGGTCATGCACTGAATAACAACATGGCATAAATGATAAGTGGATCAGAAAGAAGACCATGCTGGAAATTTAAACCAGCGGTACCAACTTCAAGTCTTTGAGCTACAAACTCCTTAAAAGGGATCGGCAAAACTTTTATAAAGCACATTATTTGGCCTACAAGGATTTTGAGGTGTAAAACCTAAAAATTATACTAAGACTGGTTTTCAGTACTTTAAGATACCTTTCAAGAATTTCATAAATGTTATGGATTGATATAATAGAAAACATTGGTTAGAAGCACTTTCTCCATTTCCACAAATATCTTTAAAGGCCTCTTCCACAGGGTCATAAAAACTTGGGATTGTTTTGGAAAGGATTAATATCATTTATTCAAGTCTTGTTTTCTGCCTGTGCTCATGTACTAGATTTTATCTTTATTTTAGCCACAAACAAATGAGCTGTGCTTTGGTAAAAGGGGGCTTCTTGCATCCTCGTGATGGATTATACCAAGCAAGACATAAATAATTATTGATCCATAGACCGACCCTTCGATGTACAGAAAATGGACCAATGGCGAAAAGTTTCAGCCCAGGTCAGCCTGTGAAGACTGCACAGACTGACTGCCTGCACAGGCTGACCTAAGTCTATACTGTTTGCAGATCGATTAAGGCACCTTTTTACTTCAAGTCAAGTATAAAGGAAACCTGTGCAAAGAAAGTAATAAGATCTGTAGCTGGCACAAACCCGCTGCCTTCAGTGCGTCAGCGCTTTGATCTTTACTATCTTCACATTAGGAAGCATTTATCATATTTGGAAAGGGATAATACTTTAATAGTTTCATTGTGTAGAACCCCCCCCCCCCCCCCCCCCCCCCCAGCTGGATTTAAAGGGGCATATTCAGATTTTTTGCCATGAACAGAAATTTCTTGTAAAACACGGATAGATACTACTTAGTGGGGTTTTTTGCCATCCTAAACAAACTGGATTGTTGCATTCAGTAAAAGGATGCAATATTTACTGATGGTTGTTTTGCAATCAGAACTCTCTCTGTTGTCTGCGCATGTCATATTCTTCGAAGATTCAACCTGTCTTATATGACGCATCACCCATCCCCCATATACCAGGGAAAAGTAGGGCTTATATCGAAGCTATTAGCCTATTACCAAAGCATGTAGGGACTGTTTTAATAAATGGTCGGTGCATAGGTTACATGCTAGCCGATCATAGCTGAATGAATGGCACCAGGTAGCGTTTTATTGAGTAAACGTTTATTTCATTTGAAATTCAAAGTCGCGGTTGTTGTTTTGAAAAATTACTCTGCTACTGTACCCAGGATACCCAAATTAGATAGATGTGTATTTGTAGAATGCCATCTAGCGGGAGATAATGGAACTCTCTCTGTTTTCTTATGAAATCAAATATGATGTCATCTTAACCATCTGATCAGATCCAATACAGGCCTGTTATTGATTACAGTAGGATTTCGTTAGTTCTTATGTCGATGGTTCGCAGCTACGTGTTGGTTTGTGTGCTGTCTGCAGTCCTGATAAATTCCTTCTGGTACTTCACACGCCATTGATTGGTGACTTCAATTAATCGATCACTGTAGAATTCCAAGTCCCTTTAAACATTAAGATGGGATCAATGAAAACAACATTCCAAAGTCCTCTCAGTGCTTTGATTTCCAGAAGGGGAAATCACTCTGACAGAATTCAACAAAAACTACCTGCCCATTTAAATTCTTCGTCTAACAATTAATCCGGAGTACTAGCAACTCTTTGTAAGAAGGGTTTTGAAAACATTGTGGGAAATGGAGAAATTGCTGGTAACCAGCATTTTCTTTTTTTCCCTCTTAAAGACTCCTTTTACCACTTAACTTTACCTTTACCAAATGACCAAAATGTAGACTTGTCTAAATTGAAAGCATCTGCAAACGACAACTTAAATGTGGCTCAAATTGTTGAAGGTGTCTTTGATGGGGTAGAAAACATTGTGGGAAAAGGAGAAAATGCTGGTTACTAGCATTTTCTCCTTTTCCCAAAATGTTTTCAAGAGGCTTCTTTTTTCAGGGTCGTTAAAAGTGGGGATTATGCGATAGGTAAAGCGTTAAAGACAAATTACGTCATTCAACCCTTTACAACACAATCTCGACTTTTAACGACCCTGAGAAGGAAAACTTTTGAAAACATAATGGAAAAAGGAGAAAATGCTGGTAACTAGCATTTTCTCCTTTTCCCACAATGTTTTCTATCGTTCCCAAAACAAATTTCAATTTTTCAGTCACTTTTATTTTGTCATCTGCAAATGCTTTCAATTTGGGCCATTCTAAAATTTTGTCGTTTGGTAAAGAGTTAAGCAACATTTAAATTGTTATCTGCAATTGCTTTCAATTTGGATGAGTCAAACATAATTTTTGTAAGGTAAAGGATAGAGGAAAACCCTTTTATTTTATTTCATTCAATTTTCTTTGTTATTGATTGATGATTTGCTGACTTTTGCCGTACTAAATTCAGCGATGAAACATTTTAGTAGATCTAGTCAGACCTATCTTAGTTACCTGATGACAAAGTTTTAGACGTGTCCACATCAAAAAGCATTTCCAGATGACAAATTTATTGTCACTCAAATGATGAAAATTGTTTTAGAAAGGGCAGAAAACATTGTGGGAACAGGAAAAAAATGCTTTTAACCCTTTCCCAAACGACAAATTTTGGACTGGTCCAAATTGAAAGCAGACGACAATTTTAAATTTGATGAAAATGGCAGAAAGGTCTCAGAAAGGGTAGAAAACACTGTGGGAAAAGGAGAAATTGCTCGTTACGAGCAATTTCTCCTTTTCCCACAGTGTTTTCAAAAGATTTTGTGCTGCAGACACGTGAAAACCAGGGCTTGTTTGGGAAAGGGTTAAGCCACATTTTCTCCTCTTCCTACAATCTTTTTAAATGACTTGGATCTGAGGGTTTTTAAAACACTGGATCACTGTGTAATGAGTTAAAGTTATCAAATATCATTGCTGGGAGAGAAGGTATGTGCTTGTAATGTTCAAAATCTCCTTTTCCCCCAATGTTTTCTTGGAAGCCCTCTGTGGGAATATTACTATTTAGGGACAGATGTGACAATAGGTTAATTCCTTACACACAGTCCAAAGTGTAAACAGTGTTTAACCCTAAACCACACAATCCCGACTTTTAACAGCACTGAGGAAGAAGGCTTTTAAAGTCACTGTAGAAAGGAGAAAATGCTGATGACCTTTTTCCACTTTGTTTTCTATCCTATCAAAGACAAATTACCTTATTGAATCACATCTGAATTGTTGTCCTGCTTGTGTGTTCATTTTGGGCAAGTGTGCATTTTTTTTTGGTATGGTAAAGAGTTGACCTTTTGAGGACATTAGGGGAAAAGAAGAAGAATGCTGGTAACCTGCATTTTCTTTTTTTTGCCGGAATGTTTTTTTTACCTCATATAGAAAAATTCCATCATTTGGTCCATCTATAATTTGTTGTCTGCGAAATGCTTCCAATTTGGAATAGTCTAAAAATTTGTCTTCTGGTAGAGACATAACCCTTTATCATATGACAAAATTTTAGACTTCCAAATGCTGCAAATGCTTTCCAAATAGAAACCATTTGCAGACAATAAATTAAATGTGGCTCAAATGATAAAAGTTTCTGTGAAAGGGTAGAAAACATTGTGAGAAAAGGAGAAAGTGCTGGTTACCGGCATTTTCTGCATTTCCCACAATGTTTTCAGAAACTTTCTCTCTCAGGGTCGTTTAAAGTCAGTATTGTGTGTTAAGGAGTGCAAGACCCTGAGAAAGAAGGCTTTGAAAACATTGTGGGAAAAGGAGAAAATGCTGGTAACCAGCATTTTCTCCTTTTCCCACAATGTTTTCTACCCCATGAAAGACAAATATTATTCTCTGAGAGACATGTAATATTTCGTTTCCAAATGCTTTCAATTTGGTCAAAGCTAAAACTTTGTCATCTGGTAAAGGGTTAAGTCTGTCTGTTTTGTAGGATGGTCTTGAAGTACTGAAAGGGAAAAATGGCTGTGGACAAAGATCATCATCTACAAAGCTGTAAAAAAGGAGAACAATTTCCTGTGATAGAGTGTAATTGAGACGTAAATTATTTCCGATTTATTTTCAGATGTAGACAATGACGGGAGTGATTCGGAGCCATTCAAGCTTGATAGGAAGAAACACGGCAGATCAAAACTGCCAAGTTACAGGAAAAGCACAGCTGCATCTCGAGCTAGAAAAGAAGCCAAATCAAGGTAAAAATTAAGAATTTTTGAGCCATGCTGTATGAAAAGGGGTCTAAATGCATCTGCCAAACGTACTGACCCACGTCAGCCTGCGCAGTCAAGGCTGACATGGGTCGAACCTTTTTGCTATTTGTAAAGTCTTTGCATGGCAAAGGACCATTCTACTTCCAGATCGAGTCGATTGTTGGACGAAATGAATGTTCTGGATCTGTAATTATGTGACGACCTACCCGGTACAATGCATCAAGGCATTGAAATTAAACCCCCTTTTCCAGAGTGCAGCTCATTTCTTTATGACAATAATAGCCCAAGTACAAGCCAGTAGTCCAGATATTTTGATTTCAAACCATGGCTCTTCCAAAGTTGCTACCATGAATAAAAGTTATTGCTAGAGGTTTCACTCCTCTCTCGGAAGGTTACAGGACAATTCGTTTCTGACTAATTCATTCTATGGTAAGAATTCTCCTAGATACCAATAATTGTCCTGGTATAAATTGTCCGAGGTACAAGTTGTCAGTATTACTAATACTTATTATCACAAGTCTGATAGAGTTATCTCCTTTGAGCACTCTTGTGCATGTGTGATAAGAAAATGACCAAGTCTTGCAAGACAGTGCCAGATTATCAGAAGCTTCACTGTGCCTGTAACGCAGACAGATTGTTAACTAACCCATGACAGGAAAAGAAAATGAGAAATGAAATCCTTAGGCTCCTGATCACAGTTCTTGGCTAACCTTCTGTCGACCAAGCACACGCCAAACACAATTCCTTCAATAAGAGGTCTGAAGTATCAGCCTGAAATGATAAAGAGCAATTAAATGTAACAGCATAATCCTAATTCTTAAGATTTTATCAAAAAATCATGTTCAACAATAGTGAAATTACTGACCTATACAGGCAAGTGGCATGGTCGGAAAAAAAACTGCCAAAATAAGCCATTTTAGCCTATTTTCCAAAATTCACAAAATCCAAACCCCTGAGGCTAGCCTGAAAATGCTAAGCTAAATTGAAACTCAAAACAATACATAATTTGGGGGTAGAATCAAAAATAGCACGTTACCATGCCGATTTTTCGCAATCTTTCACGGCATCAGTCCACCATTATTTTTTGCGGCTAAAGCTAGCCACTAATTCCATGAAGCCTCACTTTCGCATTTGGGGTCAAAACTAATGGAACAAAGAAGGAAAGTCATGACCTCCTGTTTTGAAGACAAACTAAATGCTTTTTTTCAATAATCTTACACAATTCATGGGTGTAATGAGTACTCTTCTTATCAAAATTGCATTCAAAACTAACCTTTCTCCATTATTTCTAATTTTGACCATGGCCAATTCGAAACAAACTGTTTACATGTGCCTTAGCTCTTTACCACAAAATGCCGACTTTTAACGACCCTGAGGAAAAAAGCCTTTTGAAAACATTGTGGGAAAAGGAGAAAATGCTGGTAACCAGCATTTTCTCCTCTTCAAACAATGTTTTCTACCCTATCAAAGAAAGATCACATCATTTGAACCACAATGAAATTGTTGTCTGCAAATGCTTTCAATTTGGACAGGTATAAATTTTTGTTGTGTGGTAAACAGTTAACTCTTTACAAAACGACAAAATGTAGACTGGTCCAAATTGGAAGCATTTGCAGATGACAAATTAAATGTAGCTAAAATTAAGATTTCTCTTTTTGATAGGGTAGAAAACATTGTGAGGAAAGGGAAAATGATGATTACGAGCATTTTCTCCTTTTCCCACAATGTTTTCAGAAAGCTTCTTTCCCAGGATTGTTAAAAGTTGAGATTGTGCGGTAAAGGGTTAATATACATATTAGATACTGCATTGCAATCGAATGTGCCTCTTTTAGTACAGATTTCTGTATTTGATTGTTCTTCATATAAGATGTCATTGACTTAAGTTTAACTTTACCAAACAACAAAATTTTAGACTAGTCCAAATTGAATGTAGGTGCAGACGACAAAATAAATGTGACTGAAAATTGAAATTTGTCTTGGAAAGGGTAGAAAACATTGTGGGAAAGGAGAAAATGCTGGTTACCAGCATTTTCTCCTTTTTCCACAATGTTTTCGAAAGGCTTCTTTCTCAGGGTTGTTAAAAGTCAGGATTGTGTGGTAAACAGTTAAGTGTGGTCCCAGTATTAGGTCTAAATATGCCTTTAACTTGAAGGGTTCCACTTTGGGTAAGATAAGTATTCGCATTGTCCTTGGTACAACTTGTCCTGGGTACAAATTATCCAGTATTAACCCTGTACAGCACAATGTGGCCTTTTGACGATCTTGGGAAAGAAGCCTTTTGAAAACATTGTGGGAAAAGGAGAAAGTGCTGGTAACCAGCATTTTCTCCATTTCCCACAATGTTTTTATACCCTATCAAAGAAAAGCTGTACCAGCCTCATTTTTGTGGCATTTGTCGAAGACAATGCCACTGTGAGTTCAATACGACATTTTGAAAATCATGTATCGTATTTTGTGCAAAACCGAAGGAAGTAAACCCAATTAAAATCAATTTTTCAGAGAAAAATAAATATTTCGATTGCACTCAGATATGAAATTGAAAATGGCGTATTACAACAAATTGGATTAGGCCATCGATCGTGGAAATACGTCCTTTTTATTGAAAATAGCTTGATCCGCTATGGCCTTCTATAGTGGCATAATGACACACACATACCGTGCTTGTTCGTCCCAAAACCAGTTCGTTCCTGGGCTTATTCGTCCCAGGATTGTTCGCCCTGACTTGTTCGTCCCACAAGATTGCACCCTTCTCTATCGGATTTTGCATGACTATATAGTAGATTGACTTTCAAGTGAATATTATGAAACTGTTTCTGTTGTTTATTTTTCAAATTATGAATTCCACACAATGGCTCCCTTGACAAATGCCACACCAGTGTTTTCAACGCTTTGATTTATATTGTCATCTGCAAATGCTTTCACTTTGGACAAGGCTAAAATTTTGTTGTCTGGTAAAGGATTAATTATCTTGGCATGAATTGTCCAGATACAAATTTTTCTAGAACCCTCTCAGAAAGAGTCATGTGTATTGTACTATTACTATTGCTTTCTAATGCCAAAGAATTTTCTAGAGTTCAAAGTAATACAATATTCTGATTGGTTTAGTCAATCAAAAATTGTGTTACTTTCTGAATCTAGAATTACGAGCACTTTATGAATGCTTATAACGAAATTGACCCTTTACCAAATAACAAAATCATAGACTTGACCAACTTGGAAGCATTCGCGATGGCCGTTTAGATTTAGCATTAACCCTTTCCCAAACGACAAATTTTGGACTGGTCCAAATTGAAAGAGTTTGCAGACGACAATTTTAAATTTGATGAAAATGGCAGAAAGTTCTCAAAAAGGGTAGAAAACACTGTGGGAAAAGGAGAAATTGCTCGTTACGAGCAATTTCTCTTTTTCCCCACAGTGTTTTCAAAAGACTTGTACTGCAGACACGTGAAAACCAGGGCTTGTTTGGGAAAGGGTTAAGGATGATTTTTGTCTCTGAATTGGAAAAAAAAAAACACTATGGGAATAGGAGAAAATGCTGGTTACAAGCATTTTCTCCTTTTCCCACAATGTTTGCAAAAACTGTCCTCTTTATGGCCATTAAAACATGATGTTGTTTGGTAAAGGGTTAAGAAAGAATGGGATTACATGGATAGGTGCACTGGTGCTAGTGACATTAATGAAATATCATTGAAATCAGTATTAACTTTTTACCAGATAACTAGATTAACCCTTTCCCAAACGACAAATTTTGGACTGGTCCAAACTGAAAGAGTTTGCAGAAGACAATTTTAAATTTGATGAAAATGGCAGAAAGGTCTCAAAACGGGTAGAAAACACTGTGGGAAAAGGAGAAATTGCTTGTTACGAGCAATTTCTCCTTTTCTCACAGTGTTTTCAAAAGACTTGTACTGCAGACACAAGAAAACCAGGGCTTGTTTGGGAAAGAGTTAAGATGTTTTCGAAGCACTTTAACCCTTTCCCAAACAATCCAGAGTTTTGATGACCTGTGGAAGAAACCTTTGAAAAAATTTTGGGAAAAGGAGAAATACTGGTAACCAGTATTTTTCTCCTTTTTCCACAATGTTTTATACCCTATCAAAGACAGCTTCCACAATTTTAGCCACATTAATTTACTTTACTGGTAACGGAAAAAATGCTGGTAGCTGGTATCCAGCATTTTTTTCCTTTTTCCACATTTTCTATCCTTTCTCTCACAAATCCCTTATTCTAATGTGTATTCTACAAATTAACATATATTCTTCAAATTATTTCAATATTTGTCAGTTTAAAACTTAGATGTCGGTAAAAGTTACGGCTGAATTTTTCATGTGACCTTAAAATGTCCTTTTCTGTCCTTTTGCATAGTAATGGTAAAGGCATAGTTTTTTGGAGAATTACAATTATACCAGCATTTTCTCCTTTTCCCACAATGTTTTCAAAAGCATTCTTTCTAAAGGGTCATTAAAAGTTGGGATTGTGTGGTAAAGGGTTCATTCTTTACCGCATGACAAAACTGTACATGTATTTGAGCTATGCATTTGTTGCAAACTTTCATGTTCGTAAGAAGTTCCATTTACCCTCTACCAAACAAAATTTTGGATTTTTCCAATTTCGATTTATAAATTATATTTTGCTAAAATGGTGGGATTTGTGAGTGAAAGGAAAGAAAACATTGTGGGAAATGTAGAAAATACTTGTTAGCAGCATTCTCTCCTTTCCCCTGTATGTTTTCCAAAGCCTTCTCTGTTAGGTTTGTTAAAAATTGGGATTGTGTGGTAAAGTTAACATCCTACTGGTTTGAATTTTCATGGATGGAAATTTTCTATTCGAAATTTTTGAAAAGCTGTATTCATTGTGTTGCTTATCTGTATTTTACAAACCAGTTTTCAAATTCATCTGCTGCAACCTTGTTGCTAGGGATAAAGAGTTAACCCTGTACTAAACAACAAAATTTTGGACTAGTCTCAATTCAGAACAGAAATGGCAACAAATTGAAATTGGTTCAAATGAAGGGATTTGTCACAGAAAGAGTCAAAAAACAATGTGGGAAAAGAGAACCATCATTTTCTTCTTTTCCTACAACATTTTCAAAAGCCTTATTCCCTTTGGTCATTAACTCTACCAAATGACAAATTGTTAGATTTGTCCAAATTGAAAGTATTTACAGATGACAATTTAAGTACAGCTAATATGATAGGATTTGTCATTGAGGGGATAGAAAACATTGTTGGAAAAGGAGAAAATGTTGGTTACCAGCATTTTCTCCTCTCACAATATTTTCAAAAGGTGTCTTCCTAAAGGTTGTTAAAACTCAGGAATGTTTGGTAAAGAGTTAACCCTTTCCCATACGACGAATGTTGGACTCTTCCAAATTGGAAGCATCACCAGACAACAAATTCAACGTTAATACATAAAGCTCAAGTCTGCAGGATAAATAGAAAACATTGTGGGAAAAGGAGAAATTGCTTGTTACAAGCAATTTCTCCTTTTCTCATGATGTTTTGAAAACCCTTCTTCTCCAGGGTCGTTAAAACTCATGATTGTGTGGTAAAGGATTACGCATAAAAAAGGTCAATGATCTGCATAAGGCTGTTTTTCTGCTGCATGATTTCATCCAAAATAGATCTGTTTTCGAAGATTTTTGGGGTGATTTGCATGTATTTTGATAATGCATAAATGGAAAATTATGCATGTGAAGACACCTTCACGTTTTTCTTCTGTGATAAAAAAAAGATCTATAGGAATTTGCTAGAAAAGGCTTTTAATTTTTTCCTTTGCACTCTTCCTATCTCCCACATTAATTTCATATTATAATTTTGTAATGTGTATGGCAAAAAAAGATTTTATGGATTGAAATCTTTTCCACACAACAAAATTTTAGACCTGTTCAAATAGAAAGTATTTGCTGACCGCAAGCTAATCACCACTCAAAAACGAAAATTTTCTATGGAATGGAAGAAAACATTACGGAAAGAGGGGAAAATGTTGGTAACCAGCTTTTTCTCCTTTTCCTAGGATGTTGTCAAAACCCTTTTTTCTTAGGGTTGTTAAAACTCGTGATTGTGTGATTAACCAAGAGACAAATATTAAGACTCATCCGAAGAAAAAGTCATTACAGAGGACAACTTAAATGTAGCTTTAGCAATGATATTTGTTTCTGAAAGGGTTGGAAACATTGTGGGAAAAGGAGAAAATGCCGGTTACCAGCATTTTCTCCTTTTCCCACAATGTTTTCAAACGTCTTTCTTAGGGTATTAAAACATGGTAAAGGGTTAACCCTTTACCACACAATCCCGGCTTTTAACGACCCTGAAGAAGAAGCCTTTTGAAGACATTGTGGGAAAAGGAGAAAATGCTGGTAACCAGCATTTTCTCCTTTTCCCGCGATGTTTTCTACTCTATCAAGGACAAATTTCGTCATTTGAGCCACCTTTAATTTGTCGTCTGCAAATGCTATCAATTTGGACCGGTCTACAATTTTGTCGTTTGGTAGAGTTAAAAGAGTGCTGTAATATAGATGTTTGCACTGGCTGATGGATGTGGCAAAAAAGAAAGTTGAAATTGATATAAATAAGCAAAATTGTAGTACATGATGTTTTCTTGGTTTATTCCATGATTTACAATCTTAAAAATTTGGTTTAACTTTTGTTGTTTCCTTATAAACTCATCTTTAAACATTGATAAAATAGCGCACTATACTTAAAGTAATAATAGCTGCCAAAAGCAAACAAGATGTGTGTTAAGATGCATTTAAATTTAACTCATACTGTTTGAAGGTATGGAAATTATTGTGAAGACAATAATCTGTTATTGTACAGTCTGTCTAACAGTTTATTGCTGGCAGAGAAATTAATTTCATAACTAGGATAAAAGTTGCTAAGTCACTCTATCTTTTGTTTACTTTTTGCCTGATTTTAAAATCAATTTTTCTGCCAGTGATTAACACTTGGATGGACTACTCAGTAGCAGATTGTCCTCTCCACAATATTGTAAACACTTTGAATGGTATGATTTAAATGCATTTTAACACCTGAATATGTTATTCTGAACACCATTGGGCCTTTAAGCCTTAAAGCACTGAATTAATGATTTGGACCTTTTTAACTCTTTACCAAACGACAAAATTTTAGACTGGTCCAAATTCAAAGCACTTGCAGACAACAAAATAAATGTGACTCAGAAATTGAAATTTGTTTTGGGAAGGGTAGAAAACATTGTGGGAAAAGGAGAAAATGCTGGTTACCAGCATTTTCTCCTTTTCCCACAATGTTTTCAAAGGCTTGCTTTACAGGGTCGTTAAAAGTCGGGATTGTGTGGTAAAGGGTTAATAGGGGAAAACAGGGAAGTTTGTTTCCATTAGAAGATGTAACATAGGAACATACAGTGTAGATCTAACATACAGTGTAGATCTAAGATCAGACTGCACATTGTGTGCAGTCTGATCTTGATGTACACGGTCTGCAAAAACAACTTAACCCTTTCCCAAACAAGCCCAGGTTTTCACGTGTCTGCAGTACAAGTCTTTTGCAAACACTGGGAAAAGGAGAAATTGCTCGTAACGAGCAATTTCTCCTTTTCCCACAGTGTTTTCTACCCTTTTGGAGGACTATCTGCCATTTTCATCAAATTTAAAATTGTCGTCTGCAAACTCTTTCAATTTGGACCAGTCTAAAATTTGTCGTTTGGGAAAGGGTTAAGTTGGTTCCAGGGCTTTAAATGTAAAAAGTTGAGATTGTGTCACTTGTTTAATAAAAAGATTGATTTTCGGAATTATTGTATATGTATATTCAGTTCTATAATTTATACGATTTACTGAATGTTTATTTTATAAATTCCTTCCAAGAAACCATTTGGTTTACCTTTGATCAAGCGAAAAAACTATCGCACATGTATTTTACAAATAGATGATCAAAGTCACATGATATTAGAAAGACAATGATGTCAGACATCTGGTCTAAAAAACTTCATAACTGTGTCATTGCCCTTTTATTTGCACAGTGTAGTCCCTTCTCCAGTATTAACCCTTAACCCTTTCCCAAACGACAAATTTTGGACTGGTCCAAATTGAAAGAGTTTGCAGACAACAATTTTAAATTTGATGAAAATGGCAGAAAGTTCTCAAAAAGGGTAGAAAACACTGTGGGAAAAGGAGAAATTGCTCGTTACGAGCAATTTCTCCTTTTCCCACAGTGTTTTCAAAAGACTTGTACTGCAGACACGTGAAAACCAGGGCTTGTTTGGGAAAGGGTTAACCAGTCAACAAAATTATAGCCTTGTCCAAATTGAAAGCATTGGCCGACAACAATTTCACTGTAACCCAGATGGTGCAATCTTTTTTTGATAGCGTAGAAAACATTGTGGGAAAAGGAGAAAATGCTGTTTACCAGCATTTTCTTCTTTTCCCACAATGTTTTCAAAAGGCTTCTTTCCCAGGGTTGTTAAAAGGCATCATTGTGCGGTAAAGGGTTAATATGTCCAAATGTAAGGAGTTTAAAATGTTGAATTTGTCAGAACAGGGTTTGAAAATGAAAATATGACACCATAGACGTAGATATTCAATTCTATGCAATATGAACAGATGAAAATTTCAGTTGGTAGTATATGGATGTTCAGAAACACCTGCACCCCCTTTATATCGAAAAGCGAATGAAATTTTAGTGGCACCGCTGCTGTGGTGACACAAAAATGCTAGTTATGAGATAATTTTGTTAGATACTCTGGCCAAAAAGGGCTGTGGAATCGCAATGAAAAAACTACAAATATTCGTTTCCAAGACTGGTCTGGTCATTGGAGTCACATTTAGTTTACTGTTGCTTGCAAGTGCTTTCAGTTTTGACAAGTAAAAAATTCTGTCATCTAATTAACTCTTTACCATACGACAGAATTTTAGACTTGTTGAAATTGAAAGCACTTGCAGACAACAAATGAGGGAATCCATCCTTGAAAGAATCGAAAACATTTTGTGAAAAGGAGAAAATGCTGGTTACCAGCATTTTTTTCTTTTATCACAATGTTTCCAAAAGCTTTGTTCTCCAGGGTCATTAAAACTCGGGATATTGGGTTAACTCTTTACCACACAACAAAATTTTAGACTGGTCCAAAGTGAAAGCGTTTACAGACAACAAAATATTAATGTGAATGAAAAATTAAAACTTGTTTTGGGAAGGGTATAAAACATTGTGGGAAATGGAGAAAATGCTTGTAACCAGCATTTTCTCCTTTTCCCACAATGTTTTCGAAAGGCTTCTTTCTCAGGGTCGTCAAAACTCAGGATTGTGTGGTAAAGGGTTAACCCTTTCCCAAATAAGCCCTGGTTTTCACGTGTCTGCAGTACAAGTCTTTTGAAAACACTGTAGGAAAGAGGAGAAATTGCTCGTATTGAGCTATTTCTCCTTTTCCCACAGCAATTTCTCCTTTTCCCACAGTGTTTTCTCCCCTTTTTGATAACTTTCTGCCATTTTCATCAAATTTAAAATTGTTGTCTGCAAACTCTTTCAATTTGTCCCAGTCCAAAATTTGTCGTTTGGGAAAGGGTTAAGGGAATAAGAATTAAGCTTTTTCTGATGCCAAAACACATCAGATTTCTGTTGTTTTTTTTTGAAACCTTAAAGTAACAATAGCTACCAAAAGTAACCAAAGTGGGTGTTAAATGCATATAAATTCATATCATACCATTTAACCCTTTCCCAAACAAGCCCTGGTTTTCACATGTGTGCAGTACAAGTCTTTTAAAAACACTGTGGGAAAAGGAGAAATTGCTCGTAACGAGCAATTTCTCCTTTTCCCACAGTGTTTTCTACCCTTTTGGAGAACTTCCCGCCATTTTCATCAAATTTAAAATTGTCGTCTGCAAACTCTTTCAGTTTGGAAGGGTCTAAAATTTGTCGTTTGGTAAGGAGGAAAACATATCAAAATTATTGTGAAGATGACAATCTGTTATTGTACGGTTAGCCCAAGTGTTAGTCGCTGGCAGAGAAATTAATTTCAAAACTAGGTTAAAAGTTGCCTGGTCATGAAAATGTCAGTTATTCCCAAGTAAGATCATAAAATAAACAAAACTGACATCTTCAGTAAAAAAAAAAAAACCTGCCACAATTATTGCAGGCTTTTTACCAGAGTATCTCAACAAAGTGGACAGACAGTGTAGACCCAAGAACATGCAGTCTGACTTGGTTTTCTATTGGGCTCAACAGATACTATTGTTGTAAAAGACCCCTTACCAAACAGAAAAATGACATGACGAAAATGATGAATTTTGTGTTTGAAATGTCAGAAAACATTGTGGTAAAAGAAGAAAAGGTTACCTACATTTTATACTTTATCATATGGGGGTCTTGCGTGGCTGAGTGGTAAAGTGTAGGGATCATGACCTTGAAGCTCCGGGTTCAAGCCTCTCTGGATCCACTGTATTTTTCATGCGAGTGTCCTTGGGATAGACACTTCAGAACCCTAGCCCTGTACTGGTGGAACCCACAAAATACATGAATATGTGAGCTGTCACCTTGATATGACTGAAATAATGTTGAAAGTGGTGTAAAACACCATTCAATCAATCTATCTACCAGTATCTTTATCCTTTTCCTTTATGCTTTAAAATAATTTTTTTCTCACAGTTGTTAAAACTTGGGATTGATGGGTAAAGGGTTAACTCTTTACCATACAATCGCAAGTTTTAATGACCATGTGGAATAAGACTTTTGAAAACAATGTGGGAAAAGAAGAAAATGCTTGTAATCAGCACCTTTTTTCTTTTCCCACAATGTTTTCTACTGTATCAAGGCCAAATTCTGTCATTTTAGCCATCTTTAGTTTGTTGCCTGCAAATGCTATCAATTTTGATAATTCTAAAATTTTGTCGTATGGTAGAAGAATTAAGTTACTGGCTATGGACTGTATGTAACAGGTTGCATGGTGCTTAGACTTTATTAGGATAGGTCTACAGACTGAAGATGCTAATTTTTTTCTAGAGACATGCATTCTAGGTCTTGTTAACCCTTTCCCAAACAAAGCCCTGGTTTTCACGTGTCTGCAGTACAAGTCTTTTGAAAACACTGTGGGAAAAGGAGAAATTGCTCGTAACGAGCAATTTCTCCTTTTCCCACAGTGTTTTCTACCCTTTTCGATAACTTTCTGCCATTTTCATCAAATTTAAAATTGTCGTCTGCAAACTCTTTCAATTTGGGCCAGTCCAAAATTTGTCATTTGGGAAAGGGTTAACCCTTTATGCCAAGTTGGGGAAAGACAGTGGCATTTTAAGATTTGGGATATATCAAGATCACTGCAGGACACAATGCAGTCTGATCTTTGATCTATACCCTCCACTTGCGTAGTGAAACCTACTTGAAGACTTATTAAAATGAGCCATGCTCTGTGAAAAGGGAGCTTAACCCTTTACCAGACGACAAAATTTTAGCATTGTCGAAATTGAAAGCATTTGCAGACGAAATTTCAATGTGGCTCAAATGGTGCAGTTTTCTATTGATAGGGTAGAAAACATTGTGGGAAAAGGAGAAAATGCTGGTTACCAGCATTTTCTCCTTTTCCCACAATGTTTTCAAAAGGCTTCTTTCCTAGGGACGTTAAAAGGTGGCATTGTGCGGTGAAGGGTTAATGCATCCGCGAAAAGTATTGACCCAGGTCAGCATGTGCAGTCAGCACGGGCTGGTCTTGGCCGAAACTTTTCGCTATCGGTCAATTTTCTGTATGTTCAAGGACCTCTTGATGAAGTCGGCTGTTCAAAATAGTGGCTATTATGGATCTATAACTATATGATGACTTGGTCGGTATCATAGATCACAGAGATGCATTAAGCCCCTTTTTGTCAGAGGACAGCTCAAATCTTTCTAAGTTTCAATGGATTGTGTTTTTAAATATATACACTTTACTGTTTGATTTTCTAGCATGAATGATATGAAATGGGTTGGAAATTACAATCTGGCTGCTGCATACACCAACAAACCACTTTACAGAGGACAGAATTGTGGAATCTCTCACAGCTTCATGTGAAAAACCTTGTAACTCCCATTGAACTTAGCATGATTTAAGATAATTTTGAAGAGAGCGTAGATTGCTATCAGACTGCACAACATGTGCATTCTGATCTTTTTCAACATTTAAGATTTTTAGATTTTCTCACGATTGAAATTAGAATATCTCTGGGGTCTGTTTTTTACTAAAGAAAACTTGTGCATTTATTTGTTTCACTAACCCTTTCCCACACAATCCTGACTTTTTAACGACCTAAAAGTAAAGGGCTTTTGAAAACATTTCAGAAAAAGGAGAAAATGCTTGTAGCCAGCATTTTCTCCTTTCACCAAATGTTTTTTTTTTACTTTCTCACTTACAAATTTCAATATTTGAGTCACATTTATTTTGTTGGCTGCAAATGCTTTCAATTCTGACAAGTCTAAAATGTTGTCATCTGCAAATGCTTTCAATTTTAGACAAGTCTAAGATTTTGTCAACTGTAAATGCTCTCAATTTGGACAAGTCTAAAATTTTGTCATTTGGTAAGGAGCTAAGCAATGATGTTGTGCTGGCTGAAACCTTTGTCAGTGTGTCAATTAATGAGTATTGTTTATGAAGACTGTGTAGATCGAGATCAGACTGACAGAATGTGCAGTCTGGTCCATGATAACCTCTGAAATTTAATGGCATGTTATGAATAAAATAGCATTGAAATTGCAGTATATCTAATTTAATTTTTTACAGACTCATACTGTAGCACTGTATCTCTAATTCATTTTGTCACAAACATAAATTGCAGTATTGTATCTCTAATTCAATTTTTTTACAGACACAAGTTGCAGTACTGTATCTCTAATTCAATTTTTTACAAACACAAATCATGAAAATACTTCTCTTTTTTTATCAAAATTAGTGTGATCGGCTAATTGGCCTTCTATTAGTGTAATAATACACACAATCTTTGTCTCTTGACCGCCCGATTCCATGCTTGTTTGTCCAACAAGATTGCACGCTACTCTATCGGATTGTGCATGACTATATAGTAGGTTGACTTTTAAGTGAATATTTTGAAACTATTTCTATTGGTTATTATTCAAATAACTAATTCCACACAATGGCTCCCTTGACAAATGCCACACCAGTGCTTTCAATGCTTTGATTTTTACAGAGAAATTGTTTCATTTATTTTTTCCTCAAAGATTAACCCTTTCCCAAACGATAAATTTTAAGACTGGTCCAAATTGAAAGAGTTTGCAGATGACAATTTTAAATTTGATGAAAATGGCAGAAAGTTCTCCTAGAGGGTAGAAAACACTGTGGGAAAAGGAGAAATTGCTCGTTACGAGCAATTTCTCCTTTTCCCACATTGTTTTCAAAAGACTTGTACTGCAGACACGTGAAAACCAGGGCTTATTTGGGAAAGGGTTAAATGTATACCAAACAACATAGCTTTGGACTCATCCTAAAGCATTGGCAGATCACAAATTAGATGTGGCTCAAATGATGGAATTTGTGTATGGAAAACTTTCTGGAAATGGAGAAAATTTTTATAACCAGCCTTTTCTCCTTTTTCTATTGTGTCATCAAAATTTTTCAAAGTCATTAACCCTTTCCCAAACAACAAATTTTGGACTGGTCCAAATTGAAAGAGTTTGCAGACGACAATTCTAAATTTGATGAAAATGGCAGAAAGTTCTCAAAAAGGGTAGAAAACACTGTGGGAAAAGGCTCGTTACGAGCAATTTCTCCTTTTCCTACGGTGTTTTCAAAAGACTTGTACTGCAGACATGTGAAAACCAGGGCTTGTTTGGGAAAGGGTTAAAACATAGAATTGTTTGCAGAGGGATTAATTGTTGGCTTGTCAAGACCCATCTTGATGTGGGAAAAGATTAGTTCAAAGTGAAAATAATTTTTTGTCTTGATTCAGTCAAAAAGAATATCAAACAGTTGGATGAAAGTCTCTAATATGTGGAAAATAATAATTCTAAGATTAACCCTTGATCCTTTAACATACAAGAAAATTTTACATGTGTCCAAATTGAAAGCATTTGCAGACGACACATTAGATATTGCTCATATGGTGAGATTATTCTGTAAAGGGAAAGAAAACATTGTGAGAAAAGGAGAAAATGCTGGTTACCAGCATTTTCTCCTTTCCCCACAATGTTTTCAAAAGGCCCCTTTTTCAGGGTCGTTAAAACTCAGGATAGTGTGGTAAAGGGTTAACTAAACAATCCTATGTCTTCTTACGACCTTGAGGAATAAGGCTTATGAAACATTGTTGAAAACATTGTGCTGGTAAACAGCATTTTTCTTCTTTTTCCACTATGTTTTCTATTCTGAGATAGATAAATTTTATCATTGAGCCATGTTTGATTTGTGGCCTGCAAAATGCTTTCAAGTTGGACGGGTCTATAGTATTGGCTTCTGGTGAAGAGTTAATTCTTTACCACACAACAAAATTTTAGACTGGACCAAATTCAAAGCATTAAGTGCACTTGACATATCAAATGTAGTTAAATTTGATGGAACTTGCCTTTAATAGAGTAGAAAATATTGATGGAAAAGGAGAAAACACTGGTAACCAGCGTTTTATCTCTTTCCAACGATGTTTTCAAAAGCTTTCTTTCTAAGGGTCGTTAAATCTCAGGATTGTGTGATACGGGGTTAATTTCTAATAATTCTTTATGTATGAGCAGACACAGGAAGGTCTAGAAATAATCCCTTCTATAGTTGGATTCCTGTGGTCTCATTTTCAAAGGCCAATTGTAAAAATTGTAAATAAGTGATGGAATAATTCTATACAGATTAAACCTTACAGCACCTTTCACAATTATTTTTGCCTCTTCGGCCTGTGTAGATCAAGATCAGACTACACAAAATATGCAGCCTGATCTTTGATCTACACTGCCTACCTTGATGAAACATTACAGTCAAATACAAGCACAAAGTTGCCATGTTTGAGATTATTTTTTACTTCTTTACAGGATCACAAAATTTTAGACTGGTCCAAATTGAAAGCATTTGCAGACAACAAATTAAATATTGTTCAGATTATGACATTTGTCTTTGAAAGGGTAGAAATCATTGTAGAAAAAGGAAAAAATGCTGGTTACACCTAGCATTTTATCCTTTTCCCACAATATTTTGAAAAGTCCTTTTCCTTGGGGGTCGTTAAAACTCAGGATTGTGTGGTAAAGGGTTAAACTTAAAATGTCATCTGGTTTTAGTCAGCACTCTGAGGATTAACTTTGACATAGGGTAGCTTGTGCATCCACACCTTGCGTCCTGATCGCTCAGTGATTTTGATTAATTAACCCTTTACCACACAATCCCGACTTTTAACGACCCTCAGGAAAAGGCCCTTTGGAAACATTGAGGGAAAAGGAGAAAATGCTGGTAACCAGCATTTTCTCCTTTTCCCACAATGTTTTCTACCCTTCTCAAAACAAAAAATAATTTTTGTGTTGGTTTTATTTTGTTGTCTGCAAATGCTTTGAATTTGGACTAGTGTAAAATTTTGTCGCTTTGTAAAGAGTTAATTGATTGGTTGATTGACTGATTTATTGGTTGGTTGATTGATAGATTGGTTGGTTGATAGATTGGTCGACCGATTGACTGATTGCCTGACTGACTGACTGACAGACCGACCGACAGATTGATTGATTATATCACCATTATTTGAGACATACCATGGTGATAGCACACTTACTCATGTGTGTCCAGGGTTTTACTGGCACTAGGCTAGGACTCCCATTAGTGTTTTGGCCAAAGAGACTCCCATGAAAAACAAAACAGCACCTCTTGCGAAGATTGAACCTAGGGCTTCCAGGTGACAAATCCCACATCGTAACTCTTTACCACACAATCCCGACTTTTAACGACCCTGTGAAAGAAGCCTTTTGAAAACATTGTGGGAAAAGGAGAAAATGCTGGTGACCAGCATTTTCTCCTTTTCCCACAATGTTTTCTACCCTTCCCAAAACAAATTGCAATTTTTCGATTACATTTATATTGTCATCTGCAAATGCTTTGAATTTGGACCAGTCTAAAATTTTGTCATTTGGTAAAGAGTTAAACGCTTAGCTCCAGCTGTAACCTGTAGGGCTTGCAATCTGTAAAGTTAAAATCCCCGTTCCGCAAATTCTGTGGTATTTTCAAAACTGTTTATCCCTAGAGTGCTTTATGCCTTGATCAAGCCCAATCACAAGATTTTATGACCCTGAGCAGTGCTAGAAATTAACATATTTTGCAAGTAGCAAGTACTTTCTACCTGACTTAAAATAAGGTAGCATAAGGAATGTTCCTGGTGGCAAATAGCTGACAAATAAAGACCCTCCCTCCCACCAATAAAATCATGCATGAACTACTGCCTTTGCCCATGAATTGCTCGGCAGAAGAAAAAACAGCACATCTACAAAGACATGGGCATAGAGACTGTGCTGTTTGGCCATTGCCGTTTCAGATGGCTCATTTATACATGTACATATATGTTTTCGCCCATTTGTTGGGGTCCTGTGCGGCTCAGTGGTAAAGTGTAGGACTTGTGACCTGGAGGCCCCAGGTTCAAGCCTCACTAGATCCACTGGTTTTTTTTCGTGGGAGTGTCCTTGGGCAAGATACTTCAGAGCTCTAGCCTTGTACTGGTGAAACCCAGGAAATACATGAATATGTGAGCTGTTGCTGTGACATGACTAAAATAATGTTGAAAGCTGCGTAAAACAACATTTAATCAATCAATCAATCGGTCACCCATTTTTTATAATGTAGACCGTTTTCAAATGGACATTAGCAAAGATTTTCAAGGGGAGCTATAAATGCAGATGTTAAATATAAAGTCATCATCTAGCACCGACATGTTCGACTGCATGACTCAGTGATGCTTGCATGTTTTTGTACCTAGGCGGATGATTGCAAAGGTCATTTCAACAGATTTCTAAATTAACAAGTGAATGATTATTTCATTGAAAATTGGCAAAAACACTTTAACTCTTTACCAAACGATAAAATTTTAGACTTGTCCAAATTGAAAGCATTTGCAGACAACAAAATAAATGTGACTCAAAGATTGAAATTTGTTTTGGGAAAGTTAGAAAACATTGTGGGAAAAGGAGAAAATGCTGGTTACCAGCATTTTCTCCTTTTCCCAAATGTTTTCAAAAGGCCTCTTCTTCAGGGTCGTTAAAACCCACGATTGTGTGGTAAAGAGTTAAGCAGACATGATTACCATTAGCAACCTTTTGCTACTGCTTTTGTGCCTAGGTAGCAAAATTTGTTTTTCAGGTAGCAAATTTACCGGTACTACTTGCTACTACCAATTTCGAACCCTGCTGAGGAAAAAAGCTTTGGATATATTGTTGGAAAAGAAAATGCTGGTAACCAGCATTTTCCTCCCTTTCCTGGAATGTTTTCTACCATTCAAAGCCAGAAATCATCTTTTGAGCTACACTGAATTTGTTGTCTGCAATTTGCTATCCATTTGGACAAGCGTAAACTTCTGTCTTTTAGTAAAGGGCGAGGCACAACATCATTTGTGTTTTGTGACTGTGTAGATTAATCTCTTACCATATAATCCTGAGTTTTAACGACCCTGAGAAAGACGCCTTTTTAAAACATTATTGGAAAAGGAGAAAATGCTGGTAATCAGCATTTTTTCCTTTTCCCATAATGTTTTCTACCCTATCAAAGACAGATTTCATCATCTGAGTCACATTTAAATTGTCATCTGCAAATACTTACAATTTGGACAAGTCTAAACTTTGCTGGTGTAGTAAAGGGTTAAGATCAAACTGCCATTTTGCAGACAATGCATACTAAGTTCAGACTGCACAGAACACATCTGCGCACTATACTGTCAGCTATAGGTATATAGATAATAATTATGGACATTTCATCTTGATCTTGACTGTCTACAAAAACAACTTAGTTGTTCCTTGTGGTCTTAGGCCAAGCCCCAGTAACACTGTTGGTAGCGTACAAGACTTAAGAACAGGGGGTCACCAGTTTGAATCCCCAGCAGGGGCTAATCTCTTTCTGAGGATTGATTATAGTCATTGTGACAGGATTCATTCCTCCGTCTCCTGCTGGTCACTGCTCCAAGATGGTTGTGAGGGAAGGTTGCCAGTGGATTGGGAAGAATAATGTACAAAATACTGGTGAAAGAAAATCCAGGAAAGCATGGATAGGTGCACTTGCCTCTACAATATAACTGAGATAATGTTGAAAAAGGTGTTAACCCTTTACCAGACAACAAAATTTTAGCCTTGTCCAAATTGAAAGCATTTGCAGACGACAATTTCAGTGTGGCTCAAATGGTGCAATTTTTCTTTGATAGGGTGGAAAACATTGTGGAAAAAGGAGAAAATGCTGGTTACCAGCATTTTCTCCTTTTCCCACAATGTTTTCAAAAGGTTTCTTTTCCAGGGGCGTCAAAAGGCGGCATTGTGCGGTAAAGGGTTAAACTTCATACAATCAATCAGTTGTGGTCTAAGGGTGAAAGTAGATTGTCCTTTTGGGATCAACTATGTTCCCGTAATTATTGTTCTATTTTATCATGTCAGTCATTATAGGATCTCCGAGTTTCCTGCCAACTACTTCCGTCTCAGGCTCGGTACATTAGTACGTCAAAAGGTTTGGACAACGTAAGGCTATAATATTTGACCCACTAGAGCTTGCTTTATTTCTATAAATCCTTTACCACACAACTCTGAGTTTCAATGACCCTGAAGAAACAGCCTTTTGACAATATTGTAGAAAAAGGAGAAAATGCTGATAACCAGAATTTTCTCAGTTTCCCACATTGTTTTCTGGCAAGCTAAAGACAAATCACACCCATTCAGTTACACTGGATTTTTCATCTGCAAATGCTTTCAACATGGATAAGTCTAGTATCTGGTCCTTTGGTAAATATGTTCAATTTTTTTTAACCCTTTACCACACAATCCTGTCTTTTAACGACCCTGTAAAAGAAGCCTTCTGAAAACATTGTGGGAAAAGGAGAAAATGCTGGTAACCAGCATTTTCTCCTTTTCCCACAATGTTTTCTGCCCGTACAATAACCAATTTCAATTTTTCAGTCCTATTTATTTTGTCGTCTGCAAATGCTTTCAATTTGGACCAGTCCACAATTTGTCGTTTGGTAAAGAGTTAACTGAATTTCCCCATTTTTGATGCCTCTGTAGGATGTAGGGTATTTGCCCTTTACCACACAATCACTGGTTTTAACGACCCTGAGAAAGAAGCTGTTTGAAAACATTGTGAGAAAAGGAGAAAATGCTGGTAACCAGCATTTTCTCCCGTTTCCCACAATGTTTTCTACCTTTCCCAAAAGAAATTTCAATTTTTGAGTCACATTTAATTTTATATTGTTGTCTGCAAATGCTTTCAGTTTGGACCAGTCTAAAATTTTGTCGTTTGGTAAAGAATTAAAAATAAATGGTGGAAGAAGGCTGAAAATGGAAACTCTGCATTTGTGGTTTTTAGTCTGAGTTTAATTCTGCTGTTCATATGATATTTTGACCCTTTGCTATACAATCCCAACTTTTTATTCTACAATCCCACACAATCCTGACTTTGATTATACTTCAAATAGATTGCAATCTGGATAAGTTTCATACATTTCCAAGGACCATTCTACCTAATCATTCAGTTGATTGTTAGATTAATTAACCCTTTCCCAAACAAGCCCTGGTTTTCACGTGTCTGCAGTACAAGTCTTTTGAAAACACTGGGAAAAGGAGAAATTGCTCGTAACGAGCAATTTCTCCTTTTTCCACAGTGTTTTCTACCCTTTTTGAGAACTTTCTGCCATTTTCATCAAATTTAAAATTGTCGTCTGCAAACTCTTTCAATTTGGACCAGTCCAAAATTTGTCGTTTGGGAAAGGGTTAAATGGAACTTGTGGACACATCATTATATGATGACTTGCTTAGTAGAATGCATCACGGAGATGCATTTACCCTTTACCACACAATCCCGAGTTTTAACGACCTGAGGAAAAAGCCTTTTGAAAACATTGTGGGAAAAGGAGAAAATGCTGGTAACCAGCATTTTCTCCTTTTCCCACAATGTTTTCTACCCAACTAAAGACAAATTCCATCATTTGAGTCATTTGAATTGCTGTCTGCAAATGCTTCCAATTTCGACTTGTCTACATTTTTGTCGTTTGGTAAAGAATTAAACTCCATTTTGCCAGGCACAGCTCAAATATTTTTGATACAGTTATGCCCCTTTTATAATTTTTCAGTAACAAAAGCCCCTGCAGCTGACCATAATGGCACCCAACCTCATGTTGTTCTTTTCCTTGTTTTATAGCAAAATTCTTAAACACAGTATACAGCACATGGAGATAATTGATCATAAACAGCAGTTACTTCTTTTGGAAAAATGTTTTTTTTGTTATCTTCCTCCATTATCCTTTTACTGCACAATCCCAAGTTTCAACGGCCTTGAGGAAAAAGGCCTTTGAAAACATTGTGGGAAAAGGAGAAAATGCTGGTAACCAGCATTTTCTCCTTTCCCAGCAATGCTTTCTACCCTTTCACAAACATAATTTGAGCCATGTTCAACCCTTTACCACACAATCTCAACTTTTAATGACCCTGTGAAAGAAACGTTTTGAAAACCTTGTGAGAAAGGGAAAAAATGCTGGTAACCATCATTTTCTCCTTTTCCCACACAATGTTTTCTACCCTTCCCAAAACAAATTTCAATTTTTCAATCACATTTGTTTTGTCGTCTGCAAATGCTTTGAATTAGGACCAGTCTAAAATTTGTCATTTGGTAAAGAGTTAATTTGTCATCTGCAAGTGTCTTCAATGCAGACGAGTCTAAAATTTTGCCAGTTGGTAAAGAGTTAAACTTATTTTATTTTGATCATCTATAGTTTTTCTTAGATATTTCAACTTTGTTGTTGGAGGGAATGACTTTATGTGACTGACTAACCCAGATCACCCAAATGGATCTGAAAATAGACAGTTTTATTTTAGGCCCTATACCAGACTACAAAACTTCAGAGTGTCCATATAAAAAGCATTTGCAGACAATACTTTCATCGTGATTTATGTTATGGTTATTTTTGTGCTTGAAGGGTAGAAAACATAATGAGGTAAGGAGAAAATGCTTTTTACCGGCATTTTTTTCTTTTCCCTCAGTGTTTTTTATCCCTTTACCACACAACAAAATTCAAGACCTGTTCAAATTGAAAGCATGTCTGCAGACAACAATTTCAGCTTGGCTCAAATGATGCGATTTTTCTCTGATAGGGTAGATAACATTGTGGGAAGAGGAGAAAATGCTGGTTACCAGCATTTTCTCCTTTTCCCACAATGTTTTCAAAAGTCTTCTTCCTCGGGGTCGTTAAAAGTCGGGATTGTGTGGTATAGGGTTAATAGCCTTCTTCTTTAGGGTCTTAAAAGTGAAGGTTTCTTTGGCAAAGAGTGAAGTGGGAGTTACTGGGGGAGACTAATTCAAGTCTGAATGAATCAGTACCAGACGCCAAGACATATATTTCGAAAAACATCGTAAAAAATGGAGAATGTAATTATCTGAAACAGCTTGGTTATATTAGGTGCAGATTGAACTGTGATTTACAATCTCAGATATTCTTGTGATATGTTGTAACCAAAATAGCATTTTTCCACAATGTTTTCTAACGTTTCATTGAAAATTTCAGTAATTTTATCCACATTTGATTTATTGTAAGCAAATGCTTTCAATTTGGACATGTCTAAGATTTTGTTGTTTGGTAAGGGGTTAACCCTTTACCGCACAATGCCACCTTTTGACGCCCCTGGTAAAGAAGCCTTTTGAAAAACATTGTGGGAAAAGGAGAAAATGTTGGTAACCAGCATTTTCTCCTTTTCCCACAATGTTTTCTACCCTATCAAACAAAAGTTGCACCATTTGAGCCACACTGAAATTGTCGTCTGCAAATGCTTTCAATTTGGACGAGGCTAATATTTTGTCGTTTGGTAAGGGGTCAATGTAATGACCCACAATTCATGTAAATCATCCATATTTTCAAGGAAGTTTTTTCTAAGTTGTCTGCTGCAGTGATGAGTTGATTAGAGAAGAAATGGCTGATTATGACCTCAGGGATTTGTCCATTTGAGCCCTTTTCTAAAATTTCATAAGCTTCTGCAGATGACAAATTCTAAATTGGTGGAGATGAACTTAACCCTAACAGGGCCTTTCACAACTAAAGTTGTATTTGTAGCCAATGTAGATCAAGATCAGACAGCACAAAAGTGGCAGTCTGATAATATTTTATCTACACTGTCCGAGACATTCTATGCAAGTACGATCTTGAAAACGAACTTATTTATGTTTTATTTCTAGATTGGAAATGTCTGTTAAGTTTACTTGGTGCTCTGAGGATTTACTTCCATATGAAGGTATAGAACATTCAGGCAAAAGGAGCAATTGTTTGTCAAATTATATCCTCTATAGACAGGGTTGCTTTTAAATTCTAAATCAGAAAACAATATTTTAAACTTGTACAAAATTAATGAACCCTTACCAAACAATAACCTTGGGGTAAAAAGCTTTTGAAAATATTGTGGGAAAAGGAGAAAAATGCTTGTAGCCAGCATGAAATTTTTTACCATTTTCCAAAGTGTTTTCTGTCCTGTAACTCTTTACTACACAATCCTGACTTTAATGACCTTTAGGAGGTAACCTTGTGAAAACATTGTGGGAAAAGGAGAAAGTGCTGGTAACTGGCATTTTCTCCTTTTTCCACTATGTCTTCTACCATATCAAAGGCAAAATTCTTCATTTGAGTAACATTTAAATTGTCATTTGTAAATGCTTTCAATTTGGACAGATCTACATTTTTCTTATGTGGTAAAGAGTTAAAAGATGCACCCCATCATTTGAGTTTATTTGTCTTTAAATTAACCCTTTCCCAAACGAAAAATTTTAGACTGGTCCAAATTGAAAGAGTTTGCAGACGACAATTTTAAATTTGATGAAAATGGCAGAAAGGTCTCAAAAAGGGTAGAAAACACTGTGGGAAAAGGCGAAATTGCTCGTTATGAGCAATTTCTCCGTTTCCCACAGTGTTTTCAAAATACTTGTACTGCAGACATGTAAAAACCAGGGCTTGTTTGGGAAAGAGTTAATGTTACTCAAATGATGGAACTTGACTTGGAAACATTGTGGAATCAGGAAAAAAATGCTAGTTTATTTTCTTTCCCATACTGCTTAGGAAATCCTCTGAGGGGTAGCTTCCTGAACATTGTTTCAATGATGATCATGTGGAAAAGCAGCCAGTGGCTTGGAAAGAATGCTGTGTGAAGTAGTAGTATAGGATTAATGCCAGGGAAGCATAGATAGGTATACTGGCCCCTTTGATGTACCCGAAAAAATTATGAAAATGCTTTTAGTCTCTAGTAAAAGAGATCCAGGGTAGTAAGAGAGACCCATGGTTGTTAAAGAAACCCATGATGGTAAAAGAGACCCGGACTGTAATAGAGACCCATGGTTGTAAAAAACCCGGGTTAGTGAAAGAGACCAAGGTAGTAAAAGAGACCCTGGATAGTAAAAGAGACTTGGGATAGTAAAAGAGACTTGGGATAGTTAAAGAGGCTTGGAATAGTAAAGGAGACCTGGAATAGTAAAAGAGACTTGGGATAGTAAAAGAGACCTGGGATAGTATAAGGGACTTGGGGTAGTAAAAGAGACCTGGGACAGTAAAATAGACCTGAGGTAGTAAAAGAGAGCTGGGATAGTAAAAGAGACCTGGGACAGTAAAAGAGACCCGGGTTAGTAAAAGAGACCTGGGATGGTAAAAGAGACCTGGGGTAGTAAAAGAGACCTGGGATAGTAAAAGAGACCCAAGTTAGTAAAAAAGACATGGGTTAGTAAAAGAGACCCAGGGTAGTAAAAGAGACCTGGAGGTAGTAAAAGAGACCAGGAATAGTAAAAGAGACTTGGGTTAGCAAAAAAAACCAGGGTTAGTAAAAGAGAGTGAGGAAAGTAAGAGAGACCGGGGAAAGTAAAAGAGACCTGGGATAGTTAAAGAGACCTAGGTTAGTAAAAGAGACTGGGGGTAGTAAAAGAGACCTGGGGTAGTAAAAGAGACCTGGGATAGTAAAAGAGACTTGGGATGGTAAAAGAGACCTGCATTATTAAGAGTCCTGGGATAGTAAAAGAGACCTGGGATAGTAAAAGAGACCAGGGATAGTAAAAGAGACTTGGGTTAGTAGAAGAGACCAGGGTAGTAATAGAGACCTGGTTTAGTAAAAGACTGGGGATAGTAAAAGACACCCAGGGTAATATAAGAGACCCACGGTATTCAAAAATACTCTTTTTACTATTTAGTAAAAGAGACCCAGGGTAGTAGTAAAAGAAACCTGGGATAGTAGAAGATACCTGGGTAAGTAAAAGAGACCTGGGATAGTAAAAGAGACCCGGGGGGAGTAAAAGAAACCGGGGGGCTGTAAAAGAGACCAGGGTTAGTAAAAGAGACCTGGGGTAGTAAAAGAGACCAGGGTTAGTAAAAGAGGCCCTGGGTTGTAAAAGAGACCCAAGTTAAAGAGGCCTGGGGTGGTAAAATAGACCAAGGGTGATAAAAGAGACCCGAGGTAGTAAAAGAGACAGACTCATCTGATAGAGGTTATCACTTTACCAAAGGTTTCTGTGTTTTATTTAGGGACCCTGAAGGAGAAAGCTTTCAAAAGCACTTTGTCAAAAGGAGGAAATACTGGTAACCAGCATTTCCTCCTTTTCCTGCAATGTTTTCTGCCTTTTCAAAAAAAAAAAATCCCTATAATGTTAGCCACATAAATTTTGTTGCCTGCAAATTCTTTTCATTTGGACAGGTCAAAAATTTTCTTGTCTGGTGAAGGGTCAAAGGGATAGTTAACTCTTTCCCAAATACAAAATTTTGTCGTAGACCAAATTTGACCAAATTTAGAGCATTAGCAGATGACAATTTTATTATAGCTCAAATGATGATTTTGTCTCTGATAAGGTAGAAAATATGGGAAAAGGAGAAAATGCAGGTAACCAGCATTTTTAAAACCCATGGTTGTGTGGTAAAGGGTTAAAACTTGATTGTAAAGGGTTGAAGGGATAGTTAAAGAAGAAATGGCTGATTATGACCTTCAGGATTTGTATCCTGTCGGTTTAATGTCACCTTCTTCATTAGCCAATTACAAGGTAAATCCATCAAGATTTAGAGTCTGCGGAAAATGGGAGAAAAATCAATTCCTCGGCGTAATCCTAGCGGAAGTATCCTGTGATTCAAGGATGTTGAGGTAAAAGGGTTTTTAAAATATTGTGGAAAAAGGAGAAAATGCCAGTAACCAGCATTTTCTCCATTTTCCACAATGCTTTCTACCTTTCCAACAAGAAATCCTTTATTTTAGCCGCATTTTATAATTATGTTGTCAGCATATGCTTTCTCTATGGATGAATCTAAAGTTACGCTGTCTTGTTAATTCTTCACCAAACGATTCGGAGTTTTAACAGCCCCCAGGGAAAAATGCTTTTGGAAACATTGTGGGAAAAGGAGAAAATGCATCTTCTCCTTCTTTTTCCACAATGTTTCTGACTTTCCTAAAACAAATTTCAAGTTTCTAGTCACATTAATTTTAACTCTTTACCAAACGACAAAATTTTAGACCTCTCCAATTTGAAAGCATTTGCAAGTGACAAAATAAACGTAGCTCAAAATTTGAAATTTGTTATGGGAAGAGTAGAAAACATTGCTGGTTACCAGCATTTTCTCCTTTTCCCACAATGTTTTCTAAAGGCTTCTTCCTCAGGGTTGTTAAAAGTCGGGATTGTGTGGTAAAGGGTTAAAGTGCTGTTTGCAAATACTTTCAACTTGATCAAAGTCTAAGATTTTGTTGTGTAGTAAAGAGTTAACTCTTTTACGAGACAAAAGTATTTTAGACTTGTCCAAATCGAAAGCATTTGCAGTTGACAGAACAAATATGGCTTATCATCAGATTTTTATTTGAAAAGGTAGAAGACAGTGCTGGTAAGCAGCACTGTCTCCTTTTTCCTACAATGTTAAAAAAACCCTTTTTTCCTCAGGGTGTTTTAACCTTTTACCACACAATCCGGACTTTTAACGACCCTTAGGACAAAACCATTTGAAAACATTGTTGGAAAAGGAGAAAATGCTGGTAACCAGCATTTTCTCCTTTTCTCACAATGTTTTCTATCCTATCAAAGACAGAAATCATCAGTTTAGCAACATTTAAATTATTGTCTGCAAATGCTTTCAATTTGGTCAAGTCCAAAAATTTGTCGTATGGTAAAGAGTTAACCCTTAAAGTGCCTTTCACGACTATAGTTGTGTTTGCGGCTGGTGTAGATCAAGATCAAGCTGCACAAAACGTGCAGCCTGATCTTTGATCATACACTGTCCGCTTTGCTGCTTCACTGTAGACAAAAGAAACAAGGAAATTGCAATTATTTGGGTGGTATTTCTAGGATGAAAATGTCTGACGGGTTTATTTGGCGCTCTAAGGGTTAACCCTTTACCAGACGACAAAATTTTAGCTTTGTCCAAATTGAAAGCATTTGCAGACGACAATTTCAATGTGGCTCAAATGGTGCAACTTTTCTTAGATTGGGTAGAAAACATTGTGGGAAAAGGAGAAAATGCTGGTTACCAGCATTTTCTCTTTTTCCCACAATGTTTTCAAAGGGCTTCTTTCCCAGGGGCGTCAAAAGGTGGCATTGTACGGTAAAGGGTTAAAGCAGAATTATGTGGTAAGGGGTAACAAATTCACAGTCTGTGCTCTCACATTGATGTAGATCCATGCATTTGTGGTGATAACTCTTTACCACACAATCCCGAGTTTTAACGACCCTGAAAGAAATGGCTTTTGAAAACATTGTGGGAAAAGGAGAAAATGCTGGTAACCAGCATTTTCTCCTTTTCCCACAACGTTTTCTACCCTATCAAAGACAGAAATCATCGTTTGAGCTATGCTTAAGTTGTCGTCTGCAAATTCTTTGAATTTGGCACTGTCCAAAATTTTGTCATTTGGTAAAGGGTTAACTCTACCAGTTGACACAATTCTAGCCTTGTCCAAACTGAGAGCAGACCATTATATAAATGTTACTCAAAACACCAATTTTGTCCTTCATAACATAGAAAACATTGTGGGAAAAGGAGAAAATGCTGGGTACCAGCATTTTTTCCTTTTCCTACAATGTTTTCAAAAGCCACTTTCAGAAGGGTAACTGTTACATGCGGGGAATGCATTGTAAAGGGTTAAAGTAATTGTGGCAGTTGGAAGAATTTCTTTTAACCAGTCAGTTATTTATTTGCCAAGATGTTTCTGCTTCCATCATCATAGTTAATGAATTTATAGTCTGTACTTAAATTTGCCAAAAGGCAGTTTGAAAAATTCTGCTGAAACAGCACTAAGCACAACTTACAGTCCCGTTGTGGACAGCCAAGATCAAGATCAGACTGCACAGTATGGGTGGTCTTATCCTTGCTCAACAATGTCTCCTACGTTGTCACATTTTTTAACTGCAACAGCCTGGAAATTTTGATAGTATTTAAAGGCTATTTTTCCCAGGATCTTTTCAAGAGCATTTTTCTTTGGGTCCTTAACCCTTTACCACATGACAAAATTTTAGACCCATCCAAATTGAAAGCATTTGCAGACGACAATTTCAATGTGGTTCAAATGATGCAATTTTTCTTTGATAGGGCAGAAAACATTGTGGGAAAAAGAGAAAAATGCTGGTTACCAGCATTTTCTCCTTTTCCCACAATGTTTTCAAAAGGTTTCTTCCTCAGGGTTGTTAAAAGTCGGCATTGTGTGGCAAAGAGTTAAAACAACCCTTTACCAGATGACAAATATTTAGATTAGCCAAACTAGAAAGTATTTGCAGAAGACAAATCAAATGTGGATCAAATATTGGAATATGTCTGGGAAAGGTCATGTTACCAGCATTTTTTTCCTTTTTCCACAATGTTTTCAAAAGCCTTTTTTCTTAGGGTCAATAAAACACAGGATTGTGTGGGAAAGGATTAAAATGGAGAATATATTCATTTTCAGTCAATTATAAGCCATTTTGTCTTTTATCAAATTATAGAGTCCTCCTGTAGTTTCATACCAAATTATTATCCCTGGCAGTTGGACTGCTTGCATAGAATGTGCCCAGTAAAAAATGCATTTTTGATTTTTGCTTTAAAGGCCCAGTAGAAGCCAAAAGTGCAGGTGTTGAGATGCATTTAAGTTCAAATCATACCCTCCAGAAGTTTGGAAATTATTGTGAAGATGACAACCTGTTATTGCACAGTTGGTCTCAATTTGTTAGTTGCTGGCAAAAAAATGTACTTCAAAATCAGGTAAAATTAACAAAAGATTGAGTGACCTGGCAACTTTTTGCCTAGTTTAGAAATTTGTGTCTTCTGACAGTGACTCTTTGACTGATCATACAATAACAGATTGTCATCTTCACAATACTTTCCATAGATTTAAATGGTATGATTTAAATTTACATGTATTTTAACACCTGCATTGTTTATTTTGGCCTCTACTGGGCCTTTAAAACATAAATCAAAACTGGGCCCTTAATCTCCTTCTTATATTGAGAATATCACATGATGCATATCACATGATTAGTTACCACCATTGCCTTGCATATAAATGTGGCAAGCAAAGAAAATGGAGTCAGAATTCTCAATACTGACATGCCATGGCAACAATTGGAATAACAAATACTCAACACCAAATTGCTTGACAATACTTGAACTTAAAATCAAGATGAAGTTGAGTGGAGTGACATCCAATGTTGCACTTCCTATCCTTGTTTAAGCTAAAGTCACATAGAAACTGGCGGTGCCGACATGTCAGCGGTTCCCAAATTTTTTTTTGCCGATTGGTAGTAAATAGCGACAGACCACCGACGTTGTTTGTTAGGGGGATCTATTTGTCTAGCGGTCACATAAAAGCGACACCCCGGCGGAGGCTGTTTTCTTTGATCGGCGATTAGGCAGTGCTTATATGACGGAACAATCGGTGATCAAACGTTGATATGACGCTGATATGCTGGCGTGTTGTTGCCGGCACCCGGCGGATTGTTGCCGGCGCCCAGCCAATCAAAGAAACGTCGGCGTAGCATCAAAGAGTAGTCAGCGATTGTACACCGAGCTACAGCCAGGCTACTGCCGATCAAGCGCTGCTATCAGCATCTGGTCTTGTTGAAGAAGGGCGTACTGTGCCCTCAGGACCGCCAGCCTTCTCCTTCTTCTGTCACGTAATGGCATGATGACTTGAAGTTCTCCACTAGAATGCAGTCGGACAACTTTTCAAATATTACCATGGCTACCAGTATATAAACCCACGGAAAACACTGCTTATGTCAGAATTAGTTGCCGGCTACTCACCAGTATGTCGTGGAGTAATCTGCGAGAGATCAATGATTAGTCGATGGAAACATGCGGGACCTGGCCGGGCACATGCAGTGCATCGAAAGAGGCCCGGCAAGATGTCAATGACAAGTCTCCGATAATTGACAGTGGAGAAAAAGTCGGAAAAATGTTAGAAACATCGGCAATGTGTACAAAGTCAGCCGTAGTCCGTAAGATGGTCGGCAGTGTCCCAGCCGATCGCCGGCGATTAGTCAATGAGGCTTTACCAAAACCCAAAAATTCCACCGATTGATCGGGAGATTTTAACTTGGAGGTAAATTCGGCCGACACCTCGCCGATCATAAAAAAAACACTGTTTTTGTTGGCCGAGGCGCCGATCAATCGACGACGTATCTCCGAAATTATCCCCATCGCCGTTGCATCGGAGCGGTTATGTGACTTCAGCTTTACCAGACATAGTTTTTGCGTAACCAAGATTTGTTTCCTGGAAAATCTTAAACTTTTTTATTGTCTGGCACCAAAATTATCCGTAATTTTTTTAAACACAAATACCGAATTCTGTAAATTGGGTCATAACTGACTGAAAATTAATACATTTGCCGCTATAACCCCTTTAGGCCACAGTTTTTTTATTTTTGGTTTTACCGATCCCAATTTTTTCAAGAAACCGAAAAAAAATAAAAGTACTTTTTTTCAGTTTTATTTCCTGTCACCGTTCCAACTCAGTGAGCAGAACGGTGCACTGGTATACATGAACATCTTTTTTACAAGCACCAACAGATTACATGCTTTCTTGAAAATGGTTAACAAGACTAGAATTTCGAAAAAAATTTTCATCTGTCTAGCTTTTATACGATTTCGAGTCAAAATCGGACCTAAAGAAGTCAGGAAAAGTTTGACGTAAACAGGTACCTGTTGTTTCTCCCATAATGCCTCGATAGATGAAGATCGTTTCTGCAGCACATTTTCTCTCTTAAAATACGATGCGAATCACTTGCAAATGACAGAAATTCTCAACATCATGTCATCTAGATCTATCTTGCTCCATATGTATGGTTGCATTAGCATTCTACTTTCCCACATAAACAAATTTAGTTTTTGACGACTCGAAAAACACCATATTTAACCAACAACACGATGTACGTGTAACTTTCATCACGAACATACATGTATGTAATTTGCAGTCCAATCAGATTCGATGCTAAATTTAGACACTGTTTTTCTCTGATCTACCTTCCCGCCTTCTTTACATTCATGAGAACTTGCGGCGCTTGCTCAATAGTAAACAACCCCTTATTTGGACATGTAATATGCTTCATTAGCTTTCAATGAGAAAACAGTCCTCTGGCAGTAGAACAATTTCTTATCAAACAAAACTTGTTTTCTTACAATAAAATATTTATACAGGTCAACCATTTACTCATACAGAAGTCTTGCCGCAAGACTTCGGATTTTTGTACATTGTCGAAAAAATTAACATTTGAGGTAATTATTAAAAGTGTTGGGGTTCTTCTTCTCGGTAATGATTTTAACTTTTCACCGTTGACTCTTTAACTTGCAGAACTTTATTGAATGGAATAAATCTGTTCGCGTAAATAAAATAGAAGCAAATATTTGGAGCTCGCACTGTGCGGTCCCACATTTCGTTAGATCTATATCTAGATTTAGACTACTTGTTAATTCTCGGAAAAAAGGATTTAGATGCAAATTTAGTTGCAGTAGATCTAACAGAACTGAATTTTTAATTACCGATAATGTCGAGATGAGACGTCTGCTTTCCTCAAAAGTTGTCTTGAACAGCATTAATTTGATGATATTTACGTGTTTCATTTTTCCTATATCCACATATTTCCGAAGATAAAAATATGTAAATGCCGCATAAAAAAAGCACACCTTAAGGGGCAAAATGACTTAGATAAGTGAAATTATGTCACAAAAAACCTGTTGGCCTATCGTGATAAAAACATGTCTGCTGGCACATGCAGACAGTCATGAATCCATTTTAATTGTCATTAGTTTTCGCGTTTTTTCAATTGCTGATTCTGCGATGACACAGTCATTGTAGAAGTAAACCAAATGTATTCATTGTATCCTTGAATGACAAAATGCACCATATTTTCCAACTTTCCTTAAATACAAGATGTTTGAGAACAAATTTCACATTATTTGTATGTGCTTAAAACTCTTTTGATAAGTGAACAATTTCTGGAAGTTATAAATCAATGTTGCCAAATTCATTGACCCCCCCCTTTCTCTCCCTCCCTCTCTATCTCTCACAACACAGTTATGTTTTGCATGACTGTAAATCTTGACTTTTTCCATGGTTTTTCTAGCAAAACACAGTGATGAGCTTGCTAAGGCTGTTCTACTGTACAGTTAAAAAAGCAACCCCAGCAAGCTCATCCTGCACAGACTACCATGTGACCACATTTCAAACAAGAGAGCCATGATAGCCCTGTATCACTCCACTGGCTTTTAAAGAAATGTATCATGTGCTTTAGGCCTAAAAAAAAAAAAAATCTGTGTTTCGGGTTTCCCGACCCTACCTAGAAAAATGCTGCCGACCCTAAACTTTTTTCAGTTAGATCTATGATCGAAAAAAAAAAAAAATCCGTGGGGTGCAATTTTGGTACATCTCAGTAGGTTTTGGCTGTTGCAATTTCGCTCTTTCACAATCGTCTGTATTGAAATAAACTGCTTCCTGTTTTATCTCCCGTAGCTGTCCGAAGAGTTGTTACGAAGATCGGTAACAGGCTGGGTATTGTCTATTACACACCATAATTGCATACATGCCACACAGTGCTAATCAATAAAAATGTCAATTTCGCCACGCCCCATCTGCATTCAGTGGTGGCGCAATATCTACTGCGAACCAATCACGAATCACGTTTAAGATTTAGTCATTGCCCATAATTGGTAAAGTCACGCTTATATTCTTCATTATATGGAAATCATCCTGTCACGGATCTATGATAAAAATGTGGTGTATATCTAACGAACAGGCGGCCAGTTTAGCATCGAAAAGACTGAAAAGGTTCTCGTGTAAATAATATGTGATAGCTATCCGCCAAGGTAACTAATTTACAAAAGAAAAAAATAGGGCAGGGGTCTTTACCTAATGTCTCAATGTAGAAGTTAACGGGAAAAAATAGGTAACATTGAATCAGTCTGCATGGTTGCAAGTGTCTTTTACCTCGGACTGAAACTTGTCTTATATCAACAGCTACACAAGAGTAGCGATTGGGAAGAGTTCCCATATGACCCTTGACCCCGGGTTTTGACGTTTGGAAATTTGAAATTACCCTTTATGGCGCTCAAAAAATATCTTTTTTAGCGTTAATCTGGCGCATGAATTTATTGGCTGAAAACACAAAAAAGGTGTTGATCAACTTATCTAGTGTAAAATGCAGGTTTGATGGTTACCTGCTACCATAATTGATGAATTCATGACAAATCATGCGGTACTTCTCCAAAAAATAATTGACATTAATAGAAGATTGCCGGGGGGGGGGGGAACGCAAAAACCCATGACACAACAAAGGTCATTTTAGCATCGTCCTGTTAGAGATGCTTAAAACTGTCTTTTCATCTTTGATAATTAATTTAAACAGTGAATTTACATAAATATCAGTATAAAACAATAAATGGACTCTAAGATCTCTGTTTAATGATGAGGAAAATAACTTTGGTTGTTTTGTGCAATGAAAATATAGGTAGGTATATAACGACCTCGATTTACTAATTAGACTGAGGAGAGAGGAGGATAGGCCTTCATGTCTTACAGTGTTAGCACTGGAACAAGTGTGAAATAAGAAAGTATTGGCCATTTATACAAAAAGAGAAGAAAAGAATTTAAAAAAAAAATGTTTAAAGAATGTGACCGTTATTTTCTTCCTTTTTCACAATGTTCCAAGCTACGAAAGTCAAATCAAGTCATTTGAACCACATTTGAATTATCATTTGCAAATGCTTTAAATACGGATGAGTCTAAAATTATGTCTTTTGGTAAACAGTTAAAAGATTGTTTATGTCCATAGTGATCAACTGTATGCTAGGGCTGCAAATTAAAATTCATCAAAACACTTTATTCCAACAAGTCTGTTCATACTAGGTATTTTCTTGTTTAATTTCTATCCATAAATTAAGAACATAATAAATGAAAAATTGTGTTTATTTCACTCTTATCTCTCCATAATAACGAAGTAATTTTGACCCTTGGAGCCAAGCCCCCGTAGCTCAGTCAGTAGCGTACAGGACTTGAGAACAGGAGGTCGCTGGTTCGATCCCCGGCTTGACCAATTTCTTTCTGAGGATTGATGATAGTCATTGTGACAGGATTCATTCCTCTCTCACCGCTGACCATTATTTCGATGATGGTTATGTGGGAAAGCAGCCAGTGGCTTGGAAAGAATATTTTGCGGAGTAATGGTAAAAGAAACTCCAGGAAAGCATGGATAGGTGCACTGGCTGCCCTGATATAACTGAAATAATGTTGAAAACAGTGTTAAACCCCATACAATCAATCAATCAATCAATCATTGACCCTTGGACATTTCTCTTTGACTCTTGGAAATTTCATGTGGACTCTTGAAAATATGGGCCCAAGAGTCAGTGACTGACTGGAGATTCAGGACCTGGTGAGAACCCTGATAGAGGCTTACAGCAGGAGACCAGTTTACCTCAGACTTTGTTCCTCCTGTCATTTTTGCGCATAGGTCTTGTTGACAGTGAAAACTGCAAGCATCCAAAGATGGCTTGAAAAGAGTTAATTAATTTCTCCATTCATCTTTCGCATTGCACTGAGCTGAATCACATTTATTAAAAGTATGATTTTCAACCTGTTTTTCTTAAAACATCTGACAGGATTTTAGGGTACTATTGAGTGGATACATAAAAGATAAACAAACATTTTTTTTCTTTCTTTCTTTAATTTTCAGCAACAAAGACATCACAATACTATATCAACTAGTTGATCTTTAACAAATATGTTAACTCTTTACAAGATGACAACATTTGGTCGAGTCCACATTGAAAGCATTTGCAGACGACATTTTTATCAGGAGCTCAAATGATGGGATTGTCTCTAGAAGGGTAGAAAACATTGTTGGAAAAGGAGAAAATGCTTAATATGAGCATTTTCTCCTTTACCAGCTATGTTTTCAAAAGCCTTCTACCTTAGGGTTTTAGAAACAGGTTATCTAGTAAAGGGTTAAAGGACTATATTTTTAGTCTTAAAACTCTTATAAGGTCCATGTAAAAAGTTTCTTAAAAAAAAAAATCCCTACCCTACCCTACCTACAGAATCTGGGACTGAAATCCTAAACACAGATATTTTTTTTTTAGGCCTTCTTGACATTTTGATAGACCAAGATCTTATGGTTAGGAACTAGAAGATTCATTTAGTTTTTAGTATATAAGCCCATGTAAACAATTTTGACCCCTGGGGTGGGGCCAACTTTGACCCCTTGGCTATGATTGGGACAATCTTGGTAGAGGTCTACTCAGTAAACCTGCATGCAAAATTTGGTAGCCCTAGGCCCTATGGTTAAGAACAAGTTTTCACTATATAAACCCATGTAAAACTTGTGACCCCTGGAGTAAGGTCAATATTAACCTCACTGCTATAATTTGAAGAAACTTAATCAGAGTCCAATAGAAAAAGCTACATGCCAAGTTTGGTAGTTCTATGCCTTATGGATAGGAACAGGAAGATTTTTGAAGTTTTCACTATAATTTATATGCCCATGTAAACTTGAGACCTCCCCACCCACCTCATAATTTTGACCCCAGGGCTATAACCTGAAGAAACCTGGTACTAGTCCATAAGATGAAGCTACATACCAAATTTGGTAGCCCTAAGCCTAATGATTTAGGACAAGAAGATTTTTAAAGATTTTGAATATTTTTCAGTTTTGTGGCCATTGCAACCACAGTTTTTATTGGAATCAAAATTGTTTTAAGAGATTCAGAATTCTGTTAAGTTTCATCAAAATTGGATGGGTAGTTTCAATAATGTTTGCAATAAAAGTTAATTCAAGCATGCACACATGCACGCACGCACACATCCATGCACTGACAGACGGACACAAGGACGGAAACAGAGCCATGACCGAAATTTGCTGGCCTTCAGCCAGTGAGCTAAAACTGGTGAGTTTGCAGATTGAATTCAATTTGGCTCACATGATGGGACTTGTCTTGCCTTGCAAAGAGAGATAAGTGGAAAATTCTGGTCATTAGCATTTTCTCCTTTTCCCACAATGTTTTTAAAAGCCCTTTTCCTTGGGTTGCTTAAAAACAGTACTTTTTTGGTAAAAGAGAAATAGTTCAAAAGAAAGCAATTTGAATGTGTCCTTGTTTGTAGCTACAATATCAATGAAGTGACAGAGTGATAGAGTGATAGTCGTGGTGAATTTTATTTTTATTTTTTTTTCGCCCTCCGTACCTAACTTTTCACGAAGAAAATCTGTAAAACAAAAAATTAAAAAACTCTGGCCTTACCAAACAATCCAAAGTTTTAACAGCCTTGAGGAAGAAAGCTTTTGAAATCGTTGTGGGGAAAAGAAGAAACTGCTGGTTACCTACATTTTCTCCTTTTTCAACATTGTTTTCAACCCTTTGCAAACTTTTTTGTTGCTGTAAGACTTCATTTTTTTTCCTGTAAATGCTTTCAACTTCAAAAAAGCTAAAATTTTGTTGTCTGATAAAAAGTGTAAAGATTTAGGTCTTTACAACACAAAGAAATTTAAGACTTGTCCAAATTGAAAGTATTTGCTGATGACATATAACATATTTACTCATAACTTGAAATTTGTCTTTAACCCTTTCCCAAACAAGCCCCGGTTTTCACGTGTCTGCAGTACACGTCTTTTGAAAACATTGTGGGAAAAGGAGAAATTGCTCATAACGAGCAATTTCTCCTTTTCCCACAGTGTTTTCTACCCTTTTTGATAACTTTCTGCCATTTTCATCAAATTTAAAATTGTCGTCTGCGAACTCTTTCAATTTGGACCAGTCCAAAATTTGTTGTTTGGGAAAGGGTTAATAGAGTAGAAAACATTATGGAAAAAGAATAAAATGCTGGTTATCAGCATTTGTTCTTTTTCCATCAGTTTTCAAAAGCCGCCTTTCTAAGGGTTTTTAAAAGTTTGATTGTCTGGTAAAGGTTTAAAGTATATCTTTATGATGTTACAGAGAAAATTGAAGAAAACAGACAATGTAAAAACCAGAGAAAACAAATGTTTTACTTCCAACAACAGTCACAAAACTATGTCAATATTTACACAGTCTAGTATGCATGTTTCACAAACAGTTCAACATAGAAATCTTTAACCCATTGAGCACCTTTCGCTATTGCTGTTGCCATCCTAGACCAACACGGTCCCCTTTGCTGAGACATTCTGAACATGATCAACCTTGAAATTATGATTTTTGGGTCTTATTTCTAGAATGAAAATGTTTCTTATTTTACTCAATGTTCAAAGAATTAACCCTTTACCCTTTACCACACAATCCCGATCTTCAACAAACCCAAGGGAGAAGCTGCTACCTTTTAAAACATTGTGGGAAAAGGAGTAAATTTTTACCTTTTGCCACTGTGTTTTGTATGCTTTCAAAGGCAAATTTGTTGTTTTGTGTAACATTCATTATGTCCAATTGCTTTAATTTGGACAAGCCTAAAATTTTCTCCTCTGGTAAAAAGTTAACTACCACCAAACTATTAGGTGTTCTACTGAATGGAAGCAAGCTTCTGAAAGCATTGTTGAAAAAGAGAAAAATGCAGTTAACCAGTATTTTCTCCTCATCCCACAATGTTCTCTTCCCTCATAGCATTAAATAGTTTTAGCTGTGCTTGTCTGATTTGTTGTCTTCAAATGTGTTCAATTTAGACAAGTCTTTAATTTTGTCATCTTGACATCTTTGTCAATTTGACTATCTTAACCCTGTACCAAACAATCCCAGGTTTTCACGACTCTGAGAAAGAAGCCTTTTGAAAACATTGTGGGAAAAGGAGAAAATGCTGGTAACCAGCATTTTCTCCTTTTCCCACAATGTTTTCTACCCTTTCAAAGAGAAATTGCACCATTTGAGCCACGCTGAAATTGTCGTCTGCAAATGCTTTGAATTTGGACAAGGCTAAAATTTTGTCGTCTGGTAAAGGGTTTATGTTTTGAGGTATGTAGTAGTTTCAATTCACTTAACTCTTTACCAAACAATCCCGGGTTTTCACGACCCTGAGATAGAAGCCTTTTGAAAACATTGTGGGAAAAGGAGAAAATGCTGGTAACCAGCATTTTCTCCTTTTCCCACAATGTTTTCTACCCTTTCCAAAACAAGTTTCAATTTCTGAGTCACATTTATTTTGTCGTCTGCAAATGCTTTCAATTTGGACCAGTCTAAAATGTTGTCGTTTGGTAAAGAGTTAATGTTTCCAGAGTTTTCACCAGAGACAATAGAAAAACAAGGGCACTGCATGCAGGTGCTAACAATTAACCGTTTTTTTTAGAAATGACCCATACTCTCTGAAAAGGGGGTTTAATGCATCTGCAGGCTTACCTTGGTGGATACTTTTTGCTCTTGGTCAATTTTGTGGATACTTTTTGATGTTGGTCAATTTTGTGGATACTTTTTGCTGTTGGTCAATTTTGTGGACACTTTTTGCTGTTGGCCAATTTTGTGGATACCTTTTGCTGTTGGTCAATTTTGTGGATACTTTTTGCTGCTGGTCAATTTTGTGGATACTTTTTGCTGTTGGCCAATTTTGTGGATACTTTTTTGCTGTTGGTCAATTTTGTGGATACTTTTTGCTGTTGGCCAATTTTGTGGATACTTTTTTGCTGTTGGTCAATTTTGTGGATACTTTTTGCTGTTGGCCAATTTTGTGGATACTTTTTTGCTGCTGGTCAATTTTGTGGATACTTTTTCCTGTTGGTCAGTTTTGTGGATACTTTTTGCTGTTGGCCAATTTTGTGGATACTTTTTGCTATTGGTCAATTTTGTGGATACTTGTTGCTGTTGGCCAATTTTGTGGATACTTTTTGCTATTGGTCAATTTTGTGGATACTTTTTGCTGTTGGTCAATTTTGTGGATACCTTTTGCTGTCGGCCAATTTTGTGGATACTTTTTTGCTGCTGGTCAATTTTGTGGATACTTTTTCCTGTTGGTCAGTTTTGTGGATACTTTTTGCTGTTGGCCAATTTTGTGGATACTTTTTGCTATTGGTCAATTTTGTGGATACTTGTTGCTGTTGGCCAATTTTGTGGATACTTTTTGCTATTGGTCAATTTTGTGGATACTTTTTGCTGTTGGTCAATTTTGTGGATACCTTTTGCTGTCGGCCAATTTTGTGGATACCTTTTGCTATTAGTCAATTTTGTGGATACTTTTTGCTGTTGGTCAATTTTGTGGATACTTTTTGCTATTGGTCAATTTTGTAGATACTTTTTGCTATTGGTCAATTTCGTGGATACTTTTTGTTATTGGTCAATTTTGTGCATATCAAGGATCTACCTCTTGATTTAGTAGATTGTGAGACAGAATGGACTTTATGGATCCAAAATTATGTACAATGCTTCACAGAGGTGCATTAAACCCTCTTTTGCCAGATCATGTCTGAACTATGTAGGGCATGGTTGATTTCAAGCAACAGTGCTGTATCAAAAAAATTTTGTGGGTACCTACCCTAATAGTATGTGTTCCCTGTTTGATAGTTAACAACTATCCCCAGTTCATATCTTCAGTAACAACACATATGTCAGAAAACTCTTTAGTTTTTGCATGACAACAAAGCAGATGATGAGAGGGCTATGACACTATTTTGATGTTTTCTTTCAAAACCAGCCAATTCTGCAGCTGCCATATTCCTTCCATAATTATTTTTGCATCACTGAGCAGAATTAGGCATTGTTATAGAGAATAGGAAATTTGCATTGATGTACTCAGGCAGTTTGTCAACTGTTTCATAACAAAAACACATCAAAGAATCTTTAGTTGAAGTTTCATAGCTGGCTCGGGTAGCTCAGTAGATAGCATATTTGACTTGTGACCTGGTGCTTGTGAATTCAATACCCGGTTTAGGCAAACTTTCTTTCTGTCCATTGTTCACCTCTGACGTGTGATGCATGTGAGAAAAGTAGTCAATGGCTTTGGAAAGAAAGTTTTGTCAGTACTGGTGTGAGAAAGCCAAGAAACACATGGGTGCATAACTGACTGCCATGATATGACCTGAGTTGTTAAAATGATGTTAAACTCCAATACAAACCAAATGAAGTTTCATAGGAAAACTCATATTACCAAGTAAGTTATCCAGATACTTTTTGAATTTCCCTGGTTTTAGTGCTACAGGGTTAAATTTCAACACTTGTATATTTTGTGTGTTTTCTTATTGCCTTGTGCATAAAAAACCTTTATCGCACTTGGAAACATATTGCCATTTGTTTGTTTATTTTTATGTAGTATTGTTCACCAAGGTGTCAGCTGCATCAAAATATAATACAGTGGTAAACTTATATACTGTATATCATTGATAGATTACATGGGTGATTAAATCTGTTTTTTTCTTTCTTTTTTCTTAATGAAAGGTTTTAAATGTTGTCAAATTGTTCTGAAGATCTTTTTATGTCCATGAATGCAAATAGTCAATCTTCAAGCACTTATTACTCAATGTGTTGCGAAAGTATTATAGACTTGAACTCATTTCCAGACAACAAAATTTTAGACTGGTCAAATTGAATGCATTTGCAGACAAAAAAATTCAGTGTGGCACCAATGATAAAGTAGTGTTACAGGGGGTTAGAAAACATTGTGAGAAAAGGAGAAATTGCTGTTTTACATTTTTTTTTTTAAAAACCTTCTTTTTTTGAATTCATTTAAAATTTATTGTTCATTATTAAAACAGAGGTGTTTATGAGACTAATATTGTGCAGAATTTGATTGCTTGAATGAAGTATGACCATGGGCTAGCATCCCTTTTATTTGTTAACTTAATAGAAGCAAAATAATTATAGCTTGTTAGTAAAATTTCTCTCGAGAACCACTTCTTCAGCTTTCTTGTGAGGGAATTAGGTTTTAGGGCAAGCTTATGGTACATAAACTAAAACATTCTTCTTACAAAGAAGTGTATTTGTTTGTGCCTCTTGTGCTTCATTGTTAGGTAATTGAAATATAGCAGAAAAGACATCTGTGCTCTTTATGTATAATTCGTATTAAAAAGTTAAATATATTTATTGCTGATCAGAAGTGGGTTTATACAGTCCCATCTCCCACAATTATTCTATGCAGATAACTTAAAAAATAAGTATTTCTAACCCATTCAGTTATGCTACCTATTGATAAGAAATAGTTTACACACACACAAAAAAAGGAAATAATGTGGCTTTTTTTAACTCACCTAAACACAATGTCTGTGATGATGAGGTATGGTAATGAAGTCATGTCTGTTGTGCCATTGAATATTAACCCTTTACCAAACGACAATAATTTAGACTGGTCCAAATTGAAAGCATCTGCAGACGACAAAATAAATGTGACTCAAATGACAAAATTTGTCCTGGATAGAGTAGAAAACATTATGGGAAAAGGAGAAAATACTGGTTACCAGCATTTTCTCCTTTTCCCACAATGTTTTCAAAAGGCTTCTTCCTCTGGGTCGTTAAAAGTTGGGATTGTGTGGTAAAGGGTTAAACTCTTGCCCAAAATAGTTCTGTGCAAAAATAGGAAAAAAATTCTTACTCCAATGTCATTGTCACAATCAAAGAGCACAAGCCTTATTACATTGGCTTATTTTTTGATACATACATAATCATATAACCTCCTCTTTTCATGTGGTTTACAAAACAGTGTACTCAATCAGTTTCAACCAGTAACAGTGCGTACAACACTTTGATTATATATCTATGCCCATTAGGTTTGAACAAAGTAATGCCCATGAGGTTTAACCCTGTACCACACAATCCTTTTAACGACCCTGAAGTAGAAGGCTTTTGAAAACATTGCAGGAAAAGGAGAAAATGCTGGTAACCAGCATTTTCTCCTTTTCCTACAATGTTTTCTTCTCTATCAAAGACATAAATCACCACATGAACTACATTCATGTTGTCGTCTGCAAATGCTTTGAATTTGGTCAAGTCCAAAATTTTGTCATTTGGTAAAAAGTGAAAAAACAATCTCTATCCTCAAATGACAGCCAGAGCTGGGTATCTCAGTCTGTAACATGCAGGCCTTGAAGCCAGGAGGTGGCTGGTTTGAATCCCAGCTAGGAATGAATTTTTAACTCAGTATTAAGATATCCAGTTCAAGCCCAAAGATTACATGAAACACACTTCTTTTTTCTTTACTTAACTCTTTCCCAAATGACGAAATTTTAGACTCGACAAAATTGAAAGTATTTGCAGATGACAAATGTAGCTCAGAATAAGATTTCTGTCTTTAAAATGGTAAAAAACATTGTGGAGAAAGGAGAAAATGCTAGTTAATAGCATTTTGTCCTTCCTCCACAATGCTGGTTACCAGCATTTTGTCCTTTTCCCACAATTTCTTTAAAAAGCCTTCCGACTCATGGCCACATGCTTATGTGGTAAAGGGCTGAGTAATAAACTTTGACCTGTGTGGTTTACAAAACAATGTGGTCATTTAGTGTTTTGACCAATTACACTGCTGACAGCACTTTGATTATGCATAATGCAAATTAGGTTTGAAGAACAGTTATTGTCCTCTCATGGAAGCACTCAGCTGGGGGAGGGTGTTAATTTAGTCACCTTTTGTGACAGTTCTAGTTTTCCGGTGCTGTAAAATCCGGGTTAATGACCGGACTGGTCATAAAACTGTTGTGGAACATTGTCTTGGTAATTTTATGTATTCTTGCCATGCTGCCCCTTTAGGCCCTGATCACAACTCCAGTTTCCCAGCATACCGTGTAGATCAAGATCAGACTGCAAAGTAATCACTGTCAGATCTTGCATCTAGAGTTTTGGCTATTTGCATAATTAATTTGAAAACATCCTTGAAAACGAAAGCTTATGTCTTTTTTCTCGTACTAAAAATTCTTTGGGCTTTGTGGTTAACTCTAAACAGATAACAAAATTTTAGACTTGTCCATTTTGAAAGTTTGTGCAGAGGACATATTATGATATTGTCCAAATAATGGAATTTATCTTTGAAAGTGTGGAAAACATTGTGGGAAAAGGAGAAAATGCTGGTTACCAGCATTTTCTCCTTTTCCCACAATGTTTTCAAAAGATGTCTTTCAAAGGATCATAGAAACAATGGATGAGTTGATAAAGGGTATTATCTTGCAAGAAGATCATAAAATAAGACATAACTGTGTCCTATGACCTGTTTATGACTGGTTTGGGATGTAGCTCAGGGCATAGAAATTGCTGCTGTAAAACCCTTTCAATGCCATAAGGAAACACAGAGGCTTTTTTTGGATGGTATAGATCAAGATCAGACTGCTAAGAATATGAGGTCTGATCAAAGTCTGATCTTTAATCTACACCATTTGCTTGTTTGGTCAAGTCTCCAAGGTGAATTTAAGATTAATGAAGTTTGAGTGGATTGTATTTTTAGCTGTTCATAGAGGTCAAAATATGTATTTGGTGCTTGAAGATTTAACCCTAATTAAACCGAAAGAATGCCACTCACAACTTTGTTTTCTCTTGTGTACAGTGCATATCCAGATCAGACTGCATAGACTCCCTAGTATGACCTGATATGCAGTCGACTTCTATGTTGATGTTTCAACCAAATCTTTATGAATCTTTAACTCTTTACCAAACATCAAAATTTCAGGCAGGTCCAAATTGAAAGCATTTGCAGACGACAACATAAATGTGATTGAAAAATTGAAACTTGTTTTGGGAAGGGTAGAAAACATTGTGGGAAAAGGAGAAAATGCTGGTTATCAACATTTTCTCCTTTTCCCACATGGTTTTCAAAAGGCTTCTTTCACAGGGTCATTAAAAGTCGGGATTGTGTGGTAAAGGGTTAACTCTTTACCAAACGACAAAATTTCAGATTGGTCCAAATTGAAAGCTTATGCAGATGACATATCAAATTTACCTGAAATGATGGTAATTGTCTTTGAAAATGTAGAAAACCTTGTGGGAAAAAGAGAAAATGCTGGTTACCAGCATTTTCTCCTTTTCCCTCAAGGTTTTCAAAAGGCTTTTTCCTCAGGGTCGTTTATAGTCGAGATTGTGCGGTAAAGAGTTAACAAAAGACAATATTTTTGACTGGACCATATTGAAAGCATTGCAGACAACAAATTATATATTTCAATCTTCGATAGGATAGAAAACACTGCGAGAAATCGAGGAAATGTGGGATACAAGCATTTTCTCCTTTTAAACAATGTTTTCAAAAAGCCTTTTTCATTAAAACTTGGGATTCGGTGGTAAATGGTAATTATGTTATGACTTTCTAACTTGCTTCAACTCTTTCCTGAAGGAAAAAAAAATAGACTCATCCACGCTGAAAGCAATTGAAGACGACAAATTTAGAATCATTCACATGATGAAATTTGTTGTTGAAAGGATATAAATCATTGTGGGAAAAGGATAAAATCCTTGTTGCCAGCATTTTCTCCTTTTCCCACAATGTTTTCAAAAACTTTCTTCCTCAAGGTCATTGAAACACAGACTTGTTTGGTCAATGGTTAAAAAGAGAAAGTATTATTTAACTGCATTAATACTATAACTGCATTATCCAACCTTTTAGTTATGTAAATTTTTAAGAGGAAATTATTTTAGAAGCCATTAATGCAGGTTCCTTGGTGCTCATTTTCCTTAATGAAAGATATTTAATACCATATTTCCTTCGACAATTTCTATTTACAGCATTTCTTAACCTTATATAAAATGATCCAATATTTTTTACGCCCTTGTGGAATAAAGTTTTTGAAAATATAAAGAAAATTTTCCCATAATGATTCCAATCCTTTCAAATACAAATCCCATCATTTGGCATACCTCGGGTGATCCGATGATCAAATCCCTTGGCTGTATCACGTAGCTTGATATGCACCTACAAGGTCCATTTCGTATGTCACCGGAAGCACACCAGTTTACCGTTATTGAAATTTTAAGGCTAAAAGAAAGAAAAAAACATGAGTCGCAGTTTGCTATCGATATCTTTCAAAGAATATTTCAGTTGGCAAACAGTTTGTATATTAAATTTCTAGGATGGTTTATCAATTCTGTTTAGGAGCTTTCATTGACAGATCGATAGATGTGAATAACTTCACAGTGGCTGTTCATGTTGTTGCTAAGTGATTCACAGGGCACCACCATGTGTAAGATCATGTGATTGGTGTTCAAAATGGAAGCCTTCTCTATACAGACGAGGTTAGATGTAGGAACGGATTCGGCCGAGTTGTGATAAGTGAAATCTCATCATTTCAGCCATATTTGATGATACAGTCATATGCAAATGCTTTGAAATTGGACATTATCCTAGAAACAAGACACATATGATGCATCCCAGTGGGAATGTTGAATTTGAAAGATATTTTGTGTCTCAGTAAGTATGTCATCTGCAAATCTTCCAGTTTGGACAAGTCTGGTACAGTGAACCATGTACCACCTGACCCTGAATTTTAATGACCTTTAGGTGGAGGGCTTTTGAAAACATTGTGGGAAAAGAAGACACTATGGGTAACCAGTACTTTGGTAAGCAGCATCTTTCTCATTTTCCCGCCATGGTTTCTGCCTATTCTAGGACATATTCCATCTTTTGAGCCACATTTAATCTGTCGTCTGCAAATGCATTCAATTTAGATGAGTCAAAAATTTTCTCGCTTGGTAAAAGAGTTAAACATTTTGTATTTCCTACAAATACACTAGGAGCATGTCACACATGAACCATCCCAGCAGGAATGATCAGTTTGGTAGGTAATTTTTTTTAACCCCCCCCCCCCCCCACACACACACCTACGTAGTACAGGGGGGTATACTGGTTTGTCTGTCTGTCCATCCGTCAATCCATCTATCTTTTCATTTCTGTGCTAAAAGTCAGAAGCCATTTGACCTAGGACCCTGAAACTTTATACAAGTGTTCCCCATGACCTGAGAAGGTGCTCTATTGTTTTTGGGTCACATGGGTCAAAGGTGAAGGTCACAGATGAACTTTGTTTTCTCTGATTGTGCTGCTTCAGTGAGAAAGTGCCGGTGGGGGTTATTTGTCTGCTTTGCGACAGTTCTAGTTTAACCCTTTCCCAAACAAGCCCTGGTTTTCACGTGTCTGCAGTACAAGTCTTTTGAAAACACTGTGGGAAAAGGAGAAATTGCTCATAACGAGCAATTTCTCCTTTTCCCACAGTGTTTTCTACCCTTTTTGATAACTTTGTGCCATTTTCATCAAATTTAGAATTGTCGTCTGCAAACTCTATGAATTTGGACCGGTCCAAAATTTGTTGTTTGGGAAAGGGTTAATTTGATGGTACAAAAATTCTCAAATTCAGAAAAATAATCTTGAATGTTTTGTCTCACTTTCTCTTTTTTGTTTTTGTATAACTTCAGTGTTTTGTTACGCTTATATCCTGAAATTGATTCGGAGTGAGCGAGTGCACTGAATGTGTCGTTTGGCACCAATATGTTGATCTGTGTATCTAAAAATCAACATCTTCCTTTCTCTTGATCTGGCATTCTTGATCTGGCATTCTTAACCTATTACCACACAATTCTGTGTTTGGATTGACCTTGCGGTAGAAGGCTTTTGAAAACAATGTGGGAAAAAAGAGAAAAGGGTGGTAACCAGCATTATCTCCTTTTCCCACAATATTTTCTTCCCTTTCAAAGACAAATATCAGTTTAACTCTTTCGGTGCCAAATAAACAAACTGAGTTTTCCAATGGGTGATGTAGAAGAAATTCCACATGTTCTGAAACCTTTGCGGAGTTCCGCAGGAAAATGCGGAGTTCACAAGAAATCTGTATAAATTCCATATGTTCATGCGGAGTTCCGCATATGTGATGTGGAGTTCCGCATGTGTGATGCGGAGATTTGAGGTACGGGACGGCTTCTTTTGACGGCTGTAGATGGAATCCACTGAGTCTCCAGAAGATTTTTATCATATAGGCTTGACCAAACAATCGGAAAGTATAGATCAAAGATCAGACTGCACGTTCTGTGCAGTCTGATCTTGATCTATGCCGTCCGCAAAAGTCCCAATTTTCGCCTATGGCGCTGAAAGGGTTAACCATATTTAATGTCTGCAGATCCTTTGTATTTGGACAACTCTAAAATTCTATCATATAATAAAGAGTTCAGCTACAAGAAAACAAAATTGTACACTTGTCCAATCTAACTCTTTACCAATTTTGGACTTGACCAATGAAAGCATGTGCAGGCTTCAAAATAAATGTTACTCAAATGATTTCTATCTTTGATAGGGTAGAAAATATTGTAGGGAAAGGAGAAAATGCTAGTAACCAGGATTTTTACGTTTTCCCTCGATGTTTTCAAAAGCCTTCTTTCTTCAGGGTCGTTAAAAGTTGGGATTGTATGGTAAAGAGTTAAAAGCATTTGTAGATGTCAGTGTGGCTCAAATGATGGACTTTGTCAGTGAAAGGGTAGAAAACCTTGTGGGAAAAGGGGAAAATGCTGGTAACAGTCTTAACTCTTTACCACATGAAAAATTTTTGGACTGGACCAAATTCAAAGCATTTGCAGATGACAAATGAAATGTTGCTAAAATGATGATTTCTGCCTTTGATAGGGTAGAAAACATTGTGGGAAATGGAGAAAATGCTGGTTACCAGCATTTTCTCCTTTTCCCACAATGTTTTCAAAAGGCTTTTTTCCCAGGGTCGTTAAAACCCGGGATTGTGTGGTAAAGGGTTAAGATGTTTTGTTTTACTTCTGTGTTTTGTTTTTGTCTCGGTTCAGTGTCTTGTTAAACTGAAATGGATTTCATCTTTCTGCACTGGTATGTTTATTTAACCCATTTAATACCAAACAAACACCCTAAGAAAGAAAGATGGCTTTTAAAAACTTGTGTTAACCAGCATTTTCTCCTTTGCTAACAATGTTTTCCATCCTTCCAGAGACAAATTTCATCATCTGACCCTCAATTACCGGTAATTGATGTTGTCTGTAACAGCTTCCAGTCTGGACCAGTCCAAAATATCATTGTTTGGTAAAGAGTTAACCCTTTACCACACAGTCCCAAGTTTTAATGACTCTGAGAAAGAAGCCTTTTGAAAACATTTTGGGAAAAGGAGAAAATGCTGGTAACCAGCATTTTCTACTTTGCCCACAAGGTTTTCTACCCTTTCAAAGACAATTTTCATAATTTTTGCATCATTTAATTTTTTGTCTGCAAAATGCTTTCAATTTGGACCAGTCTAAATTTTTTGTTGTTTGGTAAAGGATTGAGTATCTAAAAAATTAACATCTGTGACAGTCTTGATCTAGCAGTCATAACACTTTCTCACCGCTGGCCATTGTTTCGACAATGGTTATGTGGGAAAGCAGCCAGTAGCTTTGAAAGAATGTTGTGTGGAGTACTGGTAAAAGAAACTCCAGGAAAGCATGGATAGATGCACTGGCCACCGTGATACAACTGAAATAATGTTGAAAATGGCGTTAAACACCATACAATCAATCAATTCATCAACCATGACACTTAACGACAACAACGAAAATTTTAGTCTTATCCAAATTGAAAGCACTTGTAGATGACAACTTAAATGTGGTTTAAATGGTGCAGTTTTTCTTTAATAGGGTAGGAATCATTGTGGGAAAAGAAGAAAATGCTAGTTACCAGCATTTTCTTTTTTTCCCACAATATATTCAAATGACTTCTTTCCCAGGGTTCTTAAAAGTCATTAAAGGGTTAAACCTTTTACCAGATGATAAAATTTTAGATGTGTCCGATTTGAAGGCATTTGCAGATGACAAATGAAATATGGCTGAAATGATGGAATCAGTGATAGGATAGAAAATGTTTTGGGAAAAGGAGAAAGTTTTTATCACCAGCATTTTCTCCTTTCCCTACAGTGTCTTCTAAAGTCATCTTCCTCAGGGTTATTGAAACCAGTTACCAGCATTTTCTCCTTTTCCCACAATGTTTTTGAAAACCTTCTTTCTTCAGGGTTGTTAAAACCTGAATTTTCAGGTATCATGAAGTTTATCATTCCATTCAATTGAAATTTAGTAAGCAGGGTCCTGTATTTACCAACCAATCAAATTGCATACCTTGTCTGATTCTAGATTTGAAAATTAACACAACTTCTGATTGGCTTAACTCTTAAATTGAAATATTTCGCAGACAACATAAAAATGTGACCGAAAAGTTAAACTTTTCCCACAATTTTTTCAAAAGGCTTTTTCCTTGGTGTTGTTAAAAGTTGGGATTGTGTGGTTAAGGGTTAACCAACTGTTTTAGCCCATTTGTGTTTCTTTGAAATTTAAGAAATTCCAGAGAAACAAAGAATGTTATTAAAAATAGGTGGTGTCAATACAAACTTAAAACACTATCCTTTAACTTTTTGTTTGTGCGTTTTTGTAATTTCAAATTTGTTTTTCTAGAATTAATATTTCTGTCATTTTTATGTCAAGGTAAATGTATGGTAGATCAACAAAAATTTTCTCGTCACTTTCTTAACAATACAAGGTATTTTTTCAGGACAATTTTATTTTTCAGCACAAACTGCCAAATCACGAAAAGAGTTAAAATGCTGTTTTTTTTTTTCCTTTGTTTTCCTTCGTTTAGTTGCTTAACCCTTTCCCAAACAAGCCCTGGTTTTCACGTGTCTGCAGTACAAGTCTTTTGAAAACACCGTGGGAAAAGGAGAAATTGCTCATAACGAGCAATTTCTCCTTTTCCCATGGTGTTTTCTACCCTTTTTGATAACTTTCTGCCATTTTCATCAAATTTAAAATTGTCATCTGCAAACTCTTTCAATTTGGACCGGTCCAAAATTTGTTGTTTGGGAAAGAGTTAACACAAGATTGTAAAAAAAAGAGCAAAAAATTGCATTTCCAAAATTGAAGTAAAGATTGCTTCTTATAGCCATCTGTAAAATATGATCACAGAGCATTGTAATGAATACAGGCTTTTATCCTGAATTCTTTACCAAATGACAAAATTTTGGAGATCAGATTGAAAGCATTTGCAGACAGTTAATTAAATGAAGGTCAAATGAGGATTTCTGTCTTTGATAGGGTAGAAAATGTGGTAAAGGGGAAAATTATGGTTCCCGTTATAGTTTTATAGTGTTTGTGTCTAGCACATAACATTTTTAATCTTGAATGGACTTCAGTATAGTAACTTTTCAGAATTGTCAACCACATACAGACAGTGTGTCATTTACAAGAATCATGTCCCTAGGTCAAAGCTCAACATCATGGCAAGGTCAGATATGATTACATTGGGAAATTTTCTGGGATTATACTCATGTCTAGCCTGTAACTTTTTATACCCCCGCAAAACGAATGTTTTCGGGGGTATACTGGAATCAGCCTGTCTGTCCGTCCGTCCATCCGTCCGTGTGTCTGTCTGTGTACAAAATACTAGCAATTTTGTGTCGCGAACTCCTCCTACAGTTTTCCTTCAATTGCATTGGAACTTTGCACATATATTGATCATATATTGAAGATTTGCAAGACATAATTTTCAAGTGTCAACTTCCCTTGGTTGAGGAATCATCTCCCCTTGAACTTGACACTTTTTTTCTGTCAAAGCGCTGGCGGGGGTATTAAGTCACATTCAGTGACAGCTCTAGTTTAGTTATGAATGAATTTCATCTTAATTGCGCAGAAATGTCAACCACATAAAGACAAAGTGTCATGTGTAAGAATAATATCTGTAGGTCAAAGGTTATTTCAAGACAAGGTCAAATGTGTTTGCTTAAAAAAAAGGAAATTTTGGGGGGTTATGTTTGTATGGGGCTTGTAACTTTCTTTGATTAGCCAAAAAAATTCAGCGTAGCTATGCAGAAATGACAACTACAAACAGATGAGGTAGGTGTCTGGTGCAAGATTCATGTCCTTAGGTTAAAGGTCAAGGTCACGGCAAGGCCAAATTCTTTTCAAAAATGGAAAATGTGGGGAGGGTGTTATGTTTGTTTCTGGCCTGTAGCTTTTTTTTTAATTGGGAAAAAAAATCAATATAATTGTGCAGAAATGTCAACCACATAAAAAGAATGTGTCATGGTCATGGTCACAGCAAGGTCAGGACTGTAAAAGCCATGTCCATAGTCAACATTCATGTTACAGCTCAAAGGAAATGATTATCTCCAGTGGCAGATAATCTGGGTCATAGATCAGACTGTTCAAACATGGGATCGTTTGGTAAAAACGGTGGGTTAACTCTTTACCAAATGACAAAATTTTAGACTTGTCCAAATTGAAAGCATTTGCAGACGACAAAATAAAATTAAAATTTGTTTTGGGCTGGTTAGAAAACATTGTGGGAAAAGGAGAAAATGCTGGTTACCAGCATTTTCTCCTTTTCTCACATTGTTTTCAATTGGCTTCTTCTTCAGGGTCGTTAAAACCCTTGATTGTGTGGTAAAGGGTTAAGACAGTTCCCATCAGTGGAACAACATATAATTTCTTTTCTGCTGTGACTGCTCTCAATTTAGACAAGTCTAAAAACATTTTCGTATGACAAAGGGTTAATTAAATTTTAGTACAGTTTATGTTACTCTGGGGAAAAAGGCTGACATAGGATGGTAAAATTTGTCTGTACTCTGACAAATTATCTCTCATTCTTGCTCCAAGATATTTTGCAAACAGAGAAATTATCCTAATATTGAAAAATTAATGTGTAAGATGCTGTCATTTTGGTGTAATTTTGCGAGGAATTTGAAGGAAAAGCTGGTTATTTTTTTTTGTAATAAGCCTGGGCGTCAGTAAATTTTTATTACAGAGAAAATCGAAAGTTTTTTACTGGAGACGGCCAAATTTTAGGCGGCTTCATATTCTGTGAATGGTAATTGTTGCTGCAACCCACATCTGCATCAAAATTCGATTTTGTCTGCATAATCTGTTTAACTCTTTACCAAACAACAAAATTTTAGACTGGTCCAAATTGAAAGCATTTACAGAAAACAAAATAAATGTGATGGAAAATTTGAAATTCATTTTGGGAAGGGTAGAAAACATTGAGGGAAAAGGAGAAAATGATGGTTACCAGCATTTTCTCCTTTTCCCACAAGGTTTTCAAAGGCTCCTTTCACGGGGTGGTTAAAAGTCTGGATTGCGTGGTAAAGTGTTAACACGGAATAAAACCCGACAGATATTGAAGTAAGACCATTATATGTAAATAAATGCAATAATAGGGTAGACTTTTTCAGGAATGTTGCAGCAAAGTGGACACGGTAGATCAAAGATCTGACTGCACGTTTTGGATGATTGTGTTTACCAAACAACAAAATGTTAGATTATCTAACTTGAAAGATTATCTAACTTGAAAGTATTTGCAGACAACAAATCACAAGTTCCTAAAATGATTTTATTTCCTTTGATAGGGTGATAACATTGTGGGAAAAAAAGAAAATGCTAGTTACCAGCATTTTCTACTTTTATCACAATGTTTTTAAAGCCCTCTGTGGCTGGGTCCTTAAAACTTTGCGTTGTTTTATAACTTTGAATAAGAAAATGAAATTGAAAGTTACCTCTTTATTGGATGACAAAATTTTAATAGCCTTGTCTATATGGGAAGCATTTGCAGAAGACAAATTATGTGTGGCTCAAATGTTGCTATTTGTCTCAGAAAGGGTAGCAAACATATGGAAAATGGGTGGAGTCCCTGTAGCTCAGTTGGTAGCGTACAGGGCTTGAGAACAAGGGGTTGCAGGTTTGATCCCTGGCTGGGCCAATTTCTTTTGAAGGATTGATGATGGTTATTGCGACAGGATTCATTTTTCTCTGACCACAGTTTCGATGATGGTATTGTGAGAAAGCAGCCAGTGGCTTGGAGAGAATATTGTACATGGTACTGGTAAAAGACACTCCAGGAAAAGCATGGATAGGTGCACTGGTGGCCACAATATAGCTGAAATAATGTTGAAAATGGCCTTAACCCTTTCCCAAACAAGGCCTGGTTTTCACGTGTCTGCAGTACAAGTCTTTTGAAAACACTGTGGGAAAAGGAGAAATTGCTTGTTATGAGCAATTTCTCCTTTTCCCACAGTGTTTTCTACCCATTTTGAGACCTGTGTGCCATTTTCATCAAATTTAAAATTGTTGTCTGCAAACTCTTTCAATTTGGACCAGTCCAAAATTTGTCGTTTGGGAAAGGGTTAAACACCATACACTCAGTCCTTTGAAAAAAGGAGAGAATGGTGGATAGTGAAGTAAAAATGTTCCATGCCATGTAACAAGCAATACCTATTTCCTGTTATTACACTTTGATTGCCCACCTGTAGTAGGCAAATAGATGGCACTGCCAGCATCATTGGCACACACCAAAGTGCTGTTAGACATGAAATCGGGGAATAGTGCAAGATACAGAATGAAACGGATAGTAGATTATGGCTGCTACATTAACTCTTTTGGCGCCAAATAAACAAACTTTGCTTCTTTTGATGGTTGTAAATACAATCCACTGAGTCTCCGGAAGACTTCTATCATATAGGCTTGACCAAACAAGTGGAGGGCATAGATCAAAGATCAGACTGCACGTTCTGTGCAGTCTGATCTTGATCTATGCCGTCCGCAAAAGTCCCTGTTTCCGCCTATGGCGCTGAAAGGGTTAAAGTGATTGGGGTCACATGGGCACAGTGCAGTTAACATCGCTGTTCAGAGTTAATTAGTGTAAATGAAGCTACATTCTCATGTTCAAGACTAACCAACTACTCAAGCTGATCAATTCATTTTTTTTTTGTTTGCATAACCCTTTACAACACAATCCCGAGTTTTAACAACCCTGGAAGAGAAGCCTTTTGAAAACATTGTGGGAAAAGGAGAAAATGCTGGTAACTAGCATTTTCTCCTTTTCCTACAATGTTTTCTAACCTATCAAGGACAAACAAAGTCTCAGTCATTTGGGCCACCTTTGATTTGTCATCTGCAAATGCTTTCAATTTGGACCAGTGTAAGATTTCATTATTTGGTAAAGAGTAATATACATTATACAGTGTACTTTAACAAGTGCCCCAACATTTGTCTAAAGCCTATCATATTTGCATTAATTTAAGGGAGGTAATTAAGCTGGCTATAACACAGTTATCAAATGTTTTGACTTATCATTTTTCAGCAGAGACCAGATTGGTGTAAGAATAACCAAGTTGTGAGTGAAAGAGTAGTTTAGAAAAAACTTAAAATTTTTTTTTTATATCTACAGTAACCTTTATCTTATGACCGTCTCAGTGCATGTTTTGGTCAACATTACAGGGTCTGATTTTGTTGAAATTGTCACAGAATGATTGAGCTTGAAAGGCCATTTCCAAATACTTATTCATAAAAGATATGACTAGTACTTACCACCTTACTATTCTAAGGCATGAAGCTGTCAAAGAACCCCAACAAAATCAATATTTTCAGGGATATAGATGAGTCTGTCTGTCCATATATGTACATGTACATAGATATAATGATGGTGTGAACTTCACCCTCAGTTTTGATACAACTGTCATTATTAACCCTTTACCGAACAATCCAAAGTTCGACTGACCCGGAGGAAGAAGTCGTCTGAAAACATTGTGGGAAAAGTTTAGAATACTGGTGACCAGCATTTTCTTCATTTTTCCATAATATTTTCTATCTGTTTAAAGAACTCTATTCATTTGTACCACTTTTCAATTTGGCATCTGCAGATGCTTTCAATTTGGAAAAGTCTAAAAATGCTGCAACTTTTGGAAGGGGTAACTCTTTACAAACAACATTTGAGATGAGAACAAATTGAAAGCATTTGGAGACAACAAATGAATTGTAGCTCAAATTATGATTTCAGTTTTTGATAGGGTAGAAAACATTGTGGGAAAGGAGAAAATGTTACCAGCATTTTCTCCTTTTCCCACAATGTTCTCAAAAGCCTCTTTCCTCAGGGTTGTTGAAACCTTTACAGCTCTAAGGAAGAGGGCTTTTGAAAACACTTCCCACAATGTTTTCTACCCTGTCAAAAAAACTTTAGTGTATTTGTACCACTTTCAAATTTGTCATCTGTAAATGCTTAGAATTTGGACAGGTCTAAAATTTGTCGTTTGGGAAAGGGTTAAACTGGGGATCATAGAGTAAAGAGTTAACCCTTTACTGCATGAGATAAATGTAGAATTGTCCAAATTGAAATCATTTGCAGACAATTGAAATGTGGGTCAAATGGTCGAATTTGTCTTTGATAGAATTGAAAACATTGAGGGAAAAGGACAAAATGCTGGTTACCAGCATTTTCTCCTTTTCCTACATTGTTTTCAAAAGGCTTCTTACTTAAGGTCATTAAAACCTGGGTTTGTTAGGTAAAGAGTCAAGTCACCTATTGTAATGTAACAGTCCAAATTTTCTGCCCACTATGAGACTTAAATGTCTTTGCCAATGATCTTTTGAATCCTTAAATTGAATTTATAATTTTACAGTAGTTTTTGTTAAAGAATAATTGAATTCTATACAGTAAAATTGGTTAAAGTGGTACAAATTTAACAAAAAATAATCACCTGTAGGGCACAAAGAGAAGTTCTGGTAAAATTTAAAATAAAGTCAATGCACTTGTGTCCCATTTCTCTGGATTATAGCTTAGAAGTCAAAATGATTATCCACTTTTCTCACTGTATCCCTTAACCCTTTCCCAAACGACAAATTTTGGACTTGTCCAAAATGAAAGAGTTTGCAGACGACAATTTTAAATTTGATGAAAATGGCAGAAAGGTCTCAAAAACAGTAGAAAACACTGTAGGAAATGGAGAAATTGCTCGTTACGAGCAATTTCTCCTTTTCCCACAGTGTTTTCAAAAGACTTGTACTGCAGACATGCAAAAACCAGGGCTTGTTTGGGAAAGGATTAATTCTTTCCCAAACGACAAATGTTAGGCTTTTCCAAATGTGAAACATCTTCAGACAACAAATTCAAAATTGGTGTGAATTAGCGTAAATTCTATAGTAGGGTAGAAAACATTACCAGTATTTTATCCTTTTCCATCAATGTTTTCAGACGCCTCCCCTGTATGGTAAAGAGTAAATGTGCTCTGTAAATGTGATTAACTGTCAATATATATACCATATTTCACGTAACGCTCCCTTCCTTATAGTAGAGCACCACATGAAAAACCCCCATCGTACGGACGAAACGTGTAACCAACGCCAGAGGCTCGACTACATCCCCAGAAATACAGAACTGCGTGGAAAGTTCAGACATACATCATGAGAAATATCCAGAAATATAAACAGTTCATAGTAGAAAAAACCCAATTTACAAACTTTAAAAATACTCCCGAATTTGAATTTTTTTAGTGAAGTTTGATGTTAACCGGACCTAGGTCTCCATAGAACTGACTATTCTTAGTCATTCTATTTTAAACGTACCCACCACAACTGGTCAAACCAGTTTTGTAACTGACCCTCTTTAGACAAATATTCTCCGCTATAGATAATTCCAAACATAAGATAACTTTACTAAAACTTTTCAAACGCAGACTGACAAAAATCACTAATGACCAATATTTTATGGATAGACTTACTGGTACAGTATCAGCTAATCCTAATTACTTCACAAGTCGATGTCATTAACACCTGATTATCCAAATACACATACACTTCCAATAACATTATAAACTTCCCATATAACACAAAATTTGTCAACTAACTTGGAAAAACTTTAAGAAAGTGAAGTATTGAATACCAGTGTCCCCCATACTACTCATGAATGATACTTAATGTCCAAATAAATCATGTTCAGTGGTAAAATCGATATTCTGCATTAATGCAGCGAGTCTTTTAAAATGGCGATCACTTTGCTGTTGGCACTGACTAAAACCCCTGGATCAAAGTACCCTTCTTACTCTAGGTGACAGCTCTTAAATTTCGAGAAATTGGCTATGAAATAAGAGCGCTCTCTCGGTGTTTTGCATGGCACCCGATGCATTAACTAGGTGAAATACGGTAAGAAAACAGTGTAGCAAAAAGAGTAATTGCTTGTTGATAGCAATTTCTCTTTTGCGGAATATGTTTAAAAGTTATATGTAATAGAAGCACGTCTTACCACATGTCTGTGTTAACTTCAAAATCAACCTGTTATAGTACAAGCTAACCAATAACTTGCAGGTCATACAGTGGACAAAAACTTAAAAGAAAGGAAAAGGAAACATAAAATTTAAATGGAATGAAAAAACACAGGGGAAAAAGGGGCAAAGCAATCTTCAGCGCTCCTTTTCCAACAAAGTTTTCCAAAGCTGTCAGTGGGATAGGACAGATTTATAAAGGTTGTATTTGTTCTGTACATGGTAAAATTTCCGAAGTTGTGCACAGTAGTTTTATTACAAGACAGTTAGATAACTTGTCTTGATGACTATTAAATACCAGGCTAAAACTATAATTTATTTCAACAGGTAATCCCCAATGCAGACAGACCTTGTGACCGAATTCAACCAGCATTATTTGTCATGTGAAGTTCTAAGTCTTCTTCTGATGACAAAATTTTAGACTGGTTCAAATTGAAGGCTTGTGCAGACGACAAATTTGATACAAAATTGAGCCATCCTTATTTCATGTTACATGTATTGACTGAGTTACCAGATGACAAAAGTTTAAGATTGGTCCATACTGACAGCATTTGCAGATGACATATTAACCCATCACCACACAATTCCGACTTTTAGTGACCCAGAGAAAGCAAGCTTTTTTGAAAACATTGTGGGTAAAGGAGAAAATGCTGGTAACTAGCATTTACTCCTTTTCTCACAATGTTGTCTACCCTTCCCAAAAGAAATTTCAATATTTTAGTCACATTTTTTTTTTGTCATCTGCAAATGCTTTCAATTTGGACTGGTCTAAAATGTTGTTATCTGGTAAATTGTTAAATTTAAAACTTGACCATCAACATGTCATGTGAATAATTGGATGAGTTACCAGATGGCAAAATTCCAGATTGCTCCATTTCGACAGTATTTGCATAATTATGACAAATATGCCTCAATTGATGAGATTTGGCTCTGAAAGGTTAGATAATATTCATTTATGGTTCAAGCATTTTCTGTTTTTTCCACAATATTTTAAGAGGCCTTTTGCCTTTTGGTCATAAAAAGGCAGGATTACCTGGTAAAAAGTTAACCAAATAATGTAAAAACAACTTTTAGTTTGTTATAGTCATTGCTATACAATGCCATGTTTTAAAAACAATGTGGAAGAAGGTTTTGCTAAATTTTGTTGGAAAAGAAGGAAATGTTAACCCTTTCCCAAACAAGTCCTGGTTTTCACGTGTCTGCAGTACAAGTCTTTTGAAAACACTGTGGGAAAAGGAGAAATTGCTCATTACGAGCAATTTCTCCTTTTCCCACAGTGTTTTCTACCCTTTTGGAGAACTTTCTGTCATTTTCATCAAATTTAAAATTGTCGTCTGCAAACTCTTTCAATTTGGACCAATCTAAAATTTATCGTTTGGGAAAGGGTTAAACTCTTGATGGAACAAATCTGTATTCTAATGATCCCAAGGAAGAAGGGTTTTGAAAATGTTGTGGGAAAAGAAGAAAATGCTGGTAACCAGCATTAAATTTTTATCATAATATATTTGTACTCTTTCAAAGTTAAACGTGACCATTTGAGCCACACATGATTTTTATTATCTGTAAATTTTCTCAGTTTGAACAAGTCTTAACCGTTTCCAAAACAAGCCCTGGTTTTCACATGTCTGCAGTACAAGTCTTTTGAAAACACTGTGGGAAAAGGAGAAATTGCTCGTAACGAGCAATTTCTCCTTTTCCCACAGTGTTTTCTACCCTTTTTGAGACCTTTCTGCCATTGTCATCAAATTTAAAATTGTCGTCTGCAAACTCTTTCAATTTGGACCAGTCCAAAATTTGTCGTTTGGGAAAGGGTTAAAATCACAGATGATTTTTAATGGCAGCTAGATTCTGTAAATTTGAACACATTTCTGAGCTACAGATGATTATTCACAGCAAATTCTGTCAATTTGAACATGTCTTTGTGATGATTCTTTATCAGCAATCCCTGCAGGCTGACACTGGTTGACACTTTTTGCTGTTGGTCAATTTTCTACATGTCAAAAGAAGATTCTACCTTGGGGTTCAGTTGATTGTAATAGATAAAATGGATTTTACGTAGCCATAATAATTATATGACGACTTGCTTGGTACAGCACATCAAGGAGATGTATTAACCCTTTCCCAAACGACAAATTTTGGACTGGTCCAAATTGAAAGAGTTTGCAGACGACAATTTTAAATTTGATGAAAATGGCAGAAAGTTATCAAAAAGGGTAGAAAACACTGTGGGAAAAGGAGAAATTGCTCGTTATGAGCAATTTCTCCTTTTCCCACAGTGTTTTCAAAAGACTTGTACTGCAGACACGTGAAAACCAGGGCTTGTTTGGGAAAGGGTTAAGCCCCTATTTGCCAGAGTATGACTCCCATGTATATTTATTGAATTGTGTAGAAATTGTATTACAGAAAATAGATCTTTTGTATGAAACAACTGATCATGTTTTCCGACATTATTACTACAGGGAGGTCAAACTTCGGAATCGTGCAGTAATATCTAATAATCAGGTTTATTGACCTTAGAATTAGAAAGAAGACTTCCGAAAACATTGTAGGAAAAGAAGACAGTGCTTATTACTAGCATTTTCTACTTTTCTGTCAGTATCTTCTACCCTTTCATAGACACAACCCTACATTCAAGCCACTTTGTCAGCTTTTACTTTTAAATTTTGTCCTCTCATAAAGTCTCAGCTAAACTAAGTCTTCCATTTAACTCCCTACCAAACAACAAAATTCTGGACATGTCCAATTTGACAACATTTGCAGACGACAAATCAAGTGAGCTTCAAATGACGAAATTTGTCTCTGAAAGGATAGAAAACTTTGTGGGAAAAGAAGAAAATGCTGGTTACCAGCATATTCTCCATTTCACACAATGTTTTCAAAAGCTCTCCAGCAGTGGTTAAAACTTTGGATTTTGTATGGTAAAGTGCTAACCCTGTACCAAACAATCCCGAGTTGTAATGACCATGAGGAAAAGGGCTTTTGAAAATAATGTGGGAAAAGGAGACAATACTATTAACCAGCATTTCTACTTTTCTGTCATATAGCTCCACTGGCCAAAGGCCAGGGGGCTTATGTCATGGCCCGGTGTCTGTCGTGCGTCCGTCCTTCCGGCAGTCCGTACATGCGTGCGTGCGTGCGTCCGTCCGTCCGTGCGTTAACTTTTATTTCAAACATCTTCTTCTCTGAAACTACCCATCCAATTTTCATGAAACTTCACAGAAATGATCCTGCCATGGTCCTCTTCAGAATTTCTTGAAAGAATTAGATTCCTTCAAAAACTCTGGCACAAAACTGAAAAATAGTGGAAATCTTTAAAAATCTTCTTGTCTGAAAGCATAAGGCATAGGGCTACCAAATTTGGCATGTAGCTTTATGTAGTAGACCTCTATCAAGTTTCTTCAGCTTATAGCCCTGGGGTCAAAATTGGCTCTGCCCCAGGGGTCACAAGTTTTACATAGGCTTATATAGAGAAAACTTTAAAAATCTTCCTGTACCTAGCCATAAGGCCTAGAGCTACCAAATTTTGCATGTAGCTATATCTAGTGGGCCTCTACCAAGCAGCCCAAAATTTTAGCCCGGGGGTCAAAATTGGCCCCGCCGCAGGGATCACAAGTTTACATGGGCTTACATAGTGACAACTTAAGAAATCTTCCTGTTTTGATTTTTTTTGTGAAATTAGCCTTGCATCAGGGGTCTTATGTTTTACAGAGGCTTCATATGGACAGAACTTGAAAATTACCTTATTTATAACCATACAGCATAGACTTGTATTATTTTGGCATGTGGCTTTATCTTGTGGACCTCTACCAGGGTTCAAGTAATTATAGCTCTGGGATCAAAAATGACTTTGCCCTGCGGGTCTCAACATTCACATGGGCTTTTACAGAGAAAACTTTGTAAGTCTTCATTTTGAAACCATTTGGCTCAGAATTGAAATGTTTAGTATTTATGGTTTATATTTATAAGCCAGTGGAGCGATACAGGGCCATCATGGCCCTCTTGTTTCAAAGACACAGTCCGACAATTCAGCCACATATGATTGGTAAGCTTTCAGTTCTAACGAGTCGAGAAGTTCGTCCTCTCCTAAAGCGTTAACTTAAATTGTAACTTCGTTATAAGCCTTTAAATGTGCATGGCATACAGTTTTGTACCTCTAAATTGAATTTAATCATAGCCTATAGGCTCTTAAATGAATGAATTTGATATTTTCATTCGAGAGGAAAGACACAATTACTGCCATTTAACCCATTATGGCTCAAGCTTAGATTTTATCCCTACCACAAATGTTTTCAAATTTTCGTACATGAAAAAAAGGTTTTGCTCTTAACAAAATGACTGAATGTAGACTTGTCCTAATTGAAAGCTTTTTGTAGATGACAAATGAAAGGAGACAAAAACGATGGGATTTTTGCTTTAAAGGGGAGAAAACATGGTGGGAAATAGTGAAATTGGTGGTTACCAGCATTTTCTCCTTTGCCCACAATGCTTTCAAAAGCCTTCCCTCTCCGGGGCATTAAATTTTGGGTAAAGAATTAACCCTTTGCCACAGAATCACGACTTCTAACAACCCTGGAAGATAAAGCTTTTGAAAACATTGTGGAAAAGGGAAAAAATGCTGGTAACCAGCATTTTCTCTTTTTCCCACAATGTTTTCTAACCTATCAAAACAAGAAATCATTATTTTAGCAGCATTTAATTTGTCGTCTGCAAATGCTTTCAGATTGGATAGGTCTAAAATTATGTCATGTGGTAAAGGGTTAAAGGTGAAATGATTAACCCTTTACCACACAATCCCGAGTTTTAATGACCCTAAAGGAAACTCCTTTTGAAAACATTGTGGGAAAAGGAGAAAATGCTGGTAACCAGCATTTTCTCCTTTTCCCACAGTGTTGTCTACCTTACCACAAATTCCATCATTTGATGCCTGGCTGGGTAGCTCGGTGGTTAGTGTATTTGGCTCTTGACCTGGTGGTTGTGAGTTTGAGGCCCGGTTGAGGCAAACTTTCTTTCAGGCAATTTTTCGCCTTTCATCTCCAATGCATGTGAGAAAAGTAGTCAGTGGCTTGGAAAGAAAGTTGTGTCAGTACTGTTGAGTAAAATCCATGAAACAAATGCGTAGGTGCGCTGGCTGCCGCTACATGACCTAAGATGTTAAAACAGCGTTAAACTGCAAGACAAACAAACCAATCCATCATTTTAGCCAGATTTATTTTGTCATTTGAAAATGCTTTCAATTTGGACGTGTCTAACATTTTTTCATTTTGTAAAGATATCAACCTTGAGAATGCTTATCCAAGATATCACAAGATTTCATCATTTCTTGTATAGAACAAGATCAGATTGGGAAAAAAACTGCATTCTGATCTTAGATGAACCTTGTTTACTTTCTGAGACATTCAGACCTTAGAATTGTGATTTTCACATCATTCTTCGTTTTTTTTTTTATTTTTTGATGCTCTAAGTGTGTAACATCATAGACAATTATCTTAATTGCAATTTCTCTAATTATCAGTGAAGTGCTTTTTGAGAAAAGATGGTTAACCGATATTTAGTGCTGAATGAAAGAGATGAACACCCTCTGTCAGTGCTAGAGTTGCAGATATTGCTATATCAGGGCAGTTTTTATCTGAATATCTCTAAAATAGGTGATAGTGTAGATCCAAGATCAGACTGCATGTTCTGTGCAGTCGGATCTTGATCTACACTGTGCAAATATATAACAAAAGCTTGGTTCAGCATTTCAAGGAGTAACCCTACACAACACAATCCAGAGTTTTCAAACTCTGAGAAAGAAAGCTTTTAAAAAGATTGTGGGAAAAAAGGAGAAAATGCTGGAAACCAGCATTTTCTCCTTTTCCCACCATCTTTTCAAAACCTTTCGGGGACAAGTCCAATTATTTTGGCAGCAATGAATTTGTTGTCTACAACTGCGTTCAGTTTCGACAAATCAAAATTTTATCATGTGGTAAAGAGTTAACCCTTTACCACACAATCCCGAGTTTTAACGACCCTGAGGAAGAAGCCTTTTGAAAACATTGTGGGAAAAGGAGAAAATGCTGGTCACCAGCATTTTCTCCTTTTCCCACAATGTTTTCTACCTTATCAAAGACAACTTACATCATTTGATTAATATTTCAATTGTCGTCTGCAAATGCTTTCAATCTGGACCAGTCTACATTTTTGTTGTTTGGTAAAGAGTTAACACACTTCTCTATAAGTGTGATATTTTACAGACTGTCAGTTAACAGCATTTTAAAACATTACAGAAACAAGACCAATTGCTTATGACAAGCAATAGCTCTGTTTTCCATTATGTTTCTATATGATTAAAAGCTTCAATTTGTTTTTCTGTCAATGATTTGTATGTATACTGGCTGTCAGTATGCCATTTCTCTTAACCCCTTTATACCACATAGTCCCATGTTTTAACCCTTTACCACACAATCCAGACTTTTAACGACCCTGAGGGAGAAGCCTTTTGAAAACATTGTAGGAAAAGGAGAAAATGCTGGTAACCAGCATTTTCTCCTTTTCCCACAATGTTTTCTACCCTTCCCAAAACATATTTCAGTTTTTTAATCACATTTATTTTGTCGTCTGCAAATGCTTTCAATTTGGTTCAGTCTAAAATTTTGTCATTTGGTAAAGAGTTAATGACTCTGAGGAAGAAAAATTGTGGAAAAAGGAGAAAATGGTGGTAACCAGCATTTTTTCCTTTTCCCACAATGTTTTCTAGCCTGTCAAAGACAAATTCCATCATTGAGCTGAGGACTGGTAGCTCCGTCGGTAGCATACAGGATTTGAGAACAGGTGGTCACTGGTTCGATGATGGCAGTTTGGCCAATTTCTTTCTGAGGATTGATGATAGTCATTGCTACAGGATTCATTCCTCTCTGAATGCTGACCATAATGTTTCGACGATGGTTATGTGGGGCAGCAGCCGGTGGCTTGGAAACAATATTGTGCATGGTACTGATTACCTCTTTATCACACAACAAAATTTTGGACTGGACCAAATTGAAAGTATTTGCAGAGGATACTTCTGTGTTGCTAAAGTGGTGATTTTCTGTTTTTGATAGGGTAGAAAACATTGTGGGAAAAGGAGAAAATGCTGTTTACCAGAATTTTCTCCTTTTCCCACAATGTCTTCAAAAGCCTTCTCTGTCCGGGTCGTTAAAACTCGGGATTGTGTGGTAAAGAGTTAACCCTTTCCCAAACAAGCCCTGGTTTTCATGTGTCTGCAGTACAAGTCTTTTCAAAACACTGTGGGAAAAGGAGAAATTGCTCGTAACGAGCAATTTCTCCTTTTTCCATAGTGTTTTCTACCCTTTTAGAGACCTTTCTGCCATTTTTATCAAATTTAACATTGTCGTCTGCAAACTTTCAATTTGGACCAGTCCAAAATTTGTCGTTTGGGAAAGGGTTAAGGAAACCCCAGGAAAACATGGATAAGTGCACTGGCCACCATGATATAACTGAAATAATGTTGAAACTGCGTTAAACACCATACAGTCAATGAATCATTTAATTGAGCCTTATTTGATAATTTTGTCATCTACAAATACTTTGAATTTTTGTCATTTGGTAGAGTTAACACAATTCTATGAACAACCTTTCAGCTTGGCTGTTTTCAAAGAAAACCCCGAGTATTATGGTAGCCCTGTGATAGTCATTGGCTGGGCATGTCATATTCTTCAAAGATTGACCTGTCTGCTATGACAAATTACTATCTTGTACGGAATAAAAATTAATATGTTGTGGGTAAATTGCTGCTAAAAGATAGCATGCAGAAAATGGCTATAAATAAAAAATGTCAACGGAAAAATCAAGCCAGTTTTTTGCTACAAATTTCTTAAAAATATGATGATTTCAAATGGGTAAAATAATTGAGCCATGCATTGTGAAAAGGGGGCTTAATACATCTGCGAAAAGTATCGACCCAGGTCAGCCTGCGCAAGCTGATCTGGGCCGAAACTTTCAGCTATTGGTCAATTTTCTGTATGTCCAAGGACCAGTCTACCTCATGATTAGGTTAGTTGTTAAAAAATGTTGCCATTATGGATCCATAATTATGTGATGGCTGGACTAGTACAATACATCACAGAAATGCAGAGGTGAGAGGCAAAAATCGCCGGAAAGTTTGCCTCAGCCGGTTATCAAACCCGCAATCACCAGGTCACAAGTAGGACATGCTGACCACTGAGCTACTGAGCCGAGCTCATAGACAGGAAAATGTATTTTAAAACGAGAACAAAAGTTGGTAACTTTTCTAGTTTTACAATATTTTTCTGCAGGTGACTGGAAGCCAGACGGTACTGAAACACGTTATCATACTTGTAAAAAATATTCATACTTTTAAATGGTATGAATTAACTCTTTACCAAACAACAAAAATGTAGACTTGTCCAAATTGAAAGCATTTGAAGATGACAATTTAAACGTGACTTAAATGATGGACCTTATCTTTGATAGGATAGAAAAAATTGCGGTAAAGGGAGAAAATGCTGGTTACCAGCATTTTCTCCTTTTCCCGCAATGTTTTCAAAAGGTCGTTAAAAGTCATGATTGTGTGGGAAAGGGTTAAATTTGTCTGCAATTTGACAACCCAAATTATTAACATTTTGATGCTAGTTGGCTTTAAACTCTTTACCAAACGACAAAAATGTAGACTGGTCCAAATTGAAAGCATATGCAGACGACAGTTGAAATTTGAATTATATGATGTAAATTGTCTTAGAAAGGGTAGAAAACATTGTGGGAAAAAAGAAAATGCTGGTTACCAGCATTTTCTCCTTTTCCTACAATATTTGAGGCTTCTTCCATTGCCAAGGTTGTTAAAACTCGGGATTGTGTGATTAAGGGTTAATTCAAACTTGTGCCAGTTGTTGACCATCAAAAGAGGAACCCATAAAGAAAGGTTACTCTGATTTTTTTTTACAGTTATGTCCCTTTATTGACTTACAATTTTCTCATAAAAAGCAATTGCAGCTTAGCCTTTGCTCCAGCATGTGGTGCTCTTGTTTCTCTCTTTCCATTTTTGAAAACATTGTGACTAGAGAGAAAAATTTTTCTAACCAAATATGACTGTCTTTGCAGCAAAGTTTCCATATATATTCATATGTTGAACTATGCGTACTCTCTACCAAATGATAAAATTTTAGACTGGTCCAATTTGAAAGTATTTGCAGATGACAAAATAAGTGTGATTGAAAAGCTGGACTTTGGTGTGAGAAGGGTAGAAAACATTGTGGGGAAAGGAGAAAATGCTGTAAGCAGCAGCATTTTCTACTTTTCCCACAATGTTTTCAAAACTTTCTTCTTCAGGATCATTAAAACTTGGAATTGTGTGGTAAAGGGATAATATTCAAGGGTTTTCCCTCATCATTAAAAATTGGGGGTTATTGTGACCCCTTGTCTCCTAAGTTGAGGGTCATTTCCATAACTTTTGGGGTCAAAATAAATGAGTTTGTATGAATCATGTTTTGTAAATATAAGGAAAATACAATATTTACCGTTGTTTGCTTCTATATTGCTTCAATTTTTTCATCACGTTCTACGTTAGACAAGCAAAGGTTTGTACAACCACTTGAAACGAGGTTCAATTTCTTTGTCTTCAATACATTTCATCTTCTTTAACCCTTTACCACACAATCCCGACTTTTAACGACCCTGAGAAAGAGGCCTTTTGAAAACATTGTGGGAAAAGGAGAAAATGCTGGTAACTAACATTTTCTCCTTTTCCCACAATGTTTTCTAACCTATCAATGACAAGTTTCATCATTTGGGCCACCTTTAATTTGTTGTCTGCAAATGCTTTCAATTTGGACCGGTCTAAAATTTTGTCGTTTGGTAAAGAGCTAAACTCTTACCAAGTAAAGTCTTTAAACCATTTCTGATGGAAAGCTTGACTTTGTTTTATGGCAGACTGTACATTCTTGTCCGAATCACTGCTTGATGTGGGACGATCGGCAGTGCTGCTCGAAGCAGACGCTAAAATGCTGCAGTTTACTCCGACGTGACATTTTTTCCGCAAACAGAATAAAGTGATAATGTGTACTTTTATCTATCGGAAGCCGCATTAAATGTGGTGTAAAATACAGAGACCCCGACTAAGAATTTGACGGGACCTGTATTTATGATAACTTTGCAGTGCTATACTCTAATTATGCATGAACCATTCTTATTCTATATATAAATTACTAGAAAACCTCTTTATCTAAACTAAACCCTGTAGTGGAAAAAAAAAACTGGTGTTCATCTTATAATGACACAGCGTGTAGCTACAGTAGAACAGACTTGGATTAATGATGAGTTATTCAGTTTCCTAGGTGATTTAGATTTACGAAGTTGCAGCACTGATGGCGCACTGTAATTGTAATTTATTTATTTACAATAAAATTGCGCCATTGATGCAGGATTTGTGTATCTTGGAAAACCCTGATATCCATATTTTCATTGTAACGTACAGCAAATGTGTCCCAGGACCTACTGAGTTAATATTTGTTTTTAGTTTTAACTCTTTAGCACACAATCCCAACTTTTAAAGACCCTGAGAAAGAAGCCTTTTGAAAACATTGTGGGAAAAGGAGAAAATGCTGGTAACCAGCATTTTCTCCTTTTCCCACAATGTTTTCTATCCTTTCCTAAATGAATTTTAATTTTTCAGTCACATTTACTTTGTCGTCTGCAAATACTTTCAATTTGGATTGGTCTAAAATTTTGTTGTTTAGTAAAGAGTTAATATAGTTTTGTAACTTTGTTATGCGTGTAACTTTTTTTTTTTATCTCTTTACCAAAATTAATAACAAAAATTTAGACTCACTCATATTGGCAGCTTTTGCAGTCGACAAAAAAAATTTAATCGGGTTCAAATGATGGAATTTGTCCGAGGAAGAAATGAAACATTGTGGGAAAATGAGAAAAATGTTGGTTACCAGCATTTTCTCATTTTCCCCAAATGATTTGGAATGCTTTTTTTCCTCGGAGGTCACTAAAACAGGATTGCTTTGAATTGTTTAGTTTAAAGCTATTTATTTAACTCTTTACCAAACGACAAAAGTTTAGACTGGTCCAAATTGAAAGCATTTCCAGACGACAAAATAAATGTGACTCAAAAATTGAAATTTGTTTTGGGAAGGGTAGAAAACATTGTGGAAAAAGGAGAAAATGCTGGTTACCAGCATTTTCTCCTTTTCCCACTATGTTTTCAAAAGGCTTCTCTTTCAGGATCATTAAAAGTCGGGATTGTGTGGTAAAGGGTTAACATCGATTGAGAAACAAGTTCTTGCAACTTATATTAATCTCTCGATTCTGCTTCCTGGAAATTTCACCAGTTCTCGTGCTAAATATGAGGGCCAATGAATGGTCCCAAAGTTGACACCCTCTGCCACTTACCAAACTCAGAACCTTGTGGTTACAAGGCGGACGCTCTACCTCACAGCCGAGGACATAATGTAAAGGGTAAAGGGTTTACTCCTTTACTCTTTACCAAACAACAAAGTTTGGACTTATCCAGATTGAAAGGTTTTGCAGACGACAAATGTGACACAAAAATTGAAATTTGTTTTTGAAAGGGAAGAAAACATTGTGGGACAAGGAGAAAATGCTGGTTACCAGCATTTTCTCCTTGTCCCACAATGTTTTCAAAAGCCCTTTTCCCTAGGGTTGTTGAAAGTTGGGATTGTGTGGTAAAGGGTAAAGATAAAAATTTAAAAAGTGCATTCAGTAAAATGAGCTTGGCAAAGATTTACTGTCAATGCTGAAAATTAATCCTGTTTTTACTATCAGTGCTCAAAAATTAATCTTTTGGTTGTTGGGATAAAAAACAGAGCAAGCCTTCAAATTGTCAGAGATGTTTTATTTCAGCTAATCGGAAAGCAAGTCTTTGATCGTAGTATTATGATGGCTTCTGTTCGTGTTTGTTGACAACAGAAACTGATGATGGGTTAACCCAGTACGAAACTAATCCCGTGTTATAATGACCCCGATGAGAACGGATTCAAAAACATTTTTGGTAAAGGAGAAAACGCTGGTAACTAGGATTTTCTCCTTTTCCCACAATGCTTTCTATCCTTTTGAAGACAAATGTTATGATTGGAGTAACATGAATTTGTAATTTGCTTTCAATTTGGACATGTCAAAAATTTGGTTGTTTGGTAGAGAGTTGGCTTTACCAGACTACATCGTTTAAATTCCGACCAGATTGAAAGCATTTGCAGATGACAAAATAAATATGAATCAAAAACTGCAATTCAATTTTGGAAGGGTATTAAAAACATTGTGAGAAAATGCAGGTAACAAGTATTTTTCTTCATTTTTCCACAGTGTTTTCAAAAGCTTTCTTTCTTAGGGTAGTTAAAAGTCGGGATCGTGTGGTAAAGAGTTAACCCACTCCCAAACAAGCCCTGGTTTTCACGTGTCTGCAGTACAAGTCTTTTGAAAACACTGTGGGAAAAGGAGAAATTGCTTGTAGCAATTTCTCCTTTTCCCACAGTGTTTTCTACCCTTTTTGAGAACTTTCTGCCATTTTCATCAAATTCAAAATTGTCGTCTGCCATCTCTTTCAATTTGGACCAGTCCAAAATTTGTCGTTTGGGAAAGGATTAATGAAATGGATTCTGTGTTTCCTGTTTTTTGTCAAATGCGGTTGCCACGGAAACACATATCACATTATTTCTCAGATTTTTAGAGGGTTGACCCCTTTTAGCATTCAGCATAAGTACAGTCACTTTTCCATACAGTATAGATTCAGCTTAGATGGCAAAGAATGTGCAGCCTGATCTGGAATCCACTGGGTCTGATCTAAAGCTATTTTGTGAGATACGCTAGCCAGAACAGCCTTGACCTTGCATAATTTATCTTTTTACCAGAAGACAAAATTCAAGATGAGTACATATGAAAAACATTTGCAAAAGACAAATCAAATATATCTCAAAGGATGGGGTTTGTCTTCAAAAGGGTAGAAAAAATATTGTAGGAAAAGTTAACCATCATTTTCTCCGTTTCCTACAATATTTTCTAAAGCCCTCTTCCTCAGGGTTGTTAAAATTTGGGATTGTTTGGTAAAGTATTAAGTTTCTTCTTGACTGAAAGAATCCATTTAATTTACTTAGTGCTCTACAACTCAATGACAAATTTTTTACCCATCCATATTAGAAAAACATTTTTCGATAACAAATGTGAAACAGTTTTAAATGTTTGGACTTGCTCTTTGTTGCTTGATGGCCATGTTGGAAAAGACGAAAGTGTTAGGTATCACTGTTTTCTCCTTGTTACATGATGCTTTCAAATGCATTTTTCCTCAGGGTGGTTAACCCTTTACCACACAATCCCGACTTTTAATGACCCTGAGGGAGAAAGATTTGGAAAACATTGTGGGGAAAAGGAGAAAATGCTGGTAACCAGCATTTTCTCCTTTTCCCACAATGTTTTCTACCCTTCCCGAAACAAATTTCAGTGTTTGAGTCAGGTTTATTTTATGTTTGCAAATGCTTTCAATTTGAACTAATTTGAAATTTTGTCTTTTGGTAAAAAGTTAAACCAGGGAATCTTATAGAAAAGGGTATCTGGTAAAATGCTTGACATGTCAGCGCCCTGCGTGACCTTCAGATAATTTTCTGGGAAACTTCATCAGATATGGTACAAAACCGATCAGTCACAACAGAGAGGAAGTGACATCGTAAACTCTTGTTCCATAATTGTTCATCCGATTCTGCTGTGCATTGCGTGCATGCACAGAGCTTTGGTAAACAGTAAACCTGAATTTAGGTTTTGTTTTCTTTAAACGGATGATTTTAAGAAACACTCTCCGAAATCTCTTACTAAGTATGCAGTACAACATAAAATTTATGGCTGAGTTGATGACAACTAACAAGTTGCTTATGGTTGTGAATCGAACCCATTCCACTGAGCACTGCAAAATTTCTGTTCCAAATATTGCAACGGTAATGTTGTCTACAAGGGCTGGAAACTGACAGCCAAGAAAAACGTTGATCACGACTATTAACATTACAGTTAAATTTGTGTCCTTCGTACTTGAGGAGCTTATTGAATGTCTCGTCGCCCTCGCTTTGTTGACGGCTCGTATTAGTAGAATGTTTAGAACTGTGAGAGAGCTGAAAGGCATCAGAAACATGATCACTAAATACGCGTAGATGAAATAAATCTCATTGAACAACTGGTTGCTTCCAATATCAGTGAGTGCAATCGCAGCAACAGTTTGGTTTAAATCTTCCCGCCACACAAAAGTAGTTTTGTATTCAAAGAAACGAGGAATGTTATATAATACAGAAGCAACAAATATGGCTAGAATCACTCTTTTTGTTCGGGCCATGGTGCATGTGTTTGCAGCATGGAGAGGTTTACAGACGGCAATGTAGCGTTCGACTGTAAATGCTAGGGTCGTGTAGACAGTTCCTGTTTGAGCAATAAGGGCTACGGGATATACATATGGATGCATGTACGGATATGCAAAATAGTAATCCTCAAGTATCTCCTTCTCTAGATAAATCGTTGGCACAGCTAGAAATAGAGACATCAGTAATAGCACTAGAACATCGTACACAGCTAGCGATATCAAATAATATGATGTCGAATTCCGCATTTGTCGATGACTGAGCACTATAATCGCCAGAATGTTACCTATGATTCCATATGCAGAAACTACATTGGCAACGATGCCCCATGTGTAGAACTGAAATGTGAAAATACTGCGGGACCCACAGACTGGCGCTGTTTCTGTACTGTTTGTCTCAAATCTTGTATTGTTCTCCTCCATAATCTCTGCTCTGATCTGAAAAATAAAGGAAGAAATGACTCTTGTTTTCCCGACAATCCAATGTTTTAATGCTTTGTAACCCTTTACTAGACGACAAAACTTTAGCCTTATCTGAATTGAAAGCATTTGCAGACGACAATGTTAATGTGGCTCAAATGGTGCAAATTTTCTTTGATATAGCAGAAAACATTGTGGGAAGAGGAGAAAATGTTGGTTACCAGCATTTTCTCCTTTTCCCACAATGTCTTCAAAAGCCTTGTTCTTCAGGGTTGTTAAAAGGCGGCCTTTTGCCGTAAAGGGTTAACAAACAACATTTTGGACTCTATCAAATTGAAAGCATTTGCACATCACAAAATGAATATGACTCAGAAACAGAAACTTGTTTTCTTCAGGATAGAAAACATTGTGGGAAAAGGAGAAATATATTGATTATTAAACTGAATGTAGGTGTTTTGTATAATACGTGTGAACACATTTTGACTGAAGGTGAAATCGCTTGTAAATTTTTCCTTGTGCAGTCTTATGTTTTCAAAAAAGGTCTTCTACAAGAATTGAAAAGTCTCAATATGTAGGTGTAATGTGTAAACTCTGTATGTAACGCTCCATTGCTTTTACAGCTTTGAGAATGAGGCCTTTTGAAAATGTGGTGGGAAAGGGAGAAAATGCTGGTCGCCAGCATCCTTTCCTTTTCCAACAATGTTTTCTACCTTTTCCAAAACAGTTCTCATCATTTGAGCAAAAAAAAAAAATTGTCGTCTGCAAATATTCTATAATGTAAAAATGTCTAAGACTGTCTCCAGATAAAGGATCAAAGTGCCATCCATGTTAGCCCTATGTCACACAATCCCAAGTTTTGACGACCATGCGTAAAAAGTCACACTGGTTGACAGCATTTTCTCCACAGCATTTTCTCCACAACGTTTTCTGCCCTTTCATTAACCCTTTACCAAACGACAAAATTTTCGACTTGTCCAAAATGAAAGCATTTGCAAACGACAAATCAAATGTGACTTAGATTTCGGGATATGTTTATGATAGGTAAGAAAGCATCGTGGGAAAAGGAGAAAATGCTGGTTACCAGCATTTTCTCCTTTTCCCACAATGTTTTCAAAAGGCCTCTTACCCAGGGTTGTTAAAGGTTGGGATTGTGTGGTAAAGGGTTAAAACAAAGTACATCATTTGAGCCACATGCAATTTGTTGTCTGCAAAGGCTTTGAGTTTGGATGAGTGTAAGTTTTTGCCACCTGTTGACTTTTCACCAAACAACAAAAATGTAGTCTGGATGAAATTGAAAGCATTTGCAGACGAAAATTGAAATGTGAATGAAATGATGTAAATTGTCTTTGATAGGGTAGAAAACATTGTGGGAAAAGGAGAAAATGCTGGTTACAAGCATTTTCTCCTTTTCCCACAATGTTGTCAAAAGGCCTCTTCCTCAGGGACATGAAAACACAGGATTTTTTGGTAAAGGGTTAACTCTTTACCAAATGACAAAATTTCAGATAGGGTCACGCAGACAACAAATTAACTGTGACTCAAAAATTAAAACTGGTTTTGAGAGGGGTAGAAAACATTATGGGAAAAGGAGAAAATGCTGGTTCCCAACATTTTCTCTTTTTCCCACGATGTTTTCAAAAGGCTTTTTCTTCATGGTCATTAAAACTGGGGATTGTGTGGTAAAGGGATTACAGGATCAAAGTACAATCAATGCTAAAAGCAATTACAGATTACCTGTAATGAAGCAATTTGTTTGGCTTCAAAAAGCCTTCCATGCAGGTAGTAATTTACTCTCTATTTCTGTGTCCAGGTTTTCTGAGGAATTAACCCTTTACCACACGATCCCCAGTTTTAACGCCCTTGAGAAAGAAGCCTTTTGAAAACATTATGGGAAAATGCTGGTAACCAGCATTTTCTCCTTTTCCCACAATGTTTTCTGCCCTTCCCAAAACAAACTGCAATTTTTTGGTAACATTTATTTTGTCGTCAGCAAAAGCTTTCAACTTGGACCAGTGTAAAATTTTGTCGTTTGGTAAAGGGTTAACCCTCTACTGAACCTTCCTGAGTTTTAACCCTTTATCACACGATTATGCCTTTTGAGAACCCTGAAGAAGGCTTCTGAAAATATTGTGGGAAAAAGAGAAAATGCTAGTAACCAGCATTTTCTCCTTTTTTTCCCACAATGTTTTCTGCCCTTTGAAAGACAAATTTAATGTTTTGAGTAACCTGTACTTAATTGTCTTTTGCAAATGCTTTTAAGCCTTTACCACATAATCGGGAATTTTAATGACCCTAAGGAAGACGCCTTTTGAAAACATTATGGGAAAAGGAGAAAATGCAGGTAACCAGCATTTTCTTCTTTTCCCACAATGTTTTCTAGTCTATTAGTAACAAATTTTACCACCTGAGCCACATTAAATCTGTCATCTGCAGATTCTTTCAATTTGGACCAGTCAAAAAATTTGTTGTTTGATAAAGGGTAAATTTAGACCATGCTAAAATTTTGTCATGTGGTAAAGCGTTAAAGACCCTGAGGAAGGCGGTGCCTGTAAACAGTGTGGAGAAAGGAGATTATGCTGATATAGCTAACCTTAATGCTTGTTTTTACCATACTGAAAACAAATCCCAAATTATCATTTTGGCCTAATTGTATTTTTTAGTCTACAAATTTTTTGAATTTCGATAAATCTTAAATTGTTTGGCCTGGTAAAGAGTTGACCCTTTGCCTGTTTCAGGCCTTATGGCGTCCTTTCAGGTTAACCCTTTACTGCACAATGCTCCCTTTTAACGACCCTTGGAAAGAGACCTTTTGAAAACATTGTAGGAAAATGAGAAAACTCCAGTAACCAGCATTTTCTCCTTTTCCCACAATGTTTTCTGCCCTATGGAAGAAAAATTGCACCAATTTTGAGCCACATCGAAATTGTTGTCTGCAAATGCTTTCAGTCTGGACAAGTCTAAAATTTTGTTGTCTGGTAAAGTGTTAAGGCCTTTAACCTTTTATCAAACAAGCTGGAGTTTTAACCCTTTACCACACGACAAAGTTTTAGACCAGTCCAAATTAAAAGCATTTGCAGACGACAATTTCAGTGTGGCTCAAATGATGCGATTTGTCTTTGATAGGGTAGAAAACATTGTGGGAAAAGGAGAAAATGCTGGTTACCAGCATTTTCTCCTTTTCCCACAATGTTTTCAAAAGGCTTTTACATCAGGGTCGTTAAAAGTCGGGATTCTGTGGTAAAGAGTTAAAGACCCTAATGATGGGCTTTGGAAATATTGTGGGAAAGGGAGAAAATGCTGGATACCACTGTTCACCCTTAGAATGACAAATAAGGGGAATAAACATTTTCAATGTTTAACTCTTTAGCACACAATCCTGAGTTTTAACGACCCTTAAAAAGAGGCCTTTTGAAAACATTGTGGGAAAAGGAGAAAATGCTGGTAACCAGTATTTTCTCCTTTTCCCACGTTTTCTACTCAAGTGAAGGCAATTTTCATTGTTTCAGCCATCTTTGATGTATCGCTGGAAATGCTTTGAATTCGGACAAATCTAAAAATTTTTCATGTGGTAAAGAGTTACAAAAGACCTAGATTTCCAAGGTTAAGGCTTCTTTTGATCAGATTATCACATAAATATTAGATGCTGCAGACCTTAGGATCAGACTGCACCACCACAAAACCTTTTCAGGTTGTGCTTTGCTTACATAGGGTTTAACTCTTTACCAGATGACAAAATTTTAGACTTGTCCAAATTGAGGGCATTTGCAGACGACAAAATAAATGTGACCCAAAAATTGAAAGGGTAGAAAACATTGTGGGAAAAGGAGAAAATGCTGGTTACCAGCATTTGCTCCTTTTCCCTCAGTGTTTTCAAAAGGCTTCTTTTATAGGGTCGTTAAAAGTCAGGATTGTGTCGTAAAAGGTTATCTCTTTACCAGATGACATTTCAGACTTGTCCGTATTGAAAGCATCTGCAGTCAACATGAAGTTTAGTTCAAATTAAAAGGCTATTCGAATGGGTAGATAACATGGTTGGAAAAGGAGAAAATGTTGGTTCCTCAAATTTTCTCATTTTGCTTTCTTTTTTTAAATGGCTTTTTTTCCTCAAGGACGTAAAAAGATAGAATTGTTTGACTCAGGTTTAAAACTTTGAGTGCGTAGAGTACCAGTTGTACTGCTTTTGCAAACAGTGAAGATCAAGATCAGACAGCTCAAAAGGTGCAGTATGCTTTGGCATCTACACAGTTGACTACTAAAATTTGTATCATACAGTGTTTAAATTGCAATGTTTTATCCATTTTGTTAAATAAAAGAAAGGCATTTAGTTAAGCCTTTCACATACAATCGGAAATTTTAATGAGCTTGAGAAAAGAAGCCTTTTGAAAACATTATGTGAAAAGGAGAAAATTGTGGCAAACAGTATTTTTGAAAAAAATTCTCCATTTCTCACATTACATTCTACCTTTCTTCAGAGGCAAATCCCATCATTTAGCTACATTTTATTTGTCGTCTTCAAGAGCTTTTAATTTGGATAGATCTAGGAATTTGTCTTCTGGTAAAGAGTTCAGTAAGGGTGCTAAAAGTTAATTAGACAGAATCTGGGTACATATTCACGCAACCATTCTTAAGAACATTCCTAGTCTCATGCAAAAGAATTTTATAGATTTGAAAGTAACACAACTTTTAATTGGCTAAACCATTTGGTTTAGCCAATCAGAAATGTGTTACATTCAGATCTAGAAAACTTCTTGAGAATTAGACAAAAGATTAATTTTTAAGAGTGGTTGTATGAATACAGACCCCGGTGTTCTAAATGAAGTAAATGCCAGCTTTTATTTTATGCTTGACTTAAGCCTTTACCACACTATCTTGAGTTTTAACGACCCTTAGATAAAAGGCTTTTGAAAGTGTAGAAAAAGGAGAAAGAGGCTTTTGAAAACATTGTGGGAAAAGAGAAAGTGCTCATTACCAGGTGACAAAATTTTAGACTTGTTGATGTTGAAAGCATTTGCAGATGACAAATGTGGCTTAAAAAATCCAATTTTGTGTTGAAAGCCTAGAAAACATGGTTGGAAAAGGAGAATATGCTGGTTCCCAGCATTTTCTCCTTGTCTCTTGTTTTTTTTTTAAGGGCTTTGTCCTCAGGGTCATTAAAACCCTTGATTTCTTTGATAAGTGTTAAATAAAACATACAGTGTAGATCTAAGATCAGACTGCCAGCTAGAAAGTGCAGTCTGGTCTTTATCTCTGCTGTGCACAAAAGCATAACTTTTATGATGTTATCTTTTGCATTCCAAAAGTTAATTTAGACCTACCGGTAGTTTTTTTAACAGTACATTATAGGTATGATCATATTTTCTGCAATAAAAAGAAGGCGACTGTTATATTATGTTTTATAGTGTTAATTATATTTCTGCAGAGAGATTTACAAGTTTTTCCTTTAAATGATCGCTAATGCTTAACCTTTTACCACACAATCCCGAGTTTTAACGACCCAAGGAAGAAGCCTTTTGAAAACATTGTGGAAAAAGGAGAAAATGCTGGTAACCAGCATTTTCTCCTTTTCCCACAATGTTTTCTACCCCATCAAAGACAAGTTACGTCATTTGATTCACATTTCAATTTTCGTCTGCAAATGCTTTCGATTTGGACCAGTCTATATTTTTGTCGTTTGGTAAAGAGTTAAGTGCAACAATATTGATGACCAAGCATACAATTTTGTGCAATCAAGTCATACCGGTACAAGAAAATCGTCTGTTTTTTTTTCCTGATTTTCTCCTGAGCATGCTAACTCTTAGAGCGCTGAATAAACCCAACAGACATTCAAATCTAGAAGTAACGACCCAAATAATTGAGCCATGCTGTGGCAAAAGGGGGCTTAATGCATCTCCGTGATGCATCCTACCAAGCAAGTCATCACTCGATCATGGATCTGTACAGTCCCCTTTTTCTTACAACCGACTGAATCGTGAGGTAGATTGGTCCACTGACATATAACATTAACCCTTTCCCAAACGACAAATTTTGGACTGGTCCAAATTGAAAAAGTTTGCAGACGACAATTTTAAATTTGACGAAAATGGCAGAAATTCTCAAAAAGGATAGAAAACACTGTGGGAAAAGGAGACATTGCTCGTTACGAGCAATTTCTCCTTTTCCCACAGAGTTTTCAAAAGACTTGTACTGCAGATACATGAAAACCAGGGCTTGTTTGGGAAAGGGTTAACCACTAGCGAAAAGTTTCAGCCTAGGTCAGCCTGAGCGGACTGCGCAGGTTGACCTGGGTCGATACTTTTCGCAGATGCATTAAGCCCCCTTTTCACAGAGCATGGCTCAGTAACAGTGTGTAGGTCAAGTTTGTGTATAACGTGTCAGCAAAGCTGACAGTGTAGATCAAAGATCAGACTGCACATTTTGTGCAGTCTGATCTTTGATCTACATTAACCTCAAAAGAAACTAACATTGTAAAAGGAGCTTTAACCCTTTACCAAACAATCCTGGCTTTTAACAACCCTGAGTAACTAAAGGAAACCTTTTGAAAACATTGTGGGAAAAGGAGGAAATGCTGGTAAACTGTAGCACTTGTGACCTGGAGACCCTGGGTTTGAGCCTCACTGGATCCACTGGGTTTTTCCTTGGATTGTCCTTTGGCAAGGCACTTCAGAGCCCAAGCCTGTGGGAACCCAGGACATACATGAATATGTAAGCCCTTGGCGTGATATAACTGAAATAATGTTGAAAGCAACGTAAAATATCATTCATTCAATGAATTCTTCAAATACTTGCACCTTCCCTTTTAGTTTCCTGCACTCATTACCAAAATGCACTCAAGATTGTCAAGACACAACTCAGCTGTCCATGACACAATCAATGCAATAATTCAGCTGTATTATTATACCCCTTACAGCGCTGGGCAACAATAAACGAACCATCTTGGGGCAACTAGAATATTTTTCTTTTTTGGCATGTTTGGTCTGCACTTTTTGTACTCTCTACCCAACTCAATTTGCTGCACTCTTGTCAAAGACACAGAACTTTCTGCTGTTCTTGATACAATCAGTGCAATAATTTAGCTGTTTAACTTTTTACCAGACAACAAATTTTTAGACTTGTCCAAATCCAAAGCATTTGCAGACAACACATCAGATGCTGCTGAAAAGATGGAATTCGCTTCTGAAAATGGAGAAAACCTTGTAGGAAAAGGAGAGAATGCTGCTTACCAACATTTTCTCCTTTTCCTGCAATGTTTTCAAAAGGATCCTTTCTAAGGGTCGTTAAAATTTTGGGAGTGTTTTGGTAAAGGTTTAACCCTTAGAGCAGAAAACACAACTGGTATTGCTTTCTGCAGAAAGTAAAGATCAAAATCAGGCTGCACAGAACTTGCAGTCTGTTCTTTAATCTCCACTGTCAAGTACCTTGTAACATTCTGGCTAAAAAAGCCTTGGAATTAAAGTAAAGCATTTCCAGAAATGTGAACCTGGGTCATGATCTCTATACATTTCTAGTACTTCTTGTACTGATATCTACATCAGTACAGAGCTGACAAGAAAAAATGTTTGTTTGCACAATTAACTCTTTAACCAAACAATCCAGAGTTTTAACAACCCTGAGGAAGAAGGCTTTTGAAAATGTTGTAGGGAAAAAGGAGAAAATGCTGGTAACCAGCTTTTTCTCCTTTTCTCACAATGTTTTCCTTTGTTTCGAAGACAAATTTATTTATTTAACTCTTTACCAAATGACAAAATTTTGGAATGAACCAAATTGAAAGCATTTGCAGATGACAAATGATGCTAAAATGATGATTTCTGTCTGTTATAGGTTAGAAAACTTTGTGGGAAAAGGAGAAAATGCTGGTTACCAGCATTTTCTCCTTCTCCCACAATGTTTTCAAAAGGCTGCTATTACAGGGTTGTTAAAACCCAGGATTGTGTGGTAAAGGGTTAAGCCAAGTCTGATTTGTCGTCTGCAAATGCTTCGAATTTAGAAAAGTCCCAAATGTTGGTGTTTGATAAAGGGTCAACTCTTCACCACTCAATCCTGAGTTTTAACGACCCTGAAGAAGAGTGCCTTTTGAAAAGATTTTGGTAAAGGGAGAAAATGCTGGTAACCAGCCTTTTCTTCTTTTCCCACAATGTTTTCAAAAGGCTGCTATTACAGGGTTGTTAAAACCCAGGATTGTGTGGTAAAGGGTGAAGCCAAGTCTGATTTGTCATCTGCAAATGCTTCGAATTTAAAAAAAAGTCCCAAATGTTGGTGTTTGATAAAGGGTCAACTCTTCACCACACAATCCTGAGTTTTAACGACCCTGAAGAAGAGTGCCTTTTGAAAAGATTTTGGTAAAGGGAGAAAATGCTGGTAACCAGCGTTTTCTTCTTTTCCCACAATGTTTTCTACTCTTTCTAAGACAATTTCCTCCATTTGAGCTACATTAACCCTTTACTGCACAATGCCGCCTTTTAACGCCCCTGGGAAAGAAGGCTTTTGAAAACCTTGTGGGAAAGAAGAAAATGCTGGTAACCAGCATTTTCTCCTTTTCCCACAATGTTTTCTACCCTTCTCAAAACAAGTCTTAATTTTTGAGTCACATTTATTTTGTTGTCAATTTGAACTAGTCTAAAATTTTGCCATCTGGTAAAGGATTAAAATTGTCATCTGCAACTGCTTTCAATTTCGGTCAGTCTAATATTTTGTTGTTTGGTAAAGGGTTTAAGTAAACCATTTCAAGAAATGTGAACCATATCTGCATTTCTAGTACTTCCATACTACAGCAGCAGATAGGTGACAAGGAAAAATGTTTGTTTGTGGAATGAAAACTAATTTCTTGTATTATCTCCTCCAAAATACCATGGTAATTTTGTGGTAATGGGTGAATTATCTCTTGCAATCAAGATAATTAACTTAACAAGACTACAAAACCTGAACAGTTTCCTTATATTTCTTGGACTTCAGTACCAGGATTTAAAACGGCACAGACGTGTCAAGGAAAAATGTCTGTTTGGAAATTAAAAAAAAAAATTCATGCATTATGTCCTGGGAAATACCATATCTTGTTATTGTAATGGGTGAATGATCTCTTACAATTAAGATAATTATCTCATCACCACATTACAAAACATGAACAATTTCCTTACATTTCTAGTTCTTCTGTACCAGCTTTTACAGCAACACAGAAAAAGAAAAGTGCTTGTTGGCATAGTAGTAGTAGTAAATTGTTTATTATAGTGACATGTGTACATAGTAACATACAAAGAAAAATTGACAAAATTTATAACAAACATACACCCGGCCCCATGGGCCTATAAGTCACTGTCAGTTTTTGGAATGTTTACAATATTAATTCACATGCTGGATAACCGGTCAAATTTATAAAGCAAAATTATAGACTTATATATATACGTTAGCAATAGGTAGATTTTCTTCGCTTCTCAAATGCGTTAACAATAAATTTGGCAAGTGAGCGAACATGGTTCTTCATAAGATAAGCCAATTTGTCTAAGGGAGATAACTCTGTAAATTGATTCATGTTCAATATATCACCAAACGACTGAATTCTTAAGTCTTTGTAAAAATCACAAGAAATGACAAAGTGAACTTCGTTTTCTACATCAGATTTACAACAATAAGTACAAACTCGACTTTCAATAGTCTCACCATTATATCGACCTGTTTCGACCCTTAGTGGAAGAATACCACATCGTAATTGAGCAAGTACAGATCGTTCATTTTTATTCAGGTTTAAAAGTAGGTATCTTTCTGTAGAGAATGAATCTTTAAAGTTTCTGTAGGTACGAAGCTTTGACGTTTGTCGAACATTGGTTAACCACTGATTTGTGAAATATTGTCTTATTCTTGTTTCTGCAAGGTTTTTGCAAATGATTCGTCTGTGTGTAAAATACTCAATAAGTTCTAGTTTAGTGAGAATTGTTTTTAAATCGGAACACCAGTTTTTTGTACAAATGGCAAAGTCATTCTCAAAAACACATTTCAAAAGACGACTTGAATCAACTGTAAGAAGTCTATTCCAATAGCGTATAACGGACTGCCACTGTCTATATAAACATGGTAACCACCCAGTATCACCAATTATAGCTGTTAATGGCGCAAACCTGTGAACTCCGAGAAAAAATCGAATAGCTCTGTTTTGTATATTCTCATTGCATTTAAACGAGTTCATACCCCACGTTGAGGCGCCGTAGTCAAGTATTGGAACTACACAGGAATAAAACAATTTCTCAAATGATTTAAATCCCAGATCTCGAGTTTTATAAAGTTTTGAAATTATCCCCCCTAAGGCACGGCCAGCACCCTTTGAAATTGATTCACAATGGGAGGTGAAATTAAGATGCTCATTGAAAATTACTCCAAGGTACTTGTATGAGCTAACGGTCTCTAACACGTCTTGGCCTATCTTAAATTGGAATTCTGTCACTCTGTATTGAGTAGGTCTGAAATGTATACACTTTGACTTCGAAGTGTTAAGAAGAACCCGCCATTTTCTGCACCAAGAATAAACGATGTCTAACATGTATTGAAGACCATTCTCTGACGGCGAGAGCAACACAATATCGTCTGCATACAATAAAAGGGAGATTACTCTGTCACCTATTATAAACCCTTCATTGAGGCTGTTGATTTCCGCCACAAGATCGTTAACGAATATTGAGAACATTGTCGGGGATATACTGTCTCCTTGTTTTGCTCCTATTGAACATTGGAACCAGTCTGAGTAGTTATTATTTATCCGAACACAGGACTCCGAACTAGCGTAAATAGATCTAAGGGAATTGTATATTTTACCGTTTATACCAGTAAGTAACAATTTGTATAGCAGCAGTTCCCTATCGATAAAATCAAATGCTTTCTTTAGATCAATGAAAGCCGTATAAACATTTTTATTATTTCGGATAATACTGTTCAATGTAAAAATGTGATCTTCACACGATCTATTCGCACGGAATCCATTTTGTTCGTCTGCTAGGAGATCGTTGCTTTCCAAATAATTCATTATACGTTTGTTGATTATAGACGTATATAATTTATAAATACATGGTAATAAACTAATTCCTCTATAGTTCAGAGGTACACGATTGTCAGTTTTTGAGTCTTTCAGCAGAGGACAGATTATAGATTTTCTCCAGACTGAAGGGATAATACTTGTGTCAAAGATAAGTTGGAAAAGACAGTGCAAGACTACAATAACTGGTTCGAATTTCAGGGCCGCATAAGGTATACGATCGATGCCCGGGGCAGAGCTACTTTTCGCGGACATAACCACCTGTGTAACCTCATCTATTGAAATCGAACGATTTAAATGTTCATTAGGCTCGAATAACGGGTCTAACATATTAAACTCAATATTCTTTTTATGTGACTTTGCATCATTGTAGAAACTTTCATCGAAATCTCCTATTTTCGCACTATTATATAGACCTGAGAATTCTTCCTTCCAGGTATCCAAAACTGACTGACGGTCCTTTAAAACTTGACCATTCTTATCAATTACTTCACATGGTATTGAAGACGATTTCCTTGGACCAAGTTTATTAATTTTTGACCAGAATTCATTTGGATCTCTGGACACGGTATTTTCTATATCCAATATTTCTGTCCGTCTGTAAGACCGTTCTGCACGTCTGAGATGCTTATCAAAAAGATTCCGGGCCCTTTTATACTCTTGGCGCTTCTTTGATCTAATGTTATTGTTGTCTCTACATTTCAAATAGTCGTGTTCCTTTTGTCTCACTGTATTCCATAACTCAGTCAAAGTCTCGTTCCAAAACGGCTTATTACGTTTCAGACGTTTATTTGTTGCCTTTGTGGCACCATACTTTGGCACGGATGAGTCCATTTCTCTTATAATTATATCACATAAACTGGTGTATAGAGTATCGATTTCGCTTTGAATTTCGCGGCTCGATTCAATTAAATCAATTAGCTCTTGTAATGCTCGACCCACTAGATTGTTACCCATGAAATCACGTGGTATTTTGTGCACTTTGTATCTTATGTTTTCATAAAAGTTATTGCTCGGGGCTTGATCATCATGAAAATCCATGTAGCTTATGACTACTTCTGTCCTTAGTAGAGCGTGGTCCGGTATACGTGACCTCTCTCCGATAAAGATGGGTATCTTGTTTTCACATGTTAATTATCCAATTGAAACACATTTCATGGATTATCTCCTCGGAATTTCAATATTATGTAATGATAATGTGTGAATTATCTTTTGCAATCAAAATTATCTCATAACCAGATGACTGCACCTGAACCATTTCCCTACATTGCTAATGCTTCTGTACTAGTATTTACAGCCCCATAGAGGTGACGAGGAAAAGTGCTTGTTGGCATAAGATGCGTATCTTGTTTCCATATGTGAATTATCCAATTGAAACATATTTCATGGATTATCGCTTGGGAAATTCAGTAGTATGTTATGATAATGTGTGAATTATCTTTTGCAATCAAAATAACTATCTCATAATCAGATGAGTAAACCTGAACCATTTTTCTACATTTCTTGTGCTCCAGTACCAGTATATACAGCAACATAGAGGTGACAAGGAAAAGTCTTCATTGGCTTATAAGATGAGTATCTTGTTTCCATATGTAAATTATCCAATTAAAAACACATTTCATGGGTTATCTCCTGAAAATGTAATTTTATATGGTGGTAATTGGTAAAGTATCTCTTGCAATCAATATAGCCCGCCTGGGTGGCTCAGTGGTGAGCGTGTCGGACTCATGACCTGGTGGTTGTGAGTTCGATACCCGGTTGAGGCGAACTTTCTTTCCGGCGTATTTTCGCCTCTCACCTCTGCTGAAGCATGTGAGAAAAGTAGTCGGTGGCTTTGGAAAGAAAGTTGTGTTAGTACTGGTGTGAGAAAGCCAGGAAACACATGTGCGTCACCGACCGCCATGATATGACCTTAGCTGTTAAAGTGGCGTTAAACCCCAATACAATACAATACAATGCAATCAATATGATTAAGTCATAACCAGACAACAACAACTGAAGCATTTCCCTACAATTTTTATGGCACCTGTACCAGTATTTATAGATTGGTTACCACCCCCTGATACAGCAATCATAGGGAACAGTACAGGCTATTGCCTTTTTCTTTGTATGGAGTTTAATGCCAGTGCACCTACTGCTTGCCTGGAATTTCTTTAATCAGTATTTTGCAAGATATTCTTTTTAAGCCACTGGCTGCTTTCCCATTTTACCAGTGTTGGAAAAGAAAAAAAATCAGAAGTGAGAGAGGAATGAATCCTCAGGTCACAATGACTGTCATCAGTCCTTGTAAAGAAATTTGCCAAGTTAAGTAAATTCGAACCAACTTTGAGAAACAAGTACAGTCATTTTAGACACATTAAATTTGTCATCTGTACACTCTTTCAATATTGAAGAGTCTAGCATTTTGTCACCTGGTGAAGGGTTAAAGGCCCAATAGTGGCCAAAAGTAAACAATATGGGTGTTAACCCTTCACCAAACAACAAAATTTTAGACTTGTCCAAATTGAAAGCATATGCAGGTGACAAAAAAATTGTGGCTCAAAAATTGAAATTTGATTTGGGAAGGGTAGAAAACATTGTGGGAAAGGGAGAAAATGCTGGTTACCAGCATTTTCTCCCTTTCGTACAATGTTTTCAAAAGGCCGCTTTCTCAGGGTCGTTAAAACTCGGGATTGTGTGGTAAAGGGTTAAAATGCATTTTGATTTATACCATACAATTTAAAAGCATGGAAATTACTGTGAAGATGAAAATCTGTTATTGTACATTTGGTCTAAGTGTTAGCTCCTGGCAGAAAAAATAAATTTTAAAACCGGGTAAGAAGTAAACAGAAGATAGTGCAACCTTGCAACGTTTAACATACTTTAAAATTCATTTTTTCAGTTGGACAGACCATACAATAACAGATTGTCACCTTCAAAATAGTTTCCTTACTTTCAGATGGTATGACTTAACCCTGTACTAGATGACAAAATTTTAGCCTTATCCAATTCGAAAGCATTTGCAGACGACGATTTCACTGTGGCTCAAATGGTGCAACTTTTCTTTAATAGGGTAGAAAACATTGTGGGAAAAGGAGAAAATGCAGGTTACCAGCATTTTCTCCTTTTCCGACAATGTTTTCAAAAGGCTTCTCTCCAAGGGTTGTTAAAAGGCGTCATTTTGCTGTAAAGGGTTAATTTCAAATGCATTTTAACACTCGCATTGTTTACTTTTGGCCACTATTGAGGCTTTAAAGAAAAATATCAAAATGATATTCACCAGACTGCAGAAAAACATCTTGGCCAACACAGGATTTAACTGTTTGCCAAACAATCATGCTAAATAAACCAAACAGACATTTAAAGTATGGAAATAAAACCCATGTAATTGAGTCATGCTCTATGAAAAGGGGGCTTAATACATTTGAGAAAAGTATCGACCCACATGGGCCAAAACTTTTCGCTATTGTTGAATTTTCTGCTTGTCAAGGAATAATTCTACCTCATGATTCAGTCGGTTGTTTGACAAAATGGATTTTATAGATCCATAATTAGGTTATGTCTTGCTTGGGTATGATGCATTACGGAGATGCAGTAAGCCCCCTTTTGTCAGAGCATGCCTCATTTGTAATTCCAACACTGCCCTAAATGTCCACAGTGTCTCGGTAAAGAGGACAGTGTAGATCAGAGATCAGACTGCATGTTTTGTGAAATCTGTTCTTGATCTACAACGACTGCAAAGGCAATTACCGTGGTGAAGGGCACTTTAACGGTCAACAAGTGACTTTGAAAAGCCATGTGTTTGACCCATTGACACACAAATATCGTGCCTTGCCAATACTTATCCTGTTTTGGTAGACATTGTTGGGCAAAAGAAAAAATGCTGGTTGAAGTATATTTTTTACCCTTTCTCCAACTGTGCTTTTCCATTATCAAGTTAGGCCTCAATCTTACTTTCTGCCAAATTGTTAGTTATAGTTTGAAAACCTTATTGTGCATTTTTGTATGTATTTCAGACATGCTCTGTGAAAAAGTGGTTTAACCCTTTCCCAAACAAGCCCTGGTTTTCACATGTCTGTAGTACAAGTCTTTTGAAAACACTGTGGGAAAAGGAGAAATTGCTCGTTACGAGCAATTTCTCCTTTTCCCACAGTGTTTTCTACCCTTTTAGAGACCTTTCTGCCATTTTCATCAAATTTAAAATTGTTGTCTGCAAACTCTTTCAATTTGGACCAGTCCAAAATTTGTCGTTTGGGAAAGGGTTAATGTATCTGCAAATAGTATTGACCCATTTCAGCCTGCGCAGTTCGCACAGACTGACCTGTGTCGAAACATTTTGCTTTTGGTGAATTTTCTGCATGTCCAAGGACCATTCTACTTAATGATTCCATTGGTTGTTAGATAAAATGGATTTTATGGATCCATAATTATGGGATGACTAGCTTTGTATCATGCACCATGGAGATGCATTAAACCCCCTTTTTGCCAGAGCACGGTGCATTTGCCGAATAGTCTGATCCATGTGAGACTCTGTCTGTGGCTTTTTCTCTATGATTTCAGATAAGTTTTATCCCTTAGGCTGCTAAGTGTGACCCACTGACCTTTTGCGAACAGTGTAGATCCAAAATCAGACTGCATGTTCTGTGCAGCGTGACCCACTGACCTTTTGCGAACAGTGTAGATCAAGATCAGACTGCACAGAGTGTGCAGTCTGATCTTGGATCTACACTGTCCAATAAGGAGATATTTTCCCAACCCCCATAACTTTGAAACACATGTACCAACAATTTGCTTTTGTCAACAACTTGAAAGTTTCATTTAAGGGTTTAATGTTTAAATTATATAAATGAATAAATTTGATTGGTCATCTGTGTTCAAAAGCAAGGTCACTAGGTAAAATGTCAAGGCTACAGGTACCCCGCTGGTCATCCAATCATTATGAAACTTTGTTAGTTTGATCTGCATGACATTTCGAGTAAACCCCCCACCCCTTTTTTTTTTTTTACATCTTTATTTTATGAAAATATAATCATTATTATTGTATCTTCATCCCCCCCCCTCCCCCTGAGTTTTGCCACATCAAATTGTTCATGGCATGTTTCCTCAATTCATCATAGTGTAAAGGGGCCATACTGGTTCAGATAATGATAAAATCACTTCCTGTATGGCTCCTTATCATAAGTCTTACAGAGACATCTAACTTTGTGCAATCAGTTTTAAAAAGGGGACATTATATCCCATCATTATATCATGGTATTACTGTAAAATAAAAGCTCAGACAATTATCTTATCTCAGTAAATATCTTTTGTATTTACGAACATAACCCTGTATACTAAACAGGTCTGTGTTGTCACAACCCTGAGCAAGAGGCCTTTTGAAAACATTGTAGGAAAAGGAGAAAATGATGGTAACCAGCATTTTCTCCGTTTCACACAATGTTTTTTACCCTATCTAAAAACTTTATTTGTACCACTTTCAAAATTGTCATCTGCGGCTGCTTTAAATTTGGAAGGGTCTAAAATTTGGTGTTTGGGAAAGGGTAAATTTATAATGATTTTAATTTATTGCAAGTTTAATTTTCATATCCTCTATTTGTCATTAAATTTTTTTTATATTTTCTACATAGTAAACAATATTATCATCAGGTATTTCCTGTTTTGAATTGCTCAACATTTTAATTTGGCACTTATTGTTGAAAGATATGATAAGATCGTCGATCAGCCGTATACCAAACAGTTCCATATGTTTCCTCTGTGTAAGACAGCTTTTGAAAACACTGTGGGAAAGGAGAAAATGCTGTTAACTAGCATTTTCTCCTTTTCCCACAATGTTTTGTTTCTTTTCAAATATTAATTCCACCAATTCAGCCAAATTTCAGTTGTTGTCTGTAAAAGATTTCAGTTTGGACAAGTCTAACATTCGGTCATCTGATATGGACCTTTTACCACACAATCCCAAATTCTAATGACCTTCAGAAAGAAGGCCTTTGTATATCTATTTTTTTTGGCTCACCTGAGTATGAAGTGTTCTCGGCGAGCTTTTGTGATCGTGCTGTGTCTGTCATCCGTCATCTACTTTCAACTTGTGTACGCTCTAGAGGCTACATTTTCGATTTGATACTCAAGAAATGTGGTCAGCATGTTTGCCATAATGATTTCTCAGATGAGATTGAAAGTGGTTCATGTTGGGTCAAAAACTAGGTCACTGGGTCAATTCTTTGAAAAACCTTGTGTACGGTCTAGAGGCCACATTTATAGTCAAATACTCATGAAACTTCTTCAGAATGTTTTTCTTGATAATATCTTGGACATGCTTGAAAATGGGTCACCCCAGGTAAAGAACTAAGTCACCAGATAAAATTTGTCAAAAACCTTGTACCAGCCCTTAACCCTTTCCCAAACAAGCCCTGCTTTTCACGTGTCTGCAGTACAAGTCTTTTGAAAACACTGTGGGAAAAGGAGAAATTGCTCGTAACGAGCAATTTCTCCTTTTCCCACAGTGTTTTCTACCCTTTTTGAGAACTTCCTGCCATCTTCATCAAATTTAAAATTGTCGTCTGCAAACTCTTTCAATTTGGACCAGTCCAAAATTTGTCATTTGGGAAAGGATTAAGAGGCCACACTTTTTGGTCTAATACCGTACTTATGAAAGTTGGTCAGAATGCAAGTCTTGATGATATCTAGGACAGTCTCAAATATGGGTCATGTTTGGGCAAAAACTAGGTCACCAGGTCAAATCTTTTGAAAACTTGTACTCTCTAGAGGCCACATTTCTGTTCAACATGCTTGAAAGCTGGTCAGAATGTCTTGATATCATGGATGAGTTTGAAAATGTTTCTCGTCAGGTCAAAAAGTAGGTTATTTAGACATATTCTAGAAAAAGCTTGCAAACACTTTATGGGCCACATCTCAGTCCAATACTTATAAATGTTGGGCAGACTATTTGTCTTGATATGTAGGAAGAGATTTGAAATGGGTCATGTTGGGTAAAAAAGGCTTAGATGACTTAACTCTTTACCAAACGACAAAATTTTAGACTGGTCCAAATTGAAAGCTTTTGCACACGACAAAATAAACCTGACTCAAAAGTTAAAATTTGTTTTAGGAACAGTAGAAAACATCGTGGAAAAAGGAGAAAATGCTGGTAATCAGCATTTTCTCCTTTTCCCACAATGTTTTCTACCCTATCAAAGAAAAATTGCACCATGTGAGCCACACAGAAATTGTTGTCTGCAATGCTTTCAATTTGGACAAGGCTAAAATATTGTGGTCTGGTAAAGGATTAAAGACCTTTTGCATCAGGAGTCATTAGAGCTTGGGATTGGGTGGTGAAGGCAGCAGTGCAAGAGTTTATAAGAAAAAAATTACAATAAATTAGAGTTATATTGAATTTAATGACAGGGCTTTGAAAATCAAGGATCCCTAATCCCTTTTATGAGACAGAAAGTTATTTGTCTGCTGAAGATCAGACAATTTTCTTTACTTTCAGGAGACATATTGGGTTCTGTAGGTGATATTGAAGATGAATATTATTTTGAAGTAGTGTGCCCATATTTTCAGAGGTTTTCACTTTACTAAACAATTCCCACATTTTAACATCCCTGTGATGGAAAGCTTTAGAAACTATTGTGCATAAAGGAGAAAATGCTGGTAACCAGCATTTTCTCCTTTTCGCACAATGTTTTCTACCCATCCAAGGACAAAATTCAATTTTTTCACCAATACTTTGCACAATATTCTTCCAAAACCATTGGCTACTTTCCCACATAACCACTATGGAAATGATGATCTGAGGTGAGAGAGGAATTGAATCCTGTCGAAATGACTATCATCAACCCTCGGAAAGAATTTGTCAAGCTGGGGATTCGAACATCTGACCCCCCATTCCCAAGTCTGTTACAGAAATAAGTCAGTCCCCACAGGCTGACCTGGGCAGGAACTTTTTGCGATTGGTCAATTTTCTCCAGCTCAAAGGACCAGTGTAACTAGCAATTCAGTTGGTTGTTAAACAAAATATTTTTTGTGGAACCAAAATAACTGTGATGACTTCCTTAGTATCGTGCACGGCGGAGATGCATTAAGTCCCATTTTGCCAGAGCATAGCTTTTTTCTAGATGCTCAATCAAGTGTTGTTCTTTAGAAACTTTTCTTACATAACTTAGAGTTATATAACAGATGTGATTCTCTGGTGTGTTATTGACAACTTTGATAAAGTAACCACTAGATAAACCCCTTACCACACAGTCCTTTTAACAACCCTCTGGAAGAAGTCTTGTGAAAATATTGTGGGAAAAGGAGAAAATGCTGGCATTTTCTCCTTTTGCCACAATTTTTTTTTACCCTAAAAAATGACACATTTCTTCCCTTGAGTCACATTTAAATTGTCTGCAAATGCTTTCAGTTTGGGCAAATGTACATTTTTGTCATTTGGTAAGGAGTTAACTCTTTCTTCAACATCAATAGTGAATTAAGTAGCCCTTGTGGATAGGTAGATCAGGATCAGACCACTAAGAAAATGCAGTCTGATCTTTGATCTACACCACCTGCTACCTGTTTTTGAATTATGATGAGAATATCTCATAACTCTTTACCACACAATCCCGACTTTTAATGACCCTGTGAAAAAAGCCTTTTGAAAACATTGTGGGAATAGGAGAAAATGCTGGTAACCAGTATTTTCTCCTTTTCCCACAATGTTTTCTACCCTTCCCAAAACAAATTTTAGTTTTTCATTCGTATTTATATTGTCGTCTGCAAATGCTTTCAATTTGGACCAATGTAAAATTTTGTTGTTTGGTAAATGGTTAATTTGCCAAAGCACTGTTTTCAAGCCTTGAAAAATGTTTCAGTTTGTTTGCAGCAAGAGTTTTACACCATACAAAGTATGGAAGTGCTTGACTCTATTTTTTTCCCCTTTTAGATGTGAAGACATTTTGAGTTGTTTGCAGATTGGTCTTTGTAAAAAATTTATTCCGAGAGATCTGGCCATCTTGGACCCTAGGGACACAATTCAAACAACTTTGATGTATCAAAGCATGACTAGGATATGCTACAGCCAAGTTATAATAGCTCTTGACTTATTTTTTTTAGATAAGAATTTTACAGTTTTATTTACATAAGTAAAGCATGTAACCAACATATGACCAAAGTGGGGGGCATCTTTCGCCCCGGGGACAGAATTCAAATGACTTTGATAAAAGACCACCAGGTGATGGTACATATGGAAGACTAGAATCCCTGGCCTTGTGTTATCAGACAGAAAAATCTGACATAAGTTGGCATTTGAGATAAAATAAAATTAAATGAGTCCAGAAAAATGTTTTAAAGCTAGCCTTGGGAGCTTAATAACCTTTTTACAAGCCAAGTTTGATAAAATTTATGTCAATAGCCAACGAATGTCAGATTTTTTATTGATTGAATCTATTTGCAAAACATTTATATCCATGAATGAGACCTCACTGCTTTGACAGGAGTGTACCTTTGGGATGACAATATTTTCAAAGAAACTGACTTATAACTGCTTGGTTTTAGAGCTTGAAATAAAAAAAAATCTTAGCTTTACTGCAATCATCAGTTGAAATGATCAGGTAAAATGCATCTGACATAATTTGGAATTCATGTAAGTGGGCAGAATTGCATTTGCTGTTCCAAATGATGTCACATAATGCTCATATAATGTCATGAATCTTTTCTAGAGTGTAAGATAAGAAAAATATTAGTGACTTACACTGACACCAGCAACAAGAAAGGACTTGTGATAAATGTAGGATCTGATATGAGTTGGTATTTGAGATAAAATTTTATTAAACAAGTTTACAATAAAATGTTAGTAAGCAAGCCTTTGGCGAGCTTAATAACATTTATTTGTGGACGAGTTTAATAAATCTTTACCTCAAAATCCAGCAAATGACAGATTCTTTTTATCACATAACAAGAATTATATGCCATGTGTATTAAAACATAGGCACACATGCACATGTACAATGTGTAATGAAATTTACATGAAGCCCGTTCACTTCTTTGACAGGTATAATACGAATGAAAAATAGTTCCAAAAAAACTTGCATATTTTGATTTTGTTTTAAATCTAAAATTTATTTAATTCACAGATTTATCATGATAACCAATTTTGACAGTTAATTTCACACAGGAAACTGGGTCAGGAATGTTTTAGAAATGAGGTGTAAATGAGTGTTGACCAAATATGGCACTATTTTCCTATCTCAAACATGTGTTAGACAAGAAAATTGGTAGTAGCCGTATTACATTGAAAGCAACGGGAGTTATGTAATAAAACAAGATCTTTGTAGTTTTCTGTATTGAAATCTGTAGCGCACAGAAGCCCAAAGTTTGAAATTCCCCCAGCAATAGGTAAAAAGTCAACCTTCAGTAACATTTGAATAATAATGAAGCAAATGCAATAGTCAATAGTGCACATGAGTTCTACATATTCAGATTAGCTAAATCCTTTAACAAATGAAAGAAAGTTAAACTGGTCCAAATTGAAATCAGTTCCTGACAAGAAGTTAATTTAGGATCAAATATTGGGATGTGCAAGTGAAAAGGTGGAAAACATTGTGGGAAAAAGGAGAAAATGCTAGTTACTAGCGTTTTCTAGACAACTTTCCCCACAACGTTTTCATGTGCCTTTTCTCAGGGTTGTGGAAACTCCTGATTATGTGGTAGAGGGTTAAGTTTCTTCTAAGTTTTTTTTTTTGTGTTTTCATTAACTCTTTACCAAACGACAAACTTTTAGACTGGCTGAAATTGAAAACATTAATTTTGCAGACGACAAAATAAAAGTGACTTTAAAATTGAAATTCATTTTGGGAAGGGTAGAAAACATTGTGGGAAAAGGAGAAAATGCTGGTAAGCAGCATTTTCTCCTTTTCCCACAATGTTTTCAATAGGCTCCAAGTTTCTCAGGGTGGTTAAAAGTCGGGATTGTGTGGTAAAGGGTTAAAGACATAGATATGGAGCACTTCTGAAAATTAAAGAAGCCAAGTTGTAAAGTAAATACAAATAAAGTCATCAAGTGATCATTAAACAGTCTGGACTGGTGTCCTGGCATGACATTGTATGGCTTTGAGTGTTGCAGTGAAAAGTTACTTATATAACAATGACCTTTTGAAAAACAGTTCGACAAATCGACAACTGTGAACCATTTCTTTAGGGCCAACATGATGATGATGAGAGAAATTGTTCGCCATGAGTACTTTCTTCATTTCTTACAATATTTTCTTTTGCAGGGTTTACTTAGTCTGTTTGGTCATTATGAGAACACAAGGATTGTTTTAGGTCAAAATCTCATTTTATCCTTTACCACTCAGTCCCGACTTTTAAAGACCTTGTGAAAGAGACCTTTTGAAAACATAGTAGGAAAAGGAGAAAATGCTGGTAACTAGCATTTTCTCCTTTTCCCACTATATTTTCTACCCTTTCCAAAACAAATTTCAATTTTTCAGTCACATTTATTTTGTCGTCTGTAAGTGCTTTCAATTTGGACCTGTCTAAAATTTTGTCGTTTGGTAAAGAGTTAATGCCCCTTTAACCCTTTACCAAGCAACAAAAATGTAGACTTGTCCAAATTGAAAGCATTTGCAGACAACAATTTCAATTTGGCTCAAATGATGGAATTTGTCTTTTAAAAGGGTTGAAAACATTGTAGGAAAAGGAGAAAATGCTGGTCAGCAGCATTTTCTTCTTTTCCCACAATGTTTTCAAAAGGCTTTTATTTCAAGGTTATTGAAACTTGGGATCGTCTGGCAAAGGGTTATGGCCATTTTGGCCAGAAATTTGGACAAAAGCAGATAGTGTAGATCAAAGATCAAACTGCATGTTTTTTGTGGCCTAATTTTGTTCTGCAAATTCTTCAAAAGCAACGTCAGTTATGCTAAGTACTCTAAAGATTAGAGGTACATCCTTACTGCTGGAGAGAAAAAATGCTGTTGTAATGAAAGTGAGTAGAATGGCTCAGAATTTGGTCAGTGGTGTAAAGAAAGATGAATTTACCAAAATATATGGTTTGAGGGATCAAGAAACTTGAGGGATTTGGCCACATTTAAAACCTGAAATGACGACAACGATTTCTTTGAAGGCTGCCAAAAAATGAAATGTATTTTCTCTGTCGTAATCTGTGCAACCTTGCAGCCACCAAGGGCAGCATTTGGCTTGAAGATACAATAATGATTATATTTTCATAAAATAAAGATGAAATGGGTTAAAAATGGCTGAAAATAATGATGAAATGGGTTAAAAAATGGCTGAAAACAGGTGTAGATGTATCTCTATTTCTCTAGAATTACCAAACCATAAAAGTTCAGACATCCAAATTCAAAGTATTTGCAGACATCAGTGCAAATGTGACTTAATCCTTTCCAATACAGTCGTGAGTTTAAACGACCCTAGGAAAGAAGGCATTTGAAAACATTGTGTGGGAGAAGGAGAAAATACTGTAATGTTTTACCAGAAAATAAATTTGATTTGTGGCCAAAAATCTAAATATGTCCCCTGTAAATGCTCAGTACTATTGAAGTGACTTCCAGACATTTGTATCAAGATAAGGCAGCAGGAAATATGCACAAACAATGGATCAATGTTATCTGCTATTTTGAAAGACAATAAATTGCAATTTCCTGGCTTTTATTACGGACGAAAATAATCTCTTTCATTCATTAACAGTTCTTTTACCAGACAGGAAGTTTTACACTTCCATAATTATATACATATGCAGACGACATATTAGATTGGATCAAATAGTTGAATTTGTCTTAAGAAAGGTACTAAACAAGAGGGCCATGATGGCCCTGTATTGCTTCACTGTCGAACAAATACAAACCATGTATACCAAACATTTTTACTTCTAGGCCAATTGGTTTTGAACAAGAAGATTTTCAAAGTTTTCTCTATAATAGCCTTGTCCTGGGGTCACAACTTTCACATGGGATTTTATAGAGAAAACTGTATAAGTCTTCTTGTACAAAACCATTTGGCCTAGAGTTGTAGTGTTTGGTGTGTAGCAATACAAGGCCATCATGGCCCTCTTGTTTGCAATATAAGCCCTGAGATTAGTCCATTAGATGAAGCTACATGTCAAATTTGGTAGCCCTAGCCCGTATAATTTCAGACAAGATGATTTTCAATATTTTTCAGTTTTGTTGCCATGGCAACCAGAATTTTTTGCAGGAATCAAATTCTTTGAAGAAATGCTCAAGAGGACAAGAGATCATTTCTGTGAAGTTTGGTAAAAATTGGATGGGCAGTTAACCTCTTTAGCACACCACAAAAATGTAGACTTGTCCAAATTGAAAGGATTTAAAGATGACAAATTAAATCTGGCTCAAATGATTGAATTTGTCATGATAGGGTAGCAAATATTGTGGGAAAATGAAAAAAATGGTGGTTATAAGCATTTTCTCATTTTACCGCAGTGTTTTCTAAAGGTATCTTTCTCAGGTTGTTAAAACTCGAGATTGTGTGGAAAGGAGATGTCTGAAATAAAAAATAGTGCATGGATGCATAGAGGAAAAAGGGCCATGACATAAGCTCACTCAGGCCAGTGGAGCCCAAAAAACCACTTTGGGAAAAGGAAAAAAATGCTGGTAACCAGCATTTTCTCCTTTCTCACAGTATTTTCTCATTAAAGGTGAATTCCATGGTTTGAGCCACATTTAATCTGCAAATGCCTTTAACTTGGACAAGTTTACATTTTTGTTTTGTGATAAAGAGTTAAACTGCTACAATTTCCTTTGGAGGTATTACAGTATAAGAAATGATAAGATATGACCAGGGGGAAGTAAATAAAGTGGTCTGTCACAGAAGGTTTTTTAATGCCAATTCAATAAATGGAATTGTAGAAGAGATATTTTACCAAAAGTGGCCTCTTTAGGCAGTGGCCTGTTCAGTACAAGTGGTCTCTTAGAAAGGCTCAAGCATATTCCTGTTGCAATACTTATTATTGCCAGGCCAATCGAGTTACCTCTCTTTGAGCACTCTTGTGTGTACGAGGTAAGAAATTAAACAAGTATCATGAGACAGCGCGATATCATTGGAACCTATGGGGTGCTCATATTGTAGCAAAAATATTAACTAAATCATTATGGGAAAGAAACAATGAGAAATGAAAGACCTAATATACAGTACTTATTAGATACTGCATCTGCATACTGCATCACAATGAAATGTGTCGCAGTTAGTACAGATGACTTTGTTTGATTGTACTTCATATATGATGTTATTGGTTTTTGTTTATGAGTGGTCCTGGTAGTAGGTCTAAATATGCCTTCAACTTGAAGAGTTCCACTAATGGAAATAAGAAGTATTACATCAAACTTTGGAAAGGATTTTGACCAAGGTGATCCATCTTCCAACTTAAGACAACAACCCCACACATTGCCGACTGAATAAGAAAGGTTCAGTAGTGATTGTTAATCATGAGAATGAACAGATTTTTGATCTAACAAGCCTAGCAGGCTTTTCTGACCTTGCAAACAAGGCTTATTTCTCAGACAGGACTTTGTTTTGTGTCTATTGTAGAAAGCACCTTTAATGTTAAAAATGTTGTAGGATAAGGAGCAGTGGCTTGTTTTAAGCCATTGTCACTTTTTCTTTTTCTAGAATTACACCGTGTCATTTAAAGACCGACAATTTCCTTTTCTTCAAATGTTTTTCATAGTAATTTGTAACAGGTCCATGGTAGTTCTAGAAGGTCAAGGTCACTTAGCTTGTTAAAATTATTTATCATTTGTTTAATGTCAAGAGCAAACTTGCTTCCAGCTTTCTCCTAATTTGGAATACCTCGTGACTTCACCAAACTTTTGCAACTTTTAACAACTCAAAGAAAGAAAGATTTTTAAAATGAAAACATTGTGGGAAAAGGAGAAAATGCTGGTATCCAGCATTTTCTACTTTCCCCACAATGTTTTCTACCCTTCCCTTGAAAAATTTCTATTTTTGAGTCACTTTTATGTTATCATCTTCAAATGCTTTCAATTTGTCCAAGTCTGTAAACACTGAGACTTAACCCTTTACCACATGACAAAAATGTAGACTTGTCCAAATTGAGGTGTTTGCAGAGGACAATTTAGATGTGGCTCTAATGGTGGAATTTGTCTTTGATAGATAGAAAACATTGTGGGAAAAGAAGAAAATGCTGGTTGCCGGCATTTTCTTCTTTTCCCACAATGTTTTCAAAAGGCTCCTTTCCCAGGGTCGTTAAAAGTCGGGAGTGGGTGGTATAGGGTTAAAGACTCAATTTTCCAGTCTGTACCAAATATAATGTGATAATATCCATTTGAATATTCTAGAATATTGGTGTATTTCATTCAAAATGTCAGAGAATGTCAGAAATGAATGACATTACATAAAGTATTTACTGATTAGTCAATTGCTGTTTGATTTGCAGCAATCATTGGTTAATTCTTGTAATATGCAAATGATATGTGAGTGATACTATGCTTATTACTGCCTGCAAGCAACTTGTTGCAGTGTGCAGCAGACCACTTAGGAAAACATTGTGGCAAAGGGAGAAATTGCTTCAGAATCCAAATTCTTGTTTGCTACAAATTTTTCCTCTTTAATATAAGAATATTCAGTTAATAGGTCTATGTTGCTTTGACCCTCTGCCTATGTTTTAACAGCCCTAAGCTAGAAGGCATTCAAAAACATTGTGGGAAAGGAGAAAATTCTGGTAAACAGCATTCTCCTTTTCCCACAAAGTTTTCTTACCTTTCAAAGACAAATCCCATCATTTATGCCACATCTTACATGTTCTTTGCAAATGCTTTCAATTTGTAAAAGTCTAAAATTCTGTTGTTTTGGCCAAGAATAAACTTATGTTGGTTATTCCTGTTTTACAAGGATGTCTACAAGGTCGTCTGCTCCAGTTTTGTTTCTGTAGTTAATGAAATTAAGTCTTAATCCTTCACCACACAATCCCAACTTTTAATGACCCTTACGAAAAAGGCTTTTCAAAAACATTGTGGGAAAAGGAGAAAATGCTGGTAACCAGCATTTCTCCTTTTCCCAAGATGTTTTCTACCCTTTCAAAGAGAGAAATCATCATAAAAGCACCATTAAATATGTCGTCTGCGAATTCTTTCATCTTGGTCCAGTCCAGAATTCTTTCATCTTGGTCCAGTCCAAAATTTTGTGGTTTGGTAAAAAGTTAACCCTTTACCATATGAGATAAAAACCAGACTGGTCCAACCCTTTACCATATGAGAAAAAAACCAGAATGGTCCAACTTGAAAGTATTCACAGATGAGAAAGGTGACCCAAATGACAAAATTTGTCCTTGATAGGATAGAAAAGATTGTGGGAAAAGGAGAAAATGCAGGTCACAACAATGTTTTCTGGCCTATTAAAGAGAAATACCTTGAATTTAGCCACTTGTGATTTGTTGTCTGCAAAGGCTTTCAGTTTGGATTGGTCTAAAATTTTGTTATTTGGTAAAGACAATGTTTTCCAAAGCCTTCTTCCTCAGGGTCGTTAAAACTCTGGATTGGGTTAAGTAAAGAGTTACATGATTACTGTCATATGTCTGGTTGTCATGGTGCACGTGAACCCACACACTGACGTCTTGAGTTCGTTCAATTGATTAAAAAGAAAAAAACAAGTTTTGCCTTAAAGGAAAAAAATAATCATGTAAGAGAAAACAGCATCTGCCTCATTCTGATGTCTTGAAATTTTTCTGATACATTATTAACCTATTTTCTTAACTCTTTACAAAAAAAAACCCACCAAAATTCCAAACATGTCCACATCGAGACAGCATATGCATATGACAAAATACAGCTCGAATGATGGGATTTGTCATTGAACAGTGTGGGAAAAGGACTAAATCCTATTTACCAGCCATTTCTCCTTTTCCCATAATGTTTTCAGAGGTGTTTATTATAACTCAGTTTTATTAATTAACCCTTTACCACACAATCCCGACTTTTTGGAAGAAACGCTTTTGAAAACATTGTGGGAAAAGGAGAAAATGCTGATTACCAGCATTTTCTCCTTTTCCCACAATGTTTTCTAACCTGTAAAGGACAAATTTTATCATTTGAGGCACCATTAAAATTAAAAAACACAGGATTGTGTGACAGAGAGCTAATCCATGAAGCCTTTACCAAACTACAAAGACTTTTAATTTTCTTTATTCAAAGCATTTGTAGAAGGATGAAATGTGGCTCAACTGGTGGAAATTGTTTTGAAAGGATAGAAAACATTTTGGGATAAAAAGAAAGTACCAGTTACTTGCATTTTCTCCTTTTCCCGTAATGTTTTCATAGGCCTGCATTCTTTTAACCCTTTACCACACAGTCCTGACTTTTAACGACCCTGAGAAAGAGGCCTTTTGAAAACATTGAGGGAAAAGGAGAAAATGCTGGTAACCAGCATTTTCTCCTATTCCCACAATGTTTTCTACCCTATTTAAAACAAATTTCAATTTTTCAGCCATATTTATTGTATCGTCTCCAAGTGCTTTCAGTTTGGACCAGTCTAAAATTTTGTCGTTTGGTAAAGAGTTAATGGACATTACAGCTCAAGATTGTAATGGTAAAGGTTTGAACCGTTACCGAATGATAAAATTTTAGACTCAACCAAATTGAAAGCTAAAATGATTATAATCTGTCTTTGATAGGGTAGAAAACATTGTGGGAAAAGGAGAAAATTCTGCTCTTTCTCCTTGACCCATAATGTTTCAAAAGCCTTTCTTCCTTATTGCTGTTTATGGTGCAAGATTGTGTGGTACATGTACAGAATGTCTCAACAAAGCATACAGTATAGATCAAAGATCAGACTGCACATTTTTTGCAGTCTGATCTTGACCTACACTGGAAGCAAAGGCTGCTAAAGTCATGAAAGGCTCTTTAGGGGTTAAATGTGGCTCAAAGGATGGAATTTGTCTTTGAAAGTGCAGAAGGTACTATGGAAAAAGGAGATGATGCTTTTTACCAGCATTTTCTCCCTTGTCTACAGTGTTTTCTAAAGGGTTCTTTCTCAGCAGCATTATAACTCAAGATTGTGTGGTTAGGGATTAATCTTTTACCAAATTATCGACCCTGAAAAAATAAGGCATTTTAAACACAATGTGGGAAAATGAGAAAATGCTGGTAACCAGCAATTTCTCCTTTTCTGCACAATGTTTTCTATCCCATCAAAGATAGAAATAATTATTTTGAGCCTCTTTTAATTTGTCGTCTGCAAATGCTTTCAATTTCAATCCATCTGAAATTTTGTCGTTTGGTAAAGGGTTAAAGACATCAGATGAAATTGATTGATTTGTGACATATAAATCTTTGATATGACAGGACCCAAGCCGTCAGTGTGACACCTAGAGACATGTTCATTTTGATCAATTTCTCTATTTGTACTTATGATTTCAAATGCTTAATTCAACTAAAAAGAGGAAGAAGCTTTTTGAAAATATAGTTGGAAAAGGAGAAAATGCTGGTAACAGGCATTTTCTCCTTTGTCCACATCATTCTAAAATGTTTATGTCAGGTTAAGGGTAAACTCTTACAACACAATCCAAATCCAGTGTTTTTACGACCTCAAGGAAAAAGGCTTTTTAGAAATCACTGTGAAAAAAGAAGAAGAAAATGCCGGTAACCCTTTCAATGACATTTAATCCTATTGTTTGAGCCATGCTTAATTCATTGTCTGCAACTGCTTTCAAATTTTACAAGTCTAAAATTTTGCTGTCAAGCATAAAGTTTAATGCCCACTCACAAAAAGTATAAAGCTTAATGCTCACTCACAAAGGAACATAGAATGATTTCAGTGTTTCAATGACCGTAAAGAAAATGCTTTAGAAAACATTGTGGAAAAAGGAGAAAATGCTGGTGACCAGCATTTTCTCCTTTTCCCACAATGTTTTCTACCCTTTTAGCGATGTATCATATAGTTTGGGCCATACTTACCTTGTTGTCTGCAAATGCTTTAAATTCTGACAAGTATGAAGTTTTGCTGTTTGGACAAAATCTTTGAATTGTCCAGATTGAGAGCATTTGCAGAATGGCAATTTAAATGTGGCTGAAATTATGAAATCCTCCCCCTCCCTCCTTTATCTTTTCAACAAATGAAAAAAATCAAAATTCAGATTAACTGTCATATTGCCGATTAATATATAGGATTGCTATGCAATATCGGGTTTGGTGAATTTGCATGAAAATGATTAGTAAAGATGAAATGCTTCAATCATTTTATGCTTTATTCTGCATCCAGTCGACATTGATTGGCAGACCTACCCTCTGTTCAAACATATTCTGACGTAAGTTCCTGCCACATGATATCTCAGCCCTCTGCTAAACAATCACAGTGAAAAAGATTTTGAAAAAGTTGTTGGAAAAGGTGAAAAGACTGGTAACCAGCATTTTCTCCTTTTCCCACATTGTTTTCAACCTTTTGAAAGACAAATTCCACTGTACCACGGGAAATTTATTAGTTGTTTCCCAATGCTTTATGCAAGTCTTTAACTCTTTACCAAACTACAAAATTGTAGACTGGTCCAATTTGAAAGCATTTGCAGACAACAAACTAAATATTGCTTAACCCTTTCCCAAACAAGCCCTGGTTTTCACGTGTCTGCAGTACAAGTCTTTTGAAAACACTGTGGGAAAAGGAGAAATTGCTCATAACAAGCAATTTCTCCTTTTCTCACAGTGTTTTCTACCCTTTTTGAGAACTTTCTGCCATTTTCATCAAATTTAAAATTGTCGTCTGCAAACTCTTTGAGTTTGGACCAGTCCAAAATTTGTTGTCTGGGAAAGGGTTAACCCTTTACCAGACCACAAACTTTTAGCCTTGTCCAGATTGAAAGCATTTGCAGATGACAATTTTAATGTGGCTCAAATGAGGCAATTTTCTCTTGATAGGTTAGAAAACATTGTGGGAAAAGGAGAAAATGCTGGTTACCAGCATTTTCTCCTTTTCCCACAATGTTTTCAAAAGGCTTCTTTCCCAGGGGCGTCAAAAGGCGGCATTGTGCTGTAAGGAGCTAAATGATGATTTTTGTCTTTGATAGAAGTCATTGTAGGAGAAGGAGGAAATGCTCGTTACCAGCGTTTTCTCGTTTTCCCACAATATTTTCAAAAGCCTTTTCTTTTAGGGTCATTAAAAGTCAGGATTGTGTGGTAAAGGGTTAATTTGTTGAAAATCTAGTGAGGAAAGGAGAAGATGCTTGTAACCAGCATAAATTTTGCGTTTTTCTGAAAATGGTTTCATCCTGCTCAAAGATAATTTCCATTATTTTAGACACATTTGTCGTCTGCAAAATGGTTTGAATATGGACAAGTCTATCATTTTGTTGTATGGTAGAAGTGTTGTGTGGTATGTATTCAACCTACTGGCATTGTTTCAAAATTAATAGTTTGCACAGATTTCTATTTTACTTTGTAACAAAATCTGTTTCAGTTTTGTGATTGGCACTGAAATGTTATGTCTGCTGCTTTGTTTCTTGGCAAGTATTTAATTCTTTCCTTACTATAGACAACACAAGAAGCATTTGTGGACAGTGCAGATCAAGATCAGATCTTGGATCTGCTCTGTCCACAACTCTATTCCAGATTATGGTTAACCAGACGACAAAATTTTAGCCTTGTCCAGATTGAAAGCATTTGCAGACGACAATTTCAGTGTGGCTCGTATAGTTCAATTTTCCTTTAATAGGACAGAAAACATTGTTGGAAAAGGAGAAAATGCTTGTTGCAGACAACAAAAAAAAAAAACTGTGACTGAAAAATTGAAATTTCTTTTGGAAAGGGTAGAAAACATCATGGGAAAAGGAGAAAATGCTGATTACCAGCATTTTCTCCTTTTCCCACTATGTTTTCAATAGGCTTCTTTCACAGGGTCGTTAAAAGTTGGGATTGTGTGGTAAAGGGTTAATTCTTTACTAAACAACTCGGTTTTCGACCTGTCCAAAGTGTAAAATAATTGCAGCCATAATTTAAAGCTAAAGAAGACTCAAAAATTGAAACTGGTTCTTTGAAGCGTAAACAGCATTGTGGTAAAAGGAGAAAATGCTGGTTACCAACATTTTCACCTTTTCCCTGCAATGTTTTCTAAAGCCTTCCTTCACAGGTGAACTTTATTTGAAAATTGTTTCCATGCTCTAACCTAGGAACCTGAAACTTGCTCAAGACCCAAGGAGGTGCCCTATTGATTTTGGGTCACATGGGTGAAAAGTCAAGGTCACTGGTGATCTTTGTCTGCTTTGGGACAGTTCTAGTTCTTAATAATTTCACTATTTGAAGATATCTGATTCGTCATCTGCAAATGCTAAATGAATTTGGAAAAGTCCAAAATTTGTCGTTTGGTAAAGAGATAAATCAGTAGAAACCATTGTCATGAACCTTCATTGCTTTTGTAATATCACTTGTAAATAAAAACAGCCCACTTCAATACAGTCTGTAATGGATTTTGTTCAATAGATTATTTCTGGTGTAAAAAATTATGAAATGATTCTTGAAAGATTTTCCGGAAATTGCATTCGTCAGTCTATCGTGGACAAGGTCGTTTTGTCTGGCTTTATTTCTAGGATCAGAGAATTCTGTAATATTTTACGTGTCAAAAGTTACCCCATAATCCTTTAATGAACAATCCTGCCCTTTAGAAGAAGCCATTTGAAAACATTGTGGAAAAAGGCAACAGGCATTTTCTCCTTTTCCCAAAATGTTTCCTACTCTGGCAAATGCCATTATTTTAGACCCTAACCTTTTCCCACTCAATGATCCTGACTGAGAAGGCTTTCAAAAATATTTTGGGAAAAGGAGAAACTGCTGGTAACCACAATTTTTTCTGCCTTTTCAATGACAAATTTCGCCATTTGAGCCACATTTAATTTGATGTCTGCAAATGCTTTGAATTTGGAGAGGTCTTAACTTTCGTCATTTGGTAAAGCATTAAATTTTGTCATTTGGTAAAAAGTTACCACAAAGTCAGGATAGAATTTAAATTCTCTACATGACAGCATAATTTAAGGCATGTTTGAATTGAAAGCATTTGCAGATGGTAAATTTAACAGGACTAAAGTGATAAGATTTGCTCCGGAAATAATTAAAAACATAGTTGGAAAAGGAGACATGCTAGTTACCAGCATTTTCTCTTCCTAAGGTCATTAAAACTTGTGGTTGTGTGATATAGGGTTCATAGAGTATTTATCAACATCTATTTGAGCCATGCTCTGTTAAATGGGGGCTTAATGCATCTCCGTCAAGCATGATAAAAAGCAAGTCATCTGTAAAAATAGATCCTTAAAATCCATTTTGTATAGCACCGACTGAATCATGGGGTACACTGGTCCTCTGAGCTGCAGAAAATTGACTAATAGCAAAAGTTTCGGCCCAGGTCAGCCTGCGCAGTCCGCGCAGGCTGACCTGGGTCGATACTTTTTGCAGATGCATTAAGCTCCCCATTCACAGAGCATGACTCATTATGTTTTTGTATCTGGGATTAACATGTGTGAAATGATGATAAATTCTCAAGATAATTTGTGAAACTTCATAAATCAGTCTTTACCATTTTCAGGGTCTTCCTCTCATTTTAAATATCATTTGTAGATAAAATAATCTACTTCAATACAATCTCCTATGGATTTGTTCAATATATTATTTCTTAACTCATTACCAGACGACAACTTTTTGTACGCGGCCAAACTGAAAGCATTTGCAGATGACAATTTCATTGTCACCAGACAGGCTCAAATGGTGCAATTTTCTCTTGAGAGGGTAGAAAACATTGTTGGAAAAGAAGAAAATGCTGGTTACCAACATTTTCTCCTTTTCCCATAATGTTTGTAAAAGTCTAATTTTCCAGAGGCGTTAAAACTGGTCATTGTGTGGTATTAATCCTTTACCAAACAATCCAGTTTTCATGACCCTGAAAAAGAAGCCTTTTGAAATCATTGTGAGAACAGGACAAAATGCTGGTAACCAGCATTTTCTCCTTTTCCCACAATGTTTTCTACTCTTCCCAAAACAGATTTCAGTCTCTGAGTCACATTTATTTTGTCATCTGCAAATGCTTTCAATTTGGACGTGTCTAAAATTTTGTCGTTTGGTAAAGAGTTACAAGAGTTAATCACATTACATGTATTATAGATGCTACTGAAGAATCCTTTAAGTCTTTACCAAACGACAAAATTTTAGACTGGTCCAAATTGAGAGCACTTGCAGACAGCAAACTTAATGTGACCGAAAATTTGAAATTTGTTTTGGGAATGGAAGAAAGCATTGTGGGAAAAGGAGAAAATGCTGGTTACCAGCATTTTGTCCTGTTCTCACAATGATTTCAAAAGGCTTCTTTTTCAGGGTTGTTGAAAGTCTGGATTGTTTGGAAAAGGGTTAAAGGCCCACTAGGGGCCAAAAGTTAACAGTAGGGTGGTAAACTGGACAAGGAAATTATTGTGAAGATTGACAATAAATCTGTTATTGTATGGTCAGTCTAAGTGTTGTTTGCTGGCAGAAAATTAATTTTGAAATGAGGTAAACAGAAGATTGAGCCACCTAGTTTTAGATTTCATTTTTCTACCAGCGACTAACAAAATGGACTGACTGTACAATAACAGATTGTCATCTTCACTATGATTTATGTAGAGGATCCTACATGAGTGTTTATGTATTATCATTTTTATCAAACGAGTTGACTAAAATGTATATAACGCTCGCCTCATTTTTATCAAACGAGTTGACTAAAATTATATGACGCGAGCCTTGGCGAGCGTTATATACATTTTAGTCAACAAGTTTGATAAAAATGATAATACATAAACACGAATGTGAGATTCTATTTATCACATAAAATGAATGACAGACAAATGAGTCACCTTTTAAGCCTGTATACCGTTCACGGGTCTATTCTTACAGTTGCAGTTCGGTTTCAAATGTGTACATACACAAGTAGATAGCTCTTTGACATTTACGCCGAAAATAGAATGAAACAGTTTCTAAAGTGGATAATTCCACCTATTTCCACAATTTTGTTGATTTAAAAAAAAACACTTCAGCTGTAATTTTCAGGTTTTTGTTACACATGAGAATAAAAAAACTTTTCACGCGTATACACCTTAGCAACAATGACGTCATTTTTCCGTGAAAGGGTGCAGTAGGATAAATTCTGGCACATGCTGTTGCTGGTTTCTTCGGCTTCACGCGCCCATGGCTGAAAACTGATCAGAACCGGGACCCAAAAAATGATAATACACTAGTGTATTATTGAAAATAAGTCATGGGTTTAATACACTGCTGGAGGAGGTTTGAATGTGATAAATACTTTTAAATGGTATGATATAGATTTAAATGCATTTAACTCTTTACCAAACGACAAAATTTTAGACTGGTCAAAATTCAAAGCATATGCAGACGACAAAATAAACGTGACTGAAACACTGAAGTTTGTTTTAGAAAGGGTAGAAAACATTGTGGGAAAAGGAGAAAATGCAGGTCACCAGCATTTTCTCCTTTTTCCCATGTTCTCTGGAGGCTTCTTTCTGTTTGTGTGGTAAAGGGTTAAATAGCCACATTGTTTACTTTTGGTAGCTATCAGACCTTTAAGAAATAGTGGGACAGGGGGAAAATGGCTAATTGGAGCAGGAGGGGTTAATTATTTCAGCATTAATACAAAATAAATCAATGTTGGTGCAAAAATTATTGAATTATCCCTGAAATTATTCAATTATTCCTGATATTCTTGATTGGACTGCACTTGTGCAGCCTGATCTTTATCTACATCATCTATTTAACCCTTTACCACACAATCCCGAGTTTTAACAACCCTTAGAAAAGAGGCCTATTGAAAACATTGTGGGAAAAGGAGAAAATGCTGGTAACCAGCATTTTCTGCTTCCCACAATGTTTTCTGCCTTACCCAAAACAAACTTCCATTTTTTGATAATGTTTATTTTGTAGTCTGCTAATGCACTGAATTTGGACCAGTCTAAAATTTTGTCGTTTGGTAAAGAGTTATAAAGTATGGAAATTATTGTGAGGATTACAATCTGTTATTGTACAATCTGTGTAAGAGTTGGTTGCTGGCAGAAAAATGAATTCCATCACCAGGTTATAAGTAAACTAAAGATCAAGCGACTTGGCAACTTTTGTCCTAGTTTTAAAATTAATTTTGTGGCATTTGTCGAAGTTCAATACAGCATTTTGAAAATCATGTATGGTAGTTTGTGCAAAAACGAAAGAAGTAAACCCAATTAAAATTAATTTTTCTGAGACATTTAAGTGTTTCGATTGCACTCAGATATGAAATTGAAAATGGCGTATTACAATAAATTGGATTAGGCCATCAGTCGTGGAAATACTTCCTTTTTATCGAAAATAGCTTAATCCGCTATGGCTTTCCATAGTGGAGTAATGATACACACATACCGTGCTTGTTCGTCTCAAAACCAGTTCGTTCCTTGGCTTATTTGTCCCAGGGCTTGTTCGCCCGTACTGGTTCGTCCCACAAGATTGCACCCTTCTCTATCAGATTTTGCATGACTGTATAGTAAGTTGACTTCCAAGCGAATATTTTGAAACTATTTCTGTTGTTTATTTTTCAGATTATTAGTTCCACACAATGGCTCCCTTGACAAATGCCACACTAGTGTTTTCATGGCTTTGATTCTGCCAGAGACTAACACTTGGAAACCATAAAATTACAAATACTTCAGTACTTTTAAATGGTATGATTTGAATTTAAATGTTTTTAATACCTGCATTGTTTACTTCTGGCTGCAACTGGGCCTTTGTCATCCACAAATGCCTTCAATTCAAACCAGTGTAAAATTTTGTCGTGTGGTAAAGACTTAACCCTTTACCACACAAACCCGAGTTTTAACGACCCTCAGAGAAAGAAGGCCTTTTGAAAACATTATGGGAAAAGGAGAAAATGCTGGTAACCAGCATTTTCTCCTTTTCCCACAATGTTTTCTAACATATCAATGACAAATTTCATCATTTGGGCCACCTTTAATTTGTCGTCTGCAAATGCTTTCAATTTGGACTAGTCTAAAAATTTGTCGTTTGGTAAAGACGCTGCACAATTTTATTGTGAAGTTACAATAAAATCTTCATGAAATTTAATACTGTGCTCCAGTATTAAATGTTTTCGCACCTCCAACTAACAAGTTCGAAATAAAAGATGAATTTTCAAGATAATGGTAAAAACATTTTATGTCAGTTAAAACTATTTTCAGAGTATATTTCTCATCTGTATTGGCATTTCCTACTATAACCTTTTACCACACAATCCTGACTTAACGACCCAGAGAAAGAAACCTTTTGAAAACATTGTAGGAAAAGAAGAAAATGCTGGTAACCAGCATTTTCTTCTTTTCCCACAATGTTTTCTTCCCTTTAAGAGACAAATGTTATGTTTTGTGCTACACTTAAAATGTCAACTGCAAATGCTTTCAATTTGGACTAGTCTACATTTTTGTCGTGTGGTAAAGAGTTAATCCTTTACCCAGTCCCAAGTTTTAATGACCCTGTGGGAGAAGCCTTTTGAAAGGATTGTGGGAAAAGGAGAAAATGCTGTTATCATTTTCTTCTTTTTCCCACAGTGTTTTCTATCTATTTGAGGACAAGTACTATCATTTGAAAGAGACTTGAATTGTTGTCTGTAAGTACCTCCAATATCATTGAATCTAAAATTTTGCCTTGTGGTAAAGGTTAACCCTTTAATAAACAGTCAAAGGTTATTACAACGCTTGGTATGCAGCCTGTTAATAACATTGTGGTAGCCAGCCTTTCTCCTTTTCACACAGTGTTTTTGATGGTATGAATGAAAAATTCAATTATCATGCCACTTTTCATATGTTATTGCTTTTAGTTTGGATACGTCTAAAATTCTGTTGTTTTGCTAAGAAATAACTCTATCAAACAACAAAAATTCTAGACTAATCCAAGTCCAAAGTGTACGATGACAAATTAAACCTACCGTAATTCACGTAATTAACGCTCCCTAATAGTGCCCCCATTATATAACTTACTTCAGAGGCCTCCGGACATCCCCACCCACACCTGACCTTCGGTTAAATTCAACGACTGGAGTGACAAACTTCGGAACACAAGATAACTTCACTAAAACTTTTCAAACACAGACTGACGAAAATCACTAATGACCGATATTTTATAAATAAACTTACTAGTACGGCATCGACGTAATTCTTATTACTCCACAAATTGATGTCATTAGCACCTGACTATATGAATACACATACACCTCCAACAACTTTATAATCTTCTGGTAACACAAAATTTGTCAACTGACTTGGAAAAACTTTAAGGAAGTGACGTACCGGTGTTCCATACTAATTGTGAATTATGTTTAACCCTTTACCAGGCGACAAAATTTTAGCCTTGTCCAAATTGAAAGCATGTGCAGGACGACAATTTCAATGTGGCTCAAATGGTGCAATTTTTCTTTGATCAGGTAGAAAACATTGTGGGAAATGGAGAAAATGCTGGTTACCAGCATTTTCTCCTTTTCCCACCATGTTTTCAAAAGGCTTCTTTCCCAGGGGCATCGAAAGGCGTCATTGTACGGTAAAGGGTTAATGTCCAGATAAATCATTATCAGCGGTGAAATTGATATTCTACATTAAGAAAGCAAGTCTTTTAAAATGGTGATTGCTTTGCAGTTGGCACTGACTAAAACCCAGATCAAAGTACCATACTTACTCTGTTTTAGTGACAGCACTTAAATTTCGGGAAATTGGCTAGGAAATCAGAGCACTCTTCGTTAATTAGGTAAAATATGGTAGCTCATATGATGAAAATTTACATTGAAAAGGTAGAAAACATGGTGGGCAAAGGATTTTCTCCTTTTCCCTCAGTGTTTTCAAAAGCCTTAACCCCCTTCCCTCACAACAACATTCTGGACTCATCCAAATTGAAAGCATTTGCAGACAGCAAATTTAGTGTTGCTCAAAGGATGATTTCTGTCTTTGAAATAGTAGAAATATATTTGGGAAAAAGAGCAAATGCTGGTTACTAGCATTTTCTCCTTTTCCCACAGTGTTTTCAAAAGCCTTGTTTAGTTAGGGCCCTTAAAACTTGGGATTATTTGGTGTAGGGTTAAACAATGTGAAATGGATTTTATTACATAGACAACTTCTTATGTAGAGATCATAAAATAATTTTTTGAAAGATTTTCTTGGAATATAATACATCATATTCTTGTTGAAAAAGCACTTTTGTCTCGCTTTATTTCTCTGATTAGTAATTTCTGTAAATGTTATTGTAGACAAATATGCAATAAAATAGCAAACACGTGACCACCAGCAGATGATATTTTTTGTTGTGCAGCAGACGACTTTAGAAAACATTATTGCAAAACAGAAATCGCTTGAAAAACAAGTAATTTCTCCTTTTCCTAAATGGAGCCTGATAGCTCTGACCTTTAACTTATAGGGCTTTAACCAAAATGAAAAGACTTCAGACAGGTCTAAATTGAAAGAATTTGCAGACGACAAATAAAGTGTGACTCAAAAATTGAAATTTGTATTTGTAAGGGTAGAAAACATTGGGAAAAGGAGAAACTGCTGGTTACCGGTATGTTCTCATTACTTTTCGTAAGTTTTTTATTCTCATTTTCCAACAATGTTTTCAAAAGCTTTCTCTCTAAGGGCTGTCAAAATAAAGGATTGTATGATAAGAGTTAAACATGGGATTATTTCATTAACTGAAGGGTAAAAAAGTCTAAATTTTTTTTTAACGAAAAAACTATTCCAAAACATTGAAATCATTGCAATAGAAGCACCCCAGTATGAGTTAAGTTTGAGAATTTTTTAGAAAAGCTGATTACAATGAAAATATTAGTTTGTGGTAGCCCTGTTGTCTTCTGTGTTGTCGTTGAAGTGCAAAATCTTTGCCATCTTCTAATATCTCTTTGGTTACTGAAGATATTTGCTTCAAAACTTGGGCTAGTTATTAAACATTTACCACATGACAAAATTTTAGACTTGACCAAATCCAAAGGATTTGCAGACCACAAATGAAAGCAAGTTCGAATGATGGAGCTTGCCTGTTACAGAGTAGAAAATATTGTGGGAAAAGGAGAAAATGCTGGTTACCAGCATTTTCTTCTTTTTCCACAATGTTTTCAAAAGCTTTCTCACTCAAGGTCCCTAAAACTGGGGATTGTGTGGTAAAGGATAATTAAACTATCAAAGGGGGATCCATACCAGAATGACAGGTCAACCTCAGAATATTTTTGACATAGTTATGCCTCTTTTTGAAGTGGAATTCTCACAGAAAAAAAACCTTGCAGCAAAATGTTTGCATCTGCATTGTTTCAATTTGTCAGCATGTTTTTCAAAGGCTTTCTCACATGGATTTATGGGTTTGTATAAACATCAAATGGTAAAAAGATGAAAGAATGCACTTGCTATCCCTACAAACATTTTACCACACAGTCCTGAGTTTTAATGACTCTCAGGAGATGGCCTTTTGAAAACATTGTGGGAAAAGGAGAAAATGCTGGTAACCAGCATTTTCTCCTTTTCCCAAAATGTTTTCTTCACTTCCAAAAGTTAATTTCTATTTTTGAGCGAGACCTATTTTGTCGTCTGCAAAAGCTTTCAATTTAGGCAAGTCTAGAACTATGTAGTTTGGTAAAGAATTAATCCATAGGCTGTTAGGCGCAACTCGAGGACCTTTTGGACTATATAGATCAAGATTAGACTGCATAGAATGTACAATCAGATCTTGGATCTACACATTCGGATATGAAGATATTTTTCTCCAAAAAGTAACTTTCAAATCGTAATATTCTGTCGTTGACTATCAACTTGAAAGTTTCATTTAACCCTTTACCACACAATGCCGCCTTTTGACGCCCCTGGGAAAGAAGGCCTTTGAAAACATTGTGGGAAAAGGAGAAAATGCTGGTAACCAGCATTTTCTCCTTTTCCCACAATGTTTTCTACCCTATCAAAAAAAAGTTGCACCATTTGAGCCACATTGAGATTGTCGTCTGCAAATGCTTTCAATTTGGACAAGGCTGAAATTTTGTCGTTTGGTAAAGGGTTAATTTATTTAGCAGTCTAAGGGGAAATGACCCTAAAAAAGAAGGCAAAAAGGAGAAAATTTGTCCTTCTGGTGCAATATTTTTCTGTCGTTTCAAATGCAACTTCAATTTTTTAGCCTGAATTAACCCTTTCCCAAACGACAATTTTTGGACTGGTCCAAACTGAAAGAGTTTGCAGACGACAATTTTAAATTTGATGAAAATGGCAGAAAGTTCTCAAAAAGGGTAGAAAACACTGTGGGAAAAGGAGAAATTGCTCGTTACGAGCAATTTCTCCTTTTCCCGCAGTGTTTTCAAAAGACTTGTACTGCAGACACATGAAAACCAGGGCTTGTTTGGGAAAGGGTTAATTTATTGTCAGCAAATGTTTCAAATTCATGAAATCTGAAGACTTTTCCAAATTGAAAAAAATCTGCAGCTGACAGCATAACTGTGACTTAAATACCCAAACTTGCTTTTGATAGGGTAGGAACATTGCAGAAAAAGGAGAAAATGCTGGTTCTCTTTTTTTCCCACAATGTTTTCAAGTCTTTTTCTTTAGGTTCATGAAAACAGGATTATTTGTTAAAAGTTTAATTCTTTACCAAAGAACAAATTTTAGACTTGTCCAAATTCAAAGTATTTGCAGAAGATAAAATAAATGTGGCTAAAAGATTGAAATTTGTTCTGGAAAGAGTAGAAAACATTGTGTGAAAAGGAGAAAATGCTGGTTACCAGCATTTTCCGCTTTTCCCATGATGTTTTCAAAAGGCTTCTTTCTCAGGGTTGTTGAAAGTCGGGATTAACTCTTTACCAAACGACAAAGTTTTGGACACAACCAAATTGAAAGCATTTACAGACAACATATCAGATGTTGCTAAAATGATGATTTTCTGTCTTTGATAGGGTAGAAAACATTGTGGGAAAGGGAGAAAATGCTGGTTACCAGCATTTTCTTCTTTTTCCACAATGTTTTCAGAAGTGTCCTACTTTAGGGTCGTGAAAACACTAGGTTGTTTGGTAAAGGGTCAAATTTAGTTGAGTCTAAAATTTTGTCGTTTGGTAAATTTAAGCTATTTCTCTTTGCTTTATATAGGCCTCTAATCCTGCTTTCAAGTTATCATTCTGTCTGTTAAATGCCAATTTTCATCCTTTTGTTTATGTCTTTCTTGATAAATGTATTGCCTTATATAATTATACTAGCACTCTTAAAGGCCCAGTGGTGGCCAAAATGAACAGTGCAGGTGTTAAAGTGCATTTAAATTTAAAATGTACTGAAATTACAGTGAAGATGACAATCTGTTTTTCTATAGTCAGTCCAAGTGTTGGTTGATGGCAGAGAAAGTAAAAATAGTGTTGCACCCCCTGTGTTTTTAGCGGGTTTGATTTTCTGGCGTGAATGATATGAAATGGATTGGAAATTAGAATCTGGCTGCTACATACACCAACAAACCAGTCTGTTACCTCTGAAATGGACTGGACTGAGGTATCCCTCGACCTCATGGCAGCAGCTACTGCTCGAGCTGTTTCACCCTCTTGAGAGAGGTATGAGACGAAGACTGCAAGCTGTTCTGCAAGCCTTGGGCGGAAGTACGCAATACTGACTGATTGTGTATGCCCATTCTCTGCAGGTCACTTGGAAGCTGTCATAAGTTTTATTTCGACATTCAATTCCCAGCTTTAAGCAAACTTAAAAGTATCTCGTTTTTCTTAAATTTGAAAGCTATAGCTAAGCAAAAAAATCCTAAATACCATGAGGTCAAGGGATACCTCAGTTCATTTCATTCCATAGGCAAAGGACTGGTCTGTTGGTGTATGCAGCAGCCGGATTCTAATTTCTACCCCATTTTATATCATTCATGCCAGAAAATCAGTCGGTAAAAAACACAGTGGGTGCAGGACTTTTTTTACTGTGTAAAGTTTCAAACTAGGTAAAAAGTTGCCACGTTGCTGTTATCTTTTGTTTACTTTTTACCTGGTCTTAAAATTCATTTTTTCTGCCTGCAATTGAACCATGATTTTCTGGATGTTCTTGGACATGCTAAAAATTAAACCATAGCAAAACGTTTTGGCCCAGGTCAGCTTGCAAAAACTGGGCAGGCTGACCTGGGTCGATTCTTTGTGCAGATGCATTAACCCTTTACCAAACAATCTTGGGTTTATATGACCCTGGGAAAGAAGGCTTTCGAAAACATTGTGGAAAAAGGACAAAATGCTGGTAACCAGCATTTTCTCCTTTTCCCACAATGTTTTCTACCCTATCATGGACAAATTTTGTCGTCTTGGCCACTTTTTATGTGTCGTCTGCAAATGCTTTCAATTTGGACCAGTCTAAAATTTTGTCGTTTGGTAAAGAGTTAAACCCCTTTTCACCTAAGCATGGCTCACATAAAAAAAATTTCCATATTGCAACAGTGGAACAGTGGTCATTCAAATACAAAGATCTCCAAAACCAAAAAAAAAAACATTTTGAAACAATATTACTGCTTCCAGTGATGTCTTTGAAGATAAATGTCTGTAACAGGATCTGTGTTTGAAACCAGTTATTTTGGGACTGAATTTCATCTATCTTTAAAATCTTTACCCAGAAAGACATGCTCTGTCATCATTATCTTTATTTATCACATAATTCTATCAATTGGGAGTTAGGTAGATTTGTACATAATTTTTTTTCCCACATGATATAAATATTCCATCACAACATATTTCCTGGCAATATTTAACCCTTAAGAATAGGCTTCTAAGGGCGACTTAATGACCTTTTGCGGACAGTGGAGATCAAGATCAGACTGCACAAAATGTACAGTCTGATCTTGGATCTGCATTGTTCGATTTAGGAGATATTTTTGAGATAGTCTCATTTTATTTATTTAGCAGTTTAACCCTTTACCAAACAATCCCGGGTTATCACGACCCTTGGAAATAAAGCTTTTTAAAAACATTGTGGGAAAAGAAGAAAATCCTGGTAATTGGCATTTTCTCCTCTTCCCACAAGGTGTTCTACTCTAGTTCAAGCTCATTTGTACCAATTTTGAATTTGCCTTCTGCAGATGTTCTGAATTTGAAAGAGTCTATAATTTGTTGTTTGGGAAAAGGTTAATTTAAGCCTTAGTTTTCACGTGTCTGCAGTACAAGTCTTTTGAAAACACTGTGGGCAAAGGAGAAATTGCTCGTAACGAGCAATTTCTCCTTTTCCCGTAGTGTTTTCTACTCGTTTTGAGAACTTTCTGCCATTTTCATCAAATTTAGAATTGTCGTCTGCAAACTCTTTCGATTTGGACCAGTCCAAAATCTGTCGTTTGGGAAAGGGTTTAGCAAGAAAGGGGTGGAACTACATCTTTAGCAAAACACTGAATATGAGATATTTGGCTGGAAAAAAAGTCCTTTTATGAATGGTACAAAAAAACATTGTTACTGTAGGGGCATGACATAATTGTGAAGAAATATTCATACACTTCGTCTCTGGTACTCCCTGAAATAATTTTGCAATTTACTTTGAAAATATCATTAACCCTTTCCCAAACGATGAATTTTAGACTGGTCCAAATTGAAAGAGTTTGCAGATGACAATTTTAAATTTGATGAAAATGGCAGAAAGTTCTCAAAAAGGGTAGAAAACACTGTGGGAAAAGGAGAAATTGCTCGTTACGAGCAATTCCTCCTTTTCGCACAGTGTTTTCAAAAGACTTGTACTGCAGACAGTGAAAACCAGGGCTTGTTTGGGAAAGGGTTAAAATTAAACAAGATGTGCCACTGAAAAGTGACTGATGCCTCCCAAATTATTGTAACTCTTTCCTGTGAGCTGTGGACATGAATGTTGACTAAAAACACAACTCTTTGAAACATTTCTGACCTTTGCTGTGATCTTGACCTTTGACCTACTATGACATAATTCTTGCACATGATACATGGTCTCAATGTGTTGACATTTCTAGTTAGTTATACTGATTTTTTTTAACAATTAAAAAAAGTTACTGGTCAGATGCAAACATAATCCCCCAAAATTTCCATTTTTCAAACATGTTTGACTTTACTGTAACCTTGACCTTTGACCTCAAGAAATGATTCTTGCACATGACTCACTGTATTTATGTGTACGACATTTCTGCACAGTTAAACTAAATGTTTTCGGCTAATTAAAAATGGTTACAGGTCGGCCACAAACACATACCCCCTCCCCACCGCCCCAAAAAAAAGTTTTGTCCTGTTTTAAAAACTCATCGGCTTGCCTTGACCTTTGACCTACAGCTCTTGTCTGTACAGGTCTCAAGAATTATCTCCAGAAAATTAAACAGTTTAAACCTTTACCACATAATCATAAACATAAAGTTTATAAGACCTGTACAGGTCTTTAAGGAAAAAGGCTTTTGAAAAAATTGTGGGAAAAGAAGAAAATGGTGGTAATCAACATTTTCTCCTTTTCCCACGATGTTTTCTACTCCTTCAAAAACAAATTGCCGTTTTTGAGTCACACTTAATATGTCATCTGTAAATGCTTCCAATTTGCACCAGTCTTAAATTTTGTCGTTTGGTAAAGAGTTATGGAAAATTAACTCTTTACCAAACAACAAAATTTTAGACCAGTTCAAATTGAAAGCTTTTGCAGACAACAAATTTAATGTGACTTAAAAATTGAAATTTGTTTCGGGAAAAGCAGAAAACATTGTGGGAAAAGGAGAAAATGCTGGTTGCATTTTCTCCTTTTCCCACAATGTTTTCAAAAGGCTTCTTTTACAGGGTCGTTAAAACCCGTGATTGTGTGGTACAGGGTTAACAAAATTTGTAGCTCATCAGCTATTTTACAGCTTCAGATCTTCTGTTCTTTAACTCTTTACCAAACGACATAATTTTAGACTGGTTCAAATTGAAAGCATTTGCAGACGACAAAATAAACATGAATGAACTAGAAGGCCCTGAAGGGCCTGAATATGCTCTACTGGCAGGGAATGCAGACTTTATCATGTAAACAAGAATTAGAAATTTTCAACATGAAATGGCTACTTTTCCCACATTGTTTCTTCGATTTTTTTTTCAAAATCAATAGGGTTGAAGCTACTGATGAGATAAACAAACTGTGTGATTTTCATGAAAATCTGACCAGAAATACAGACTTTATTGCGTAAACAAGAACAGAAAATTTAAATTTTCAACTTTAAATGGCTACTTTTCCCATACTATTTGTTGGATTTTTTTCAAAGTCGATAGGGTTGAAGCTATTGATGAAATAAACAAACTGTGCAAGTTTCACGAAAATCTGAAGTTATTTGCAGACTTTATCGCGTAAACAAGAACTGGAAATTTTCAAATTGAAATGGCTACTTTTCCCATACTGTTTGTTGGATTTTTTTCAAATTCAATAGCGTTGAAGCTATTGATGAGATAAACAAACTGTGCAAGTTTCATGAAAATCCGGCAACAAATGCAGACTTTATCGCGTAAACAAGAAAAAGACTAACGGACGGACAGACGGATGGACGGACGGACAGACAGACGGACGGACGGACGACGGAAACCCCGCCATGACATAAGCTCTGCTGGCTTTCAGCCAGTAGAGCTAAAAATTAAAATTTGTTTTGGGAAGGATAGAAAACATTGTGGGAAAAGGAGAAAATGCTGGTTACCAGTATTTTCTCCTTTTCCCACAATGTTTTCAAAAGGCCTCTCTCTCGGGGTCGTTAAAACTCGGGATTGTGTGGTAAAGAGTTAACTCTTTACCAAACGACAAAAATGTAGACCCGTCCAAATTTAAAGCATTTGCAGACAACAAAATAAATGTGACTCAAAAATAGAAATTTGTAACGGGACGGGTAGAAAACATTGTGGGAAATGGAGGAAACGCTGGTGTACCAGCATTTTCTCCTTTTCCCACAATGTTTTCAAAAGGCTTCATTCTCAGGGTCGTGAAAACTCGGGGTTCTGTGGTAAAGGGTTAAGAAAAGTACCGAGTATAAACTATCATCTTTAAATTTATTTTCATGTTATTTGGATATTGTGTGCAGTTTAATCTTGATCTCCAATTTTCTCAAAAGCAGCCAAATCTGTGTTCAGCGCTTTTATGGTTAACTTTCAACCAGACGACAAAAATTTGGCCTTGGCAAGTTTGAAACTATATACAGAAGACAAATCAAATCCGACTCAAATGATGAAAATGGTACTTGAAAGGTTAAAAAAAAATTGGGGAAATGAGAAAATGCTGGTTACAATCATTTTCTTCTTTTTCCATGATGTTTTCAGAAGCCATCTTCCTTCAGGTCATTAAAAGTAGGAATTGATCTGTGAGGGGTTTAGTTTTGTGCTTAACCCTTTACCACACAACCCCGAGTTTTAACGACCCTGAGAATGAAGCCTTTTGAAAACATTGTGGGAAAAGGAGAAAATGTTGGTAACCAGCATTTAATCCTACTCCCACAATGTTTTCTACCATTCCCAAATCAAATTTCTATTTTTGAGTCACATTTATTTTGTTGTCTGCAAATGTTTTCAATTTGGACAAGTCTAAGATTTTGTCGTGTGGTAAAGAGTTAACTCTTTACCACACAATCCTGACTTTTAACGACCCTGTGAAAGAAGCCTTTTGAAAACATTGTGAGAAAAAGAGAAAATGCTGGTAACCTGCATTTTCTCCTTTTCTCACAGTGCTTTCTACCCTGTCAAAAAACTTCAGTTCATTTGTACCACTTTTAAACTTGTCATCTGCAGATGCTTTCAATTTGGAAGGGTCTAAAATTTGTTGTTTGGGAAAGGGTAATAAGGTGATAAGACTGGATAAGACTGGAATCACTACTGTATATCCTGTATATCCTGTCACGAAGCTGATTGCTCATTAGGCTTTATCCAGGTTACCAAAAAAATGTGGGAAGGTCTTTTTTCATAGACCATTGCGGCCTGTCTTTAACCCTTTACCAGGCGACAAAATTTTAGCCTTTTCCAAATTGAAAGCATTTGCACACGAAACTTTCATTGCGGCTCAAATGGTGCATTTCTTCTTTGATAGGGTAGAAAACATTGTGGGAAAAGGAGAAAATGCTGGTTACCAGCATTTTCTTCTTTTCCCACAATGTTTTCAAAAGACTTCTTTCCCAGGGGCGTCAAAAGGCGGCATTGTGTGGTAAAGGATTAAACCTGTACACGCACAGTCCCAAGTTTTAACACTTTATCCCATAATCCAGAGTTTTAAGGAGTCCGAGAACAAAAGCCTTTCAAAACATTATGGGAAAAGGAAAACACGCTGGTAAACAGCATTTTGTCCTTTTTCCACAATGTTTTCTATCCTCTCAAGGACATAATTATTTGAACCACATTTTATTTTTTGTCATCACTTTGAACAAGTTTTAAATTTTAGAAGTTTTAGCAAGCAATATCATGCTTTATGAATCTGCAGAAATAATTTTTGAAAACATTGTGGGAAAAGAAGAAATGACTGCAAAAATAAGGTGTTGATAATGTTGTGGGAAAGGAAGAAAATGCTGATGACCAGCATTTCTTCTTTTCCTGCCATGTTTTCTATCCCCTCTTAAACACAACCAGTCATTTGAAGTGTATTATAATGTGTCATAATCACTTTGCACAAATTTAAGATTTAAAAGGTTTTGCAAACAATATATTATGCTTTTTATGACTCTGCAGAAATAAGGTTTTGAAAACACAGTAGGAAAAGGAGAAAATGCTGGTATCCACCATTTTCTCTGTTTTCCACAAAGCTTTCTATCCTCTCAGACACATTGCATCATTTGAATCACATTTTATTTGTTGTCATCACTTCGAACAAATCTAAAACCTGAAAAGTTTTGGCAAACAATTTCATGCTCTTATGACCGCAAAAATAAGGTTTTGAAAACATTGTGGGAAAAGAAGAAATGACTCTGCAAAAACAGAGTTTTGAAAACATTGTGGGAAAGGAAGAAAATGCCGATGACCAGCATTTTCTCCTTTTCCCGTAAAGTTTCCATCCCCTCTTAAGACTTTACCACACAATCCAAACTTTTAACGACCCTGAGAAAGGAACATTGTGGCAAAAGGGGAAAATGCTGGTAACCATTATTTTCTCCTTTTCCCACAATGTTTTCTACTTGCTTCCCAAAACAAATTTCAGTTTTATATATGGTCACTTTTACTTTGTCGTCTGCAAATGCTTTCAATTTCAACCAGTCTATAATTTTGTCGTTTGGTAAAGCGTTAAACAGTGAACACCTTTCATTTGAACTGCATTGTATAATTATGTTACAATCACTTTGCAAATAATCTAAGATTTAAAAAGTTTTGCAAACAATATCATGGTTTTATTACTCTGCAGAAATAAGTTTTTGATAATATTGTTGGAAAAGGAAAAAATCATGGTAACCAGTATTTTTTCCATCTCACAATGTTTTCTATCCTCTCTTAGACGCATTCTGTCATTTGAACCACATTTAATTCGTCCTCATCATTTTGAACAAATCTTAAGTCTTAACCCTTTCCCTAACGACAAATTTTGGACAGGTCCAAATTGAAAGAGTTTGCAGACGACAATTTTAAATTTGATGAAAACGGCAAAAATTTATCAAAAAGGGGAGAGAACACTTTGGGAAAAGGAGAAATTGCTCATTACGAGCAATTTCTCCTTTTCCCACAGTGTTTTCAAAAGACTTGTACTGCAGACACGTGAAAACCAGGGCTTGTTTGGGAAAGGGTTAAAAGTGCAATATCATGCTTTGATGACTCTGCAAAAATGTGGTTTTAAAAACATTGCGGGAAAAGGAGAAGTAGCTCTTAAGTAGCATTTTCGCCTTTTCCTGCAACTTTTTCTATCCTCTCTTAGCCACATTCCATTGTTTGAAACCCAGTCTGGTTATGGTCGTTCACTTTGAACAAGTCTAAAATTGTGTTGTCCAGTCAAAGGTTAAAGTTAATGCTTTTGTACGAACATAGTTTTTACATTAAAACCTGTCTCTATTGAAGAAATGTCACCTTTTATTCTATTCATGCAAACAATTTGCTATTTAACCCTTTCCCAAACGATAAATTTTGGACTGGTCCAAATTGAAAGAGTTTGCAGACGACAATTTTGAATTTGATGAAAATGGTAGAAAGTTCTCAAAAAGGGTAGAAAACACTGTGGGAAAAGGAGAAATTGCTCGTTACGAGCAATTTCTCCTTTTCCCACAGTGTTTTCTAAAGACTTGTACTGCAGACACGTGAAAACCAGGGCTTGTTTGGGAAAGAGTTAAGAAATTTGTTTTATTTAAATGTCAGCTATTAAATAAGACATTCTTTTATTAATTTTGCACTGTTAAAGCATTTTACAACATTTCACCTTTTATATCGACCCTTTACAACACTGCAAAATTTTAGACTAGTCCATATAAGGAATTAACAGACAACATTTGGAATGATTTTCCAATGATAGTATTTGTCCTTTTTAATAGGTAGAAAACAATGTGGGAAAAGGAGAAAATGCTGGTTACCAGCATTTTCTCTTTTTCCCACATTGTTTTCAAAAGCCTTCTTTCTCAGGGTTGTTAAAAGTCAGGATTGTGTGGTAAAGGGTTAACCAAATGATCCCTTGCTTTAACAACCTTTGGGAAGAAACCTTTTGAAAACATTTTTTTTGGAAAACGAGAAAATGCTGGTAAGAAGCATTTTTTTCCTTTTCCCAAAATGTTTACTATCTTTTGAAAGACAAATCTGATTGATGGTTCTACATTTGATATATCTTCTGCATAATTATGCTTTCAGAATTGACGAATGTAAAATTTTGTTACTTGGTAGAGAGTTAGCTCATAGAAAAACATCTTTTTATGTCCCTGTGAGCGATGACTCTTGAAAATATTGTGGAAAAAGGAGCAGTTATTTATACCAGCAATTACTGCTTCTTTTGCCATAATGTTTACATTTATATTGACAAAGAATCTTCTTTTGACTATTTTTCTTTTGTGATTACCTGTAGAAGTTTTACGCAGCTAAATGATTAACTCTTTACTGCACGGCTAAATTTTAGCCTGTCCAACCTGAAAGTATTTGCAAAAATCAAATTAAATGTTACTCAAAGCATTAGATTTGTCTTTCAAAGAGTAGAAGACATAGTGGGAGAAGGAACAAATGCTGGTTACCAGCATTTTCATCTTTTCCCACAATGTTTTCAAAAGCCTTCTTCCTCAGAGTCATTAAAAGTAGGGACTGTTTGGTAAAGGGTTAATTCTTTATGGAACGACAAAAATTAACCCCTAGAGCGCCAAATAAATCTGCCAGACATCTTCATCCTAGAAGTACGACCAAATAATTGCAATTTCATGATTGCTTTTGTCTGCAGTGATTAAGCAAGGTGGACAGTGTAGATCAAAGATCAGGCTGCACGTTTTGATCTTGATCTACACTGGCAGCAAATGCAACTATAGTCGTGAAAGGTGCTTTTAAGGGTTAAGATCTGTCCAGATGAAAAGCATTTGTATACAACATTTACATGAGGTTTAAATGATGGAATTTGTCTTTGAGAGGGTTGAAAACATTGTGGGAAAAGGAGAAAATGCTGGTTACCAGCATTTTCTCCTTTTCCCACAATGTTTTCAAAAGGCTTCTTCATCAGGGTTGTTAAAATTCAGGATTGTGTGGTAAAGGGTTAAGATCCTGGGATTAGAACCAGGGTCCGTATTCACCAACCATTCTTAAGAACGTTCTTTGTCTTGTTCTCCAGAATTTTCTACATCTGAAGTAACACAACTCCTGATTGGCAAAATCAGTTAGTTGGTTTAGCCAATCAGGAGTTGTGTTACTTTCAAATGTAGAAAATCTTGGAGAATAAGACAAAGAATATTCTTAAGAATGGTTGGTGAATATGGACCCAGGAAATTCCGATGTGTTCATAGCTAGTGTTTTCTGCTCGCTTTTGTGTGCCCCTGGACAAGGTACTTCACTCAGAGTTTTAGCCTTGTACCATCATGTTTTCTTTTTGTTTCAGAGTGTTTTCAAAACCCTTGTTTTCCAAAGTTGTTTAACATTTTACCAGACGACGATATTTGAGACTCATCTAAAATGAAAGCATTAATTTTGCAGATGAGAAAAGAAATTGTAGTTCATATGATGATATTTGTCTGTGAAAGAGTAGAAAAAATTGTGCAAAAAGGAGAAAATGCTGGTTACCTTTTTCCACAATGTTTTCAGAAGCCCTCTTCTTCGGGGTCTTTAATACTCTAGATTATGTGGTAAAGGGTTAAGCAACATTAGTGTTGTTTCTAAACTTTGACAAGCAGATTTGCTGACTTAGAGCTTGATTAAACCTTAACCAAACAGTCTTCTCTGCTATGACCCTAAGGTCCAGAAAACTTATGGAAACATTGTATGTTAAAGATTGATTGAATAGTTTTTCAAGCCACTAATGTTCTCAAGCCACTGGCTGCTTTCCCACATAACCATTGTCAAAACAATGATCAGCGGTGAGAAAGGAATAAATCCTGTCGCAATGACTCATCAATTCTCAGAAAGAAATAAATGAAAATGGCGATGCAAACCCCCCCCCCCCTCCCCTGGTCTTAAGTCCTGTATGCTACCCGTCTTCGTTACTGGGTTTTGTTTGTAGGCAAGAGAGAAAATGCTGGTCAAGGCATCCTCACACTAAAATAAATTGGCCTGAGGTATGCCTGTGTGCGGAGATATTTTACCATTTGCTGACATACACTGTAGTCTACTAGATCATGGTTCAAAGTTTGTTGACATCCTTGGTTCCTCCCCATTTCCAATTTTTTATGCATTCATGGGATTCTTCAACATTTGCAAGTGTTAACCCTTTACCGCACAATGCCGCCTTTTGACGCCCCTGGGAAAGAAGCCTTTTGAAAACATTGTGGGAAAAGGAGAAAATGCTGGTAACCAGCATTTTCTCCTTTTCCCACAATATTTTCTACCCTATCAAAAAAAAGTTGCGTTATTTGAGCCACATAGAAATTGTCGTCTGCAAATGCTTTCAATTTGGACAAGGCTGAAATTTTGTCATCTGGTAAAGGCTTAACAATTAATCCATAGACAGAGGAAAGCAGTAAGACAATGGTTTGTTACTGCTACCATGACATTCATCCAAAGACATTCTTCAGAAAGTCCTGGTACTCATATGTTACTAACAAATAAAACAGCATTTTTTCAACAATCTTCACACACATAGAGCATGTACATCATGCTTGTTCAGAGATTGTTGACATTTGTAGATATTCGTTTTGCATTTGTTTTGCATTTGCTGTGGGTCATTAACCCTTTACCACACGACAAAAGTTTACGCTTGTCCAAATTGAAAGCATTTGCAGATGACAAATTAGATATGGCTGATATTGTAAGATTTGTATGTAAAAGGATAGAAAACATTGTGGGCAAAGGAGAAAATGCTAGTTGCCAGCATTTTCTCCTTTTTCCACAATATTTTCACAAAGCCGCTTTCTCAGGTACGTTGGAACACAGGATTGTGTGGTAAAGGGTTAATATGCCATTACTAATACATAATGAACTGGTTCTGGTGTCCTTTCCAAATTCGTATTTAGATTGTTATGTTTACACCATAATAAACAAATTTATCTTGCGTGCATTTTTGCGTATTAGAGTTTTACAGTTATTTTGTGGTACCTTCTGTCAATTCATTAGGCATAAAATGAAGTTTTATGTTGTTTCTTACCTCTGACAGGTGATTGCTGATCTACTGACTGATAAAATTTTTACCAAAAAAAAATCATTTTTGTTATGACCTTATGGAAGATGGCTTACAAAAACATTGTGGGAAAGGGAGAAAATGCTGGTAACCAGTGTTTTCTCCCTTTACCACAATGTTTTCCTTCCTTCCAAGAACAAGTTTCACTGTTTGAGATATCTTTATTTGAGGTCAGCATATGCTTTCAATTTGGACAAGTCTGGTACATGAAGTAAACCGATTGGCTGATTGTTATGGGAAAAGGCATTTTGATTGATTAATGAAATGGGTTATCAAACAGTTGATTGGATGATTGATTGATAGATTGATCTAATGAATGAATTAGTATTTGATAGCCCCTTGAAAGGTGTGGTCAGTTAGTCTGCATGTATAACTCTTTACCAAATTACATTATTTTAGACTGTTCCAAACTGAAAGCATTTGCAGACAATAAATAAAATGTGGTTCAAATGATTTGATTTGTGTCTGAAAGGTTAGAAAACATTGTGGGAAAAGGAGAAAATGCTGGTTACCAGCATTTTCTTCTTTTCCCACAAAAGCCCTTTTCATCAGGGTCGTTCTAAGTCAGGATTGACAAGATTGAGTGATTGAATGGTGTTTTATGCCACTTTCAACATTATTTCAGTCATATCACAGCAACAGCTCACAATTACCGTATTCATCTATGTCTTTGGTTTCAGCAGTCATCAGCAAGACCTCTGAAGTGTCTTGCCCAAGGACGCTGGAGCAAGAAAAATTAATAAAGAGGCATAAATGACAGTTTTAGCCATGAATCAAAATTTGTTGGAAAAACACTAATAAATACAAAGTATATTTTTCTCTGCAAACCTAAGGAGACTGGAGGTTACAATTGGCTAAAAGGGACACACATTTTTTTGCATTTGAATCAAGGAATTTATTCCTCTCTCACCACTGATCATTGTTTTGATGATGGTTATGTAGGAAAGCAGCCAGTGGCTTGGGAAGAATATTGTGTGAAGTACTGCTAACAGAAACTGCAGGAAAGCATGGATAGGTACACTGGCCGAGGCAATATAACTGAAATACTGGTAATGTTGAAAACTGCGTTATACACCATACAATCAATCAATCATTTTCAATAAAGGAATGTTGGTCAGGAATTCCGTCTTCTTATTGGACCAGATATGACGTCGTCATCCTGATTTGAATATGATTCCTTGCAATTGACGCATGTTATTGATCATGTGATATTCCTCGGGCTTTTGCAAACTATTAGCACAATGACTAAATATGACGTAGCATGCAAACTATCTCATTTAGAAAATTAATCCTTTATCACACAATCTCGAGTTTTATGGACCTTAAGATAGAAAACTTTTGAAAACACTGTGGAAAAGGAGAAAATGCTGGTGACTAGCATTGAAAATGCTGGTAACCAACATTTTCTCCTTTTCCCACAATGTTTTCTACCCAATTATAGACAAACTCTATCATTTCAGCCACCTTTTTTTGTTGTCTGCAAATGCTTTCAATTTTGACAAGCCTAGAATTTTGATGTTTTGTAAAACATTTTTTTCCACACCTATATTCCTCTTTAGTCAGTCTAGAAACAGTTGACTTTGTCCATACAAGAAAAAAAAAACATTTTTTTTTTTCAAAGTTAGGTAGAATGATATAAATAAAAAGAAAATCACCTTTTATCAGTTACCAAACTTTTGATGACTCTGAGATGGAGGACTTTTGAAAACATTGTGAAATAGACAGAAAAGTGCTTTTAGCCACCACTTTCTCCTTTTCCCACAATTGTTTCTTTCCTATCAAAGACATGCTTTATCATTTAAGTTGTCTGCAAATGCCTTAAAACTGGAACAGTATAAAACCATGACATGTTGGAATGAGTTGAAAGCAAGTTTAGTTTAAAAATTCAATGCTTCATTAAATTTTGTGGTACTGTTTAACTCTTTACCAAACAACAAATTCTTAGACTTGTTAAAATTGAAAGCATTTGCAGACAACAAAATAAATGTGACTCAAAAATTGAAATTTGATATTGGAAGGATAGAAACTATTGTGTGAAAAGGAAAAAAAAATGCCAGTTACCAGCACTTTCTCCTTTTCCCTTAATGTTTTAAAAAGCTTTCATCCTCGGGGTCGTTAAAAGTAGGGATTGTGGGTTAACTCTTTACCACACAATCTCGACTTTTAACGACCCTAAAAAGGAAGCCTTTCGAAAACATTGTGGGAAAAGGAGTAAATGCTGGTAACCAGCATTTTCTCCTTTTCCCACAATGTTTTCTACCCGTCTCATAGCAAATTTCAATTGTTAAGTCACATTTTATTTGTCGTCTGCAAATGCTTTCAATTTGGATTAGTCTAAAATTTTGTCGTTTGGTAAACAGTTGAAGAGTTAATGGAATGGTTTAAAAGTTTAACCCTTTCCCAAACAAGCCCTGGTTTTAACGTATCTGCAGTACAAGTCTTTTGAAAACACTGGGGGAAAAGCAGAAATTGCTCGTAACGAGCAATTTCTCCTTTTCCCACAGTGTTTTCTACCCTTTCTGATAAATTTCTGCCATTTTCATCAAATTTAAAATTGTTGTCTGCAAACTCTTTCAATTTGGACCAGTCCAAAATTTGTCGTTTGGGAAAGGGTTAACCCTTTACCAGACAACAAAATTTTAGCCTTGTCCAAATTGAAAGCATTTGCAGACGACAATTTCAATGTGGCTCAAATGGTGCAATTTTTCTTTGATAGGGTAGAAAACATTGTGGGAAAAGGAGAAAATGCTGGTTACCAGCATTTTCTCTTTTTCCCACAATGTTTTCAAAAGGTTTCTTTCCAAGGGGCGTCAAAAGGCGGCATTGTGCAGTAAAGGGTTAAAGAGTTCATGGAACAGTTTAAAAGTTTAACCCTTTACCTAATAATCCTGTATTTCAATAGTCTTTATAAAGAAAGTTTATGAAAACATATGGTTTTTAGCTATTTTGTTTTAAAAACATGTTACCCGAACATATTAAAACAATGCATTTAAACTTTTTTTTTTCCAACTCTTCACCAAGTGACAAAATTTTAAACTGAAAGCATTTGCAGACGGCACTTTAATTGAGGTTAAATTGATGGGATTTTTCTTTGATCTACAAACTAGAAAACACGGGAAATGGAAAAAACTGCAGGTCATCTGGTTAAGAGTGAAAAAAAAAAAAAGAGTTAAATATACTTTGTTTATTGTAAAAAAGTAGAGATAAAAAGAGATAAATAAAGATAAAAGGAATTAACCCTTTCAGCCCCATAGGCGAAAACAGGGACTTTTGCGGACGGCATAGATCAAGATCAGACTGCACAGAACGTGCAGTCTGATCTTTGATCTATACCTTCTGCTTGTTTGGTCAAGCCTATATGATAAAAATCTTCCCGAGACTCAGTGGAATCCATTTACATGCTTCAAAAGAAGCTGAGTTTGTTTATTTGGCGCCAAAAGAATTAAAAAGAAATTGATAATTGATCAGTAAATATACTTTGTTTATTTTAAAAAAGTAGAGATAAAAAGAGATAAAGAAAGATAAAAGGAATTAAAATGAAATTGATAATTGATCAGTAAAATAAGAGATGTTGCAAATCATCACTTACCACCATATCAGTGTGAGAGATCTAGATCCTGTCAGTCAATTCCTTATGAAATACTAAACCAGAGCACCGTTCCACATGCACCATGGTTAATTTCACAGGAATAATATCCCTAATAATGCTCAATTTGTCAACCACGGTAATCTTATACCGTTATAACGGTGTGTATTTCTCTGTCATGTACAGTAATTAATCTCGACTCGTATGTAATTGTTTTCATCTAGTAAAATTATTTTTAAAAAATACAATGAAATCTCACATATTTTTTTTTATTCTACATATTCTTTGTTAATATCTTTTTTTTTTTTAAAGAAAAAAAGTTTGAAAACATAATAAAATGAGAAAAAAAAAAATCCTTTTTGCTCAAAACAGATTTTCAGAATAACTAGGTTTTCACCAATTGTTGAAAAATTGCAAGCTAATCAATGCAGCAGGTCTACACTGAACCTCATTCAGATTTCCAATAGAACAGTAGTTTGAAAGCATTTTGTAGATAGATAATATATGGAAATAAAGATGAGCAAGGTGTCACAGTGGCGGAGAGTGTCGATCAACAAGTGTCTTCAGTGTTGCCAATATCTCTCCCATTGACTTGTACTTGATATTTTGGACCTCTTTAAAGCAGGAAAATTGGTGGAACAAAGCGTTTTTGACACCCTGGGGAGGGAATCGTCCTCTGATCAAGCCTTAAGGAAGAAGGCTTTTGAAAACATCATTGGAAAAGGAGAAAATGCTGGAAACCAGCATTTTCTCCTTTTCCCATGATGTTTTCTTCCCTGTGAAAGATTTTTCAGTAGACATGTAGTGTGAAAGCATTTTGTAGATAGGTAATGTATGAAAATGAAGATGAGCAAGGTGTCACACAGGGAGAGAGTGTCAATCAACAAGTGTCTTCAATGTACTTACTGGCTATTGGCCACTCTGAAGCAGGATTTCATTTTTACAATCCTGGGCAATGAATAATCTTGTATACCATTCATACCATCCTCGGAAAAAGGGCTTTTGAAAACTTCATGGGAAAAGGAGCTAATGCTAGTTACTAGCATTTTCTCCTTGTCCAGTAATGTTTCTGCTCTTTCAGAGGTTATGGATAGAGCAGCAGTTTGAAATTATTTTGTCAATAGATTATGGTAATGAAGTGAGCAAGGTGTCACAGCAGGAGAGAGTTCGATCAACAAGACTTAGTGTCTTCAGTGTGACCGATATCTCTCCCTTTGCTTTGAACTTAACTCTTTACATGACGAAATTTTAGACTGGTCCAAATTAAAAGCATTTGCAAATGACAAATAAAAATGAAACACAAATGATCAGATTTGTATCAGAAAGGATAGAAAATATCAGGGAAAAAGGAGAACATGCTATTTACACACATTGTCGCCTTTCCCCTGTTTTTGATCCTGTGGAAGGTTTTAACCCTTTACCACACAATCCCGAGTTTTAACGACCCTGATGAAAAAGGCTTTTGAAAACATTGTGGGAGAAGGAGAAAATGCTGGTAAACAGCATTTTCTCCTTTTCCCACAATGTTTTCTAACCTGTCAAAGACAGAAATCATCATTTGCACTACATTTTATTTGTCGTCTACAAATGCTTTCAATTTGGTCGAGTCCTAAATTTTGTCGTTTGGTAAAGAGTTAACCCTTTACCGTACAATGCCACCTTCTGACGCCCCTGGGAAAGAAGCCTTTTGAAAACATTGTGGGAAAAGGAGAAAATGCTGGTAACCAGCATTTTCTCCTTTTCCCACGATGTTTTCTACCCTATCTAAGAAAAGTTGCACCATTTGAGCCACAACAAAATTGTCGTCTGCAAATGCTTTCAATTTGGACAAGGCTAAAATTTTGTCATTTTGTAAAGGGTTAAGTGGTCCATTGGTTTGAAAGCATTTAGTAGATAGATATTGTATGGAAATGAAGATAAATAAAGCAGTCACAGAGAGAGAGAGAGTGTCAAGCAACTGAATGTAGGGCGTTTAGGCCAGGACGTTTTGGCCAGGACGTTTTGGCCACAAACGTTTTGGCAAGCCTTATTGAAAAAACGGACGTTTTGGCCAGATTCAATTTATATGTACTTATTATAGATTATTAAGCTACATAAATATTATTTTTAACTGATTTAATTAATGGTTTAGAATGTTTATACAATGATGATTGTTAGATTATGACTTAATGGATGATTTCAACATTTTTGAATGTTTGAATTCTGTCAATAAAATTGGAAATTTTAGCAGTTACCTCTATTCTCACAATGTTTACCAAGGAAAGAAAAAACTAAACAAATGTATTTATTTTCTTTTATTTATCATTTTGTTGATTGTTTGTTTCTTTATTCTTTCATTATAGAATTTTAATGTAATTAATAAGTTCTTTCTTTATTTTTTTCTTTTAAGTAAGCACATAAATCAAACATTCAAAAATGTTGAAATCATCTATTAAATCATAATCTAACAATCATCATTGTATAAACCTACTAAATCATTAATTAAATCAGTTAAAAATACCATTTATGTAGCTTAATAATCTAAAATAAGTACATATAAATTGAATTTGGCCAAAACGTCTGTTTTTTCAATAAGGCTGGCCAAAACGTCCGAGGCCAAAACGTCCTGGCCAAAACGTCCGAGGCCAAAACGTCCGTGGCCAAAACGTCCGTCCTCCCAAGCAACTAGTAGGCTGACTTAGCCAGTGTATCTCATTTACTTGTACTAGATATGTTGGGTCTCTCCTAAGCCAGAAAAAATTGATAGTACTACTGTGTATTTGCTATCCTGGGGAAAAATAGATAATGTGGAAATAAGGATGAGCAAGGTCTTGCATTGGAGGACTTGCAATGACACAGGGAGAGAGTGTCCATCTACAAATGTCTTAACCCTTTCCCAAACAAGCCCTGGTTTTCACATGTTTGCAGTACAAGTCTTTTGAAAACACTATGGGAAAAGGAGAAATTGCTCGTAACGAGCAACTTCTCCTTTTCCCACAGTGTTTTCTACCCATTTTGAGACCTTTCTGCCATTTTCATCAAATTTAAAATTGTCGTCTGCAAACTCTTTCAATTTGGACTAGTCCAAAATTTGTCGTTTTGGAAAGGGTTAACCCTAATCCTGCTATAACTCTTTACCCAACAACAAAATTTTAGACTAGTCTTTTTTGAAGGCATTTGTAGACAACAAAATAATTGATGGCATTTGTGTGTCAGAAAAATAGAAATAATCATGGGATATTTGGTGAAAAAATGCTGGTTACCAGCATTTTCTACTTTTCCCACAATGTTTTCAAAAATCATGTACTTTAAGGCTGTTGAAACACAGGATTGTTAGGAAAAAGGTAAACCCTTTACCACGCAATCCTAACTTTTCAATCCTAACTTTTAATTCTTTACTAAACGGCAAAATTATAGACTGGTCCAAATTGAAAGCTTTTGCAGACAACAAAGTTCATGTGACTGAAAAATTGAATTTGTTTTGGGAACGGTAGAAAGCATTGTGGGAAAAGGAGAAAATGCTGGTTACCAGCATTTTCTACTTTTCCCACAATGTTTTCAAAAGGCCTCTCTCTCAGGGTCACTAAAAGTCAGGATTGTGTGGTAAAGGGTTAATGACCCTGAGCAAGATGCATTTTGAAAACATTGTGGGAAAAGGAGAAAATGCTGGTAACCAGCATTTTCTTCTGTTCCTGCAATGTTTTCTAACCTATCAATGACAAATTCCACCATTTTAAGTCACATTTTTTTGTCATCTGCAAACGCCTTCAATTTGGACAAGTCTGCGAATGTATTTGTTTTGGAAAGGCATAACTTCTTATTACACAATCCCGACTTTTAACGATCCTGAGAAAGAAAGTATTTGAAAACATTGTGGGAAAAGCAGAAAATGCAGGTAACCAGCATTTTCTCCTTTTATCAGCAATGTTTTCAACCCTTCCCAAACCAAATTTCAATTCTTAAGTCACGTTTATTTTGTCGTCTGCATATGCTTTCAATTTTGACTTGTCTAAAATTTAGTCGTTTGGTAAAGGGTCAACTGTTAGGCTTCATTCCTTAGAAGAATGGACAACGATATTATTTGCAGACAGCTGATAGAAAGTAATGACACAATTTTATTTGTTTTTATCTCGGCCACAAATAATACATTCTTGTTCAGTGACAATATTTCTGGACTGGTTTCCGGGAAGAAACAATAGCTTCTTTTTATAGAGGACATCAAAACCATTCGTTCGTTCCATCGCTGTAGTATCGGGAAAATTACACCCTGGAAAAGTACAAGTTGACTTTTGCTCCCTTGAATTTTTACTAAATAACAATTTACTAAACATCTGTGTTTCAGTAGTCCCTAAAGAAGACAGCTTTTAAAAACATCGTGGGAAAAAGAGAAAATGCAGGTTACCAGCATTTTCTCCTTTTTCCACAATGTTTTTTGTCCTTTCTAGAGACAGATTCCATCATTTCAACCATATTGAATTTGTTGTCTGTTAATGCTTTGAATTTGGGCTATTTGTAACTTTTCTTGTCTGGTAAAGAGTTAATTACCCATTGGCATTTTGGTGTTATAAAACCCCTAATTGGACCCATAACAGTAAAATTATGGAAATGTGGGGGGGGGGTTAGGGTCATGGAAATTGTAACAAGATTGGTCTGTTAGGGTCAGACACTGTGACTGGTGGAGATTTAGTTAAAAAAAAGTCCAAGAAGCATAAATATGTGAACTTGTCCTGCCTACTCACCCTTTACCACAAGATTCCAAGTTAACCCTTTACCACACAATCCCGACTTTTAACAACCCTGAGAAAGAAGCCTTTGGAAAACATTGTGGGAAAAGGAGAAAATGCTGGTAACCAGCATTTTCTCCTTTTCCCACAATGTTTTCTACTCTTCCCACAACAAATTTCAATCCTTGAGTAAGATTTATTTTTTCATCTGCTAAAGCTTTCAATTTGGACAGGTCTAAAGTTTTGTCATTTGGTAAAGAGTTAAACATTTGTTTGATGGAATGCTTTTGAAAACATCATGGAAGAAGGAGATAAGGTTAACCTTTTACAAACAATTCGCATAATTTGAGCCACAATGAATTTTTGACTGCAACTACATTTCTTTTGGATTGGTCTTAAATTTTTTTGTCTGGTAAAGAATTAAGCCATTAAAGAACAATAAGTGATTTTTTTGGGGGGGGGGGGGGGGGGGGGGGGGAGAAAATCGTGGTAACCAGCATTTTCTCCTCTCCTCAAAGTATTTTCTAAAACCATTTTTTTTAGGATACTGAAAGGAGAGGGTTGTTGGGTTAAGTCTATACCAAACAATCCTGTGTTATATCTTTACCAAACGACAAAAATGTAGGCTTGTCCAAATTGAAAGCATTTGCAGACGACAATTGAAATGTTACTCAAATGATGGAAATTGTCATTGATAGGGTAGAAAACATTGTGGGAAAAGGAGAAAATGCTGGTTACCAGCATTTTCTCCTTTTCCCACAATGTTTTCAAAAGGCCTCTTTCTCTGGGTCGTTAAAAGTCGGGATTGTGTGGTAAAGGCTTAACCCTTTACCAGATGACAAAATTTTAGCCTTGTCCAAATTGAAAGCATTTACAGACGACAATTTCGATGTGGCTCAAATGGTGCAACTTTTCTTAGATAGGGTAGAAAACATTGTGGGAAAAGGAGAAAATGCTGGATACCAGCATTTTCTCCTTTTCCCACAATGTTTTCAAAAGGCTTCTTTCCCAGGGGCATCAAAAGGCGGCATTGTACGGTAAAGGGTTAAATGACCCTGAACTAGAGGGCTTTTGGAAAAAAATGTAGATTAAGGAGAAAATACTGGTTACTGACCAGCATTTTCTCCTTTTCACGCGATGTTTTTCAAAGGCAGTCTCAGTATTTGAGCCACATTTTATATTGTCATCTGCAAAGCAAATGATTTCAATATGGACAAGTCTAAACTTTTGTTGTTTGGCACAGGGTTAACTCTTTACCAAATGACAAAATTTTGTACTCATCCAAATCGAAAGCTTTTGCAGACGACAAACTAAATGTAACTCAAATGATGAGATTGTCTTTAGAAGGCAAGAAAACAATGTGGGAAAGAGGAGAAAATGCTGGTTACCAGCATCTGCTCCTTTTCACTCAATGTTTTCAAAAGCTCTTTTCACCAGGGTCGTTAAAACTTAGGATTGTGTGATAAATGGTCAATAGGTGCATACCAGAGTATGCAGAGAGTAAGACACTTTTTTGATTTTATTTTTTCTTCCAGCAAAACACAGAAAGAGTGTGATGTCAGACCAAAGTCCCCACTAATCCATGGCACAGAGACTGTTCCTAGTGAAAGGGTGGAAACTGACGACCAAATAAGGAATGATATTCATTCCAGTTATACTGTAAGTTCATCATCGTATTGGAATCATAATGCAATCACCACATTTTTAGCGCAGATGTTTTCAAAGAAAAGATAGAGGCATTGTGATAGCCCTGCCATGGTTTATGTCATTGTAGTGCAAGTTTTTAGCGCGGCTGTTTTCAAAGAAAACATCGAGGCATTGTGATAGCCCTGCCATGGTTTATGTCATTGTTGTGCAGATTTTTAGCACGGCTGTTTTCAAAGAAAACATTGAGGTATTGTTATATCCCTGGGGTCTTCTGCGTCGTTGTGCAAAAATTTTGACTTTTTATAATATTTCTGTTATTACTGAAGATATTTGTCTCAAACTTGGACAAGTTGTTAATTATCAAAAGGGGAAGCTATACAACAATGCTAGGTAACCATCAAATTACTGTTGACACAGTTATGCCCAGTTTTGGACTTGAAATTTTCACTGAAAAGTATCCACAGCCACACGTTGGCACCTGCATGCGGTGCTCTTGTTTATATTTTCGTATATCTCTGGCATTTCTTAACCCTCAACCACACAATACTGACTTTCGACGATCCTGGGAAAGAAGCCTCTTGAAAACATTGCGGAAAAAGGAGAAAATGCTCGTAACCAGAATTTCTCCTTTTCTGGAAATGCATTCAATTTGGACAAGGCTAAAATTTTGTTGTCTGGTAAAGGGTTAAGATATCTACTTCAGGTTAATGGCTAGTTATTTACTATCGAAGGGGAACACATACCAGAAGGTCAGGTAACCTTCCAAACAGTTATGCCCCTTTTTTGACATATAGTTTTCACTGAAAAAGTAATTGCAGGTGAGTGTTGGCCTCAGATTTTGCACATAGGGCTCTTGTAATACCTTTCTGAAAATCCAAAGGATCTTAGTTTTGTTTAGTCCCTCTGTCCATCCATCTGCCTGTCACATAATTGTATCAACTTTTTTTTCTGTAGCACTATTATCCTCACTTACTTCAAAAGAGCAATTTGTGTCTTTTTTGTGGTGTTACATTTCTGCTATGTTTGGTTCATGACCTGTCAATTAGCAGTGTCCTTTTATGTTTGGATATGCATATAGAAAGGGTTAACTCTTTACCATACAGTCCCAAGTTTTAACTTTTTACCAAAGGACAAAATTTTAGATCAGTCCAAATTGAAAGCTTTAGCAGACAAAAAAAAATTAATATTACTCAAAAATTAAAATTTGTTTTTGGGAATAGTACAATACATTGTGGGAAAAGGAGAAAATGTTTTCAAAAGGCTTTTTCCTCAGGATTGTGTGGTAAAGGGTTAATGACCATGAGAGAAAAGGCTCTTGAAAACATGGTGGGAAAAGGAGAAAATGCTTGTAGCCAGCTTTCTTTCCTTTCCCAAAATGTTTTCTACCCTATCAAGGACAGAAATCATCACTTCAGCTACACTGAATTTATTTTCTGCAGCCGCTCTCAATTTGGTCCAGTCCAAATTTTGTTCATTTGGTAAACATTTAACCCTTTACCACACAACAAAATTTTAGACTAGTCCAATTTAAAAGCATTTGCAGACGACAAATTATATGCGACTTAAAAATTGAAATGTGTTATGGAACGGCTAGAAAACATTGTGGGAAAAGGAGAAAATGCTGGTTACCAGCATTTTCTCCTTTTCCCACAATGTTTTCAAAAGGCTACCTTTTTAGGGTTGTTAAAAGTCGGGATTGTGTGGTAAAGAGTTAAAGATACATCTATACTCATTCTCAGCTAGTTTTTTACCCATGTCATCTTTTTTATATGAAACTATAATCACTCTTGTATCTTCATGCTAAATGCTGCCCCTGACGGTTGCATGGTTGCACAGATAACGACGGATAGAAAATGCATTTTATTTTCTGGAGGCCTTCAAAGAGATCACTGTTATCATTTCCGGTTTTGAATGAGGACAAATCCCTTCAGTTTTTTTTTCTATCCCTACATCATATGTATTGGTACTTTATCTGTTTTTACAGAGCTGACTAAATTCTGAGCCATTCTACATACTATCAGGTTTTAAGTGAATTCTTTACTGTATAGCTGTAAAGATGTATCTTTAACTCATTACGTCCTGAAACAAACTCACTGCAGACAACTTCAGAGACATCCTTGTTAAATGTGGATAATCACCATCTTGTTGGAAGGTTTGTCACATGAATAAAAACCATGCTCTGGCAAAAGGGGGCTTAATGCATTTCCCTGATGCAATATACATCACATGGTCATGGAACTTTAAAGTTCATTTTGTCTAACAGCTGTCTGAATAATGAGATAGAATGATCCTTTGACATGCAAAAATTGACCAATAGCAAAAAGTTTTGACCCAGGTCAGCATGCGCGAACTGCGCAGGCTGACCTGGGTCGATACTGTTCGCAGATGCATGAAGCCCCCTTTTCACAGGGCATGGCTCATATGTTTGAAAAAGTTGTGACAGAAATTTTTGCTCTGCTTCAAGATGCAAAAACATGTTTGCAAGTGTATTATGATATTTGTTGTAACCCAGTACCACACAATCACCAGTTTGAACAACCCTCAGAAAGAAGGCCTTTTGAAAAAATTGTGGGAAAAGGAGAAAATGCTGGTAACAGCATTTTCTCCTTTTCCCACAATGTTTTCTACCCTTCTGCAGACACATCCCATTATTTAACTCTGTACCACACAATCCCGACTTTTAACAACCCTGAGAAAGAAGCCTCTTGAAAACATTTTGGGAAAAGGAGAAAATGCTGGTAACCAGCATTTTTCTGCTTTTCCCACAATGTTTTCCTCTTCCCAAAACAAATTTCAAATTTTCAGTCACATTTTTTTGTCGTCTGCAAATGCTTTCAATTTGGACTAGTCTAAAATTTTGCTGTGTGGTAAAGAGTTAAGCCACATTTAATTTGTCAGCTGCTAATGTTTTTAACCCTTTCCCAAACAAGCCCTGGTTTTCATGTGTCTGCAGTACAAGTCTTTTGAAAGCACTGTGGGAAAAGGAGAAATTGCTAGTAACAAGCAATTTCCCCTTTTCCCACAGTGTTTTCTGCCCTTTTTGAGACCTTTCTGCCATTTTCATCAAATTTAAAATTGTCGTCTGCAAACTCTTTCAATTTGGACCAGTCCAAAATTTGTCGTTTGGGAAAGGGTTAATTTGAACCAGTCGAAGAATTTGGTAAAGGGTAACACATTTAACAGCCTTAGAACTGCTATTGTTCCTTATACTGACTGCATGAGATAAGTTTGTCTGGATCCCAAACTTGTTTACGGATTACCACATAATCGCAAGTTTTAACGACCCTGAGAAAGAGGCCTTTTGAAAACACTGTAGGAAAAGGAGAAAATGCTGATAACCAGCATTTTCTCCTTTTCCCACAATGTTTTCTAGTCTATCTGATACAAGTCGCATCGATTGTGTCATAAGTCCTGCCATATCTATTTTGTCGTCTGCAAGTGCTTTCAAACTGGACCAGTCTAAAATTTTTTCGTCTGGTAAAGGTTTAATGTGTCTCATACTTCCTACTTACAGGAAATTATTAAAGAAGTAGAAAAAGAGCGAGAAAGAAGATGGAAAGCGGAGGCTGCTGTAAAAAGACTTGTTGAACATATACAGTCTCTGTCTAGCAAAGGTAATTAAAACTTAACCCTTTACCACACAATCCCGACTTTCAATGACTTTGACCTTGAGGACGAAGGAGGAAGGCTTTAACCCTTTTCCACACAATCCTGGCCCAAAGAAAAGAGAGCCTTTGAAAACATTGTGGGAAAAGGAGAAAATTCTGGTACCAGCATTTTCTCCTTTTCCCACGATGTTTTCTGCCCTATAAGGAAAAATTTCATCATTTTGTCCACATTTAATTTGTAGTCTGCAAATGCTTTCAATTTGGACAAGGCTTGAATTTTGTTGTTTGATAAACGGTTAACTAAATTCTGGGAAAAGGAGAAAATACAGGTAAGCAGGGTGTTCTCCTTTTCCTACAAGGTTTTCTTCCTTTTGGATCCTTTGTGCCAAATCTGATTTTTGTCTGAAAATGCTATGGATTTGGACATGTCCAAAATTTTGTTGTCAGGTAAAGAGTTAGGTAGAGTCAATATCATAAATATCCTGAATTTCAAGACAACATCTTTGTTTAACTCTATCAAGCAACAAAAGTGTGGACTTGTCAAAATTGAAAGCATTTGCAGATAACAATTTAAATATAGCTCAGATCATGGAATTTGTCTTTGATACGGAAGGAAACATTGTCAGAAAAGGAGAAAATGCTGGTCACCAGCAATTTCGTTTTTCCCGACAATGTTTTCAAAAGGCTTCTTTCTAAGGGTCCTTAAAAAATCAGGATTGTGTGGGAAAGGGTTAAGCTTGACATGCTGTAATTGAAAACCCAGTTGACTGATCATCTCCTTAAATGCTTTGCTGATATGTTAGTTCCACATTGACAACTGGGTTGCTGGTTTGAATCTCCAGCTCAGCCATTGTCTGTCTGAGGATAGATGATAGCCTTTGCAACCTGGATCATTCCTCTCTCACCTGAGACCGTCATTTGATCCATATTTAATTTGTCATCTGCAAATGTTTTTTGTCACATAAAACCTCCGCCGGCAGTGTATTAAACCCATGACTTATTTTCGATAATATACTAGTGTATTATCGTTTTTTTGGTCCCGGTTCTGATCAATTTTTAGTCATGAGCGCATGAAGCCGGAGAAACCAGCCACAGCATGTGCCGGAATTTATTAGCTCACCTGAGCACAAAGTGCTCATGGTGAGCTATTGTGATCGTGCTGTGTCCATCGTCCGTCGTCCTTCGTCCGTTGTCCGTCGTCAACTTTTTACCTTGTGTACGCTCTAGAGGCCACATTTTCAGTCCAATCCTCATGAAACTTGGTCAGAATGTTTGTCTCGATGAAATCTCGGACAACTTCGAAATTGGGTCATGTGGGGTCAAAAACGAGGTCACTAGGTCAAATCTTAGAAAAACCTTGTGTACGCTGTAGAGGCCACATTTTCAGTCCGATCCTCATGAAACTTGGTCAGAATGTTTGTCTTGATGAAATCTCGGACGAGTTCAAAATTGGGTCATGTGGGGTCAAAAACTAGGTCACTAGGTCAAATCTTAGAAAAACCTTGTGTACGCTCTAGAGGCAACATTTTCAGTCTGATCCTCATGAAACTTGGTCAGAATGTTTGTCTTGATGAAATCTCGGACGAGTTCGAAATTGGGTCATGTGGGGTCAAAAACTAGGTCACTAGGTCAAATCTTAGAAAAACCTTGTGTATGCTCTAGATGCCACATTTTCAGTCAGATACTTGTGAAATTTGGTCCGAATGTTTGTCTTGATAAAATCTCGGACAAGTTCGAAATTGGGTCATGTGGGGTCAAAAACTAGGTCACTAGGTCAAATCTTAGAAAAACCTTGTGTACACTCTAGAGGCCACATTTTCAGTCCGATCCTCATGAAACTTAGTCAGAATGTTTGTCTTGATAAAATCTCGGAGGACTTCGAAATTGGGTCATGTGGGGTCAAAAACTAGGTCACTAGGTCAAATCTTAGAAAAACCTTGTGTACGCTCTAGATGCCACATTTTCAGTCAGATACTTGTGAAATTTGGTCTGAGTGTTCGTCTTGATAAAATCTTGGACAAGTTCGAAATTGGGTCATGTAGGGTCAAAAACTAGGTCACTAAAACCTTGTGTGTGCTGTAGAGGCCACATTTTCAGTCAGATACTTGTGAAATTTGGTCAGAATGTGTGTCTTGATAAAATCTCGAACAAGATTGAAATTGGGTTGTGTGGGGTCAAAAACTAGGTCACTAGGTCAAATCTTAGAAAAACCTTTTGTACACTATAGAGACCACATTTTCAGTCCAATACTCTTGAAAAATGGTCAGAATGTTTATCTTGATTATATCTTGAAATAGTACGAAAATGTGCCATGTTGGGTCAAAAACTAGGTCACCAGGTCAAATCTAAGAAAAACGTTGTGTATGCTCTAGAGGCCATATTTTCTGTCCAGTACTCTTGAAAGTTGGTCAGAATGTTTGCCTTGATAATATCTCTGACTAGTTTGAAAATGGGTCATGACGGGTGAAAAACTAGGTCACTAGGTCAAATTTTAGAAAAACCTTGTGTAAGCTCCAGAAGCCACATTTTCTGTCTAATACTCTTGAAAGTTGGTCAGAATATTTGTCTCGATGATATCTCAGTTGCATTTGAAAATGGGTCATGTGGGGTCAAAAACTAGGTCATCTGGTCAAATCTTAGAAAAACCATGTGTACACTGTTGTGGCTACGTTTTTTGTTCAATACTCTTTTAAAGTTGCTCAGAATGTTTGCCTTGGTAATATCTTGGATGAGTTTGAAAATAGGTCATGTTGGGTCAAAATCTAGGTCACTAGGTCAGATCTTAGAAAAACCTTGTGTACGCTGTAGTGGCCACATTTTCAGTCCAATACTCTTGAAATTTGGTAAGAATGTTTGTCCTAATGATATCTTGGACCAGTTTGAAAACGTGTTATGTTGGCTGAAAAACTAGGTCACTAGGTGAAATCTTAGAAAAACCTAGTGTATGAATGACTCTCAGAAAGAAGCCTTTTGAAAACACTCTTTGAAAATGAGAAAATGCTGGTATCCAGCATTTTTTCCCTTTTTCACAATGTTTTCTACCCCTTTGAGAGACCAGTCCCATAGCTTGATCCACATATTATTTGTTTTATGCAGAAGGTTCAGACTGATGAGTTTAAAATTTTATTGTTTGGTAATACATATATCTCACAAGACGTTGGAAATTGGTTGTGCTTGGTCAAAAGGCTCAGGTGAGCGACTCCAGGGCCATCATGGCCCTCTTGTACTACTATGCCGTTTTGCAGAAAAATGACATCATTGTTGCTTAGGCATATACGAGTGAAAAGTTTTTTATTAGCTCACCTGAGCACGAAGTACTCATGGTGAGCTATTGTGATCATGCTGCGTCCATCGTGCGTCGTCAACTTTTTACCTTGTGTACACTCTAGAGGCCACATTTTCAATCCGATCCTCATGAAACATGGTCAGAATGTTTGTCTTGATAAAATCTCGGATGAGTTCGATATTGGGTCATGTGGGGTCAAAAACTAGGTCACTAGGTCAAATCTTAGAAAAACCTTGTGTACGCTCTAGAGGCCACATTTTCAGTTTAATCCTCATGAAACTTGGTCAGAATGTTTGTATTGATAAAATCTCAGACGAGTTTGAAATTGGGCCATGTGGGGTCAAAAACTAGGTCACTAGGTCAAATCTTTGAAAAACCTTGTGTATGCTCTACTGGCCACATTTTCAGTCTGATCCTCATGATACTTGGTCAGAATGTTTGTTTTGAGAAAATCTCACACGAGTTCGAAATTGGGTCATGTAGGGTCAAAAACTAGGTCACTAGGTCAAATCTTCGAAAAACCTTGTGTACGCTCTAGAGGCAACATTTTCAGTCAGATACTTGTGAAATTTGGTCAGAATGTTTGTCTTGATAAATTCTTGGACGATTTCGAAATTGGGTCATGTTGGGTCAAAAACTAGGTCATTAGGTCAGATCTTTGAAAAACCTTGTGTGTGCTGTAGAGGCCACATTTTCAGTCAGATACTTGTGAAATTTGGTCAGAATGTTTGTCTTGATAAAATCTGAGACGAGTTCGAAATTGGGTCATGTGGGGTTAAAAACTAGGTCACTGGGTCAAATCTTCGAAAAACCTTATGTACGCTCTAGAGGCCACATTTTCAGTTCAATCCTCATGAAACTTGGTCAGAATGTTTGTCTTGATAAAATCTGGGACGAGTTTGAAATTAGGTCATGTGGGGTCAAAAACCACGTCACTAGGTCAGATCTTCGAAAAACCTTGTGTGTGCTCTAGAGGCCACATTTTCCGTCAGATACTTGTGAAATTTGGTCAGAATGTTTGTCTTGATAAAATCTCGTACAAGTTCGAAATTGGGTCATGTAGGGTCAAAAACTAGGTCAGATCTTGGAAAAACCTTGTGTACGCTCTAGAGGCCACATTTTCAGTCAAATACTTATGAAACTTGGTCAGAATGTTTGGCTTGATAAAATCTCACACAAGTTTGAAGTTGGGTCATGTGGGGTCAAAAACTAGGTCACTAGGTCAAATCTTAGTAAAAACCTTGTGTACGCTGTAGAGGCCACATTTTCAGCCAGATACTTGTGAAATTTGGTCAGAATTTTTGGCCTATTGACTCAGGTGAGTGATCCAGGGCCATCATGGCTCTCTTGTTTTCATGTGTAATAAAACCAAAAAAATGCAGCAGAAGTTTTTTCAAAATCAACAAAATTGTGGAATTAGGTGGAATTATAGCCTCTAGAAACTGTTTTGTTCTATTTTCGGTGTAAATGTCAAAGAGCTATCTACTTGTGTATGTACACATTTGAAACCGAACTACAACTGTAAACATGGCCCTGTGAACGGTATAAAGGCTGAAGGTGACGATGCAGGATACTTATTAGTCTGTCATTCGTTTTATGTGATAAATAGAATCTCACATTCGTGATTATGTATTATCATTTTTATCAAACTCGTTAACTAAAATGTAGATGATGCTCGCCAAGGCTCGCGTCATATAATTTTAGTCAACTCGTTTGATAAAAATGATAATACATAAACACTCATGTTAGATCCTCTGTATAGATAGTGAAGTTTAATATTTTGCCGTAAATTAGATTAAGATAAGAGAAATCTCAAACATATTAGCAGGGGTGTGGAAATACTATGCCAGACTCGTCCGACTCAGGAAAATTCAGCGTCAGACAAGTGACTTTTTTCAGTCTAGTTGTCCACAGAGAAGTAGAAAATATGAGAAATATTTTGAAACAAAAATCTGTTGTACATACATATGTAGTGAAATACATTATGCTCTCACTTCGTGCAAAATGACATTTCGAATGATAAACAGTGTCTTGAGATGAACCCTGATTTCTGGAAACCCAAAATACACATTTGGTCCACCTCTGCTTTCACTGCATATGACAAGATTGGTAAAATATGCGGCTGTGTTTATACGTTAATTTTTTTTTTTTTGAAAATGTGTAAACACCATCAAGATCATCATTATGCATTAAAATAATTTTATTAGTATCATTTTAATACCGATTCAGAGATCTTTGATGACAATGTCGCACACGTGAAAATTTTAGCCATTAATCTGATTTTAAACAGCTTCGGTGCGAAATGGGCCGTGATTTAACCCCTCTGCCGGAAGCTGTCTCAACACCCAAAAGTTTTCGATTCAGCGATCAATTGGTGCGTAAAATCGGAGAAAATGGTTTTTTTTTATCAGATTTGCGATGCAAACGGAAGTGGGAAGTCTGGGACTCCGAACCATTTGGAGGCTCCAGACGTAAAATGGACCATGACAAGAAATATGAAAAAAACTTTTTTTTTTAAACAAGGCGTGCTTGAAAGAATTCCCGTGGTTGAATGCAGACGATCGTAACAATCATTTTTAAGTTTCTCGAGAGTATCCCCATGTTGCGGACATGTCACTTTATGTGTACCTTTTAATTAAAATTGTTTTGTTTTGGACAAGTGAGCCACACTGGCGGACAAGTAGATTTTTGTAATTTACTTGTCTACAGACAAGTAGAAATTTCTAAGATTTCCACACCCCTGCATATTAGTCATGCTCTCTGAAAAGGGGGTTTAATGCATCTTCAAAAAGTATCAAACCATGTCAGCCTGTGCACCTTGCATAGGCTGACATGGATTGAAATTTTTTGTTACTTATAAAATTTTCTGATGTCCAAGGACCATTTTACCTCGTGATTCAGTTGGCTGTTAGACAAAATGTATTTTATGGATCCATAATTATGTGACGACTTGTGTGGCAAAAATGCATTACCAAGGTGCATTTGGACCCCTTGTCCCAGAGCACAGCTCATACATTGTTGTAACTTTCCCCACAGTATTTTCAAAAGCTGGCTATTGAAGGAGAATGCAAAGTATGACAAAGCAACAAGTTTTGAACTCCACTATACAGACAGCATTAATTCTTTACCAAATGACAAACATTTAACCCTTTCCCAAACAAGCCCTGGTTTTCACGTGTCTGCAGTACAAGTCTTTTGAAAACACTGTGGGAAAAGGAGAAATTGCTCGTAATGAGCAATTTCTCCTTTTCCCACAGTGTTTTCTACCCTTTTTGAGAACTTTCTGCCATTTTCATCAAATTTAAAATTGTCGTCTGCAAACTCTTTCAATTTGGACCGGTGCAAAATTTGTCGTTTGGGAAAGGGTTAAGCATGTTAAAATTGAAAGCATTAACACTTTACTACACAATCCCGACTTTAAACGACCCAAAGAACGAAGCCTTTTGAAAACATTGTGGGAAAAGGAGAAAATGCTGGTAACCAGCATTTTCTCCTTTTCCTACAATGTTTTCTACCCTTCCTGATAGAAATTTCAATTTTTCAGTCACATTTATTATGTCATCTGCATATGCATTCAATTTGGACTGGTCTTGAAATTTGTTGTTTGATAAAGAGTTAATAGTTGACAAATAAAATATTACTTAGTTATACATGAAATCTGTCATTCAAAGGGTTGCAAACATTGTTGGAAAAGGAGACAGTGCTGGAAAAGGCATCTTCCTCAGGGTCATTAAAGCTGCGATTGTATGGTAAAGTATCAATTTTGCAGATGACAAATTACATGTGATGCAGATGATGTGATACAGCTGTGAAGGGTGTAAAAAATGGTAGAAAAAGTAGCAAATACTGGTTAATGACATTTTTGTTTTCTCACCATATTTCCAAAAACCTTCTTCCCCACGGTTGGGAAAAAAAAACAGGGATCTAGGAGTCAAGGGCTCAAGATTCCTTTCCTTACCACATGACAATATTTTAGACAGGTCCAAATTCAAAGCATTTGCAGACAATGCATGTGACTCAAATGATTGCATTTGTTTCTGGAAGGTTAGAAAACATTTCCTTTTTTTTTTCACACAATGTTTTCGAAAGTCAAATCTCTCAGGGTTGTTAAAACTTGGGATGTGTGGTAAAGGGTTAACCCTTTACCGCACAATGACACCTTTTGACGCCCCTGAGAAAGAAGCCTTTTGAAAACATTGTGGGAAAAGGAGAAAATGCTGGTAACCAGCATTTTCTCCTTTTCCCACAATGTTTTCAACCCTATCAAAGAAAAATCGCACCATTTTAGCCAAATTGAAATTGTCGTCTGCAAATGCTTTCAATTTGGAGAAGGCTAAAATTTTGTCGTCTGGTAAAGGGTAAATCAGAAAAAATTGGAGCTAAAAGTACATTACCCTTCACAAAATCCTTGGCCTAGTTGCTGCAACCCTGGAAAGCATGTAAACCCTTTACGAAACAGTCGCAAGTTTTAACAACCCTGACGTAGAAGGCTTTTGAAAACATGGTGCGAAAAGGAGAAAATGCTAGTAGCAAGCATTTTCTCCTTTTCCCACCATGTTTTCTACTCTTTCAAACACAAGTACAACCATTTTACCCTCGTGTAACCCTTTACCACACAATCCCAAGTTTTAATGACCATGAAGAAAAAGCCTTTTGAGAACATTGTGGGAAAAGGAGAAAACGCTGGTAACCAGCATTTTCTCCTTTTCCCACAATGTTTTCTATTCTATTAAAGCAAATTCAGACCATTTGAGCTACACCGAAATTGTCGTCTGCAAATGCTTTCAATTTGGATGGATCTAAAATTTTGTTGTGTGGTAAAGGGTTAATATGTTGTCTGCAAATGCTTTGAATTTGGACAAGTCAAAAATTTTGCCCTGTAGTGAAGAGTTAAAGACCCTGGTAAGGATTTCTTTTGAAAACATTGTGGGAAAAGGAAAAAGATACTTGTTACCAGCATTTTCTCTTGTTCCACAATGTTTTATTCCCATTGGAAGACAAATTCCATTGTTTGTGTCACATTTAACCCTTTAGCACACAACAAAAATTTATTCCCGTCTAAAATGAAATCATTTCCTGAGGACAATGTGGCTCAAATGATATGATATTTGTTTGAATGGGTAGACAACATTGTGGGAAAAGGAGAAAATGCTGGTTTCCGGCATTTTCTCCTTTTCCCACAATATTTTCAAAAGGCTTATTCCTCCAAGTCGTTAAAAGTTGGCATTGTGTGGTAAAGGGTTAATATGTCATCTGCAAATGCTTTCAATTCGGACTGGCAAGAAAAATTTTCAGTTTTTTCATTTAGTAAGAAGTAAATAAATGAAATGACATCTTGAAGTAATTAAATTTTATGTTGAAATGGGTGTCAAATATTGTTCAAATAAACAGACAATGCAAACTTTCAGAACCATCATTTTATTTCCAGCCAAAGAAGACAATGACATGAAAGAAATTGCTGTGGATGCTACGTCTCGGTTAAAGCAAGCACTCATGAATGAACGCGAGGTGAAATTGAGAGCCCTCGATGAAAATGAGAAATTAGAGGTAATCTTGTATATAAACTTTATCTTGCTTGGCATAATATCTTGTAAAATTGCAGACAGTTTTGATCCAGATCTGACTCTATTAATCTTTTACCACAGAATTCTGACTTTTAAGGACCCTGAGGAAGAAGGCTTTTGAAAACATTGTGGAGAAAATGCTGGTAACCAGCATTTTCTCCTTTGCCCACAATGTTTTCTAACCTTTCAAATATAAATTTCAATTTTTCGAGACCACCATTTTCTCCTTTTTCCACGGTATTTTCTAACCTGTCAAGGACAAATGTTTTAATTTGTTGTCTGCTAATGCTTTGAATTTGGGTAAGTCTAAAATTGTGTCTTTTGTTAACCCTTTACCAAACGACAAAATTTTAGGTTTTTCCAAACTGAAAGCATTTACAGACGATAAAATAAACGTGATTAAAAATTGAAATTGTTTTGGGAAGGGTAGAAAACATTGTGGGAAAAGGAGAAAATGCTGGTTACCAGCATTTTCTCCTTTTCCCACAATGTTTTCTAAAGGCTTCTCTCCCAGGGTCATTGAAAGTCGGGATTGTGTGGTAAAGGGTTAAAGAGTTAATCCTTAACCAGACAATTATGTGTTTTAACTCTGCACTAAACAACAATGTTTTAATTAGATCTGCCGGAATTCAAAGTATGTGCAGACGACAAACCAAATGCTGTTCAGTAGATGATATTTGTCTTTGAAAGGGTAGAAAGTGCCTGTAACCAGCATTTGCTCCTTTTCCAACAATGTTTTCTAACATTTTATAGAAGAATCCAGTCATTTGACGGACATATAATTTGTTGTCTACAAGTGCTTTAAATTTAGACTTGTCTAAATTTTTGTTGTTTGGTAAAGAGTTACAATGATATTTAGGAGAAAAGACCGAGCAAATAGCATATTTTGTGATTCTATTCCTCTCAGAAAATGTCCACTACTATAACCCTGTACCATATGACAAAATTTTAACCTTATCCAAATTCATAGCTGTTACAGACGACAATATTTTATCAAATTAAACTTGAAATTCGTCATTCAAAGGGTAGAAAACATTGTGGGTGGAAGGAGAAAATGCTGGTTAGCAGCATTTTCTCCTTTTCCCATGATGTTTTCAAAAGCCTTCTTTCTCAGGGATGTTAAAACTCATGATTGTGTAGTAAAAGGATCTTGAGGGAGCCATGAAATACTTGTAGAAAAAGGTGTAACAAAAGCCTACTTTTTCAGGGTTGCTAAACCCGGAATTGTGTGGTAAAGGATAAAATTGGCCAGGCTAAGGGTGTTGAAATAATTACATCCTTTCTGAATGAGTATTTGATTAGCATATCTGTAGAGGTGATCATGAAAATTGTGCATGTTGACAAATTATAGAAAATGTTATGGTATTGTTGTTTCATAAATGGCATTATTGTCTAAACAGTTGATCTTTATCAGTTGACAAAAAAAAAATAGCTTGTTTTTTTTTTCTTATTATTATGTTATATATCATGAGCTTTGGCCTCTGAAAAGGGTGGCTTACTGCATCTGCGAAAAGTATCGACTCAGGTCAGCCTGCACACTCTGCTTAACCTGGGCTGAAACTTTTTGCTATTGGTAAATTTTCTGTCTGTCAAAGGACCATTCTTAATCATGATCCAATCATTTTTAATACAAAATGAATTTTGCAGATCCATAGCTGTGTGAAATCTACTTGCTAAAATGCATCACAAGATGCACTAACTCTTTGCCAAACGACAAAATTGTAGACTGGTCCAAATTGAAAGCAGTTGCAGACGACAAAATAGATGTGACTGAAAAATTGAAATTTGTTTTTGAGAAGGGAAGAAAACATTGTAGGAAAAGGAGAAAATGCTGTTTACCAGCATTTTCTCCTTTTCCACAATGTTTTCAAAAGGCTTCTTTACCAGGGTCGTTAAAAGTCAGGATTGTGTGGTAAAGAGTTAATTTTTTTCAAAGCAACAAAATTTTAGACTGGTCCAAATTGAAAGCATTTGCCACCGACAATTTAAATGTCACTAAAATGATTAATTTTGTGTTTGGAAGAATGGAAAACATTGTGGGAAAAGGCTTCTTTCTCAGGGTCGTTAAAAGTCGTGATTGTGTCGTAAAGAGTTAAGCCTCCATTTGCCAGAGCATGGCTGAATTAGGAATTTATGTAACCAGCAATTTGTTGTTCTTTTTTCCACACAGTGTTTCAATGAATAGGAACTGCATTTGCCTAACCGTTTACTTCACAATGCTGACTATTAACGCCCCTGAAAACGAAGGCTTTTGAAAACATTGTTGAAAAAAAGGAGAAAATGCTGGTTAACAGCATTTTCTCCTTTTCCCACAATGTTTTCTAGCCTTCCCAAAACAAATTTCAATTTCTGAGTAACATTTATTTTACCGTCTGCAATTGCTTTCAATTTGGATCAGGCTAAAATTTTGTCGTTTGGTAAAGAGTAAATAAGCAATTATCCTCAATCAACATCAACAGTAACTCTTTAACCCTTTCCCAAACGACAAATTTTGGACTGTTCCAAATTGGAAGAGTTTGCAGACGACAATTTTAAATTTGATGAAAATGGCAGAAAGTTCTCAAAAAGGGTAGAAAACACTGTGGGAAAAGGAGAAATTGCTCGTTATGAGCAATTTCTCCTTTTCCCCCAGTGTTTTCAAAAGACTTGTACTGCAGACACATGAAAACCAGGGCGTGTTTGGGAAAGGGTTAACCAAAAAATCATGTACTTTTACAACTGTGAGGGGTAAGGCCTGAAGTCTTTACACCATGACAAAATTTTAGACTTATTGTTGTAATGGAAAGTATTTGCAGAGGACAAGTAAAAACATGGTCATGTGATAGGATTCATTTTCTAAAGGTCAAAAAAAAAACTGTGGAAACAGGAGAAAAATGCTCGTACTCAGGATTTTCTTCTTTTCCAAGAGTGTTCTCAAAATCTGGCTTCCTCAGGCTGGCAAAAGCAAAATATTGTTTGATAAAGGTGCAACCCTTCACTAGAGGACAAAATGTTAGAAAGCTTTCGTAGACAACACATTTTATGTGACTCAAACCATGTAATTTATTTTTGAAAGGGTAGAAAACGTCGTAGGAAAGGGGGAAAATGCTGGTTACCAGCATTGATTTTTTGCCCCTAGTGTTTCCAGAACTCCTTCTGCAAGATTGTTAAAACCCGGTATTGCATGGTAAAGGATTAACCCTTTAACACACAATAACGGGTTTTAACGACCCTATAAGATGAAGCCTTTTGAAAACATTGTTGGAAAAGGAGAAAATGCTGGTAACCAGCATTTTCTCCTTTTCCCACAATGTTTTCTAACCTTCCCAAAACAATTTCAATTTTTGAGTCACATTTATTTAATTGTCTGCAAATGCTTTCAATTTGGACAAGTCTAAAATTTTGTCGTTTAGTAAGGGATTAAGTGTCAATATTTTCTATCATTTTCCCGATGACATGTGATTACAGAAGCAGCTCCAGGAAGCCGTAGAACATCTGTCTCGGAGTAAAACCGTGGAGGCAGAGCAGGCCAAATCTCTGCGGGACATGGAGGAAATGGCCGTCAAAGAGGAGAAGGAGAAACTGAAGCAACAAACCCATGATGTAGGATATGCTGTTATTCTAATATTTTCTCTTATGTCTTAATGTCTTCCCCACTCACTGGCCTACCAGGTAGCTCAGTGGTTAGCATCGCTTACTCATGACCTGGTAGTTGTGGGTTCGATACCCGGTGGAGGCAAACTTTCTTTCTGGCGATTTTTTGCCTCTCACATCTGTTGTATGTGAGAAAAGTAGTCAGTGACTCAGAAAGAAAGCTTTGTCAGTATTGATATGAAAAACACATTTGTATGTGCACTGACAGCTGTGTTATGACCTAAGCTGTTAAAACTGCATTAAACTCCAAACAATCAAACAAACCCCCACCTCCTGGAATCAGCCTATCTGTCTGTCCATCCATCTGTCTGTTGATCATTCACATTGTATAGTTTTGCTCTGATGATATGCTTTTCACACCCTGCAAGGCAGGTGTTTTTGTAGATATAATTATGTGCCTGAAATTAGCATGTCTGTTGGTCCATCAGACTATCTGTCAGTCTATCTCCAGTTGTCCACATGTAGATATAGGTTTATTCTGACTATTATTCCTTTTGTATATCCCCCACAAAACAAATTGTCTGCTGAAAGTGTGTATACTTAAATCAGTGTGTCCATCTGTCTGTCCATCTACTTGTCCATCAGTCTGTCCATCCATCTACGGTCATAAATCCCCTTTAACCCTTTGCCACACAATAATGACCCTGAGAAAGAAGCTTTTTGAAAACATTGTGGGAAAAGGAGAAAATGGTGGTAACCAGCATTTTCTCCTTTGCCCCAATGTTTTCTATCCTATCAAAGGCAAATCTCACCATTTGAGCAAGAATTAATTTGTCATCTGCAAATCCTTTCAATTTGGACTAGTCTAAAATTTTGCTGTTTGGTATTAGGGTAAATTCGTACCAAACTAGAAAAATTTAGACCTGTCCAATTTGAAAGCATTTGCAAACAACAAATTAACTGTGACTTAGATGATGGAACTTGTCTTAAATAAGGTTGAAAATATTGTAGGAAAATGAGAAAATGGTGGTTACCAGCACTTTCTCCTTTTCCCACAATGTTTTCAAAAGCTTTCTCAGTCTTGGCATTATGTGGTAAAGGGTTAATGAAATGTGTTGGAGTGTACCAGAATCATGTTGTCTATCTGCCATGTTGTCCGTCTGTCTGTTCCTCTTAAGATTTAGTTTTGTGTCTTTCTTCCACAATTTTCAGGCCCGCCCGGGTAGCTCAGTGGTTAGCGTATTTGACACGTGACCTGGTGGTTGCAAGTTTGATACACGGTAGAGGCAAACTTTCTTTCTGGCGATTTTTTGCCTCTCACCTCTGATACATGTGAGAAAAGTAGTCAGTGGCTTTAGAAAGAAAGTTGTGTCAGAACTGGTGTGAGAGAGCCAGGAAACACATGGTTGCGTCACTGACCGCCATGATATGACCTGAGCTGTTAAAATGGCGTTAAATACCAATACAAACAAACAAACAATTTTCAGCTATATCAGTAAGGAAGAGCAGCCAAGACTTCACTATTTCAAGGTTGTTGGGGGCAGAAGAATTGTAGCAGAGAAGTGGACAGTGTATATCCAAGATCATACTGCATATTCTGCACTACACAATCCTGTGTTTTAACCCTTTCCCAAACGACAAATTTTGGACTGGTCCAAATTGAAAGAGTTTGCAGACGACAATTTTAAATTTGATGGAAATGGCAGAAAGTTCTCAAAAAGGGGAGAAAACACTGTGGAAAAAGGAGAAATTGCTCGTTACGAGCAATTTCTCCTTTTCCCACAGTGTTTTCAAAAGACTTGTACTGCAGACATGTGAAAACCAGGGCTTGTTTGGGAAAGGGTTAAGGACCCAAAAGAAGGCTTTTGAAAACATTATGAGAAAGGAGAAAATGCTGGTAACCAGCATTTTCTCTTTTTCCCAGTATGTTTTCTACCCATTCAAAGACAATTTCTGTCTTTTGATGCACATCTAATTTGTCATCTGTAGATCCTTTCGATTTAGACGCGTCTAAAATTTTGTATATGGTGAAGAGTTAACACTTTACCACACTATTTTGAATTTAGACAACCCTGATAAAAAAGGTGCTTGAAAACACTGTGAGAAAATGCTTGTAAGTAATATTGTCTCCTTTAACCACAATGTTTTCTATCCTATCAAAGAAAATTTTGTCATTTGAGCTTCCTTTCATTTGTCATCTGCACCTGGTTTCAATCTGGACATGTCTAGAATTTTGTTTTTTTGGTAAAGAGCAGATTTGCTTCATTTTCAAAAGGAAAGTGGGAGACTCACAAATGAGGGTCATTTATAGTATAGTGGGCCCAGCCTGGGCATTTAAATTAGTTACATAATGATCAACATATCAATTATCGTTGACACAAGCACAGACGGAAAAAGTCTTATCTTGACAACTGAGGTGCCAGTTTGTCTCTGAAACTGGTTCGTTTCTTTTTTCACATGATTTTATACCTTATTTTCATTATTTTTGCATGCTTATTTATTGTCACGATTTTTACCTGAAAAAATCAAAGTGCTGAAAGTACTGACAGACTAGCGAGTTTGATTGATTGATTGATTGATTTTACGGTGTTTATTAACCCTGTTTTTCAACATTATTTCAGTTATGTAATGGTGGCCAGTGCACATATCCATGCTTTCCTGGAGTTTCTTTTACCAGTACTCTGCACAAAATTCTTTCCAAGCCACTCGCTCCTTTGCCACATAACCATCGTCGAAATGTGAGGGAGAAATGAATCCTGTCGCAATGACTATCATCAATCCTCGGAAAGAAATTTGTTGTGGATCAAACCAGCAACCTCCTGTTCTCAAGTCTTGTATGCTACCGACTGAATTGCCGGGGCTATATGTGCTATTGGTTAACTATAATCTAGTTTAAGTTTAACCCTTAACCTGCTAAAAGATGTTAAAGGAAACTTTCAAGCTGATGGTAAACACCTGAATATTGCTATTTCACAGTTACACTTTGGAGAAAATCTATCCTCTTATCGGACAGTGTAGATCCAAGATCAGACTGCACACACTGTCTGCAAAAGTTCATTGAGTTGCGGTAGTGCTGGTAAAAGAAACTCGAGGAAGCATGGACATGTGCTCTGGCCACTGCAATATTAATGAAATAATTTTGAAAACGGCGTTAAACACCATGCAGTCAATTAGTCAATATCTAATAGCACAAGATGTAGTTAACTATTTAACTCTCCTTACAAAACGAAAAATTTTACATCCGTCCAAATTCAAACCTGTTGCAGACTGTGAATTAAATGTGGCTGAACTGATGAAACATGATTCCAGAATGGCAGAAAACAGTGTGGGAAAAGGAGAAAATGATGGTTACCAGCATTTTCTCCTCTTCCCACAATGTTTACAAAGGGATCCTTCCCCAGTATCGTTAAAACTTGGGATTGTTTGGTAAAAGGTTAATAGAATAACAGTTTAACATAATAGTTCAACTGTACACAATGATCTAAATAATGAATGACTGAAGGAATGACAAGGGTTCCCTGTCCAGTGGGGGTTGATATAGCTGGGATTTGCTACAAGCTAACCTAGGTGTATCTATTAATAGATTCATTCATAATGTTACAGTTGTATAGGAATAAGTGATTCTCTGCTTTGCATAGGTCACTCAGTTTACATAAAGCAATGATCTTGTATCTTATAAATGACATCTTGTTCAGTCTATTACTTTGCAAGACAACATGTCCAAATCGGAGAGGTAGAGATTTAGTGGTTTATGTGTAAATTGTCATGTATAACAGAATTAAGATTTCTAACAGAAAAAAGTATTTTCTGTGTGGCAGTATTTGGCAACTGTGGGGTTTTGAATCTAGGTCAATCTTGATGCCTATAGACTGGCTTCGCTAGTCAAAAATGATGACAACTTATGTCATAAAATTTTCCTGTTTTCAATAGTTTTTCTAGAGTATCAAACAAAAGTTAACCCTGTACCACACAATCCCGAGTTTTCACGACCCTGAGAAAGAGACCTTTTGAAAACATTGTGGGAAAAGGAGAAAATGCTGGTAACCAGCATTTTCTCCTTTACCCACAATGTTTTCTGTCCTTTTACAGACAAATCTAACCATATGAGCCATATCTAATTTGTCGTCTGCAAATGCCTTCAATTTTGAAAAGTGTAAAATTTTGTTGTGTGGTAAAGGGTTAAGATGATTTAGGAGAATTGAAAATCTTTACAAATTTCTGCAAACAATTTCTCCTTTTCCAAAATGTTTTCTTACCCCCAAAAGGCAAATCCCATCATTTTAGCCACTTTTTATTTGTCACCTGGAAAATTTAATGCTTCCAAATTGGCCAAGTCTATTTTTAGCTCACCTTGGCTTAAAGTGCTCAAGGTGAGCTTTTGTGATCATGCTGTGTCCGTCCAACATCGATCAATGCAGTCATCAGCAATTATCTTGTGTGCACTCTAGAGGCCACATTTTCAGTTGAATACTTATTAAACTTTGTCAGATTGTTTGTCTTTATAAAGTTTCACACTAGTTTGAAATTGGGTCAAGTCAGGTTACAAAGTAGGTCACACTGGCCAAATCTTAGAAAAACCTTTTGTGCACTCCATAGGCCTTTCAGTCTGATACTCATGAAACTTTGGTCAGAATGTTTGTCTTGATGATAGCTTGGACAAGTTTGAAATTGGGTCATGTCACATGAAAATGTAGGTCACTGGGTCAAATCATAGAAAAACCTTTTGTGCACTGTAGAGGCCTTATTTTCAGTCTGATACTCATGAAATTTGGTCAGAATCTTTGTCTTGATAATACCTCAGACAAGTTTCAAATTGGGTCATGTCGGGTCAAAAAGTGGTCACAGGGCCAAATCTTAGAAAAACCTTGTGTGCAGTCTAGAGGCTACATTTTCAGTCCAATACTCATAAAACTTAGACGATTGCTGTTATGATATCTTGGACAAGTTTTAGATCTGGTCACAATGGGCCAAAAAGTAAGTTAGTGGGCCAAATCTTAGAAAAAGCTTCTGTGCATGCTAGAGGCCACATTTTCAATCTGATATTCATGAAACTTGGTCAGGATGTTTTTTTTGATAGATATCTCAGACAAGCTTGAAGTTGTGGTCATGTTGGGTCAAAAAGTTGGTCACTTAGCCAAATCTTAGAAAGACCTTGTGCGCATTCTAGATGTCACATTTTCCGTCTGATACTCATGAAAATTAGCCAGATCATTTGATTTGATGATACCTAGGGCAATTTTGAAATTTAGTCTTGTTGGGTCAAAAAGTGGGTCACTGGGCCAAATCTTAGAAAAACCTTGTGTGCACTTTAGAGGCCACATTTTCAGTCCAGTACTCATAAAACTTTGAATGTTTATCTCGATGATATCTCAGACAGGTTTGAAATTGGGTCATGTCTAGTCATAAAGTCGGTCAATGGGCCAAATCTTAAAAAAAAACTTTGTGTGCATACTATGAGCCACATTTTCAGTCTGATACTTCTAAAACTTATCCAGAATGTTCAGTCTGGTCAGAATGTTTGGATGATATGTAAGACAATTTCTACATTGAGTCATGTCCGGTCAAAAAGTAGGTCACGGGGACAGATGTTAGAAAAACCTTGTGTGCATGCTAAAAGCCACAGTTTCAGTCTAATACTCATGAAACATGGTCAGAATATTTGTCTTGATGTTATCTCTGTCATGTTCAGAAATAGGTCATGTTGGTCAAAAAGTAGGTCACTAACACTCATGTGCTTTATATCACCATTACCAGGACATCCTTCAGCTAGATGTCTTTACACAGGTGAGTGCCTCAGAGCCAGTAATCCTCTTTTTTTTTGGCACAGCTGAATCTGCTGGCTTTTTCCGAAATTTTTGGTTCTGATAAAGAATGAATAAATAGAAATTTGTGATTGGTCAAAAATTGGACATGTTTATTTTAACTCTTTACCACACAATCCCGACTTTTAACAACCCTTTGAAAGAAGCCTTTTGAAAAACTTGTGGGAAAAGGAGAAAATGCTGGTAACCAGCATTTTCTCCTTTTCCCACAATGTTTTCTACCCTTTCCAAAACAAATTTCAATTCTTGAGTTGCATTTAATTTGTCATCTGCAAATGCTTTCAATTTGGACTGGTCTAAAATTTTGTCATGTGGTAAAGAGTTAGGGGGCCTCTACCTATTTGCGGGCAAATTTGCCCCGTCTATCTTTTTAACCCTTTCCCAAACAAGCCCTGGTTTTCACATGTCTGCAGTACAGGTCTCTTGAAAACACTGTGGGAAAAGGAGAAATTGCTCGTAACGAGCAATTTCCCCTTTTCCCACAGTGTTTTCTACCCTTTTTGAGAACTTTCTGCCATTTTCATCAAATTTAAAATTATCGTCTGCAAACTCTTTCAATTTGGACTAGTCCAAAATTAGTCGTTTGGGAAAGGGTTAAACGATATTTCTTGTTTAAGATATTTGAGAAGAGCAAGGAAAACAAGATGAATATGTAAAATTGTGATATATGTACAGCACAAACACAGAAATTGGTTAGACCGAGTTCAGAAAGTTTAACCCCTAAAACTGTGAATGAAGCAGATATTTTAGTCTAGAAATAAGACAAGAATAATTGTAATAATATAATGGCTGTAGTCTATGGTGTTTCAGCAAAGCAGACAGTGTAGATCAAAGATCAGACTGCACATTTTGTGCAGTCAGATCTTGATCTACACTGGCTGCAAAAGCAACTGTAGATGTGGAAGGGTTAAGAATCAATGAAGACAAAACATTTGTTTTTTGAGTGATGCCCTAAACCAGTCTAGGAAAGATTTATCCTTTTGATACTATAGGTACTCTAAGTATCTAGGATAGAGCCATTCATGGAACAAGTATAGCGTTCTGCAAAAAGTGAATTAGTTTTTTAATAGCATCATGAAATAAATTAAAAGTCACAAAATAGACTAAACTTTCACCAGACAATAAAATTTTAGACTTTTCCAAGTATTATCTAACTTGTCCATACAGTTATAATACCATGTCGTTATAATGTGTGGCTCAAATTTGAGATTTGTCTTTTAACCCTTTCCCAAACAAGCCCTGGTTTTCACGTGTCTGCAATACAAGTCTTTTGAAAACACTGTGGGAAAAGGAGAAATTGCTCGTAACGAGCAATTTCTCCTTTTCCCACAGTGTTTTCTACCCTTTTTGAGACATTTCTGCCATTTTTATCAAATTTAAAATTGTCGTTTCCAAACTCTTTCAATTTGGACCAGTCCAAAATTTGTCGTGTGGGAAAGGGTTAACCCTTTACCACACAATGCTGCCTTTTAACGACCCTGGGAAAGAAGCCTTAGAAAACATTGTGGGAAAAGGAGAAAACCCTGGTAACCAGCATTTTTTCCTTTTCCCTCAATGTTTTCTACCCAATAAAGAAAAATTTGCTCTGTTTGAGCCACATTGAAATTCTCATCTGCAAATGCTTTCAATTTGGACAAGGCTACAATTTTATCTGGTAAAGGGTTAAACAAAAATTTAGAATTTAAACTTTTACCAGACAATAAAATTCTAGACTTGTCCAATTATTATCTAACTTGTCCAAGCAGTTATAATACAACGTCATTATAAATGTGGCTCAAATTTGAGATTTGTCTTTTAAAGGGTAGAAAATTTTTGAGACATGGAGAAAATACTTTTACCATTTACCAGCAAATTCTCCTTTCCAACAATGTTTGGAAACGGATTCTTTTTCAGGGTCGTTAATTAAAACACCAGTCCATTTCATCAATATTCAATACACAAAGTTTAACTCAACCAAATAACAAATTTTCAAATTGGTCCAGATTGAAAGCATTTGCAGATGAAAAAATTAAAGGTGGCTAAAATGATGAAATATGGCCTTGATAGGGCAGAAAACATTGTGGGAAAAGGAGAAAATGCTAAGTTAAAACTAGGGATCGTGTAGTAAAGGGTTAATACCTGTGACAAATACAAAAAGTTGCCATTATTTGCATTATCTCCTTTTCTGCCAATATTTTCCAAAGTGTTTGGCGATAAGAAGAAGAAAATGTCATCTGCAAGTACCGTAATAGCATGTTGAACATGTGAAGATTGTATCTGAAAAATTCTGTAAAAAAAATCCTTGTTATGAAAGAGCTTTGACAGATTGCTCCTGTGACGTAGGGCCATAAGATAATTGACTTACAGGAAAATTCTATTCTCTGTAATTTTTCCTGATCATCTCTATTAACCCTTTACCACAAAAGCAGGAATTTTAATGACCCTATGAAAGAAACAGCATTTTCTCCTTTTCCTACAATGTTATCTATCCTTTCAAGACAAATCCTGTTACTGGAGCCACAATTAATTCTGTTGTCTACGAATGCTTTTAATTTGGGCCGATCTACAATTTTCTTGTGTGGTAAAAGGTTATTCTTTCACCAAACAGGTCAGAGTTCTAACAACTGTGAGAAAGACATTTTATGAAAACTTTGGGGGAATTGGAGAAAATGTTGGTTACCAGAATTTTCTCCATTTTCCACAAAATTTTCCATTCTTTCTTGGGCACATTCCATCATTTCAGGTATGTCTGATTTGTGGTCTGCAAATGCTTTCAGTTTGGACAAGTTGTAAATTTTGTCGTCTGGTAAAGAGATGATCTAGCCATGTGATGTTTCTTTGAGTTCTCACACAGGGGAGAAAAAAAATCTGACTAATGAGTTACAGAACTGAGAAATGGAAACAGCGTGACAAAAATGGCAATAGTCATGAGAAATTTCATCCAATTAGTAACAGTGTCCTAGAACTAATCACTCATACTTCTTGAAAGAAATTTGCAGCAGCTGACTTTCTAAAACAGTCTTGTAAAACAGTATTCAGTAATCGGCATGGAATTAAGTTCAATACATGAATACATACGAAAATTATTGTTGGAAAAGGGAGAAATGGCTTGTTACTAGTCATTCTCGGCCGTTTTTGAAGAAAAAGTAGAGGTATTGACATGCAAAAACTTTGACATTTTATAATATCTCTGTCTATTTACTAATAACATTATCAAAAACGGAACCTGTAGGGTAGGTAACCATCAAAATATTTTTGATGCCCCTTTTCAACTTGGAATTATCACTGAAAATCAGTCTATTTCTAAAAGCAACTGTAGCCAAGCATTGGCACCTGCATGTGGTGCATTCGTTTCTTTTGCCATAATGTTTTTAAAAAAATATTCTGATCCAAGAAGAAAAAATTCTGTAGGAGGTTATGTATTAAGTCTTACCAAATGGTAAAATTTTGGACATGTTCAATTTCAAAGCATTTGTGGAAAACAATTTTAAATGTGTTTCAGATTATCCAACTGGTCTTTGAAAGCCAGAAAACATTGTGGAAAAATGAAGACATGATGATAACCAGCATTTTCTTCTTTTCTATTAATGTTTTCTACACTTTTAAAGAGATATTTCCAATTAATGTTGTTGTTTGGTAATAAGTGAACTCCTAGAATGCTAAGCACATCTTAAACTGCTCTCATGGAGAGTGTAAATTAACTCTTTACCACACAATCCCGACTTTTAACGACCCTGAGAAAGAAGCCTTTTGAAAAAATAGTGGGAAAAGGAGAAAATGCTGGTAACCAGCATTTTCTCCTTTTCCCACAATGTTTTCACCCCTTTCCAAAACAAATATCAATTTTTCCGTCACATTTATTTTGTTGTCTGCAACTGCTTTCAATTTCAACCAATCTAAAATTTTGTCGTTTGGTAAAGAGTTAAGATCAGATGATATCAACACTGTTTGCTATATCTTGAAATGTTCTTGCCAGAGCAGCCCTGAAGTTGTAGTATTTCAGCTAGCTAGCTTGTTACATGGCCCAGTGTCTGTCATGCATCTGTGTATGCTTGTGTGTGCATGTATCCATTTATGGAATTTACTTTTATCTCAAACATATTCCCAGAAACTATCAATGTGGCACACGTAAAAAGTTAGGACTTTTATTATGCTTATTTTCTCTATGAAAATTTAGTTCAGACTTCAGTACTGTTGCTGCCATGATATCAGATATGTTTATGCAACATTTATTTATAAGGAAGTGGAGCAATACAGGGCCATCATGGCCCTCTTGTTCATTAATTCAGTGCTTTAAGAGTAAAGATTATAAAGATTGGCATGAACTAATTACATTCAATTAAATTCATATCATAGAATTAATCATGTGAAATTTCAGAGATTAACGTTTATAAAGAATTATTGCGTAAAACTTTCTGACAATTGATAGAGATGATTATTATTATTTGCTGAAGATGTTACTGAAAAAAATTATATTAACCCTTAAAGCCCCTTTCACAACTATAGTTGCCCTTGGGGCCAGTGTAGATTAAGATCAGGCTGCATAAAACATGCAGACTGATCTTTGATCTACACTGTCCGCTTTGCTGAAACACTATAGACAAAAGGGACCATGAAATTGCAATTATTTGGGTCATACTTCTAGCTTGAAAATGTCTGATAGGTTTATTTGACACTAAGGGTTAGTATGGTAAAAAATGACAGTGCTTTCCCCTTTACCAAACAAATTTTAGACCAATCCAAATTCAAAGGAATCAGTGGAGACAGATATGACTAAAATGAATCAGTGGAGACGGATATGACTAAAAGGAATCAGTGGAGACAGATATGACTAACAGGAATCAGTGGAGACAGATATGTCTAACAGGAATCAGTGGAGACAGATATGTCTAACAGGAATCAGTGGAGACAGATATGACTAAAAGGAATCAGCGGAGACAGATATGACTAAAAGGAATCAGTGGAGACAGATATGACTAACAGGAATCAGTGGAGACAGATATGTTTAACAGGAATCAGTGGAGACAGATATGTCTAACAGGAATCAGTGGAGACAGATATGTCTAACAGGAATCAGTGGAGACAGATATGACTAACAGGAATCAGTGGAGATAGATATGTTTAACAGGAATCAGTGGAGACAGATATGACTAAAATGACAGAATTTGCCTTGGAAAGCATAGAAATTGATTGTAGGTTGTTTTCCATTTTCAACAGTATTTCAGTTATATCTAGGTGGCCAGTGCACCTATTCATGCTTTTCTCAAGTTACTTTAACTAGTACTACGCACAATATTTTTTATCAAGCTACTGCCTGCTTTCCCACATAAGCCTTTTAGAAACAATGATCAGCTGTGAGAGAAGAATTAATCCTGTTGCAATGACTATCATCAGTCCTCGGGGAACATTGACTGAGCTGAGGATTCAAACCAGTGACCTCCAGTCCTCAAGTTCTATACACTACCAACTGCACAACCAAGTCTGGGCAAAAGAGTAAAAACAATGTGGAAGAATGGAGAAAATTCTGGTCACTGGCATTTTCTCCTTTTCTGACAATGTTTACAAAAGCCCTGTTTATTAGGGTTGTGCAAAAATTGGACTGTTTGATAAAAGGATAAATGAAATTAATTACACCAAAATTTGAAAATTAGGGTTTATTGAAAAATACATTTGTTGAGATTGATGAGGATGATTAGATCTTTGCTGAATAGTCCCACGTTTTAACCCTTTCCCAAACAAGCCCTGGTTTTCACGTGTCTGCAGTACAAGTCTTTTGAAAACACTGTGGGAATTTCATTATAAAGGAGAAATTGCTCGTAACGAGCAATTTCTCCTTTTCCCACAGTGTTTTCTACCCTTTTTGAGAACTTTCTGCCATTTTCATCAAATTTAAAATTGTCGTCTGCAAACTCTTTCAGTTTGGACCAGTCCAAAATTTGTCATTTGGGAAAGGGTTAAATGATGTTTAGGTAAAGGGCTTTTTAAAACATTCTGGGAAAAGGAGGAAATAATGGTAATATTTCCCACTCGATGTTTTGCCTTATCAAACACAAAGCGCCAATTTTTAACACTTTACCACACAGTCCCGAGTTTTAACGACCGTGAGAAACAGAGCTTTTGAAAACATTGTGGGAAAAGGAGAAAATGCTGGTAACCAGCATTTTCCACTTTTCCCACAATGTTTTCTACCCAACCAAAAACAAATTTTAATTTTTGAGTCAAATTTATTTTGTTGTCTACTAATGCTTTCAATTTGGACCAGTCTAAAATTTTGTCGTTTGGTAAAGAGTTAACAACACTCAATTAGTTGTCTGTAAATGCTTCAAGGTGGAGAAGACTTCAGTTTTGTTATCTTGTAAAGGGTTAACTCTTTACCAAACAATTCCAAGTTTTAACTCTTTACCAAACGACAAAGTTTCAGACAAGTCCAAATTGAAAGTATTTGCAGACAACAAATTAAATGTGACTGAAAAATTGTAATTTGTTTTGGGAAGGGTAGAAAAAACACTGTGGGAAAAGGAGAAAATGCTGGTTACCAGCATTTTCTCCTTTTCCCACAATGTTTTTCAAAAGGCTTCTTTCTCAGGGTCGTTAAAAAGTCGGGATTGTGTGGTAAACCGCTAATGACCCTGAAGGATAAAACTTTTGAAAACGTTGTGGAAAAAGGAGAAAATACTGGTAACAGCCATTTTTCATGACCATATTCCATAATTTATTCAGGCTGTGTACACCGTGTGATCAGACTGCACCAAACATGCACCCTGATCTTGGATTCATACTGTCTGCTTTGCTAAGACAATCAGGATAAAACCACCTTCGAAATGCACTTGAGCCATGCTCTGGCAAAAGGGGGCTTAATGCATCTCTATGATCCGTGATACCAAGCAAGTCATCATCTTACTGTGGATCCATAAAATCCATTTTCTCTAACAAAGGACTTAAACTTGAGGTAGAAGACTTAAACTTGAGGTGGAATGGTCCTTTGACATGCAGAAAATTGACCTGAAGCAAAAAGTTTCGGCCCAGGTCGGCCTGCACATTGTACCTTAGTCGACACTTTTTGTAGATGCATTAAGCCCCTTTTTCACAGAGCATGGCTCATTTATTTTGGTCTTATATCCAGTCTGAAAATGTGTGTTGGGTTTATTTGGCGTTGTAAGTGTTAAAAGTGCCCTCTATAGCGAAAGAAGATAGATTATAATTGATCATAAATAGACATAAGTCTCCTCAGCTTGTAGACTTATAAATCATGATTAACTGTGTATTTCTTATGATAGGAAAAAAAATATAGGGAGACAGACAGGTTTCAGTCTACTCGGTATATTTATAAATATTGTATATTTCTTATTGCGGACTTCTGAATTGCAGAGTTGAAATGTATCAGAAGACTGCAATATGAAAGGAAGAATTGTTAAAGATACACTCTTACAGCCACAGAGAAAAAACTGCCATTCAGAATTGAAAGGCTGTAGAATGGTTCAGAATTAGCTGTATAAACATAAAATATCACCAAGATATAGTACATTGTGTGTGTGTGTGTGTGTGTGTGTGTGTGTGTGTAGTGTAGTGTAGTGTAGGGATAAAAACATACAACGGAAATCTTTGATAAAAAAATCAGAAACCTCCCAACAGTGAATTTTTTAAGTCCTCCATTAGATGAAATGCATTTTCTATCTGTCTTAACCCTTTACCAAACAATCCCGGGTTTTCACAACCCTGAGGAGAAGGCCTTTTGAAAACATCGTGGGAAAAGGAGAAAATGCTGGTAACCAGCATTTTCTCCTTTTCCCACAATGTTTTCTACTCTGTCAAAAAGCATAAGTTCATTTGTACCACTTTCAAATTTGTTGTCTGCAGATGCTTTCAATTTGGAAGGGTCTAAAATTTGTCGTTTGGGAAAGGGTTAACTCTGTGCAACCTTGTAGCCATTATGGGCAACATTTGGCATGAAGATACAGGAATGATTATCGTTTGATAACCCTTTACCACACAATCCCAAGTTTTAACGACCCTTACAAAGAATTCTTTTAAAAACATTGTGGGAAAAGGAGAAAATGCTGGTAACCAGCATTTTCTCCTTTTCCCACAATGTTTTCTTACCTTTCAGAAACAAATTCAATTAGTTTGAGGTACACTGAAATTGTCATCTGCAAATGCCTTCAATTTGGACATGTCCAAAATTTTGTCGTCTGGTAAAGAGTTAAATTTTGAACAAGAATTTCAGCCATGCTTTGTGAAAAGGGGGTCTAATATACATCTGCTAAAAAGTATCAACCCAGGTCAGCCTGCGCAAATCCTCATTGGCTTACCTATGTCAAAACGTCTTGCTATTTGTAAAAATTTTTTGCATGATCGAGGACAATTCTATCTCGGGATTCAGTCAGTCATTATACAAAAGGTGTCGTACCACTGGTTTTTTGCCATATTGAAAATAGAGTGAAAGTGACCATCTTTGAAGCTTCACAAATTGCTTAATGGCAAAACTTTGGCTTTACCGTCTCTTGCTCTCAAAAGTACAGTCATAGTCCTTCAAAAAAATGCATAAAAAACAACATGTCAACCGATTGCGTTTTTTGCTAAATCCCAATCAATACAGGCACCCTAGAAATTGTCCTCTCAAAAACGCCTGTTCATGGCCATGACCCCAATTTTTTGGTCCTCCACTGACATAAAATAGTCCAATCAATATATGATAAAATCACATCTAAATGGTTGGTTGGTTGGTTGTATTGGGGTTTAACGCCACTTTAACAGCTAAGGTCATATCATGGCGGTCGGTGACGCACATGTGTTTCCTGGCTTTCTCACACCAGTACTAACACAACTTTCTTTCCAAAGCCACCGACTACTTTTCTCACATGCTTCAGCAGAGGTGAGAGGCGAAAATACGCCGGAAAGAAAGTTCGCCTCAACCGGGTATCGAACTCACAACCACCAGGTCATGAGTCCGACACGCTCACCACTGAGCCACCCAGGTGGGCCATCTAAATGGTCCCCCACTACCTAAATTTGAAGCAAATCTAAATTATATACCACCAAGCCCTCTCAGTTCCATGAAACAGTGCAACAAAAGTGCTACTGCAAAATTTCACATCGGACTACTTTTGACTACTACGACCCGGGAGCAATCTCGCAGTGGTGCGACACCAAAATGGATTTAATGGATGCGTAATTATTTGACGAATTGCATGGTGTCATGCCTCACAGAGATACCTTAACCCTTTTCCACACCCTCCCGACTTCTTACGACCCTGGGAAAGAAGCCTTTTGAAAACATAGTGGAAAAAGGAGAAAATGCTGGCTACCAGCATTTTCTTCTTTTCCCACAATGTTTTCTACCCTTCCCAAAACAAATTTCAATATTTCAATTCACGTTTATTTTGTCTTCTACAACTGCTTTCAATTTGGACTAGTCTAAAATTTTGTCGTTTGGTAAAGAGTTAAATCCCCTTTTGACAGAGCATGGTTCATTTATTTTTTTATTTCTGTGGTAAACTCCCATTTTTAGTATATAGTTATACCCCCCCCCCCACAATGAAGTACCAGAACCGTGCTTGACCCCTCTGTGTATTTAACCCTTTCGCAAACAAACGCTGGTTTTCACGTGTCTGCAGTACAAGTTTTTTGAAAACACTGTGGGAAAAGGAGAAATTGCTCGTAATGAGCAATTTCTCCTTTTCCCAGTGTTTTCTACCCTTTTTGAGAACTTTCTGCCATTTTCATCAAATTTAAAATTGTCGTCTGCAAACTCTTTCAATTTGGACCAGTCCAAAATTTGTCATTTGGGAAAGGGTTAATACTTTACCACACAGTGTTGAGTTTTAACAACCCTGAAGAAGAAAGCTTTTGAAGATGAAGTGGGAAAAGGAGAAAATGCTGAAACCAGCATTTTTTTCCTTTTCTCACAATGTTTTCTACCCTATCAAAGTCAGAAATCATCATTTGAGATACCTTTAATTTGTTGTCTGCAAATGCTTTCAATTTGGTTGAGTACAAAATTCAGTTGATTGGTAAAGATTTAGCCCATATCTTGCTGAGCAGTTAAAATTTAATTAACTATATCTTCAAACAGATAGTAAAAACCCAAATGATGCTTTTTCAGAGTTATTTTTTTGGGGAAAATATCTCTTAACCCTTTACTGCACAATGACGCCTTTTGACGCCCCTGGGAAAGAAGCGTTTTGAAAACATTGTGGGAAAAGGAGAAAATGCTGGTAACCACCATTTTCTCCTTTTCCCACAATGTTTTCTACCCTATCAAAGAAAAGTTGTACCATATGAGCCACATTTAAATTGTCGTCTGCAAATGCTTTCAATTTGGACAAGGCTATAATTTTGTTGTGTGGTAAAGGGTTAATCAGACAGTGTAGATCCAATATCAGACTGCACAGAATGATCTTGATCTACACTGTAAGCAAAAGGTCTTTCAGTCACTCTGAGTAGCCGAAGGGCTAAGAAGTCATCTCCATAATGCTTTGGATATGGACTAGACTTGGATATTGTCTATTGATAAAGAGTTCAGTTGTTTTAACCCTTTCCCAAATGACAAATTATGGACTGGTCCAAATTGAAAGAGTTTGCAGACGACAATTTTAAATTTGATGAAAATGGCAGAAAGATTTCAAAAAGGGTAGAAAACACTGTGGGAAAAGGAGAAATTGCTCATTACAAGCAAATTCTACTTTTCCCACAGTGTTTTCAAAAGACTTGTACTGCAGACACGTGAAAACCAGGGCTTGTTTGGGAAAGGGTTAACTCTACCACTTAACAGAAATATAGACTTGTCCAAATTGAAAGCAATTGCAGACAACAAATGTGTTTCAAATGATGGAATATGTCTTTCATAGGTTAGAAAACATTGTGGGAAAAGGAGAAAATGCTGGTTACCAGCATTTTCTCCTTTTCCCAGAATGGTTTGAAAAGGCCTCTCTCTCAGGATCATTAAAACTTGGAATTGTGTGGTAAAGGGTTAAAATATATCGATGAAAGCATCATTCCTTGCTTTAAAAAGGTTTGAAGTTTCATTATCATGTTGTTTTTTATGTTTAACCCTTTCCCAAATGACAAATTTTGGACTGGTCCAAATTGAAAGAGTTTGCAGACGACAATTTTAATATATGGCAGAAAGGTCTCAAAAAGGGTAGAAAACACTGTGGGAAAAGGAGAAATTGCTCGTTATAAGCAATTTCTCCTTTTCCCACAGTGTTTTCAAAAGACTTGTACTGCAGACACGTGAAAACCAGGGCTTGTTTGGGAAAGGGTTAACAGAAAGGCTTAATGATAGTAGTGGGTATTATGTCCGTAATACCCACTACTAAGGATATTTCAAACAATTCTTGGTGTTCATGTCCAAGAGGAAAAGGGCTTTTAAAAACACCGCTGGAAAAGCAGAAAACGCTAGTTGTCAGCATTGTCTTCTTTTCCCACAATGTTACCAACCCTTTTAACCCTTTACCAGACGACAAAATTTTAGCCTTGTCCAAATTGAAAGCATTTGCAGACGACAATTTCAGTGTGGCTCAAATGATGCAACTTTTCTTTGATAGGGTAGAAAACATTGTGGGAAAAGGAGAAAATGCTGGTTACCAGCATTTTCGCCTTTTCCCACAATGTTTTCAAAAGGCTTCTTTCCCAGGGGCGTCAAAAGGCGGCATTGTGCGGTAAAGGGTTAACCTTTTACCATACAGCCCCGACTTTTAATGACCCTGTAAAAGAAGCCTTTTGAAAACATTGTAGGAAAAAGGAGAAAATGCTGGTAACAAGCATTTTCTCCATTTCCCACAATGTTTTCTACCCTTCCCAAAACAAATATTAACTTTTCAGTCACATTTATTTTGTCGTCTGCAAAAGCTTTCAATTTGGACCAGTCTATAATTTTGTCGATTGGTAAATAGTAAAAGACCAAGTTTACTTTTAGAGCAAGATTTACCCTGTTTGTCTGTTGATGCTTTCAATTTGGATAAGTCTGAAATTTTGTTGTGTTGTATTTAGGGTTGATGCAAGGTATTCTTTATGCGTCTGGCACAGGTCTTAAAAAAATTGTATTTGATTGAAATATTGATAAAAAATGGGGGCAACTTTTATTTTTTCGTACTTTCAACTGTTTGAATTCATTTTATTGAAGTACTGAATTTTTGTAAATTTCCATCAAAGGCAGTTAATTGCAGACAGCCTTTGTAATGAAAATAGAGTGATTACTTACTTATAAAATAATAATTAGAAGAAAGTCAGACTCAAAAAGGTACCTAGGCCCAGTTTACGTTCGATAATTGTTTCAGATGTTAACGCATAATAGTGCCTTTCACAACTTAAAGGGGCCTATTAAGTTTTTGTTCAGTAGATCTTAAGTTCTTTTATTAAAAACTCTTGTTTTTACTTCAGAAGGTTATTGAAATTTTATATTTAGTTTTAACCCTTTACCACACAATTGCAAGTTTTGACAAACCTGATTGACAAGGCGCATGAAAAAGTGTGGGAAAACAAGAAACTGCTGGTGACCAACAACGTTTTTTTTTCCTATTCATAGGCATATTCCATTATTTGAGCCACATTTAACTCTTTACCAAACAACAAAGTTTTAGTCCAAATTGAAAGCATTTACAGACGACAAAATAAATTTGACTGAAAATTTGAAATTTGTTTTGGGAAGGATAGAAAAATTGTGGAAAAGGGAGAAAATGCAGGTTACCAGCATTTTCTCATTTTCCCACAATATTTTCAAAAGGCCTCTTTCTCTGAGGGTCGTCAAAGGTTGAGATGGTGTGGTAAAGGGTTAAATTGCAGTCTACAAATGCCTTCACCTTGGAAGATCAAAAAACCTTGTTGTCTGGTGAGAGGTTAAGGGTCCACTCTTGTTTTTTATAGCATAAGAAGTTACAGGAAGCCCAGATGAAAGCTGCAGCTCTGAGTCGTGAAGTGGACATGTTAAGAAGTACATGTGAGAATCAGAAGGGACAGGTTCAGTCCTTACAGAGTCTGCTGGCTAACAGGGAACAGGAACATAGGTATGTTGATCAGTCATTTTGTAGCAGACGACTTTGAAAATGTCATTTTGTCACGAAGTAGACTAGTTAAATAGTAGCAGTGAAAATCAGATGGGATAAGTTCAATCCTTACAGAGTCTGCTTGCCAAAAGGGAACAGGAACATTGGTAAGTTAATTAGTCAAAAATGTCACTGAGTCATGAATTTGTGGCAGACAACTTTGAAAATGTCACTGTGAGGCATGAATTTGTGGCAGTCAAACTTTTAAAATGTCACTGAGTCATTAATTTGTGGCAAACTACTTGTAAAATGTCACTTTGTCATACATTGTGGCAGACATCTTGGAAAAAGTCACTGAATCTTGAATTGTGGCAGACAACTTTGAGGCAGACAACTTTGAAAATGTCATTTAGTCATGAATTTGTGGTAGACTATTTGGAATATGTCACTGGCTTATAAATTTGTGGCAGATTACTTTGACAATGGCACTGAGTCATGAATTTGTGGCAGATTACTTTGAAAATGGTACCAAGTCATGAAAACTTTGTTGCAGATAACTGAGAATGTCAATGAGCCATTACTTTGTGGCAGATGACTTTGAAAATGTCACTTTGTCATGAAGTGGACTCAACTGAATAACTTTTGCAGGTGTCTTAGATTGAAATCAGACTGCAAAGTACATGCAGTCCAATCTTTGATCTACACCATCCTTCTCCTGATGCTAGACTATGACCCAGTTTATTTTTCAATGGCAGTGGAAATCTGCTACTAGACTTTGGGAAAAAGTCAAATTTTTTGAGTTGGTAGTGAAAGAGTTAACCCTTTACCACACAATCCCGACTTTTAATGACCCTAAGAAAGAAGGCTTTTGAAAACTGTGTGGGAAAAGGAGAAAATGTTGGTTAACACAATGTTTTCCCACAGTGTTTTCTACCCTATCATAGAGAGACATTGTCATTTTAGCAACCTTTGTCATCTGCAAATGCTTTTAACATGGTCCGGTCAAAAATTTTGTTATTTGGTAAAGAGTTAACTCTTTACCAAATGATAAAATTTAAGACTTGTCTAAATTGAAAGCATATGCAGACAACAGATTAAAATTGGCAAAAACAATGGAATTTATGTCTGAAAGAGTTAAAAATATTGTGGGAATAGGAGAAAACACTGGTTACCAGCATTTTCTCCTTTTCCCACATTGTTCTTGAAAATTCTTTTCTTAAGGGTCAGTAAAACAGGATTGTATTTTAACTCTTTACCAAACGACAAAATTTTAGACTGGTCCAAATTGAATGCATTTGCAGATGACAAAATAAATGTCACTAAAAAATTGAAATTGTTTTGGAAAGGGTAGAAAACATTGTGGGAAAAGGAGAAAATGCTGGTTACCAGCATTTTCTCCTTTTCCCACAATGTTTTCAAAAGGCTTCTTTCATAGGGTTGTTAAAAGTTGAGATAGTGTGGTAAAGGGTTAAAGAGTTAACCTAACATCAGTCTCTGACAGTGCTTAGAAAAGATTACTTGACAAGAAAGTTTTATTTCATCCTACATGCTGTGAACTAAACAAAATGAACATTCTTAGCTTGTTGAAAAGACAGTGATATTGGAAATTAAGTTACCTGTCGACGAGATTTTAGAATCAAATTATTTGCTGACAACAAATTTTAATAAGATAGGGCTTAAATGATGTTATTTGCAATATATTCAATCTTTTACAAAACAATGCTGTGTTTTAAAGACCCTGAGGAAAAATGGCTTTTCAAAACATTGAGGGAAAAGGAGAAAATACTGGTAGCCAGCATTTTCTCCTTTTTTAAACAATGTTTTCTATTCTTTCACAGATAAATTCCATCAATTTAGCCAATTTATAGCTCCACTGGCCAAAGGCCAGCAAGCTTATGTCATGGCACGATGTCTTTAGTGCATCCATCTGTCCATGCATCTGTGCATGTGTCTGTTAAACTTTTTTTCAAACACCTCTGAAAGTACAAATTCAGTTTTGATGAAACTTCACAGAAATGGGTCCTCTTTAGAATTTCTTCAAAGAATTTGATTCCAATAAAAACTCTTGTTGCCATGGCAAAAAAAAAAAAATGGGAAAATATTGAAAATCTCTAAAAATCTTTTGTCCGAAATCATAAGGACTAGGGCTACCAAATATGGCATGTAGCTTCATCCAGTGGACCATTACCAAAATTCTACAAATGGTAACCCTGGGGTCAAAATTTGCCCTGCTTGAGGGGTCACAAGTTTTACATAGCTTACATAATGAAAACTTCAAAAACATTTGTTCCTATTCAAAAAGCATTATAGGGCTACCAAATTTTCCATGTAGCTTCATCCAGTGGACCTGTATCTAGATTTTTAAAAGTACTCTCAATATATTTAAAAACGCAACACTTTGTTGTAAGTTGAAAATCGGCAACTTGTGATCAAATTTACCTGTAATGAAATTTATTGTTATTCCATTTAGTGACTCACAAAGTTCTGTTAGAATGCTGTAAGATTTACAAATAGAAGATGGTACAAAAAGTTCCTTATTAAGAAGTCATAATGATTAATTATGAATGACACTTGATTAAACCTGCTTGTATTCAATGATAAAATCTTTGCTTTTTGAATGTGAAAAAAATATACATCTTTTTTTGAAAGGTAGAGAGTTGCTAGGGTTTTTTTTTTTTTCTATGAAAGTCTAATGCCATACAGACTTCTCATGACTGATGTCTCTGTAAATGCCAGTTTAGTACATAATATGTTTACTGCCAGTTTAGTACATACAGGTAATATGTTTATTTAAAAGGAAGTGGAGCAATACAGGGCCATCATGGCCCTCTTGTTATTTTTTTGTCTACAAATGCTTCAAATTTGAACAAGTTTTTAACTTCATCATCAAACAACAAAACTCTAGACAAGCCAATATTAAAAGCAATCTGCAAGAGGCAACTAATAATTGGCCCAGATGATATTTTTTGTTTAAAATAGTAGGAAAGATTGTGGGAGATATTGCTAGTTACTAGCATTTTCTCCTTGTCCCACAATTTTTTCAGAGGGCTTCTTTCTTTGTTAAAACACAGGATTGTTTGGTAATGGGTTAAAAGGCTTGGACTTTTTAGCAAATGACAAAATTTTAGGCTGGTCCAAATTGAAAGCATTTGCAAACCACAATTAAAATGTGGCTCAAATAATGGAATTTGTCTTTGATAGTGTAGAAAACATTGTGGAAAAAAGAGAAAACATTGTGGAAAAAGGAGAAAAAGCTGGTTACCAGCATTTTCTCCATTTCCCACAAAGTTTTCAAAAGCCTTCTTTCTCAGGGTCGTTAAAACTTGGGATTGTGTGGTAAAGGGTTAAAGTAACGTCATCACTCTGGCAGCTAAAAAAACTGTTACTTCAGTAAAGGATTTACATGTCACCCCCCCACACTGTGAAATATATGAAATGAACAGTTTCAGTCTGCAGGAAGATACTGATATTGAAAATTAACTCTTTACCTGACGTCAAAACTTTAGACTCGTTCAAATTGAAATACTTTGCAGCCGACAGATAAAAAGTGGCCGAAATAATCAGATTTTTCATGGAGAGGGTAGGAGAAAAGAAAATGCAGGTTACAAACTTTTTTTCTAACAATATTTTCTGAAGTTTTTTTTCAGGATTATAATACAACAGCATTGTTTGGAAAAGAGTTGAAGGCAATTTCTGACAGAACACATTACTAAGTATCAGGGATTTATTTTTTATTTAATTCTTTATTTCCTCCATAATTGAAGATTACAAAATTCACAAAAAAAAAAAGTTACATATACGTTAAAGATGCATACATAACATTAAACTTACATATACGCACAGAAGCAAGGAACCCTCACATTCAACAATAACATGTATTCATATATACCCAATCCACAAACGATAAACAGAAGACAGACGGACAGACAAACAGACAGACGAACGTACAGACAGACGGACGGAAGGACAGGCAGACAACAGGCAGGTAGACAGAAAGACAGACGAACAGAAAGACAAATTGAAAGCATTTGCAAAGGACAAATTAATTGTGGCTCAGAAAGTGAAGTTTGTTATTTGAAAAGGTGGAAAATATTGTGGGAAAAGAAGAAAATTGCTGGTTACCAGCATTTTCTTCTTTTTCCACAATGTTTTCAAAAGCTGTCTTCCTCAGGGTAGTATAAAGTCAGGATTGTGTGGTAAAGGGTTAATTCTTTACCCAAAATCCCATATTTTCAGTAACCTGGGGAACAAATCTCTTGAAAACATCATGATAACCAGCTTTTACTCCTTTTCCCTTGTTTTTTATCCATTCAGAGACAATCTCACCAGTTTTATGACATTTTTTTTCTTGCCTGCAAATGCTTTCTATTAAGCTGGGTCTAAAATTTTGTGGCTTGATAAAGTGTTAACCCTTTACCACACAATCAGGACTTTTAATGACCCTGAGGATGAAGTCTTTTGAAAACATTGTGGAAAAAGGAGAAAATGCTGGTAACCAGCATTTTCTCCTTTTCCCACAATGTTTTCTTCCCTTTTTGGTACAAATCCCATCATTTGAGTGTCATGTTATTTTTTGTCTGCAAATGCTTTGAATTTGGACCAGTCTTAAATTTTACTGTTTAGTAATTGATGTGATTTGTTTGTAATAGGATAGAAATCATTGCGGTAAAATGGAGAAAATGCTGGTTACCAGGTAAACTTCAGGTTCTGTGGGACGCATCACTTAACCCTTTCCCACACCACAAAATTTTAGACCAGTCCATATTGAAAGCATTTACAGACGACATAATAAATGTGACTCAAAAATTGAAATTCGTTCTTGGAAGGTAAGAAAACACTGTGGGAAAAGGAGAAGATGCTGGTTACCAGCATTTTCTCCTTTTCCCACAATGTTTTCAAAAGGCTTTTTGTTCAGGGTAGTTAAAACCTGTGATTGTCTGGTAAAGAGTAAATAAGGCTTGTTAACTATTTATCAGATGGCTTTTGTCGGAGCCATCAATTTTTGGAAGCATTAAATGCAGACAATGACTTAAATGTTGCAGCAAATCAACTTTCCGAAAATAATTGAATTTATCTTTGGAAGAGTAGAAAACATTGTGGGAAAAGGATAAAATCCTGAGTTTTTATGAGCTTGAGCAAGTAGGCTGGTAACTGGCATTTTTCTCTTTTTCCCATAATGTTTTCAAAAGCCTTCTTGGTATTATTTGTGAAATTCAGGATTTTGTGGTAAAGGTTTTTACACTTAGGCTGCTTAATGTGACGCAGTGAGGACTTTTGCTGACATTTGTAGATCAAGATCAGACTGCAGATAAAGTGTAGTTTGATCTTCAATCTACTTTGACTGAAACAGTCAATTTTTCCCGCAACAGAGATAAGTTGCAGTCTTTGTTCTGTTACTGTTTCTTAGAAGTTTTGATTAAATTTACTTGGCAGTTGAAGAGTTTAAGGAAAAAAAGTAGAAAAAAAAAACACCCTAAATATTCTTGAAGAATCCTCAATTTTGATACATCTGAGATGAAATACCTCAGGAAAAAAATTCAGTCTTCATTTTTTTTCGGAAAATCAGTACTTTGAGTGCATTAGGTTTACCACTTACCAAATGATCCAGGGTTTCATAGATCCCAGGAAAAGGGGCCTTTGGAAACATAATGGAAAAAGGAGAAAATGCTAATAACCAGCACAAATTCCATCATGTCAGTAACAATGAATTGGTTGTCTTCACATCTTTCAATTTGGACCAGTCTAAAATATTGTTGTTGGTAAAGAGTGAGACACTGTCTTTCGTCCTTATTGAAGACAACGAACCCAGTATTTTTCTGAGAAAAAGAGAATTACGGTAACTCTTTACCCCACAATCCTGACTTTTATTGACCCTGAGAAAGAAAGCTTTTGGAAACATTGTGGGACAGGGAGAAAATGCTGGTAACCAGCATTGTCTCCTTTTCCCACAGTGTTTTCTACTCTTCCCAAAACAGATTTGAATTTTGGAGTCGCATTTATTTTGTCATCTGTAAATGCTTTCAATTTGGACCAGTCTAAAATTTTGTTGTTTGATCAAGAGTTAACCCTTAGAGTGCTAAGTACAACTTTAGTTTTTTTCTTTGTAGACAATATAGATCTAGATTAGACTGCCTTTTGTGCACAGTGTAGATCAAGATCCAACTACACGGTCTACAACTGGCAAAATGCTCTTGTAAAAACATTGTTTAGATCAGCTTTACCGATTGAGAAAGTCTGTTTCATTTATTTAGCACATTAACCTTTTACCAGACGACAAAATTTTAGACTTGTTAAAATTGAAAGCTTTTGCAGACAACAATTTAGATGTGACCCAAAAACTGAAGTTTGCCTTTTGAAGGGAAGAAAACATTGTGGTAAAAAAGAGAAAATGCTGGTTAACAGAATTTCTCATTTTCCCACAAAGTTTTCAAAAGGCTTCTTTTTAACTCTTTACCGTACGACAAAATTTTAGACTTGGCCAAATTGAAAGCATTTGCAGACGACAATTGAAATGTGGCTCAAAAATTGAAATTCAATTTGGGAAGGGTAAAAAACATTGTGGGAAAAGGAGAAAATGCTGGTTACAAGCATTTTCTCCTTTTCCCACAGTGTTTTCAAAAGGCATTTTCCTCAGGGTCATTAAAAGTCAGGATTGTGTGGTAAAGGGTTAAGGGTAGTTAAAACTCAGAATTGTGTCGTAAAGGGTTGAAAAAATCAGTTTTTGTGAAACCCATCCCTATTCTAAAATGCCACTGTGATATAATGATATCTTGAGCACTTTGATTTTTTGGCCTTAAAACTGTGATGATTCTGTGAGCAGAATTTGTACTTATTTTCTGAAGAGACATAAATTTACCCACTGGCAGTATGTTCTTTGTCTGAGGTGAATGACATTACCAAACAACAAAACTTTAGATTTGTCCAAATAAACAAATTTCATTGTGGTTCAAATAATGGAATTTGTAGTTAACCCGTTACCACACAATCCCGACTTTTAACGACCCTGAGGAAGAGGGCTTTTGAAAACATCGTGGGAAAAGGTAACCAGCATTTTCTCCTCTTCTTACAATGTTTTCTACCCTTCCTAAAACAAATTTCAATTTTTCGGTCACATTTATTTTGTCGTCTGCAAATGCTTTCAAGCTGAACCAGTCTAAAATTTTGTTGTTTGATAAAGAGTTAAAAGGGTGGATAACATTGGGTGAAAAGAAAATGCTTTTTTAGCCTGTTCCAATCAAGGCAGATGAGTGCTTAACCCATTACCAAACGACAAAAGTTTAGACTGGTCCAAATTCAAAGCATTTGCAGACGACAAATTCAGTTTGGCACAAATAATGGAATTTATCTCTTAAAGGTTAGAAAACATTGCGGGAAAAGGAGAAAATGCTGGTTACCAGCATTTTCTCCTTTTCCCACAATGTTTTCAAAAGTCTGTTCTATTGGGGTCATTAAAACTTGGGATTGTGTGGTAAAGGGTTAAATAATGGGATTTGTTTTTTGCAGAATAGAAAGCATTGTGGAAAAAGCAGAAAATGCCAGTTACCAGTGTTTCCTCCTTTTCCTACAATGTTTCCAAAAGCATTTTCTTCTGTGCCATTTAAACTTGGGATTGTTTGGAAAAGGGTTAAACTTAGATTCGTTGAAATCCATTTGATCTGTGTAAGAACAGGTGTTTGATCAGCCTGGCCGGGTAGCTCGGTTGTAAGCATATCTGACTTGTGACCTGGTGGTTGTGAGTTTGATACCTCGTTGAGACAAACTTTCTTTTCCGCGATGTTTTGCCTCTCACGTCTGATGCATGTGAGAAAAGTAGTCAATGACTTGAAAAGAAAGTTGTATCAGCACTAGTGTGAGAAAACCAGGAAACACTTGCGTAGGTGCACTGACCGCCTCAATATGACCTTAGCTTTTAAAACGGCGTTAAACTCAAATACAGACAAACAACCAAACAAATGTTCGATCCATTTCACCAAAACAAGAAGTAAAAAAAAAAGTCTTATTCCTGGATATATTGTATTCTATCGCAAAAACCATTAGACGTCATGAGCTGTATAATAACTCTATATTTTTACTGTTGTAACCCACACCGTGAAATTATCAAGTTAGAGTTCACCGAGAAATTTCTTATATCCATCTTAAAGTCGTAAGAAGATATCTTTCTTAACCCTTTACCACACAATCCTGAGTTGTAAGGACACTTTTGAATAAGGCTTTTGAAAGCATTTTGGGTAAAGGGGAAAATGCTGATTATCAAAATGTTTTCCATCCTTTAACCGTTTACCGCACAATGCTGCCTTTTGACGCCCCTGGGAAAGAAGCCTATTGAAAACATTGTGGGAAAAGGAGAAAATGCTGGTAACCAGCATTTTCTCCTTTTCCCACAATGTTTTCTAGTCTTCCAATAACAAATTTCAATTTTTGATTCACATTTATTTTTTTGTCTGCAAAAGCTTTCAATTTGGACTCGTCTAAAATTCTGTCCCCTGGTAAAGAGTTCAGTCCCCTTTTCACAGAGCATGGCTCATATTTATGTGACTTGTACATAGACCGATTAAAGAGACGGCAAACTTTGGAAACCCATCTGCTCAGGGCAAACTGATGTAACTGCAACTCGTAACAGCTTTTACTCACAGCGTTTTAACGTTCATACCTGCTGTGATGACCTTATTACAAAAACTATTTTTGACCTAGATAACCGCACTTTTTGACCCAGATAAGCGCATGAATAGTCATTAGCAGTAAACAGGCGTTAAGTAATGTCAAGTAATCCCATAATAACTTTTAAATTATGTTATAAACGGTGGTTACAATTTGTTTAGTATTGAAGTATGTCATAATTACAGTATTATCAAAATCTCTGGCCAGCAAAAACTGGAGCAGTTTACTTTCAACACGATTATAAGAAATAGGGTCAGTGATTAGCAGCAACTTTATGAATGAAACGAGTGCGAATCTAGTGTATCGGGTGATGTGAACACATCTTGCAGTCGTCTGCTGTCCATATCATTCGGCAAATTTCGAGTGAGCCGTTGATATACGTAGTTACGGGATCGGCCGAGTTGTGACGAGTGCTCTCCATATATGTAGCAGGTGTTGAAAAGATGATAGAATAAAATCGCAACAGAAAGGAGTTTGGAAGGAAACATTGCTTGAAAAGAATTCGAAAATTTAGATTGCTCTGCCTAAGAGAAAACTGATGTAAATGCAACTCGTAACAGCCGTAAGTTTAAAGTAGTAACCGGCAATTGGTCGTTTAATGCAGGGATCGTATATGTGAGGCAAAGCGCATGAAGCTGTGGGGACAAAGGGTATAGAGTTGTGTAAAGGTTATGGCCCTCATGGAGAGCCCATTATGTAAACATTTTGAGAATGGACTAGTGATTCACTGCTTGCAACCTTAGTAACCAGACTGTCCATTCACAATACTGACTGATTATGCATCTTTCAGCGTATGATGTATTAACCCCAAGGCTGCTAAGTGTGACTCACTGACCTTTATGCGGATAGTATAGATCAAGATCAGACTGCACAGAACGTGTAGTCTGATCTTGGATGTATACTGTCCAATAAGGAGATATTTCTTTTTCTAAAAAAGAATAAGTTTGACATAGAATTATTCGGGTTTTACTACCAGTTTGAAATTTCATTTCAATGTTTTAGCAGGGTAAGGGTTAAATTGTTTTCACAGCCCCTCTTCCTCTCCTTCCAGCCATGGCACTACCATTTTAAACTCACTTACATGTTTCTTCTTGGTGAGTTTCTACAGACTGTAATCAGTCTGTTAAACCCTTGACCAAACATCCTGTGAGGCTTTGAAAATACATTTGGAGAAACTGCATGTATTCAGCATGTTCTCTTTTGTCCACAGCGTTTTTCACCCATTTGAAAAGATTTTCAGAATTTTGTCAAACAGAACATTTTCATTGAGGATAAAAAACCCTGAAACTGTAACACAAATAAGCTCACATACTGTTATATTCTCCATATCTGAATCAACAGACCAGGGAAAAAGTCTTTGCAGAGAGTGCAGATTCAGACCAGACTGCTCAGAACATGCAGTCAGACCTTGGATCTGTCATGCCAGTTTTCCGAGTTATTCTACTCAAGACAGCAATGGTACTGCAATATTTAGGCTTCTTTTCCTAGCTTAACATGTCTATTTTAACAATTTAACACTCTAAGCGTGCAAATGTCAGCAACATGTTTGTCTCATCAGCTATTTCCTGTTGGTCAATTCTCATCCTTTCCACATTTCAGATAAAGAGATCAAGGCTACCGCTTTTGCTGATTAGAATGACTCAAATACAATGACCTTTGTTGGCTATGAACAAGTAAAGTCGCTTTTGAAGACAATAAAAGATAAAGATCAGACTGTCCTTTGAACACAATGCAATTTTCAATATCACAGACGTTCATATCTTAGATCTAATTGTCTGTTTATTTGGGATGTATATGGGAAAGAAAAACGACCATGAAATTGTGGCCTAATGTTTGATATTGTTTTCCTGGCTGTAAAAGGCTAGTCGATTAACTGAGTGTTTCAACTCTTAACCAAACTATCCTTTTTTAATGCCCATAAGAAAGAAGTTGAAAACATTGTGAGAAAAGGGGAAAATACAGGTTACCATTTTCTCCTTTTCCCATGTTTCTTTTTACCCTTTCAACGATTCGAATCATCCTTTGGTCAACATTCAGTTTGTCATGTGCATATGCTTTTGATTTGGTCAAGTCTAAAATTTTATCATTTGGTAAAGAGTTGACGGTTAGGGAGCTATTGGGTATCTACATTCTTTGAAAGTATAATGTAGGAGAAATTTGCCCGCAGACGTTTGGACTGGTCGATTTGGCCCGCTAAAAATAGGTAGGACAGTTTGTCAAGATGAATATGATGTCTTGTTAAAAATGAAAGATGAAAGGCCCCCAAGCAGCCAAAAGTAAACAATTCCAAAGTTATAATGCAGGCATATTTTATACAGATTTTATATGTTGCAATACAGTTACCAAAGTTGCCGAAGTTACAGAAAAGAATATTTGTATTTCTTCACACTTTTAAAGAATTGGTAGGTACTGCTGTTCATGATGAGTGATATCTAAAACTTGATAAAGGGTAGCGCTGATCAGAATTGTCACATATTTTTTATGTTCTATTGCTGTCGGCAGGCAAACAGAGCCTATATTTAAACCAATCGTTAGACTACTAATTTGTAAAAGACAGTTTAAAAAAGAGGGGGCTCTTACGCGGCTCATTTGTAAAGTGTAGGATTTTTTGTCCATACATAGTTCAAGCATCTACCATTTGATTTGTGATTTAAAACCGCTGTAGTTATTCAGTGTCGACCGATTACAGTGCTTACAGCACTTTGATGAAATCGTGTGCTGTTGAAATAATGTTTACCTCTAAGGCTCTTTACCACACAGCAAAATTGTAGACTTGTCCGAATTGAAAGCATTTGCAAAACACAATTCAAATGTGATAAAAAATGGTGGGTTTTTTCTTTGAAAGGGTAGAAATCATCTTGGGACATAGTGGAAATGCTGGTCTTCAGCGTTTTCTTCTTTTCCAACATGGTTTCCAATAGCTTTCTTTCTGAAGGTCGTTAAAACTTGGGATTGTTTAGTAAAGGGTTATTGTAGCTCGAATAATGAGATTTTTTCATAAAAGGGTAGAAAACATTTTGGGAAAAAGGAGCATTTTCTCCTATCAAAGACAAGTTCCATCATTTGAGTCACCCTTAGCCCTTTACCACACAATCACAGGGTTTAACGACTCTTAAGAAAAGGCCTTTTGAAAACATTGTAGGAAAAGGAGAAAATGCTGGTAACCAGCATTTTCTCCTTTTTCCACAATGTTTTCTATCCTTCCCAAAACAAATTTCAATTTTTAGGTCACATTTATTTTGTCGTCTGCAAATGCTTTCAATTTGGACAAGTCTAAAATTTCGTTGTTTGGTAAAGAGTTAAATGGTCATCTGCAAATGCTTTCAGTTTGGACAGATCTATTTGTGTCATTTGGTAAAGCATTCACAGGCAGATCTCTTGTCAAAGATTAATAAGCAATTCTCTATTTCTGAATTTCCTCTCAGGGAAGAACTAAAGTCCAGGTACAGCCTAGGTAGTAAAGAGATGCAGATGGCCATACAGGAAGAGGTCAACAGGTCAGAGAAGGAACATACACAACAGATGAAACAGCAGCAAGAAAAGTAAGCTGAATCATTGTCCTGATTGGTTTATATAAGCTGATTCTTTACTCTGATTGGCTTAGAGAAGCTGAATCTTTGTCCTGATTGGCTATCAAAAGTTGATTCTTTGTTCTGATTGGCTAATATAAACCTGCTCTTTATCCTGATGGCTTTTAGAAGCTGATTCTTTGTCCAGATTGGGTAATAGATGTTAATTCTTTACAGTGACAGGCTAATTGAGGAAGTACCAGTTAAAGTGCAAAGCATAGCTTATTTTGCTTAACCCTTTACCAGACGACAAAATTTTAGCCTTGTCCAAATTGAAAGCATTTGCAGACGACAATTTCAATGTGGCTCAAATGGTGCAATTTTCCTTTGATAGGGTAGAAAACATTGTGGGAAAAGGAGAAAATGCTGATAACCAGCATTTTCTCCTTTTCCCACAATGTTTTCAAAAGATGTCTTTGCCAGGGGCGTCAAAAGGCGTCATTGTGCGGTAAAGGGTTAAGAGACAATGTAGATCAAGCTTAGATTGCACAAAACATGCAGTCTGATGCTTTGTTTGATATTCACGTGAAAACAGATTTTAGATTATGAGATAGATATAGGTATTTTTTCCTGACTGTCAAATTTGGCTCAGATGATGGCGTTTGAAAGACTAGAAAACTTTGCAGGAAAAGGAGAAAATACTGGCTTATTTTCAGGGTCCTAAAAACTAAAGATCAAGATATAGTAAAGATTTGACTATTTACCACACAATCCTAACTTCTAACAACCCTAGGAAAAAAGGCTTTTGAAAACGTTGTGGGAAAAGAAGAAATGCTGGTAACCAGCATTTTCTCCATTTCCCACAATGTTTTATATCCAGTCAAAGACAAATCTCACTCTATAAGCAATATGTAATTTGTCGTCTGCAAACACATTCAATTTCGACTAAAATTTTGTGGTGTGGTAAAGATTTAAACTGTAAATATCATTACTTTATTAATTTCAGAATAGAGGAATTGAGTAAACAGTATTCAAGTTTAGAAGATGAATTTAGAGAAGCTTTACAGATAGAGAGCAACAGGTTTCAGCAGGTGATTTTTTTTCACTTCCCCCTTAGCATGGGAAGGACATTATTAGTTATTTTTGGGACTGTGTAGATCAAGATCAGACTGCACAGAATGTGTAAAGGATTTATATGATAAGCACCTTGCAATAGCTTTTTAGCTTAGAATATGGAATAAGGGATGCAGAGCAACAGCTTTCATCCTGTGAATGATTTCTACATTAACTCTTTACCACACAATCCCGACTTTTAACAACCCTGAAAAAGAAGCCTTTTGAAAACAATGTGGGAAAAGGAGAAAATGTTGGTAACCAGCATTTTCTCCTTTTCCCACAATGTTTTCTATCCTTTCCAAAACAAATTTGAATGTTTGAGTCACATTTGCTTTGTCGTCTGTAAATGCTTTCAATTTGGTCAAGTCCAAAATTTTGTTGTTTGGTAAAGAGTTAACCCTCTGTATGCTATAGACAACTTCATTTGCTCTTTGCTAGCATTCTAGATCAAAATCAGACTGTACAGAATGCAGAGTCTTATCATGGGTATGAATGTGACAGACAATGGGATAGACATAGGTGTGTCTCTCAAATCCGAGGTTCCAGGTTTGAATCCTGTGATGGGCAGGCTTTGAAACATATCTACATCATGCCAAGAGTGCTGGTTAGGTTTCAAGGAAGCAATCATAGAAAGTGATTGATAAAAGTGGTAGAACTTGTATCAAAGTTGATTGTAAAATGAATGTTTAACTCTTTACCAAACGACAAAATTTTAGACTGGTCCAAATTGAAAGCATTTGCAGACAACAAATTAAAGTTGGTCCAAATGAGGAAATTTCTCCCTGATAGAGTAGAAAACATTGTGGGAAAAGGAGAAAATGCTGGTTACCAGCATTTTCTTCTTTTCCCACAATGTTTTCAAAAGTCTTCTTCTTCAGGGTCGTTAAAAGTCGGGATTGTGTGGTAAAGGGTTAAACTTTTCTGGAATATTTCAAGGCCAGCTATTCTTTTGGCTAAGATGGCATATCTCAAGGGGTCAAAATGGTGTATCTTGTATTTTGACCTTAACTCTATACCACATAATCCAGACTTTTAACTACTCTGAAATAGAAGCCTTTTGAAAACATTATGGAAAAAGGAGAAAATGCTGGTAACCTTTTTCCCACAATGTTTTCTACCCTTCTCAAAACAAATCTCAATTTTTCAGTCACATTTATTTTGACATCTGCAAATGCTTTCAATTTGGACAAGTCTGAAATTGTTGTTTTGTAACCCTTTACCCTTTACGACACAATACCCGACTTCAACTACCATGACAGAAAAGGCTATTGAAAACATTGTGGGAAAAAGAGAAAATGCTGCTAACCAGCATTTTCTCCTTTTCCCACAATGTTTTCTATCCTATCAAGGACAGAAATCATGACTTCAGCTAAATTTGCTATGTTGTCTGCAAATGCTTTCAATTTGGTCCAGTCCAAAATTTTGTCATTTGGTAAAGAGTTAACCTTTTACCACACAATCCAGACTTTTATCATCCCTTAGCAAAAGCCCTATCAATGACAAAAACCATCGTTAGAGCCACATTTAATTTGTCGTCTGCAAATGCTTTCAATTTGGCCCTGTCAAAATTTTGCCATTTGGTAAAGAGTTACAGGAATGTTCATTCTTTCTTTACTTATACACTTTGCAATACATTGTGAGATTTACATAGCAAAACAAGAGCAAAACTGCAATACCTAGGTCTTGTCACTAGATTTTACCCTCTGCCAAAGATTCTGGAGTTTTAACATGCTAGAGGAATATTTTGAAAACATTTTTCTCCCGTTCCCAAAATGTTTTTCACCATATCAAAGATAATAACCTATCTTTTGAGCAACATTCAATATGTCATCTGCAAATGCTTTAAACTTTGTGTAAACTTTTGGCATTTTGTGTTCTGAAGATTTACCTGCAGAATACCTAATAAATAGAATTGGAATATTCTTTCGGGATGAAACACCCAAATAGTTGTATAGGCGGAGAGGGTCAAGGTTCTTATTCACAAACTGTTTCAAATTTCATTCTGAAAATAACACAATTTCTGATTGGCTTATCCATTTAGTTTTGCCAATCAGAGGTTGTGTTTCTTTGAAATTTAGAAAATCCTAATCCTTAACGCATCTGTCACAACTATAGTTGCTTTTATGGACAGTGTCTATCAAGATCTGGCTTCACATTTTGTGCAGCCTGATCTTTGATCCACCTTGTCCGCTTTGCTGAAGCACATTAGACAAGAGTAACCTTGAAATTGCGACTGTTTGGATCTTATCTCTCGACAGAAAATATCATTTGTGTTTTTTACTGCTCTAAGGGTTAAGAATTATAGTGTAGTTTAGAACAGTAGGTGAAAGGGGGCCTAGTGCTTCGAAACTGAACACTATCATTCAGAATGTAAATGAGCCATGCTCTGTGAAAAGGGGGCTTAATACATCTCCTTAACCCTTACCCAAACAAGCCCTGGTTTTTACGTGTCTGCAGTACAAGTCTTTTGAAAACACTGTGGGAAAAGGAGCAATTTCTGCTTTTCCCACAGTGTTTTCTACCCTTTTTGAGACCGTTCTGCCATTTTCATCAAATTTAAAATTGTCGTCTGCAAACTCTTTCAATTTGGACCAGTCCAAAATTTGTTGTTTGGGAAAGGGTTAACAACCAGCTGAATCCTGAGGTGGAACAGTCCTTTGACATACAAAAAATTGATGGATAGCAAAAAGTTTGGGCCCGGGTCAGCCTGCATGGACTGCGCAGGCTGACCTGGGTCAGCACTTTTTGCAGATGCATTTAGCCCCCATTTCACAGAGCATGGCTCAAATGATTGTTATATCATTGACAGCTCCAGGATGCATTTGAGAAGGTCAGCGAGGAGAATGCAGGGAACAAGGCAGCTTTGCTTGTGGCCCAGAAAAAGGACACTGAAGCTAGGGACATGATTGCTGAGCTGACATCTGTAAGTATTTAGTTTTTTAAGCTCACCTTGAGCACAACATACTACAGTGATCATCTGTCCATTCAGTGTCTGTTGTGTTGTTTTAAGCTTACTAGAGCACAAAGTGCTCAAGGTGAGCTTTTGTGATCGTGCTGTGTCCATCATGCATCGTCCGTCTCCAGGCGTCAACAATTACCTTGTGTGCACTCTAGAGGCTACATTTTCAGTCATATACTCATGAAACTTGGTCAGAATGATAATATCTCGGACAAGTTTAAAAAATTGATTCATGTTGGGTCAAAAAGTAGGTCAGTGGGCCATATCTGAGAAAAACCTTGTGTGCACTCCAAAGGCCACATTTTTAGCATGAAACTTGGTCAGAATGTTTGTCTTGATGATATCTTGGACATGTTCGAAATTGGGTCATGTCAGGTCAAAAAGTAGGTCACCGTGCCAAATCTTAGAAAAACCTTGTGTGCACTCTAAAGGCCACATTTTCAGCCTGAAACTTGGTCAGAATGTTTGTCTGGATAATATCTTGGACAAGTTCAAAATTGGATCATGTGGGGTCAAATAGTAGGTCACTGGGCCACATCCTAGAAAAACCTTCTGTGCACTCTAGAGGTCACAGTTTCAGCCTGAAACTTATGAAACTTGGTCAGAATGTTTGTCTTGATAATAACTTGGACAAAGTTTGAAATTGGGTCATGTGGGGTCAAAAAGTAGGTCACTAGGCCAAAATTTAGAAAAACCTTGTGTATATTCTAGAGGCCACATTTTCAGCCTGAAACTTATGAAACTTGGTCAGAATGTTTGCCTTGATGATATCTCGGACCTGTTTGAAATTGGGTCATGTGGGGTTAAAAAGTAGGTCACTAGGCCAAATCTTAGAAAAATCTTCTGCGCATTCTAGAGATCACATTTGTAGTCAGATACTCATGAAACTAGGACAGATTGTCTTTCTTGATGATATCTCAGACTAGTTTGAAATTGGGGTATGTCGGGTCAAAAGGTAGGTCACATGGCAAAATCTTAGGAAAACCTTGGGTGCTTCATAGAGGCCACATTTTAAGTCTTATACTGATAAAGTTCAGTCAGAATGTTTATCTTGTTGATATCTCAGACAAGTTTGAAAGTGGGTCATGTCAGGGCAAAAAGTAGGTCACATGGTCAAATCTTAGATAAACCTTGTGTGCACTCTAGAGGCCACATTTTCAGCCTGATTCTCATGAAATTTGGTCAGAAAGTTTGCCATGATGATATCTTGGACATCTTTCAAAGTGGGTCACATCTGGTCACAAAGTAGGTCACTGGACCAAATCTTTGAAAAACCTTGTGTGCACCTTAGAGGCCACATTTTCAGTCTGATACGCCAAGCCTCTGTAGTTGTCGGTAGCGTACTGGACTTGAGAACAGGAGGTCGCTAGTTGGATCCCCGGCTTGGCCAATTTCTTTCCAAGGATTGATGAGGATTCATTCCTCTCTCATCGCTGACCATTGTTTTGACGATGGTTATGTGGGAAAGCAGCCAGTGGCTTGGAAAGAATATTGTGCGTAGTACTGGTAAAAGAAACTCCAGGAAAGCATGGATAGGTGCAATGACTGTCGCGATATAACTGAAATAATGTTGAAAATAGCGTTTAACACCATACAATCAATCAGTTAATCAGTTCAGTCTGATACTCATGAAACTTTGTCAGAATGTTTGTTTTAATGACATCTTGGACAAGTTTGGAATTTAGTCACATTGGTTCAAAAAGTAGATCATTTACACTCACTGTGTTTTTCATTGTTAAAACCAGGATCTCTCCATCTTTATCAACTGTAGATGACTTAACTCAGGTGAGCAGTTTAGGGCCGATGGCCCTCTTGTTGATATTATTTCAGTTATATTGCTGTGCCCCGTGCACCTGTTCATGCTTTCCTGGAATTTCTTTTTACCAGTACTTCGCACAATATTCTTTCCAAGCCACTGGCTGCTTTCCCACATGACCATTGTCAAAACAGTGATCAGCTGTGAGAGAGGAATGAATCCGGCCAAATTTACCATTGTCAGTCTTTAGAAAGAAATTTGCCAAGCTGAGGATTCAAACCAGCAACCACCGTGTTCTCAATTCCAATGCTTTTTATCCAATCAAAGCCAAAAATCATCATTTGAACCACGTTTAATTTTTCATCTGCAACTGCTTTCAGTTTGGTCTGGTCCAAAATTTTGTTCTTTGGTAAAGAGTTAAAGGGCCTCTTCCTCAGCTTTACCAATTTGATCACTGCTTAAACACTTAAGCTGCTAAGCGGGACTCGCTGACCTTTTGCGGACAGTGTAGATCAAGATCAGACTGTACAGAATGTGCAGTCTGATCTTGATCTACCCTGTCCGATAAGGAGATATTTTCCTCCAAGAAATAAGTTTGAAATAACATTTTTCGGGTTTTTACTAGTGGCTTGAAAGTTTCATTTAACAACAGCAGGATAAGGGTTAACACAGATGTGCATTGATTGATTGTATGGTGGTTAACGCCGTTTTCAACATTATTTCAGTTATATCACGGCGGCCAGTGCACCTATCCATGCTTTCCTAGAGTTTCTTTTACCAGTACTCCGCACAATATTCATTCCAAGCCACTGGCTGCTTTCCCACATAGCCATTGTCGAAACAATGGTCAGCGGTGGGAGAGGAATGAATCCTGTCGCAGTGACTATCATCAATCCTCGGAAAGAAATTGGCCGAGCCGGGGATCGAACCAGCGACCTCCTGTTCTCAAGTCCCGTACGCTACCGACTGAGCTACGGGGCTCGGCACACAGATGTGCATGGTAAATGACCAAAGCTGTCAATGCGCCTTAAAACAACATTCATTCATTCATTCTTCCCCAGGGTTGTTAAAACTTGGGATTGTTTGGTGTGGAGTTAAGCATTTAGCCTGGATTTAGTTGCTGATGTATGCAGCAGAGATCAAGATCAGACTGCAGAGAGTGTGAATTCTGATTTTGAATATTCCCTGTCTACTTCTTTTCTTTATTTTCTGACAAAAAAAAAAGCCATGATTTTGCAATCTATATATCTGTACATACTGAGATTTTCCAGTTTTAGCTCGGCTGTTTTGGAGGAAAAATTAGAGGTTGTGTCATAGTCCTGTCGTATTCTGCATTGCCATTGTTGTGACTTTTTATAATATCTCTGTCATTACTGACCTCTGACTGGTTCTTAACCATTTCCCAAACGACAAATTTTGGACTGGTCCAAAGTGAAAGAGTTTGCATACGACAATTTTAAATTTGATGAAAATGGCAGAAAGTTCTCTAAAAGGGTAGAAAACACTGTGGGAAAAGGAGAAATTGCTCGTTACGAGTTTGGTCCAGTTCAAAATTTTGTTGTGTTCTAAGGGTTTTTACAAGTTTCAGCTTTCTTACCTATTCACATCAACCTTTGCTTTTCTTCCAGGTTGTAAAAGAACAGAAGGGCAGAATAACTGAACTAGCCAAGTCCAAGCAGGAACAAACATCACAATATAGGGTAAGTATCGGTGAGTTATTCCTTCACTCATCAATCCTGTGTTTTTATGGCCAGGAAAAAATAGGATTTGGAAAACAGCGCTTTTCAACATTTTCTCCTTTTTCCACAATATTTTCAAAGAAGAGTGTCTTCTCTTTAGCTACATTGAATTCATCATCTGCAGATGCTTTCCATTTAGGCAGGTCTGGAATTTTATACCACAAAAATTTAGATCATTCCAAATTAATGGTGTTTGTGTCTGAAAGTGTGAAAAAGATTGTGGGAAAAGGAGAAAATACTGTTTACCAGCATTTTCTCCTTTTCCCCACTATGTTTTCAGAAGATTTCTTTCTCTGGGTCATCGAAACCTGAGATTGTTTGGTAAAGGGTTATGCTGTCTGCATGTTAATTCTTCTTGACTTCAATGGCAAGATTGAAGAAAACCTCACAAGCAAAGCTGCTGTTTCCTGCCTTTGAAACTTTAAAAAAGAACAGAAATTATGCCTGCAAAATCTTTGAATCAGCACTAGTAACACCAAAACATTATTTATCTTTTAACTAACCGGATATCCATGCAGTAACAGCCATGCAATATTTTTGTTTATGTACCACAGATATTTATAGATTTTTGATATACCACGGATATTTACAGAACAGTAATTTCCAGTGACTCCGTCCCGTATCACCATTTATGAATGAAATGTATTCCAAAAATAGTAACACTTACTACAGAAAGCCTGTGAAAAAAGAACGATGTCATAGCATGTGCACTACTTTCTGATGATTGCCCATGTAATTCCTGCCTGTGACGTCATTTGAATGCTTGTTTACGGCATCTTCTCAAATAGAATAAACCAAAACAATCTCAGTTGCAATTTTCGGACGTTTAATTACTGAGATAAAGTACTGTATTTGTGGGTAATGGAATTTTTAAATAGGAGTTCTGATTTAAATGAACGTTCAACATGTATTTGTCGGCAACATATTTCAAATTTTTTCACTATGAGTACAAATCAGACGTTAAAAGATAAACAGAATATGTACATAGTGTTGTCATAGATAAAAAATATCTAATTCGGTTGTGAGAATTGATAATTGTATCGCCAAGGCTCGACAGTTATCAATTCTCCCAACCTTTTTAGATATTTTTGATATGCATCAACACTAGCTACGTATTCTATATATAAACCCTCAGAGCGCCAAAGAAACCAAACAGACATTTTGGATCTAGAAATAAATGTAATATTAGTCAAGGTTGATTTTGTCTAGAATGTCTCAGCAAAGCAGACAGTGTAGATCTAAGATCAGACTGCACAGTTTGTGCAGTCTGATCTTTATCTACACTGGCTGCAAAAGCAACTATAGTTGTGGGAGTTGCTTTACAAGTTAAAACATCATTTGAAGGAAAATAGCATGCATGCAAAATATAAAGTCCTCAAGTTTTTCCACATTTATCTGTTGTAGATGGTCTCAAATTATCTGTATGAGGGAAAATGTTAACCCTTTACCTCTCAATCCTGAGTTTTAACGACCCTGGGAAAGAAAGCTTTTGAAAAATCTTTGGGGAAAGGAAAAAAAATGCTGGAAGCCAGCATTTTCTCCTTTTCCCACAAGGTTTTCTCCACAATTAAGCCTTTCCCAAATGACAAATTTTGGACTGGTCCAAACTGAAAGAGTTTGCAGACGACAATTTTAAATTTGATGAAAATGGCAGAAAGTTGTCAAAAAGGGTAGAAAACACTGTGGGAAAAGGAGAAATTGCTCGTTACGAGCAATTTCTTCTTTTCCCACAGTGTTTTCAAAAGACCTGTACTGCAGACACTTGAAAACCAGGGCTTGTTTGGGAAAGGGTTAAAGGTGTTTCATCATTTAAGCCATCTTTGATTTGGCTTCAGAAAATGCTTTGAATTTGGACAAGTATAAAATTTTGTCGTGTGGTAAGACTTACTTCAGTACCTGTTGTGCATGACTTTTTTAGCGCTGTAGCATACAGTTTATGAAATTTTGTAGCAAGAGGAGAAATTCTCGTGATGGCTAACTCTTTCCTGACTATAGATGACATAAAAAACTTTTTTGTACAGTATAGATCAAGATCAAACTGCATGAATCTCTGATCTACGATGTCGAATACTTTAACCCTTTACCACACAATCCCAGGTTTGCACAACGCTGAGAAAGAAGCCTTTTGAAAACATTGTGGGAAAAGGAGAAAATGCTGGTAACCAGCATTTTCTCTTTTTCCCACAATGTTATCTACCCTTCCCAAAACAAATTTCAATTTTTGAGTCACATTGATTTTGTCGTCAGCAACTGCTTTCAATTTTGGCCAGCCTAAAATTCTGTCGTTTGGTAAGGAGTTAATTAAGAATATGACAGAAATGTCTCTTTATCTTATTGCAGAATTGTATTTGTCGCAGTTGAAAAAGTCTATTTTATTCATTTAGAAGTGAAAGAATTAATACCTTGTTTGGTTTTAATGATAAACTTGTAACCAAACAACAGAATTTTAGACTGGTTGAAATTGAAGGCATTTACTGATGACAAAAAAAATGTGACTCAAAAATTAAAATATGTTTTTGGAAGGGTAGAAAACATTGTGGGAGAAGGAGAAAAGGCTGGTCACCAGCATTTTCTCCGTTTCCTGCAATGTTTTCATAGGCTTTCTTTGTCAAGGTTGTTAAAAGTCAGGATTGTCTGTTAAAGGGTTAATATTTAAAACTGAATCTATATTGAAAATCCATCTTTTGTTTATATGAATAATCTGTTGCAGCAAGGTCATTGTGTTAATTAAACAATGTCCTTAGTTAGTATAACAGTGTATGTTCCAACAGCAAGCTTGAAAGTAAGCTATTTTTAGACATAGAGCCTTGTTCTAATTAGTTTCCGGTCATTTCCTGAGGAAATCAGGATTGAGAACCTGTCAGCTATTTGAAAAAAATATGTGAAATAGATTTCCAGGGAAAAATCTGGTTTGCAATTCTTGATAGAAAAGGTAATTAAATGTCGAGGCGGATTTATCGAAATGAGCGGGTGGTGTTAGATAGAGATTTTTTTCAAATTTGTCTGCTGTGGGTTGTTTTAACATGATTTGTTTAGCTTTTTACCACACAATCCCAAGTTTTAACCCTTTACAACACAATCCCGACTTTTAACAACCCTAAGAAAGAAGCCTTTTGAAAACATTGTGGGAAAAGGAGAAAATGCTGGTAACCAGCATTTTCTCCTTTTCCCAGAATGTTTTCTACCCTTCCAAAAACAAATTTTCAATTTTTAAGTCACATTCATTTTGTCGTCTGCAAATGCTTTCAATTTGGACAAGTCTAAAATTTTGTCCATTGGTAAGGAGTTAAAGACCTTGAGGAAGAAGTTAGAAAACATTGTGGGAGAAGGAAAAAAACTGGCGACCAGCAATTTCTCCAGTTACCCACAATATTTTCCACCTGTTCAAAAACTTATTCCATTGTTTGAGCTGCATTTATATTGTGGTCTGCATATGCATTCAGCTTAGACATGCCTACATTTTGTTGTGTTGTAAAGAGTTAACTCTTTACCAAATGACAAAATTTGAGACTGGTCCAAATTGAAAACATTTGCAGACGACAAATCAAACGTGGCTCAAAATTTGAAATTTGTTGAAAGGGCTTCTTTCTCAGGGTCGTTAAAAGTCGGGATTGTGTTGCAAAGAGTCAAAGGTAATGTACCTCCTACAGACAACCCGCTTTTGTCATAGCAAACATTTTTTGTTTTAAACATTTTGGCATAAGGAGCAATTACAGATGATGAACCGTTTCTCCCCCGCTATGATATATGATATGTAATAAGTGCTTACCACAAAACTAAATTTTAGACTCCTCCAAATTGAAAGCATTGGCAGACAACAAATTAACCCTTTACCAAACAATCCCATGTTTTCAAGTCCCTGAGAAAGAGGCCTTTTGAAAACATTGTGGGAAAAGGAGAAAATCCTGGTATCCACCATTTTCTCTTTTTCCCACAATGTTTTCTGCCCCGCAAAATAACCTTAAGTTCATTTATACCACTTTAAAATTTGTCGTCTGCAGATGCTTTCAATTTGGGAGGGGCTAAAACTGTTGTTTGGGAAAGGGTTAAATGACAAAAATTACGGTATTGTTCTAGGTAAGGTTAGAGAACATTGTGGAAAGTGAGAAAATGCTGGTGACCAGCATTTTTTCCTTTTTCCACGATGTTTTCAAAAGCCTTTTTTCTCGGGTTATTTAAAATCAGGATTGTTTGATACAGGGTTAACTTTACCACACAAACCAAAGTTTTAATGACCCTGAGGAAGATGCCTTTTGAAAACATGAGAAAAGGAGATGCTGGTAACCAGCATTTTTCTCCTTTTCCCACAATGTTTTCATCCCTTTCAAAGACTATTTTGACCCTTTAAACCAGATTTAGTTTGTCATCTGCAAATGCTTTGGATTTAGAGAGGTCGAAAATATTGTTGTGTGATAAAGAGTCAAGTAAGGTATTTTAAGATATAGAGCCATATTAAATTCTGAACATGTCATCTCAAAATCATCTTAAAATCAAGATTGAAAACCTACCAACCATTTTAAGAAAAAAGATTTGAAATAGATTTCCCAGGGAAAAATCCTAAGAAGCAGTTCTTGGTAGACAGGTAATTAAAATGTCCTGATGGATTTATTTCTGTAGACTAGGAGACAGAGGTGCAGGTTTGAGCGGGGGCCTCTCATGTCAGAGATTGAGGGTTTGAAGCCTGTAATGAGCATGTTCCACATTTGGATCTACCCACTTCTTGGCCACAGTAGTGGTTAACCCTATACTAAACAATCCTTAGGTTTAATGACCTCATGAAAGTAGACTTTTGAAGACATTGTTGGAAAAGGAGAAAGTGCTGGTAACATCTCCATTTCACACAATGTTTTCTAAACTTCCACAGAGAAATTTCAGTTTTTGAGTCACTTTTATCATTCTGTAAATTCTTTCAATGTGGACTAGTCTAAAATAGTGTTGTTTGGTAAAGAGTTATGGTACTCAGGGAGCAATCTTCCACTTGTAAGAACTTGTTTAGCACAATCAATGTAAAATAAATATATTTAACCTTTTCCCAAACGACAAAATTTTGGACTGGTCCAAATTGAAAGAGTTTGCAGACGACAATTTTAAATTTGATGAAAATGGCAGAAAGGTCTCAAAAAGGGTAGAAAACACTGTGGGAAAAGGAGAAATTGCTCATTACAAGCAATTTCTCCTTTTCCCACAGTGTTTTCAAAAGACTTGAACTGCAGACATGTGAAAACCAGGGCTTGTTTGGGAAAGGGTTAAACTAAACCAGACAGTGAAATTGTAGACTCATCTACATTAAAAGTATTTGCAGAAAACAAATTAGATATGGTTTGAAAAGGTAATGAAAGAGTAGAAAACATAATGGGTAAAGTGGAAATTAATGATTATAAGCATTTTTAGCTCACCTGAGCATGAAATGCTGAAGGTGTGCTTTTGTGATCTTGCTGTGTATGTTGTCCATCATGTGTCCTCTGTCATGCATCTTCAATCTTTATTGTGCTCTAGAGGCTATATTTTGAGTCTGATACTCATGAAACTTGGTCAGGATCTTTGTCTTGATAATATCTCGGGTCAAGTCAAGTCTAAAACTATGTCACCTGGTCAGATCTTTGAAAAACCTTATGTACTCTGTAGAGGTCACATTTTTAGTTCATTACTCATGAAGGTGATAAGAATGCTTGTCCTTACGGTATCTCAGATGAGATTGAAAATGGGTCACATCAGCTCAAAAATTATGTCGCCAGGTCAAATCATAGAAAAACCTTGTGTATTCTCAAGATGGCACATTTTCAATCCAATACTTACAAAATGTGGTAAGAATGTTTGTCTTGATGATATCTCAGATAAGTTGAAAGTGGGTCACATTGGATTAAAAACTAGGTTACCAGGTCAGATCTTTTAAAAACCATGTGTACATGCTAGAGGCCACATTTTCGGTCCAATACCCATAAAAGTTATGATGTTTGTTGTGATGATATCTCAGATGCATTAGAAAAAAGTTGTTCACCAGATCAAATGTTTTCAAAAAACTTTCTTTCTCAGGGTTGTAAAAGTGGGTTGTGTGGTAGAGGGTTAACCCTTTACCAGACGACAAAATTTTAGCCTCGTCCAAATTGAAAGCATTTGCAGACGACAATTTCAGTGTGGCTCAAATGGTGCAATTTTCTCTTGATAGGGTAGAAAACATTGTGGGAAAAGGAGAAAATGCTGGTTACCTCTTTCCCAGGGTTGTTAAAAGGTGGCATTTTGTGGTAAAGGGTTAAGTGTAAAATCATAGCTGTGGTGAAAGTTAACCTATTACTGCACAAAAAAGACAGTTTATCGCATTTGATGGCCTGTTAGTCAATGTATTTGGTCCAATCTTATGTTAATTTATTTAACAGGAAAGAGTGAATACGCTGGAAGCTCATGTTGAAGAGGCCAGAAAGAGAATGGTGCAGCTAGAGATTTTAAAACAGGTCTGTAAATACTGTTTTAATTTGATCCTTTCCTTTTGCTCCCCAGCCGCTACTCCTGAACTTTTTAAAACATTGTGGGAAAAAAAAAAAAAGAGTTTCACCTTTCTTAGATCACCTGAGCATGGAGTGCTCAAGGTGAGCTTTTGTGATCTTGCTGTGTCTGGCGTCTGTCGTTTGTCGTGTGTCGTCCATCGTCCAGGTGTCAACAAATTACCTTCTGTGCACTCTAGAGGCTACATTTTCAGTCACATACTCATGAAACTTGGTCAGAATTTTTGTCTTGATAATATCTCAGACAAGTTCAAAATTGGGTCATGTCAGGTCAAAAAGTAGGTCACTGGGCCAAATCTCAGAAAAACCTTGTGTGAACTCTAGAGGCCACATTTTCAGCCTGAAACTTATGAAACTTGGTCAGAATGTTTGTGTTCATAATATCTCGGACAAGTTTGTTATTGGGTCATGTTGGGTCAAAAAGTAGGTCACTGGGCTAAATCTTAGAAAAACCTTGTGTGCACTCTAGAAACCATTTTCTCATCCTGAAACTTATAAAACTTGGTGAGAATGTTTGTCTTGATGATATCTCGGACACATTTGAAATTGGGTCATTTTGGGTCAAAAAGTAGTTCATTGGGCTAATACCATTGAAAAATCTTGTGTGCATTCTAGAGGCCACATTTTGAGCCTGATACTTTTAAAACTTTGTCAGAATTTTTATCAAAATGATGTCTTAAAATTTGGCCATGTCCGGTCAAAAAGTAGGTCACTAGTCCAAATCTTAGAAAAATCTTGTGTGCCCTCTAGAGGCCATATTTTCTGCATGAAACTCATGAAAGTTGGGTAGAATGTTTGTCTTGATAATGTCTGGGAGAAGTTTGAAATTGGGTTAAGTCCGGTCAAAAAAGTAGGTCACTGGGCTACATCTTAGAAATACTTGTGTGTATTCTATAGGCCACATTTATTGTTGGATACTTATGAAACTAGGTCAGATTGTCTGTCTTGATAATATCTCAGACAAGTTTGAAATTGGGTCATGTCGGGTGGAAAAGTAGGTCACTGGGCTAAATATTAGGAAAACCTTGGGTGCTCCATAGAGGCCACATTTTCAGTCTTATACTGATAAAGATTTATCAGAATGTTTATCTTGTTGATATCTCAGACAAGTTTGAAAGTGGGTCATGTCAGGGCAAAAAGTAGGTCACATGGTCAAATCTTAGATTAACACTGTCTGCACTCTAGAGGCTACATTTTCAGCCTGATTCTCATGAAACTTGGTCAGAAAGTTTGCCTTGATGATATCTTGGATAAGTTGCAAGTGGGTCACGTCCCGTCAAAAAGTAGGTCACTGGACCAAATCTTAGAAAAACCTCGTGTGCACCCTTGGAGGCCACATTTCAGTCTGATACTCATGAAACTTGGTCAGAATGTTTGTTTTAATGATATCTTTGACAAGTTTGGAATTTAGTCACATTGGTTCAAAAAGTAGGTCACTTACACTCATGTGGTTTTCATCATTAAAACCAGGATCTCTTCAGCTTTATCAACTGTAGATGACTTTACTTAGGTGAACGCTTTAGGGCCAATGGCCCTCTTTGTCTTCTTTGCATCCAACTCTTTCTTTCACAATTTCATCATTTCAGCCATTTTTGATTTGTTGTCTGCAAATGCTTTCAGTGTGGAAAATCCTAAAATTCTGCTGTTTGGTGCTGAGTTTTCACATCATGAAAGAGAGGGCTTTGAAAACATTGTTGGAAGAGAAGAAAATGCTGATTTTCAGCATTTTCTGTTTTCTCTCTGGTTTTACGCTATCAAAGAAAAAAATCATCATGTGAGCTACATTTAATTTGTCTTCTGAAAAATACTTTCAATGTGGTCCAGGCCAAAATTTTGTCATTTTATAAAGAGTTAACCCTTCACCACACAATGTAGACACTTAATGACCCTCGCAAAGGAAGCTTTTGAAAACATTGTTTGAAAAGGAGAAAATGCTGGTAACCAGCATTTTCTCCTTTTCCAATAATGTTTTCCAGCCTAACAAGGCCATATTTTGTCATTTGGGCCCATCTTCCATTTGGCATCTGAAAATGTTTTCAGTTTGGACTAGTTTGAAATTTTCTCGTCTGGTAAAGAGTTAACTGTCATTTTATTGGATTTGGATCATGATTTTATGTAATCTCATTTTTTCAGACAAAATCACCCAATTCAGAAATTGGACAAAATTCAGCGGAATTAGACAGCTCTCCATGTCCCATTACCTCATATTATGTTATCTTTTTCCTAAATTTAACTGTTACCAATCAGTCTCGGATTTTTAGGACCCTAATAAACAAGGCTTTGGAAAACATTATGGGAAATTCTAATAACCTGCATTTTCTCCTTTTTCTCTTTTTTCAACAGCCTTCATCTTCAGGGTCATTAACACTTGGGGTTAAAATTTATGGTTAAAGGGTTAACTCTTCACCAAACAACAAAATTTTAGACTGGTCCAAATTGGAAGCATTTGCAGAAGGCAAATCAAATGTGGCTCAAAAATTGAAATTTATTTTTGGAAGGGTAGCAAACATTGTGGGGAAAAGGAGAAAATGCTGGATACCAGCATTTTCTCCTTTTCCCACAATGTTTTCAAAAGGCTTTTTCTTTAGGATCGTTAAAGGCTGGATTGAAGGGTTAAAGGTTACTCCTAATTTAACAGTACCCTAGATTTTGAGAAGAAGGACAGATTTTCCTGACACATGATGTTTTTGTCAATTAACTTTTATAAATGGTTCTTAGTGCTTCTAGGCCAATCTGTTTTTTATTGTCTTTTTCACAAAAAATGTTAAAGGCGTTTATGAACCTTATTCATAGATTTTTGGATCTCTGTCATAACCCTTTACCACTTTGCCAAGTTTTAATGACCCTAAGAAAAGAGCCTTCTGAAAACATTGTAGGAAAAGGAGAAAATGCTGGTAACCAGCATTTTCTCCTTTTCCCACAGTGTTTTTTACCTTTTCAGAAACAATTCTTATCATTCAAGGCACATTTTATTTGTCATCTGCAACTGCTTTTATTTTGGAGGGGTCTAAAAATTTAGGAACTGGTAAAGATTAAGGTCACTGGATCTCTTTCAAGAAATCCTGGAAATTGGGATATCTTTATCCACAGAAATTTCGGATATCTATCCAAAGAATATGGGATCTCTTTCCATACATTTTGGGATCTCTTCCTATACATTTTTTGATTTTATTCCAAAGGCTCTAACGTCTTCTTCCCTAGATTTTGGTATACTTATGATTTAATTCATCACCATACAAGACTACTTTTTTATGAACCCTTACCAACAGCAGTGACACATTTGAATCTTTTAACCATGTGGAAAAATATCATATTAACCCTTTCCCAAACGACAAATTTTGGACTGGTCCAAATTGAAAGAGTTTGCAGACGACAATTTTAAATTGATGAAAATGACAGAAAGTTCATCAAAAGGGTGGAAAACACTGTGGGAAAAGGAGAAATTGCTCGTTACGAGCAATTTCTCCTTTTCCCACAGTGTTTTCAAAAGACTTGTAATGTAGACACGTGAAAACCAGGGCTTGTTTGGGAAAGGGTTAAAAGAAGCAAAATGCTTGTAACAAGTAATGACTCCATTTCTCATAATATTTTTTCAAAATCTTTCTACACTAAAGGTATTGAAAATTTTTGTTTTGTACAGTAAGTGATCGATACACAGCCAAGTCTGCCTTAAACAGCCAGCAAACAGTGCTGGCATTTCAAGGCAAACTGACTGTTTAACACAGGGATTGATAAATTCAAAACTTATATTTGGGAAATTAAGGTACTGATTGCTTAACACAGATGGCTACTAAATACAATTGACCTGTAGTGTAAATTTGAATGTAATTTCAGGATAATATAAAGTTAAAGTCACAAGTACACGGACAAGAGTCTGTGATTGAGGGTCTTCGATCGGAACGTAAACTCTGGGAACAGGAACTTGCACATCAGGGTACGTATATGACCTCATTTCATCCTTTTACCCTGTACAACACAATCCTGTGTTTCAACGACCCTGCAGAATTAGGCTTTTGTAAGCATTGTGGGAAAAGGAGAAAATGCTGGTAAACAGCATTTTCTCCTTTTCCCGCAACCTCTACCCTATCAGAGAAAAGTACCATCAATTGAGCGACATTAAACATGTTGTCTGCAGATGCTTTCTATTTGGACATGTCTAAAAGTTTGTTGTCTGCTAAAGTGTTAACTCTGAGTGTGCTAAGCAAAGCTATGGTTGCCTTTGGGACATTGTAGATCAAGATCAGCCTGCACAGAAAGTGTGTAAGATAGTATTTTGTTGACTATATGTACCTATCAAATAAATATCACTCTTGTAAACTAAACCAACTGATGAAAGTATTGTCAAGACTAAATGTTACAAGATCAGCAATGCATTACAAAATATCAGCTAGGAAAGCTCTTTACCAAACAAAAAAATTGGAGACTTGTCCAAATAGAAAGCATTTGCAGACAACAAATTCATTGTTACTCAAAGCTTAAAACTTTTCTTTTATAAAGTAGAAAACATTGTGGGAAAGGGAGAGAATGCTGGTTACCAGAATTTTTACCTTTTCCCACAATGTTTTCAAATGCCCTTTTCCTTCCGATTGTTAAAGGTTGGCATTGTGGGGTAAATGGTTGAATGCTGAAATTCCAGGGTTTCCCAGGGGCTTGGCCCTCAGTCCCCAAACAGGGCTGTTTGCTTTAGATTCCATTGTTGGCCCAAGGGTGGCTATGACATGACTGATATACCATATTGTCAGTGGGGTTCAACACCATATAAAAGAAATAGACATAAAGATAAATATTATGACAAATTGCCTAGGACATTGCTTTCATGTTGTTTATCTGAAATCTCGCATACAAGCTGCTGTTTTCTAGAATTGTTTTTTTTTTCTCTGTTAACTTTTACAGGTGCATCTTTGGCCCAAGATCGAGGAAGTTTGGAGGCCAAAATTGAAGCTCAGAAGTCCGAGATAGGCATTTTGAAGAAGCAGTTAGAGGTAATTGGTTTGTTTGATCATCAAGTTAAACCTTTAACAGAGAATCCAGAGTTTTAATGTCCCTGAGTTAGAGAGTACATGTATTTGAAAACAATCCAGGAAAAGGAGAAAATGCTGGTTCCCTTCATACATGTGTTTTCAAAAGTCATCTTCCCCAGTGCTGGTAACCAGCATTTTCTTCTTTCCCCCAGTTTTCTTCCCTTTCAAAGACAAATTATATCACTTGAATCACATTCAGTTTGTTGTCTGCAAAGGCTTTCAATTTGGACAAATCAAAATTATTTTGTCTGGTAAAAACTCTTTTACCAGACCACCGGAACTTTAGACTTGTCCAAATTGAAAGCATCAGATGACAAAAGTAGCTAAAATGATGGATTTGGTTCTGATGGGTAAAAAACATTTTGGAAAAAGGAGAAAATGGTGGTTACCTTTTCCCATAATGTTTCCATATAAACCTTATTTCTTTGGGTAATATACGGTTAAGGATTAATCAGAAAGTTAAATGGATCTAATTTCTATGAATAAATCAAATTTCTATGGCAGGTTGAAGAAACCCATTTTTAGATTTCATTGAAACCCTAATTTTGAGAGAAAAGTGCATTTACCACCATTTTAATGTCAAATAGCATGCATTTTAGCCCTTAGGCTGCGAAACACAACTCACTGACCTTTTGTGGACAGTGTAGATCAAGATCAGACTGCATGGAATGTGCAGTCTGATCTTGGATCTACACTGTCCAATAATGATGTATCTTTGCCCCAGTACATTTTAACCCTTTCCCAAACGACAAATTTTGGACTGGTCCAAATTGAAAGAGTTTGCAGACGACAATTTTAAATTTGATGAAAATGGCTGAAAGTTCTCCAAAAGGGTAGAAAACACTGTGGGAAAAGGAGAAATTGCTCGTTACAAGACTTGTACTGCAGACACATGAAAACCAGGGCTTGTTTGGGAAAGGGTTAAATCACAAAATTTGGTTTTTTACTATCGGCTTGAAATTTTCATGTCACTTAATTAGCAGAATAAGGGTAAACTCTTCACCAGATAAAAAAAGTCTTAGACTAGTCCAAATTGAAATTTTTTTTCAAAAGTCTTCTTTCCAAGGCTCTTAAAAGTTGGGATTGTGTGGTAAGGAGTTAATGACCCTGAGGAAGAATGCCTTTGAGATATAGATGAACCAGCATTTTCTCCTTTTCTCCCAATCTTTCCATTGCAAAGACAGAAATCGTCTTTTGAGCAACATTGAATTTGTCTTCTGTAAAGTCAGATATGTCTGAAAATTTTTTCATCTGGTGAAGAATGAAATATGAGTTGGGGAGAGAAGAGATTTGATTTTTAGCTTGGCTGTTTATGAGAATAATGTTGCGGTATTGTCATAGCTCTGTCATTGTCTGGGTCTATGTGCAAAGACTGACATTTTATAGTATCTCTGTCATTAGTAAAGATATTTACTTCAAACTCGGAATGGCTGTTAACTATGAAAAAGGTAACCCATAAATCAGGGGTAGGTAACCAAAATATTTTTGATACAGATATGTCCCTTTTTTGACTTGGAATTTTGACTAAAAAAAATCTATTTCTTAAAGCGACTGCAGCCCAGTTTTGGCACCCGCATGTGGTGCTCTTGTCATGTTATACCTTAACTCTTTACCAAACGACAAAATTGGTCCAAATTGAAAGCATTTGCAGACGACATATTTAATGTAGCTCAACTGCTGATTTCTGTCTTTGATATGGTAGAAAACATTGTGGGAAAAGTAGGAAATGCTGGTTACCAGCATTTTCTCCTTTTCCCACGTTTTCAAAAGCCTTATACCACAGGGTCGTTAAAAGTCAGGATTGTGTGGTAAAGGGTTAACCTTTTACCAGACAACAAAATTTTAGCCTTGTCCAAATTGAAAGCATTTGCAGACGACAATTTCATTGTGGCTCAAATGGTGCAATTTTTCTTTGATAGGGTAGAAAACATTGTGGGAAAAGGAGAAAATGCTGGTTACCAGCATTTTCTCCTTTTCCCACAATGTTTTCAAAAGGCTTTCTCTCCCAGGGTCGTTAAAAGGCAGCATTCTGTGGTAAAGGGTTAAAACCCACAGCACATCTTCTGGTATATTTGCAACAGTGTGGATCAAGGTAAGACAGCACAGAACATGTAGTCTGATCAAAGATTTACTCTGCCTGCTATTCAGTGAAATATTTTGGCCAAAACCTTGATGTTGCAGTACACAGACTGCTGTTTCAAACTGGAGAAAAAAAAAAACATGCATTTCGTTGATTTCTAATGTATGCCATGGAATCCACATTAACTTTGTTGTTTGAATTTTTTTGAATTTGCACATTTTGAAAGTATTTCCAGACAACCTTTTAGATATTGCATGAATGATGGAATTTGACTGTGATAGGGTAGAAAACATTGTGAGAAAAAAAGAAAATGCTGGTTACCAGCATTTTCTGCTTTTCCCACAATGTTTTCAAAGACTTTCTTTCATGGGGTTGTTTGAACTCGGGATTTTGTGGTAAATGGTTGATATGTATTCTGCAAAAATTGTCTGTTTGGACAAATCTGAAATTTTGTCATTTGGTAAAGAGTTAACCCTTTACCACACAATCCCGAGTTTAAACGCCCCTGAGAGAGAAGGCTTTTAAAATATTTTGGGGAAAAGGAGAAGGTCTTTGTTACCAGCATTTTCTCCTTTTCCCACAATGTTTTCTACAATATGAAAGACAAATTTTATGTTTTGAGTACCATTTAATTTGTTGTCTGCAAATGCTTTCAATTTGGACAAGGCTAAGATTTTGTCGTCTGGTAAAGAGTTAAATGCTGTTTGGACCTATATATTTGACAGTGTAGATCAAGATCAGAGTGCATTCTGCAGAAACACCTTTTTTTTGCCAATAGCCCTCTTAAAAATACATTTTTTTTTCAGAGAGAGACAGATGGCTTGAAAATTAAAACCAAAATGCTTGAAGACCAGACAGAAACTATAAAAAAACTAAAGGAAGTAAGTGATGAAACACTTGTGGAAAAGTTTCTTTCTGACAGTTTGATTGTACAGATATTTTGAACTAATTTCTTAGAGATCAAATTGCTGTGCACAGTTGGTAGTGTACAGGACTTGAGAACAAGCGGTCGCGGGTTCAAATTCTCAGCTTGGCCAATTTCTTTCAGAGGATCATTGGTTGCCATTGCAATTGGGTTCATTCCTCTCACACTACTGATCATTGTTTTGACAATAGTTATGTAGGAAAGCAGCCAGTGACTTGGAAAATAATATTTTGCAAAGTACTGATAAGAGAAACTCCAGGAACACATTGATAGATGCACTGGCTGCTGTGATATAATGAAATAATGTTGAAAATGGCGTTAAACATTTTATAGAATCAATCAATGAATTTACAGGTTTCTGTAAAGTCAAACTGTGTTAACTCTTTACCAAACAACAAAATTTTAGACTAGTCCAAATTCAAAGCTTTTGCAGACAACATAATAAATACGACTGAAAAATTGAAATTTGTTTTGGGAAGGGTAGAAAACATTGTGGGAAAAGGAGAAAATGCTGGTTACCAGCATTTTTTCCTTTTCCCACCATGTTTTCAAAAGGCTTTTTTCCTTAGGGTTGTTAAAAGTCAGGATTGTGTGGTAAAGGGTTAAAGACAACCGAAGAAGAGAACTTTTGACCTTGTCTGTATCAACCGTTTACCACACAATCCTGAATTTTAACAACCCTGAGGGTAGATGCTTTTCAGCATTTTCTACTTTTCCCACAATGTTTTCTAACCTTTTAGAGAAAACTTTCATCATTTTAGACACATTTAATTTGTCGTCTGCAAATTCTCCCAATTTAGACGGGTCTAAAATTTTGTCGTTTGGTAAAGGGTTAACTCTTCACCACACGGTAAAACTTTATACTGGTCTAAATTGAAATTCCAGACAGTATAATAAATGTAGCAAAAATAATGGGATTTGTTACAGGTTAGAAAACATTGTAGGAAAAGGAGTAAATGATGGTTACCAGCATTTACTCGGTTTTCAACAATGCTCTTAAAAATCTACTTCCTCAGGGGCTTTTAACTCTGGGGACTGTTTGGTAACGGATTATGTTAGGTTGTTTTTAACCCTTTACTACACAATGCCGCCTTTTAGCGACCGTGGGAAAAACGCCTTTTGAAAAAATAGCGAGTAACCAGCATTTTCTCCTATTCCCATTGTATTCCCACAATGTTTTCTACCCTATCAAAGAAAAACTACAACATATGAGTCACACTGAAATTGTCATCTGCAAATGCTTTCAATTTGGACAAGGCTAAAATTTTGTCTCCTGGTAAAGGGTTAAATTCAAAAGTAATTGTGAGAATTAAAGAATGGATGAATATTAAAAACACAATGGTCACTTAAAGCAGTGAGTTACCATACACAGGTGGTCTCTATGGAGCATATCGGTGCACGCTATGGGTGCAACCATTCACTGAAATTTTCCTGATCTATTTTCAGGGTTTAGAAGAAAGAGATAATGAAATCAAGAAATGTCGACAAGAAAACTTGAAAATCCAACAAAGCCTCGAGGACCAACTGGCAGAGGAGAGAGCTAATTGTCAAGATAATCAGGTCAGTTTTTACAATCATTTAGATTTTAACCCTCAGAGCACCACATAAAGCTAGCAGACATTTTCAGGTTAGAAATAAGATTGAAATGATTGTGATTTCGAGGTAGCATGAATGTATGAAATGGTCGACTTTTCCCATTGGTTGTCCATTTTAACCGTTTACAAAATGACACAATTTTAGACTGGTCCAAATTGAAAGCACTTGCAGACAACAAATTAAAGATAGCCCAAATGATGAAATCTGCCCTTGATAGATTTGAAAACATTGTGGGAAAAGGAGAAAATGCTGGTTACCAGCATTTTCTCCTTTTCCCACATTGTTTTCAAAAGCCTTCTTCCTCAGGGTCGTTAAAAATTGGGATTGTGTGGTAAAGGGTTAAATGTATTTCACATACTTGTCTACCTTCATGATATGTTGTGCAGTTTGGAGGTTTCCTACACCAGTCAACAAGGTCAAGGTTACAGCAATAGTCACAATGTACTACAGTCAAGACTGCTTGGTATCTCCTGAAATCCTGGTCAGATTTTGAAAATATTTCTCACATTTGTCCACTTTGATGACACTACAGAGCAAAGGTTACATATCATAATTATGCCCGTAGATCATTCACAGTCTTGGGTCAAGGTCACAGTGAGTGAGTATTTCTTTACCAAACAATCCCATATTTTAACTTTTACCAAACAACAAAACTTTAGAGTTGTTCAAATTGGAAGCGAATGCAGATGATAAATGTGACTTAAAAATTGAAATTTACTTTTGATAGGGTAGATAACATTGTGGGAAAAAGAGAAAAATGCTGGTCAGCAGCATTTTCTCCTTTCCCCACAATGTTTTCAAAAGCAATTTTTAAAAGGGTTGTTAAAACTTGGAATTGTGTGGTAAAGAGTTAAGGACCCTGAAAATGAATGCTTTGTGAAAGATTTTCGGAAAAGGAGAAAGTGCTGATTACCAGTATTTTCTCCTTTTCCCACCATGTTTTCTCTCCATACTAAAACAGAAATCATCATTCGAGCTACGTTTCACTTATCGTCTGCAAATGTTTTGAATTTGGTCAAGTCTATAACTCTGTCATGTGGTAAAGCGGGAAGAGTCTTTTGTACTGTTATCTTTCGGTGTAATATTGGCATAAAGAGTTATTTTGCTTTTGGCAAAGGAGTAAAAAGAGATACTTGGTTTTGATAATAACCAACATTTAGTTAATCCTTTTCCACTCAATCCCAAGTTTTAATGACTCTGAAGAAGAAAGCTTTTGAAAACATTGCGGGAAAAGGAGAAAATGCTGGTAACCAGCATTTTCTCCTTTTCCCACAATGTTTTCTGTCCTTTATAAGACAAATTCCATCTTTTGAGCCATATTTGATTTGTCGTCTGCAAATTCTTTCAATTTGGACAAGTTTGAAATTTTATTGTTTGGTAAAGAACTTAACTTTAGTGTTACATCCAGACTTTTCATTTAACAGGACATTTTAACTGCTCTCTAAAGTTTTGGGAACAAACTGTGTTTCTGAGGTACAGTTTATTGAAACTTACAAAGTTCAAATATTGTAAACAACATATAATAAACTTGTTTTTCGTGGCTATTACCATAATTTGGTGAAAACATGCATGGAGACTTAGTTTTTTGTTCCTTTCCATAGATCTTTATTTTGAGACTTGCAGACAACGAAAAAGATCAGAACTGTTGTCTGCCTCTGCATTCCTTTGGAGGTAAAAGCTGGTTTACGATATGTGTGTTATTGAAAAAAGCACCATATTCAGATGGGTAGGATCAATATTTCAAACTCTTCATACAAAGTTTTTTGTCCATAGACCCAGTCTGCTCATGTACAAACTTCAGATGGATAAAATCAATATTTCAAACTCTTCATGTGAAATTTTTTTGCCCATAGACCCAGTCTGCTCATGTACAAACATCTTCGCAAGCCAAGGATACTAAGGTAGTACCCTTGGCCACTCGCCTCTTTAAAAATCGAAACTCCTGCTGCGCCATTTCATTGGATGCGATCAAAACCCATCGCGTCCAATCAAACCATCTGTAACAAGAAATCTTCCGCGAAATAGAAAACAATAATGGCGGCGCCCGTCAAAAACGAAAGTTGTCGTGTTTGTGACGAAAATTTGCCAAAAAAGAGTAGATGATCGATATTTAATGAGTTTTTTATAGTTCATGATCAATTATGTGAAATATTAGGACGGGTTCCACAGCCAAATGATTGCGAATCATTGTATGTCTGATTAATTTCAGAAAATTGTGATGAATCCGAAAGAGCAGCCATATTTGATGCATAGCCTAACAAATTTTATTATGAGCATTTTGATTGGTCAGAAATAACATAAGTGAAGGTTACGCAACTCGTGATATTCGATAGGTGGCGCAGCGGGAGTTTCGATTTTTAAAGAGGCGAGCGACCAAGGGTACCTAACGAACAAAGTGGAGTTAGTATCCTTGGCTTGCGAAGATGATGTACAAAATTCAAACCCTGTACTGCCTTTTGCTAAAATCATTGTTACACATGTGTTGATGCTCTAGGTGAAATGGAGGCATGCTTTTTGAATTTCTGGACTTGATTTTTTATTGCACCAGTCAGATGTGACAATTCTAAGTTTAACTCTGTACTAGCCTCTTTCATTGGGTTTGTTAAAACATGGAATTGTTTGATAAAAGGGTTAACCCTTTCCCAAACAAGCCCTGGTTTTCATGTGTCTGCAGTACAAATCTTTTGAAAACACTGTGGGAAAAGGAGAAATTGCTCGTAACGAGCAATTTCTCCTTTTCCCACAGTGTTTTCTACCCTTTTTGAGACCTTTCGGCCATTATCATCAAATTTAAAATTGTTGTCTGCAAACTCTTTGAATTTGGACCAGTCCAAAATTTGTCATTTGGGAAAGGGTTAAGTGAGACAGTGTTTGAAAACTTAGGCGAGAAGAAGTTGCTTTTACTCAGCATTTACTCCATTTTCTACAATGTTTTTATGTTCTTTTCCAAAACAAATTCCATCATCTAAGCTTTATTTGATTTGTTGACGGCAATAGTTCCACTAATAATGGTTTGATTTTTTTCTTTTTTGGTCTTGAGTTAACTCTCTAGCATATGACAAATTTTTATATAAATCCACATTGAAAGCATTTTCAAACGACATATAAAATGAGGCTCAAGCGATGATGTTTGTGTTTGAATGGGTAGAAAACATTGTTGGAAAAGGAGAAAATACTGGTTACCAGCATTTTCTCCTCTTCCAACAATGTTTTCAAAACCTTTCTAACTGACTTGTTAAAACTCAGGATTGTTCAGTAAAAGTTACAGTGAGCTGGTGCAGAAGGTGTACGGAGGCTAGCACATAAGGACAGCTGCGGCTGACATATTGATGTCTGCAGAATGCATATTACAAAATTGTCATGAAGCTTGTCAACATATCAACAAATAACTCTTTACCAGACCGCACAAAATTTTTTGACTTGTCTGAATTGAAAGCATTTGCAGATGAGAAATTCTGTTAGGCTCAAATAATGGAATTTGTCTTTGAAAGGACAGAAAACATTGTGGGAAAAGGAGAAAATGCTGGTTACCAGCATTTTCTCCTTTTCCCACAAAAGCATGGCTATGTTTTTAGCTCACCTGAGCACAAAGTGCTCAAGGTGAGCTTTTGTGAACGTGCTGTGTCTGTCGTCTGTAGTGCGTCGTGCAGTCATCAACATTTACCTTGTGTGCACTCTAGAGGCCACATTTTCAGTCAGATCCTCATGAAACTTGGTCAGAATGGTTGTCTGGATAAAATCTTGGACAAGTTTGAAATTGGGTCACATGGGGTCAAAAAGTAGGTCACAGGGCCAGATCTAAGAAAAAGCTTGTGTACATTCTAGAGGCTTCGTCTTTAGCCTGATACTCATAAAAAATTGGTCAGAATGTTTGTTTGGATAAAATGCCGGACAAGTTCGAAATTGGGTCGCAAGGGGTCAATAAGTAGGTCACGGAGCCAAGTCTTAGAAAAAGCTTAAGTGCACTCTAGAGGCCACATTTTCAGCCTGATACTCATGAAACTTGGTCATAATGTTTGTCTTGATAATATCTCGGACAAGTTCGAACTTGGGTCATGTGGGGCCAAAGCTAGGTCACGGAGCCAAATCCTAGAAAAAGCTTGTGTGCACTCTAGAGGCCTTATTTTCAGCCTGATACTCATGAAACCTGGTCATAATGTCTGTCTGGATAAAATCTTGGGCAGGTTTTGAAAATAGTTTATGCTGGGTCAAAAAGTAGGTCACAGGGCCAAATCTTAGAAAAAGTTTGTGTACTCTCTAGAGGCCACATTTTCAGCCAGGTCTTCACGAAACTTGGTCAAAATGTTTTTCTGGATAGATCTCGGACTACTACAAAAGTGGGTCATGTTGGGTCAAAAAGTAGGTCACTGGGCCAAATCTTAGAAAAACCTTGTGTGCACTGTAGAGGCCACGCATGAAACTTGGTCAAAATGATTTTCTTGATGAAATCTTGGACATATTTGAAATTGGGTGTCAATGGGTTGAAAAGTAGGTCATGTTTCCAAATCTTAGAAAAACCTTGTGTACACTCTAGAGGCCATTTGATACTCAAGAGGTTAGAATGTTTGATTTGATAAAATCTTGGACACATAGAAAATTGGGTCATGTCAAGTCAAAAGTAGGTCACTGGGTAAATCAAAGAATAACCTTTTGTGCACTCTAAAGGCAACATTTTCAGCATTATACTCATGAAACTTGGTCAGAATGTTTGTCTGGATGAAATCTCGGAAAAGAATGATATCAAGTTACATCAGGTAAAAAAGTAGGTCACAGGGCCAAATCTTAAAAAAACCTTGTATGACTCTAGAGGCCACATTTTGAGCCAGATTAGAAATTCAAAAATAGGCTAAACAGTCAAAAAGTAGATCACGTACACTTGTGTGTTTTACATCATAACGACCAGGATCATTTTAGCCTTATCAGTCCTAGATGGCCTTACTCAGGTGAGGGCCTTAGGGCCAATGGCCCTCTTGTTAAAAGTCTCCCTCATCTGGGTTTTTAAAACAAAGGGATGTGTGGTAAAGAGTTTACCAGACAACACAAAATTCTTAAACTTTTCCAAAGTTTAAAAAAGACATTAGCAGATGACAAATTTTTCTTACCTGTAATGATGAGATTTGTTTTATTAAAGGGCAACATACAATAAGGACAAAAGTAGAAAACACTGGTGACCAGCTTTTTCTTCAATACCCACAATGTTTTTTGAAGGGTTTTTTTTAGCTCACCTGAGCACAAAGTGCTCTAGGTTAGATATTGTGATCGTGATGAGTCCGGCGTCTGTGGTCTGTCATGCGTCTTGCAGCGTCAACATTTTACCTTGTGTGCACTCTAGAGGCCACATTTTCAGTCATATACTGTAATTCATCTATATATTCGGACACAATAAAATAATTATTTTGTGTCCAAACTCATAGATAATTGCCACCGTCAGTGTCTGAAAACATAGAGAATAAAAAAAATTTCCTGTCAATTACGAAGTGAAAAAACAGTGACTCTGCCTACAAAAATCAATATCGGCCAATCAGCGAGCGAGGTGTTTGTGTATATGGTGAGAAAACAAAATGTATTAATCAGTTAGGTGATTTACCCAATATCGAATGGAACATGTTGAATCGGATGCTAAGGTAAGATAAGCAACCCTTTACGCGAAAATACTTACAAAAAATATGGGTAGAAAGAAAAACAGTCGACAGAATAGAAGTTAATTGCGTACAGACCTGTGCATATTTCAATGACAACGATTTTCAGAAAACACAATTCGACCTTGTAACTTCTTGGAATTCCATCTTTATCTAAATTTAGACCGTTTACATAATCGAAGGACTCGGTCATTATTCTTACACTTTTTTTGCCCAGAAATTGCGATTGGTAATTTTCAGACTGTGTCTCATTTCTTAAAATATACATGTAACACACCTATCTTGTTTGTGAACCTTGTCCTTGATACTGTAAGACTTTTTCGTCTGACGGATGAAGAATGGCTTTGAAACGATGTAACGTGGATATATTTTAGTTTAGTGTAGACCAAGATAAGTATGCATGAATATGCAGGCTTATCATTTACAACACTGCCTGTGTAGGATCTGGGATAATTAAAAATCCAAACGTAGTTTGATTTGATCCTTGTAATGAGTTTTGTTCTGATGCTAGGGCGAAAGGGTTTTTGAGCCAAACACGGGTAAAGGTAGCTACTGAAGCATGACAAAACACCAGTCCATTCCAGTTACCAGATAAACACACTCTAATCAACGACCCTCAACACTTACCGGACATTGTTTGAACTCACCCTTTGTCTGGGACAATACTTCTATCAATAATTAAACTAGCTTGATGAAAGAAATATTGTCCAGACTTTTCAGTCACGAATTTACTGTCCGAATTAATGGAAAAAATGCTAGCATCAGCTGTCCGAAATTAGAGACGTAAAACAAATTTTTTCAAGAATTAATAAATGGTGTCCAAATTCATAGAGTGTCCGAATATATAGATGAATTAAGGTATGCATGAAACTTGGTCAGAATGTTTGTCTTTATAAAATCTCGGACAAGTTGGAAATTGGGCCATGTCAGGTCAAAAAGTAGATCACTGGGCTAAAACTAAGAAAAAACATTGTGTGTACCCTAGAGTCCATATTTTCAGCCTGATACTCTTGAAACTTGGTCAGGTTGTTTGTCTTGATAATATCTTGGACAAGTTCGAAATTGGGTAATGTAGGGTCAAACAGTAGGTCACTGGGCCAAATCTTAGAGAAAAACCCTGTATGCACTCTAGAGGCTACATTTTCTGCCTGAAACTCATGAAAGTTGGGTAGAATGTTTGTCTTGATGGTATCTCGGACAAGTTCGAAATTTGGTCATGTCAGGTCAAAAAATCAGGTTGGGTCACTGGGCTAAATCTTAGAAAAATCTTATGTGCACTGAAGAGGCCACATTTTCAGCCTGATACTCTTGAAACTTGGTCAGAATGTTTGTCTTGATAATATCTTGGACAAGATTGAAATTGGGTCATGTCAGGTCAAAAAGCAGGTCACTGGGTCAAATCTTAGAAAACCATGTGTGCACTCTAGGGGCTACATTTTCAGCCTGAAACTCATGAAATTAGGGTGGAATGTTTGTCTTGATAATATCTCGAACAAGATTGAAATTGGGTCATGACAGGTCAAAAACTAGGTCACTGAAATAACACAATTCAGTCAATCAATTAATCTCATGAAACTTGGTCAGAAAGTTTGTCTTGATGATATCTTTGACAAATTTCAAACTGGGTCACATCTGGTCAAAAAGTAGGTCATTGGACCAAAATTTAGATAAACCTTGTGTGCACTGTTGAGGCCACATTTTCAGTCTGATACTCATGAAAATTGGTCAGAATGTTTGTTTTAATGATATCTTGGACAAGTTTGAAATTGGGTCACATCAGTTTAGAAAGTAGGTCGCTTACACTCATGTGTTTTAAATCATTAAAACCAGGATCTCTTCAGCTTTATCAGCTGTATATAGCTTTACTCAGGTGAGCCAATGGCCCTCCTGTTTTTTTCAGATTTTTTGCTGCAAATTAGTTTATGTTTGTAAGCTCATTAAGGAAAACCACTAAAAAATAGTTTTTCTTATATTTGTCTTTTGCGTAACTGATGATTTGCCAGCTACTGCCTTACTTAATTCAGTGATGAATCATTTTTTCAAGTTAAGTGAGATTATAAAAATCTGAATAACCCCCATTAAAGGTATCTTACCTCATTTCTTGTTGATTGTCTTTATATTATGGTGATGTTTTTGGTGTCGTCTGCTGCAAATCTGTTTCATTAAATAGGAAGTAAATAGTGAAAAATCCTTCTCAAGTTAAGTGAAGCCCCAAAAATGCAACCTGGCAATAATACAGGAAATTTCTCTTATTTCCTGGTTCAAATTTTCACAACTCTCCTCTATCAAAACTAAAGTATTTTTATCAAAACTTTTGCTCCCAAAAGTGGATAACAAGAAGATAACCCTTTCCAGAACAACAAATTTTAGACCCTTCCAAATTGTAAGCATCTGCAGATGACAAATTTGAAAGTGGTAAAAAGGAACTTAGCCCTTAGAGCACTGTTTTCAGTGAAGAAAAACATCCAAAATATTGTCATTTCAAGGTTGTTTTAGCCAGAAGGTGTATTGAAGTAGCTGACAGTGTAGATCAAAGATCAGACTGCACATTCTGTGCAGTCTGATCTTGATCTACATTGTCAGCAAAAACAAGTTAAGTTGGTTCCAGTGCTTTAAGGGTTAAATCTTTTGACAGGGAAGAAAACTTTAGAGGAAGAGAAAATGTTAGTTACCTTTTTCCAACAATGTTTTCCAAAGGCCTCTTCCTCAGGATCTTGAAGACAGGGGTAGTAAAAGTTAACTCTTTCGGCACCAAATAAAGAAACTCGGCTTCTTTTGAAGGCTGTAAATGGAATCCACTGAGTCTCCAGAAGATTTTTATCATATAGGCTTGACCAAACAAGCGGAAGGTATAGATGAAAGATCAGACTGCACCTTTTGTGCAGTCTGATCTTGATCTATGCCATCCGCAAAAGTCCCAGTTTTCGCCTATGACACTGAAAGGGTTAATACTCCCTTTGAAAAGTAAGTAGCCTAGAGAATGTTATGTGAAATTTATCATGAGTTTATCGCTGATTTCTCTGTTTGTCTCAAAGTATTTTGGATTCAGCCACCAGTATCAGAGAGAAATGTTTGATTCAAATTGTCTGCAAGGCTAATACTTGATTCTGCTGAACTTAGAAAAAAGAAATATTATTTTTGATTATTTGTTTGGTTTATCTCAGATTTTCTGCTCTAATGCATACTTAAAATGCTGTAAACCTGTTGGCCAGGGGTTCAAACCCTTTAAATGCCACATTTTTTTTAAGCTCTTTGGTTTGGTTTGTATTGGAGTTTAATGCCAATTAACAGCTCAGGTCATATCATGGTGTCCAGTGGCACACCCATGTGTTTCCTGGCTTTCTCACACCATTACTGACAAAACTTTCTTTCCAAAGTTACAGACTACTTTTCTCACATACATCAGAGGTGAGAGGCAACAAATCGCCAGAAAGAAAGTTTGCCTCAACCAGGGAATCAACCTTGCAACCACCAGGTCACAAGTCGGATACACTGACCACTAAGCTACCTGGACGGGCTTTTTAAGTTCTGTTTTCTCATCAGTTCATGGTAGGTGTCAGATAAAAAATCAAATTTTGTCAAAAGAACATGTCCTAAATTTTAAGTACTTCCCAAACAAATTTAGAGGGGCATTTTTGATGCCTCATTGTCCCTCTGCTTGTGCTTCAGTCCTTCCTTCCATCTGTCTGCGTGTCCATAGTTTTGTTTCAGTGCTATTTCTCAGCAACCACTTGTGCAAAGTACTGGAAAAATAACTCTCAGAAAGCATGGATAGGGGCACTGGCATCCATGATATAGATGACCTGATGTTGAAAATGGTGTTAATACCATACAAACCAACATCGCTACCAGAACTTAAGAAGACATTAGATTTAATGATTATAACTGGAATCAGTTTCAGCCATTTGCATAAATAATACTTACAGCATTCCATTCAGTGTTGCGAGATGTCAAAATTTTCTTACGTGGCAAGAAGCAAATTAATACACTAAGGACCAGGAAAGATACTGCAACAAAATACTCCTTTTATTATATACCTACTGTTGTGTTTGAGTCTTGTAATGTATCTGCAAAGGTTCTCTATTGAGAATAACTGAAATAACACAAGCGTGCTTACTACAGAAACTTTAATACAAGAACTAAAGGAAGTTGTCCAGCAGACGATTGATTGATTGTATGGTGTTTAACGCTGTTTTCAACATTATTTTAGTTATATCGTGGCGGCCAGTGCACCTGTCCATGCTTTCCTGGAGTTTCTTTTAGCAGTACTACGTACAATATCCTTTCCAAGCCACTGGCTGCTTTCCCACATAACCATCGTCGAAACAGTGGTCAGCAGTGAGAGAGGAATGAATCCTGTAGCAATGACTGTCATCAATCCTCGAAAAGAAATTGGCCGAGCCAGGGATCGAACCAGCAACCTCATGTTTTCAAGTCCTGTACACTACTGACTGAGCTAGGGGGCTCGGCTCCAGCAGACAAACGCTACACACAAAATGCACACACTCAAAGATCTACTATAGTCTCTATCAGACAATCGAAGATGTAGTTATTAAACATAATATATAGAACAACTACAAATTTCAACAACAAAATTTTGCAGTTATTGACATTTTATTCAAAAACGGAAAACAAAACACAACCAATAATGGTGTAGCAAATGGTAACTTTGTTTTTCTGGATGGCAGATGAATATTAACCCTTTCCCGAACAAGCCCTGGTTTTCATGTGTCTGCAGTACAAGTCTTTGGAAAACCCTGTGGGAAAAGGAGAAATTGCTCGTAACTAGCAATTTCTCCTTTTCCCACAGTGTTTTCTACCCTTTTTGAGACCTTTCTGCCATTTTCATCAAATCTAAAATTGTCGTTTGCAAACTCTTTCAATTTGGACCAGTCCAAAATTTGTAGTTTGGGAAAGGGTTAAAGCCAGATCAATGCATGCTTATTCCATGCTCAAGTTACATCATCATACCATATTTGGAAATGTAACTGACACTTTGTAAATGCAGATTTTTTTTTTCTGTTTTGTGTGTTAAAAATTTTTAGATGTGAGAGACACAAGTATTTGAGCCAGAAAATTTACTGGTATATAATAAAGTCAAATATACTGGAGAGTGAAAGTTAGTAGAGGGATTCAGGCCCTTTTTGAGCCTCTTGTGACATATATTCATTGGAACTTTACCCTTTACCATGCAATCCCATGTCTTAACAGTCCTGAAAAGAAAGGCTTTAGAAAACCTTTTGAGAAAAGGAGAAAATGCTGGTAACCAGCATTTTCTCATTTTCCCAAAATGGTTTCTACACGTTAGAAGATGAATCACATTATGTAGACCATGCTATAATTGTCGTCTGCATGTGCTTTGGATTTGGATAAGTCTAAAATTTTGTCGTTTGGTAGAGTTAAAAATGCATATGGTGTAAGGGTGAAAACTGTAACAAATTTATCAGGCATATATTTGCAGTGTAGGTAATTTTGATAAATCTGGTGAATCTAGAGTCGGATATTGAGAAGGTCATGCTATGCGAATATATCATTTCTTTTTATCGTGCAATATTACCATACTTTGGGACATAAATCTTCGCAGTTTCTGACGTCTCTGCAAATACATTGTGGAATGAGTAAATATTGACAACAACTGTTTTCATTATGTTCACCATAGCTGTGTTTGTATAATGCCTTGTTTTCTAGCTCATGTAGCACAGTCTTATCTGCACACAGTGTTTAACCCTTTACCACACAGTTTTAACAACTTTGAGAAAGATACCTTTTGAAAACATTGTGGGAAAAGGAGAAAATGCTGGTGACCAGCATTTTCTCCTTTTTCCACAATGTTTTCTCTGTTTTCAGATGCAAATTCCATCATTCAACAGCATTTATTTTGTCATCTGCAAAGGCTTTCAGTTTGGACAAGTCTAAAAATTTGTTGTGTGGTAAAAAGTCAATCCACAGGTTACAAATTCAATGAGGGCCATTCCTGTAAATCAAATTATCTCCCTTGTCAGATAAAGACTAAAGGTAACCCAAATAACAGATTGGTCCTTTTACCTACATTCCTTTGTTTTTATCCTTGATTCCCTTGGGGATGTTGCGATAAAGATAATTAGATTTATGATTATATTTAAGGTTTCCATGTAAATTGAAAGCAAATAAAGTTTTCAGTCCACAGAGAAATGTATATATATCGATTTGTAAAACAATCTAACCCGATTTTGCTGAGATATTATCTCAAAAACATATTTGTGTAGTGCAAGAAAATCAAGTATAAAATCTCTTTATCAAGACCAGTGTACTGGTAGTACTGGAGAGGAATCACAGGAGATAACTGAAGAATGGCTCTCATTACTGGACAAAGAGATAAAAAGTTAATGATAGGATGTGGATGTTTTTCTATTTTTAGCTCCACTGGCCGAAGGCCAGCGGGCTTATGTCATGGCCCGGTGTCCGTCGTGCGTCCGTCCGTCCGTCCGTCCGTCCGTCCGTCTGTGCGTTAACTTTTATTTCAAACATCTTCTCTGAAACTACCCATCCAATTTTCATGAAACTTCACAGAAATGATCCTACCATGGTCCTCTTCAGAATTTCTTGAAAGAATTTGATTCGTTCAAAAACTCTGGTTGCCATGGCAACAAAACTGAAAAATATTGGAAATCTTTAAAAATCTTCTTGTCTGAAACCATAAGGCATAGGGCTACCAAATTTGGCATGTAGCTTTGTGTAGTAGACCTCTATCAAGTTTCTTCAAATTATAGCCCTGGGGTCAAAACTGGCTCTGCCCCAGGGGTCACAAGTTTTACATAGGCTTATATAGAGAAAACTTTAAAAATCTTCCTGTACCAAATTTTACATGTAGCTATATCTAGTGGGCCTCTACCAAGTGGGCCAAAATTTTAGCCCTGGGGTCAAAATTGGCCCCGCCGCAGGGATCACAATTTTTACATGGGCTTACATAGTGACAACTAAAGAAATCTTCCTGTTTTGATTTTTTTTTTGTAATCTAAGCCTTGCATCAGGGGTCTTATGTTTTACAGAGGCTTCATATGGACAAAATTTGAAAATCACCTCATTTATAACCATACAGCATAGACTTGTATTGTTTTGGCATGTGGCTTTATCTTGTGGACCTCTACCAGGGTTCAAGTAATTATAGCTCTGGGATCAAAAATGGCTTTGCCCTGCGGGTCTCAACTTTCACATGGGCTTTTACAGAGAAAACTTTGTAAGTCTTCATTTTGAAACCATTTGGCTCAGAATTGAAATGTTTAGTATTTATGGTTTATATTTATAAACCAGTGGAGCGATACAGGGCCATCATGGCCCTCTTGTTTCTCTGTAAAACAGATTATCCCTCTACCACACAGTCTTAAGTTTTAATGACCTAGATAGAGAAAGAAGCCTTTTTGAAAACATTGTGGGAAAAGGAGAACATGCTGGTAACCAGCATTTTCTCCTGTACTCACAATGCTTTCTAGTCTTTAACTCTTTACCAAATGACAAAATTTTGAACTAAACCAAATTGAAAGCATTTGCAGACAACAAATTAAATGTAGCTCAAATGGTGATATCTGTATTTGATAGGGTAGAAAACATTGTGGGAAAAGGAGAAAATGCTGGTTACCAGCATTTTCTCCTTTTCCCACAATGTTTTCAAAAGGCTTCTTTCCCAGGGGCGTCAAAAGGCGGCATTGTGGGGGATAAAGGGTTAAGAGACAAATTCCATCATTTGAACCATATTTAGTCTTGTCGGCGAATGCTGTCTATTTATGCCAGTCTAAAATTTGGTTGTTTGGTAGAGAGTTAAATCATTTTGTGGAAAAGTTGCCAGTGCAGAAGAATCCAAAATGTTATTGTCTAGAGATTTGTGTTTATGCTTTGGTTGCTTTAACCCTTTCCCAAACGATAAAATTTAGACTGGTCCAAATTGAAAGAGTTTGCAGAAGACAATTTTAAATTTGATGAAAATGGCAGAAAGTTCTCCAAAAGGGTAGAAAACACTGTGGGAAAAGGAGAAATTGCTCGTTACGAGCAATTTCTCCTTTTCCCACAGTGTTTTCAAAAGACATGTACTGCAGACACATGAAAACCAGGGCTTGTTTGGGAAAGGGTTAAATGCATCTGCAAAAGGTATCGATCTAGGACAACCTGCGCGGTCCGGGCAGGCAGACCGAGGACGAAACTTTTCGATGTTGGGCAGTTTTCTGCATGTCTAAGGAATATGCTATCACAGTCGGTTGTTCAAATCTCCAGCTCAGCCAATTTCCTTATGAGCCATACTCTGGCAAAGGGAGGCTTAGTGCAACTTCATGAATATACTATACAGGTCATTACATAGCTATGGATCGTTGTCTGCGCATGTCATATTCTTCGAAGATTCGACCTGTGTTATATGACGCATCACCCATCCCCTGTATACCTGGGAAAAGTAGGACTTATATTGAAGCTATTAGCGTATTACCAAAGCATGTAGGGGCTGTTTTAATAAATGGTTGGTGCATAGGTTACATGTTAGCCGATCATAGCTGAATGAATGGCACCAGGTAGCGTTTTATTGAGTAAACGTTTATTTTATTTGAAATTCAAAGTCACGGTTGTTGTTTTCAAAAATTACTCCGCTTCTGTACCCAGGATGCCCAAATTAGATAGATGTGTATTTGTAGAATGCCATCTAGCGGGAGATAATGAGCTATGGATGCATAGAATTCATTTTGTCTAACAACCGACTGAGGCATGAGGTACACTGGTCCTTCGACATTCAGAAAATTTACTTTCAGTTTCAACAAACTTTAGAACTTAGTCATCTTGTAAACAGTTAACCCTTTACCACACAATCCTGACTTTTATTGACCCCCCCCTGAAAAAGAAGCCTTTTGAAACTGGTAACCAGCATTTTCTCCTTTTCCCACAATGTTTTCTTCCCTCCCTAAAAGAAATTTCAATTTTTCAGTCACATTTATTTTGTTGTGTACAAGTGCTTTCAATTTGTAGTAGTCTAAAATTTTGTTGTCTGGGAAAGAGTTAAACAAGATGGATCTTTGTTTTTAAGGATTTCATTCGTGAACTTTTTGAACTTCTGCAAAGTTTAACCTTTTACCAGACGACAAAATTTTTTACTGGTCTGTGCTGAAAACTAATGAAACTAGGGATCAAATCATGGTTTTTGCTTTTATATTGTATCATAGAAAAGCACTGTGATAACCAGATTTTCTCTTTTTAGCTCACCTGAGCACAAAGTGCTAAGGTGAGGTATTGTGATCAGTCATTGTCTGGCGTCCATCTGTCCGTCTGTCCACAATTCCTTTAAACATCTTCTCCTCCTAAACCGCTGGGCCAATCTTGATGAAACTTGGCAGGGATGTTCCTTGGGTGAAGCTCTACCAAAATTGTTCAAGAGATTGAATTCCACCCATAACTCTCGTTTCCATGGCAACAGAAAGGAAAAAAAATAGCAAAATCTTTGAAAATCTTCTTCTCTGATTCTAGAAGGCGTAGAGCTTTGATATTTTTGTATGTTTGTATCTAGCATCTCCTAGTGGACCTCTACCAAATTTGTTCTTATGATGCCCCTGGGGTCAAAACTGGCCCTGCCCCGGGGGTCACAAGTTCGAACATAGGAACAAAGAAGGAAAACTTTAAAATTCTTCTTCTCTGAAACTGGAAAGCATGGAGTTTTGATATTTGGCATCCAGCATCTCCTAGTGGACCTCTACCAAGTTTGTTCATATGATGCCCCTGGGGTCAAAACTGGCCCTGCCCCGATGGTCACAAGTTCGAACATAGGAACAAAGAAGGAAAACTTTAAAATTCTTCTTCTCTGAAAATGGAAGGCGTAGAGCTTTGATGTTTGGCATCTAGCATCTCCTAGTGGACCTCTAACAAATTTGTTCATATGATCCCCCTTGGGTCAAAACTGGCCCTGCCCCGGGGGTCACAAGTTCGAACATAGGAACAAAGAAGGAAAACTTTAAAATTCTTCTTCTCTGAAACTGGAAGGTGTAGAGCTTTGATATTTGGCATCTAGCATCTCCTAGCGGACCTCTACCAAGTTTGTACATAGGATGCCCCTGGGGTCAAAAATGCCCCCCCCTCCCGGGGGTCCCAAGTTTCGAACATACATGTAGGAACAAAGAAGGAAAACTTTAAAATTCTTCTTCTCTAAAACTGGAAGGCGTAGAGCTTTCATATTTGGCATCTAGCATCTCCTAGTAGACCTCTACCAAATTTGTTCATATGATCCCCCTGGGGTCAAAACTGGCCCTGCCCCGGGGGTCACAAGTTTGAACATAGGAACAAAGAAGGAAAACTTTAAAATTCTTCTTCTCTGAAAATGGAAGGCGTAGAGCTTTGATATTTGGTATGTAGTATCTCCTAGTGGACCTCTACCAAGTTTGTTCATACGATGCCCCTGGGGTCAAAACTGCCCCTGCCTTGGGAGTCACAAGTTCTAACATAGGAACAAAGAAGGAAAACTTTAAAATTCTTCTTTTCTAAACCTTGAAGGCATAGAGCTTTGTTATTTGGTATGTAGTGAACCTGTTCTAAGTTTGTTAGCCCACCTGAGCACATGTTCAGTCAGTTCAAAATTGGGTCACCTGGGGTCATAAACTAGGTCACTAGGTCAAATTAAAGAAATACCTTATGGGCAATCTAGAGGCCACATTTATTGCTCAAATGACCTGAAATTAGGTCAGAATGTTTGTCTTGATAAAATCTCGAATGAGTTTGGATTTGGGTCACCTGGGCTCATAAACTAGGTCACTAGTTCAAATTAAAGTTATACCTTGTGGGCACTCTAGAGGCCACACTTTTGGCTCAATTGACTTGAAAATTGGTCAGAATGTTTGTCTTGATAAAATCTCACATGAGTCCGAATTTGGGTCATGTGGGGTCTTAAATTAGGTCACTAGGTCAAATTAAAGAAATACCTTGTGTGCACTCTAGAGGCCACATTTATTGTTCAATTGATTTTAACATTGGTTAAAATGTTTCTCTTGATGAAATCTATGATGAGTTCAAAAGTAGGTAACCTGGGGTAATAATTTAGGTCACTAGGTCAAATTAAAGAAATACCTTTAGGGCACTCTAGAGGCTACATTTCTTGCTCAGTTGACTTGAAAATTGGTCAGATTGTTTGTCTTGATAAAGTATTGGATGAGTTTGATATTGGATCACCTGGGGTCATAAACTAGGTCACTTGGTCAAATTAAAGAAATACCTTGTGGGCAATCTAGAGGCCACATTTATTGCTCAAATGACCTGAAATTTGGTCAGAATGTTTGTCTTGATAAAATCTCGAATGGGTTTGGATTTGGGTCACCTGGGGGTCATAAACTAGGTCACTAGGTCAAATTAAAGAGATACCTTTGGACACTCTAGAGGCCACATCTTTTGCTCAATTGACCTGAAATTTGGTAAGAATGTTTGTCTTGATAAGATCTCGAATGGGTTTGGATTTGGGTCACCAGGGATTGTAAACTTAGGTCACTAGGTCAAATTAAAGAAATACCTTGTGGGCACTCTAGAGGCCACATTTTTTGCTCAATTGACTTGAAAATTGTTCAGAATGCTTGTCTTGATAAAATCTCTTGAAAAAATCTAGGATGAGTTTAAAATTGGGTCACCTGGGTCATAATCTAGGTCACTAGGACAAATTAAAGAAATACCTTGTGGTCACTCTTGAGGCCACATATCTTGCTCAACTGACTTGAAAATTGGTCAGAATGTTTGTCTTGATGAAATATCGGATGAGTTCGAAATTGGGACAGCTGGGGTCATAAACTAGGTCACTTGGTCAAAATAAAGAAATACCTTGTGGGCACTCTAGAGGCCACATTTATTTCTCAATTGACTTGAAAATTGGTCAGAATGTTTGTCTTGATTAAACCCTACATGAGTCTGAATTTGGGTCATGTGGGGTTTTAAATTAGGTAACTAGGTCAAATTAAGGAAATACCTTGTGGGCACTCTAGAGGCCACATTTATCGTTCAGTTGATTTGAAAATTGGTCAGAATGTTTGTCTTGATAAAATCTAGGATGAGTTCAAAATTGGGTCACCTGGGGTCATGATCTAGGTCACTAGGTCAAATTAAAGAAATACCTATAGGGCACTCTAGAGGTCACATTTCTCGCTCAACTGACTTGAAAATTGGTCAGAATGTTTGTCTTGATAAAGTATCGCATGAGTTTGAAATTGGGTTAGCTGGGGTCATGATCTAGGTCACTAGGTCAAATTAAAGAAATACCTATAGGGCACTCTAGAGGTCACATTTCTCGCTCAACTGACTTGAAAATTGGTCAGAATGTTTGTCTTGATAAAGTATCGCATGAGTGTGAAATTGGGTTAGCTGGGGTCATAAACTAGCTCACTCGGTCAAATTAAAGAAATACCTTGTGGGCACTCTAGAGGCCACATTTATTGCTCAAATGACTTGAGAATTATTCAGAATGTTTGTCTTGATAAATTTTCAGATAAGTTCTTAATTTGGTCAACTGGGGTCATCAGGTAGGTCACTAGGTCAAATTAAAGAAATACCTTTAAGGCACTCTAGAGGCCACACTTTTTGCTCAATTGACTTGAAAATTGGTCAGAATGTTTGTCTTGATGAAATCTCACATGAGTGTGAATTTTGGTCAACTGGGATCATAAACTAGGTCACTAGGTCAAATTAAAGAAATACCTTTTGGGCACTCTAGAGGCCACATTTTGTGCTCAAATGACTTGAAAATTGTTAAAATGTTTGTTTTGATAAATTTTCAGATCAGTTAAAACTGTTTTAAATTGGGTCGTGTGGAGTCATAAACTAGGTCACAAGGTCAAATTAAAGAAATACCTTGTGGGACTCTAGAGGCCACATTTATTGTTCAATTGATTTGAAAATTGGTTAAAATGTTTGTCTTGATGAAATCTAGGATGGGTTCAAAATTGGGTCACCTGGGCTCATAATCTAGGTCACTAGGTCTAATTAAAGAAATACCTTTAGGGCACTCTAGCGGTCACATTTCTCGCTCAATTGACTTGAAAGTTGGTCAGAATGTTTGTCTTGATGAAATACTGGGTGAGCTTGAAATTGGGTCAGCTGGGATCATCAACTAGGTTACTGGGTCAAATTTAAGAAACACTTTGTGGGCACTCTAGAGGCCACATTTATTGCTCACTTAACTTGAAAACTGTTCAGAATGTTTGTCTTGATAAATTTTTTGATGAGTTCTAAATTGGGTCACGTGGGGTGATAAATTAGGTCACTAGGTCAACTTACAGAAATTCCTTGTGGACGCTCTAGAGGCCACATTTTAAGCTCAATTGACCTGACAATTGGTCAGAATTGAATTATGCACGTTGAGTGAATTGAAACCATTTTCAAATGGGGGGGGGGGTTAAAATGGAATAGGATTGGCTTTCAGTTGAGGTAATGTCTTGTATTCTTTTCCCCCTACAGTTCTCAGTCAATTTGGCTCAAATTCGAATTGAAGCACTGTGTCATGGTATTGTCATAGCCCTGCCATAATTATACAAAAACTTTGACATTTTGTAATATCTCTGTCATTATTGAAGATCTTTCCGTCAAACTCAGACTAGTTGTTTACCATCAAAAGGGGGAAGCAATACAGCAAGGGCAGGTAACAGTCATGCCCCTTTTGCAATTAGAATTCGTCATGCAAAAACTCTGACATTTTATAATATCTCTTTCATTATCAAAACAATAATCGAAACTATTGTTGCCTTTCTGGCCAGTGTAGATCAAGATCAGGCTGCATAAAACATACAGCCTGATCTTTGATCCACTCTGTCCGCTTTGCTGAAACGTTGTAGATGAAAGCAAAGCAACCATGAAATAGCAATTAATTGGGTCAGATTACTAGGATAAAAATGTGTGATAGGTTTATTTCCCCCCCATCCCCCCTTCTGGGTTAACTGTCAAAAGGGGAGCCCATGTAAGAATGGGCAGATAACCATTAATTTTTTTTACAGGTTTGCCACTTTTTCAATAACACCAACTGCAGCGCACTATTTGCACTTACATGCAGTGCTCTTGTTCTTGATTTTAATTGGCTGGAGACTAAAATGACATTTTTCTTTGTTAAGCTAGAGACTGAAATTACATTTTTTGTTAGATCAGCTAATGCTGTAGACAGCGATATGTCAGGTTTTGATTTCCCATTAGTCTTCTAAATACTCTTGCTTTTTACATGTTCCACGGACTGATTCTGCATTTCCCGGAATACAATTTAGATCTATATTTCCCATTAGAATACAAGTTTTGTAGTGCACAGGTTTTCAGATTAATATTTAACTCTTTACCATACAATCCCGAGTTTTAACAGCCCTGAAGAAGAAGGCTTTTCAAAATGTGGGAAATTAATTAGTAACTTTAATTAAGTAGAAAACTTGTGGGAAAAGGAGAAAATACTGGCCACCAGCATTTTCTCCTTTTCCCACAATGCTTTCAAATGCTTTCTTTTTCAGCAGGGTTGTTAAGACTCTGGACTGTGTGGCAAAGGGTTAAGGCACTGTTTGTCAAATAAAATCTAAAAAAGCTTCCCTTGTATAGGAAAGCAAGGCTTTAATTTTGAACATTGTATTTTTGCTGAAATCAGATTATCTCCCAATGTCTGGTTTTTGTCAGGATGTACAGCATTCTAAGCACTTTTGCATACAAACCCTTGTTTGATTTGATCATGAGGCTTTTTAAAACATTGTGGAAAATGGAGAAACTGCTGGTAACCAGCCTTTTCACCTCTTTCCTCAATATTTTGTGCACGTTCAGTCACCAATTCTATCACATGAGCTAAGTTTATTGTAGTCTTCAAATGCTTTCAAAATGCCCAAATCTGCAGTCTTGTCAATAAGAAAAAGTAATCATTTGGGATTGTTGGTGCATTTGTGTTTATCAGCATCTTTCAATCTGTGGCCCTTTTTAACAATTAACTCTTAACCACACAATCCCAAGTTTTAGTGTCTTTTTCAGAGAAGGCTTTTGAAAACATGGTGGCAAAAGGAGAAAATGCTGGTAACCAGCATTTTCTCCTTTTCCCACCATGTTTTCTAACTTTCCAAAACAAATTCTAATTTTTGAGTTATATTCATTTTGTCGTATTTAAATGCCTTCAATTCAAACAAGTCTAAAATTTTTTGTTTTGGTGAAGAGTTGACCCTTTGCCAAACAATTGCTTGTTTCAGTGACCTTGAGGAAAAGATTTTTAAAAAAAGTGAAAAAAAGGCTAAATGCTAACACTCAGCTACGACTCATTTTTCCTCAATGTTTTCTATGTTTTCAATGACAAAGCCCATCATTTTTGTCTGCAAAATGCTGTCAATGTGTCTTAGTCCAAAGTTTTGTGACCAAAAAAGGCATGCTATTGTTTGTGCACTTGTGTTTATCACTGTTTTTCAATCTATTGTCTTTTGTTGTGATGATTAACTCTTTACCAAACAAAAAACTTTTTGACTGGACCAAATTGAAAGCATTTGCAGACAACAAAAAAATGTAGTTCAAATGATGATTTCTGTCTTTGGTAGGGTAGATAGCATTGTGGGAAAAGGAGAAAATGCTGGTTACCAGCATTTTCTCCTTTTCCCACAATGTTTTCAAAAGCTTTCTTTTTCAGGGTCGTTAAAAGTCGGGATTGTGTGGTAAAGGGTTAAAGGCATTTGCAGACGAAGAATTGAATGTGACTGAAAAACGGACTTTTCCTTTGAAAGGGTAGAAGACATTGTTTTGAATGTTTTGAAAGGAAAAAAATTATGGTTGCTAGCTTTTTCTGGTTTTCCCACAATGTTTTCAAAAGCATTCTTTCTCTATAATGGTTGTTACAGCTCGGAATTATAAGAGAAAGGGTGAAGCCTTTACCAGACAAACTCTTTCCTTGCCAAACCTGGAGGAGAAAATACTTTTGTAAATGTTGTGCACGTGGGAAAAGAAGAAATTGTGGCTTATCAGCATCTTCTCCTTTTCCCACAATGTTATCTACCTTTTCAAAAATAAATCCCATTGTTTGACACATGTTTATTTTTGCTGTCTGCAAAATGCTTTCAAGATCTCAGAGTACAAAGGTTTGTTGACCAAATAATCCATAATTTGCAGATTGTTGGTGCAGTTGTGTTTATTAGTGTCTTTGGAATTGTGATCTTGTCTTTGTTTTTATGAGGAACCATTAAACCCCTTACCACACAATCCCGACTTTTAACGACCCTGGGAAAGAGGCCTTTTGAATACATTGTGGGAAAATGAGAAAATGCTGGTAACCAGCATTTTCTCCTTTTCCCACAACGTTTTCTACCCTATCAAGAGAAAATTGCGCCACTTGAGCCACACTGAAATTGTCGTCTGCAAATGCTTTCAATTTGGACATGGCTAAAATTTTGTCGTCTGGTAAAGGGTTAACCCTTTACCAAATGCCAAAATTGTAGACTTGGTCAAATTGAAAGCATTTGCAGATGACAAAATACGTGTGACTCAAAAATTGAAATTTGTTGTGGGAAGGGTAGAAAACACTGGGAAAAGGAGAAAATGCTGGTAACCAGCATTTTCTCCTTTTCCCATAATGTTTTCTGAAGCCCTTTCCATTAGGGTGGTTAAAACTTGGGATTGTGTGATGAAGAATTAAAAAATGATTCCTGTGTTTGAATGACCTTGAGGAGAAGGGCTTTCTAATTCGTTACCAAATGACAAAATTTGGGATTCAACCAAATTGAAAGCATGTGCAGATGGCAAAAATATAGCTTAGATGGTGATTTCTGTCTTTGATGAAGAAGTTCACATTGTTGGAAAAGGAGGAATGCTGGTTACCAGCATTTCCTCCTTTTCCAGGCAATGTTTTCAAAAGCCTTCTTCTTTTGGGTCGTTAAAACTCAGGATTGTGTGGTAGAGATATAAAAACATTGTAGGAAAAGGAGAAAATTGTAACCAAAATTTTCACCATTTTTCACAAGGCTTTCTACCCTTTGAATAATAAATCCCACTGACTAAATGTACATGTAATGATTTCTTTGCAAATTCTTGCAATATGGACAGGTCTAGAATTTTGTATTTCAGTCCAAGCCCCAAATTTGTTGAAGGAAAATCCTTAACTCGGTTCTGAGTTAAAACCACCTTGAGAATTCAAGGTCCTTGAAAACATTGTGGGAAACTGAGAAAATGCTTGCTACCAGCCTTCTTTCCTTTTCCCATGTTTTCTACCAGCTAAAGACAAGCCCTTCTGTTCTAGCCACATTTTAATCTGTCATCTGCAAATGCTTTGAATTTAAACAAGTCAAACTGTTTGTTATTTAGATGAATTTAGATAATTCAGAACTATTATAGATTGAGTACTATTAAAGGACAAAAAAAGAATCTGAAAATTTCAGCAAATAAACTGAAAAAAAAAAATGTGTTTAGATTAACCGGCTTTACATGACAACAAATATTTGGACTTATCTTTATTGAAAAATTTGCCGAGAATGAGTTAAATGTGCCTCAAATGATGTGATTTGTCTGTGGTACAGTAGAAAATATTGGTGGACAGGGAGAAAGTTCTTAAAAACAGCATTTTCTGCTTTTTCCACATTTTTAAAAACCTCTTACCTCAGAGTAGTGTAACAAAATTTTTTATTTGTCCAAATTAAAAGCATTTTTTAGACTACCGATTAAATGTGGTTCAGATATAGAAAGTTGTCTTTGAAACGGTAGGAAACATTTTGGGAAATGGAGTTACCAGAATTTCCTCTTTTTCCCACTATGTTTTCAAATGCCCTCTCCCCCAGGTTGTTAAAAGTTTGGATTGTTGGGATTGTGTGGGAAAGGAATTAACCAGGATTGTTTGGTAAAGGATTGAATAATTCAGAACATTTGTGTGGTGTGTTCTGCTTAACTCTTTACTACACAATCACATGTTTTAACGACCCTGAGAAAGAACCCTTTTGAAAACATTGTGGGAAAAGGAGAAAATGTTGGTAACCAGCATTTTCTCCTTTTCCCTCAATGTTTTCTATCCTTCCCAAAAATAATTTCAATTTTTGAATTACATTTGTTTTGTCATCTGCAAATGCTTTCAATTTGGATGTGTCTAAAAAATGGTCGTTTGGTAAAGGGTTAAAGCTTCCTTCACACCAAACTAATTCTTAGAACTTCTTACCCCATCCTTACAAAATCGTCAAATGGGTTGTGGTCGGGACAGGATGTGTAATTTCGGCCTAATTATGCCTAAAGCCCCTGTTACACCGAACTAGTTTTTAGAATGTCTTGCCTTGTCCTAAAAAGTCAAGTTATGGTCTGGTTAGAATGTGTAATTTCATTCGGTTTGCAAGCGGACTGCCGAATGAATGCCCACTGCACCACATCGTTACATGTCCCTAATAGGACACTACGTCCACTCTGTTCGAACACAGTTTGAGTCTGTTTGACAACAATTTTCGGAACGTAGTGAGGACGAGTTCAGTGTGACGGGGGTATAAGTCTTTATCACACGGTCCTGACTTTTAATGACCCTGAGGAAAGTCTTTTGAAAACATTGTGGGAAAAGGAGAAAATGCTGGCAACCAGCATTTTCTCCTTTTCCCACAATGTTTTCTACCCTTCTCAAAACAAATTTCACTTTCTGAGCTTCATTTGATTTTATCGTCTGCAGATGCTTTCAATTTGGACCAGTCTAAAAATTTGTCGTTTGCTAAAGGGTTAACTCCTTATCGAATGACAAAATTTATTTGTGGAAAGGCACAAAACATTGTGGGAATAGGAGAAAATGCTTGTTACTAGCATTTTCTCCTTTACCCACAAGGTTTTTCAAAGGGTTGCTTCAAAAAGCTATTTTCGCACGGTCATTAAAACTCCAGATTGAAAAAAAAAACTCGAGATTGTGTGGTATAAGGTTAACTCTTTACCACACAATCCCAACTTTTAACGACCCTGTGAAAAAAGCATTTTGAAAACATTGTGGGAAAAGGAGAAAATGCTGGTAACCAGCATTTTCTCCTTTTCCCACAATGTTTTCTATCCTTCCCAAAACAAATTTTAATTTTCCAGTCACATTTATTTTGTTGTCAGCAGCTTCTTCCAAATTGGACAAGGCTAAAATTTTGTTGGTAAAGAGTTAAGGACAAAAAAATGAAACTGAAAACTAGGGAGAAGAAACTAGAAAAAAGATGTTTCGATTAATGTGCAAAATTGGGCTTAAAAAATAAAAAATGCTGGCAATAAACTGCAGTTTGCCATTCCCTTGCTAATATTTAGTAACTTTTTGCATATTTGTACTGTTAGATGCTAACAGGAAACATCACGGACAGTATCTTGATATAACTCCTTTGACAAAATTATAGATCAGTCCAAACTAACAGCATTTGCAGACAACAAATTAGATGTGGATTGAATGGTGATATTTTGTCTTAACTCTTTACCAAACGACAAAATTTTGGACTGGACCAAATTGAAAGCATTTGCAGTTGACAAAATACATGTAGTTCAAATGATGATTTCTGTCTTTGACAGGGTAGAAAACATTTTGGGAAAAAGGAGAAAATGCTGCTTTTCCTACAATGTTTCCAAAATTCTTCTTCCTCAGGGTCGTTAAAAGTGGGTAAAGGGTTAAATGGGTGGAAAACATTGTGGGAAAAGGAGAAAATACTGGCCACTAATATTTACTCAGTCTGAGCATCCCGGGATGTTTTCAAAAGCCTCTGATCAAGATATTTTTAATCCCCCGCCGCAAAGTGTGGGTGGGTGATGGAAATGGCCTTTGTCTGTCTGTCTGTCTGTCTGTCTGTCTGTAACACTTTCTTGTATGATCCATATCTCCTGAACCTTTTGGAAGATTTTCATTACACTTTGGTCAAATGTTCATCTCAGTGAAACGGTTAGCAGTGCTTATGATCCATAACTCTGTCTTCTTTTTTTTTAAATTAATGTCCTTTGTCATTTTACAAATTGGATTTTTGTCTGGAACTTAACTTCCAAAGAATAAAAGCTGTCAACTTCAAACTTCATATACAGATAAATCACATTAAGGACAAGTACAGTGCACAAGGTCCATAACTTTGTTGTCAGTTTTTTTTGGAGTTATTGCCCTTTGTCATTTTACAAATTAGATTTTTGTGCGGAGCATAACTTAATGAAAGTTTCCAGCTTCAAACTTCATGTGCAAATAAACTGCATTGAGGACAAGTGCACTGCACAACATCCATAACTCTGAGGTCAGTATTTTTGGAGTTATTGCCCTTTGTTATTTTAAATATTTTTTTGTGCGGATCTGAACTTTCAAAGTATTAAAGCTTTTGACTCCAAACTTCATATGCAGATAAATCACACTGAGAAGCATGGCAGTGCACAAGATCCATAACTCTGTGGTCATTATTTTTGGGGTTATTGCCCTTTGTTATTTTACTAATTGGATTTTTTGCCGGAGCATAACTTTCAATATATAAAAGCTATCAACTCCAAACTTCATATGCAGATAAATCATATTGAGAAGAAGTGCAGTGCACAATATCCATAACTCTGTGGTCAGTATTTTTGGAGTTATTGCCCTTTGTTATTTTACTAATTGGTTTTTTAGTCTAGCGCATAACTTCCAATGTATTAAAGCTATCAACTCCAAACTTTATATGCAGATAAATCATATTGAGAAGAAGTGCAGTGCAAAATATCCATAACTCTGTGGTCAGTATTTTTGGAATTATTGCCCTTTGTTATTTTACATATTGGTTTTTCAGTCTGGCGCATAACTTCCAATGTATTAAAGCTATGGACTTCAAACTTCATGTGCAGATAATTCATATTGAGAATAAGTGCATTGCGCACAATTCATAACTCTGTGGTCAGTATTTTTTTGAGTAATTGCCTCCTGTTATTTTACTAATTTGATTTTTGTCTGGAGCATAACTTCCAATGTATAAAAGCTATTGACTTCAAACTTCATATGCAGATAAATCACAAAGAGGACATTCAGTGCAGTGCACACAATCCACAACTCTGTGGTCAGTATTTTTGGAGTAATTGCCCTTTGGTATTTTGTAAATTTGATTTGTTATTTTGTAAATTTGATTTTTTTTTCCAGAATATTACTTCCAAAGTATGAAAGTTAGCAACTTCAAACTTTATATGCAGATAAATCACATTGAGGACAAGAGCAGTGTACAAGATCCATAACTCTGTCTTTGATATTTTTGGAGTTATTGCCCTTCATTGTTTTACATATTGGGTTTTTGTCCCAAGCATAACCTTCAAGGTATTAAAAGTATTGACTTCATACTTAAGATACATATAGATCATATTAAGGATAAGTTCACATGATTCATAACATAAAAATTATTGACTGTAGTAAAGGAAAATGTGCAGAACACATATCCATGGCCATTTAACTATTTACCACACAATCCCGAGTTTTAATGACTCTGAGAAAGAAGGCTTTGGAAAACATTGTGGGAAAAGGAGAAAATGCTGGTAACCAGCATTTTCTCCCTTTCCCACAATTTTTTCTAACCTTTTAGAGAAAACTTTCATCATTTTAGACACGCTTTCATGATTGCAGCTATTGTGTTTGCATATTTTTGTGTTTGCCGATTTTGTGTTTGCGGATTTCCTGTAAACTTACAAATACATTATCAAGAAATTATATTGAGATACTGGTTTTCTTTGAATTCATCAATGCAACCAAAGATACGGATGGATGGTTTGGGGGTTTTATGTCCGTCAACAGTATTTCAGTCATGATAACAACGATGAAAGGGTGGTTGTGAAAGGCTCAGTGTAATAAAGTGCTGTCTAGGTGCAGCTGCGGTGGGGGATATAGATATCCTGCAGACTGCCTTCTTGTATCCTTTGCTACACAATCCTATACCTGAGGAATATAGTTTTTGAAAACATTGTGGGAACCAGCACTTGCTCATTTTCCAACAATGTTTTCTATCCTTCTACAAACAAATCCCGTTATTTGAGCCATGTTGAATTGTCGTCTGAATATGCTTTTAATTGGGCCAAGTGTAAATTTTTGTTATTTAGTAGAGGGTTGACCCATCCAATCTTAAAAGGGCAATTCTCAAACCTAGTGTCTTAGAGTAGTTGGTCTAGTAATACTACTGACATGCCTTACTCTAGGTTGGGCACTTGGAGTAATAATATCTTAACCCTTTACCACACAATCCTGAACTTTTGTAAACATTGTTGGAAAAGGGGAAAATGCTGGTAACCATGTGTCCATGTGTTTGTGTATGTGTTTGTATGTGTGTAACCTTTTATTTTAGACAGCTCCTCCTCAGAAGCTTCCTATCAGCTTTTGATAAAACTTCTCAGAAATGTTCCTCAACTGGTTATCATGGCAACAGAACAAAAAAAAAATTGAAAATCCTTAAAAATCTTCTTGTCCAAAAGCAAAGGCCTAGGGCTGCCAAATTTGGTAGGTAGCTTCATTTACCTCTAGAGCTTTACCAGAATTCTTCAAATTATAGCCCTGGGGTCAAAAATGGCCCCGCCCTAGGGGGTCACAAGTTTTATAAGGGCTTATACTGTGAAAACTTTAAAAATCTTCTAGTTCCTAACAATAAATGGTAGGGCTATCAAATTTGGCAAGTAGCTTTATCTAGTGGACCCCTACCGATACAATCCAAATTATAGCCTGGGGGTCAGAATTGGTCCCACCCCAGGGGCCACAAGTTTTATATTGGCTTATATAGTGAAAACATCAAAAATCTTCTTGTTCCTAAGTGTGAAACCTAGGGCTACCAAAGTTTGTGTGCAGCTTCGTGTAGTAGACCTCTACCAGTATTGTCCCAATAATAGCCGTAGGGTCAAAATTGGCCCAGCCTCAGGAAACACAAAATTTACATGGTACTATATGAAGTCAATATTACTTAACTCTTTACCACATGACAACATTTTAGACTAGTCCAAATTTCAAAACATTTGCAGATGCCAAGTTCAACTCTGGAACAAACTGACTTAAGCTCTTTGACAGAGTACAAAACATTGTGGGAAAAGGAGAAAATGCTGGTTACCATTTTCTCCTTTTCCCACAATGTTTTCGAAAGCCTTCTTTCCTAGGGTCGTGAAAACTGGGGATTGTTTGGTAAAGGGTTAAGGTTTCATATACTGATCATGGGAAAAAGCTCCTATTCACCCATGACAGATATATCTTTGTTACCATTTACCTGTCTTGATAATCAGAGAGCCAAGCCCCCGTCGGTCGTATACAGGACTTCAGAACAGGAGGTCGCTGGTTCGATCCCCGGCTTGGCCAATTTCTTTCCGAGGATTAATGATAGTCATCGCGACAGGATTTATTCCTCTCTCACCGCTGACCATTGTTTCGACGATGGTTATATGGGAAAGCAGCCAGTGGCTTGGAAAGAATATTGTGCGGAGTACTGGTAAAAGAAGCTCCAGGAAAGCATGGATAGGTGCACAGGCCGCCATGATATAACTGAAATAATGTTAAAAACGGCATTAAACACCATACAATACAATACAATGATAATCAGAGTGCATCATTACTTGATTGGTGTACAACCTTTTTTTTCTTGATAGAAAATGTTTTATTTTCTGTGAGAGATATTTACTTTGATGTTGATCGTTATGCTCAGATGAGTTTAATATTTAATGTCAAGTGAGGTTTGTATCATTCAGTTTGTTGTTCCAGAAATTTACCCGCTGACCATTATTTCGACAATGGTTATGTGGGAAAGCAACCAGTGGCTTGGAAAGAATATTGTGCGGAGTACTGGTAAAAGAAATTCCAGGAAAGCATGGATAGGTGCACTGGCTGCCGCGATATAACTGAAATAATGTTGAAAACGGCATTAAACACCATACAATCAAACAATCCAGAACTTTACTATTTATGCCATTGAAAAATTGTTTTCTGCTACCAAATTTTTCAAACCTGGTTGTCAAAACACTTTTTGTAAGAGTACGCTGATGTATGGTATGAATGATACTTGATTATACCTGCTTGTATTCATTTATTTAACCCTTTGCCAAACAACAAAATTTTAGACTGGGCCAAATTGAAAGCATTTGCAGACGACAAATTAAGTGTACCTTAAAAAGTTATTTATGTATTGGATAGAGCAGAAAACATTGTGGGAAAAGGAGAAAATGCTGGTTACCAGCATTTTCTCCTTTTCCCACAATGTTTTCGAAAGGCTTCTTTCTCAGGGCTGTTAAAAGTCGGGATTGTGTGGTAATGGGTTAAAAGGCAATGGAGTGATACAGGGCCATTATGGCCCTCTTGTTGTTATGGAGATGTTGGAAATTTTCAAGCCCACAATTGGTCATATTTAGAGGGATTTATTATTTATAGTTTGAGAGTTAAATCAGCAACAAAAACTAACATTTTTTCCATCCTACAGAAGATCACTTTTGAAAACACTATTTCTCCTTTTGTCAAAAGGTTTTGCCATGCAAGTATGTATAAATCCCTGATTTATTTTTGTTTACAAGGACTTTTTCATGGTAGATCTGCTGCATAATTCATTTCAGGAAGGAACTGCAGTTTTCAATTTTGCCCAAGGTTGAATCAGGGTTTGCTTGACAAAGCATAGAAATGAAGTTTTATTCTAATAGACTGTAGGAATCCAATAAATTTACCAGAATGCCTGACAAGAAGCTGTCACGGCTAAAAGTATATTATGGCAAATCAGTTTAAACCCTTAAAGCGCCTTTCACAATTATGTCTACCTTTGCGGCCAGTGTAGATCAAGATCAGACTGCACAGAATGTGCAGTCTGATCTTTGATCTACACTGTCCGCTTTGATAAGACCATCTGGACAATAGCAACCTTTAAATTTCAAATATTTGGATCTTACTTCAAGACTGATGGTTGGGTTTATTGAATGGTTCAAGAGTTAATGCAAACTGTCTTCCTTATTCTCTTAACGTTAACCATATTCCATTTGGGAAATGTTTTGGCTGCGTGAATGTGTCTGCTGTTTGACGTTATGATAGAGAACGTAAAATTTATGAATTAACCGTTCACTGCTCGACCCTGTGATTTGACGACTTGGAGAAAGTGAGCATTTGAGAACCTTGTGGTGAAAGGAGAGAATTCTGGTAGCATTTTTTTATTCTCCCATCATGGTTTTTACTCTTTCAAAGACAAATTCTATCATTTGAGTAATATTTGATTTGTCATTCGCAAACACTTTCATATCTGATGAGTCTTAAATTTTGTCATATGGTAAAAGGTTAATCGTCCAAAGTCAGCGAACTCATAAAGTGGTCGTCTACAGCCAGTTTAACTCTTTACCAAACTACAAAATTTTAGACTTGACCAAATTGAAAGCCTTTGCAGATGACACATTAAATGTAGCTCAAATGATGATTTCTGTCTTTGATAGGGCAGAAAACATTGTGGGAAAAGGAGAAAATGCTGGTTACCAGCATTTTCTCCATTTCTTACAATGTTTTCAAATGGCCCCTATCCCAGGGTCAGTAAAACTTGGGATTGTGTGGTAAGGAGTACACTCATTGATCTCGACCTCTTGGAACAAATTTGCAACAGACGACTTTGAAAATATCCTTTTAAGATGTGGAAATCTTCATGAATTAGGGGTTTTATATTAGATTTGAAGACATTGCTTAACTCTTTACCAAACAGCAAAATTTTAGACTGGTTCAAATTGAAAGCATTTGCAGATGACAAACTACATGTTGCAAAAATTAGTGAATTTTTCTTTGAAAGGGTAGAAAACACTGTGGGAAAAGGAAAAAAATGTGGTTACCAGCATTTGCTCCTTTTCCTTAATGTTTTCAACAGTCCTATTCCTTGGGGTCATGAAAACTTGGGATTGTGTGGTAAAGGGTTAATACAAGTAATTGATCCGTGTACCACAATGTTTTTTGAAGTCTCCTGTAAGAAAAGTTTGTCTGCAGGCTTTGACGCATTAGCTTGTTACCAAATAATCCCAAATTATTACATAATCCTGTGTTTTAATAACCCTTAGGAAGAAGACTTGAAAACAGGATGGAAAGAGGAGAAAATGCTCATAACCAGCATTATCTCCTTTTCCCATGATGCTGTCTATCCTTGAAGACAAACTGGTGTTGTCAGCCACATTTGGTGTGTGATCTGCAAATGCCTTGAACCCAGAACTCTTTACCACACAGTGGCGAGTGTTAAGGCCTCTGGGGAATTAGACTTTTGAAAACATCATTGGAAAAGGAGAAAATGCTGGTAACCAGCATTTTCTCCTTTTCCCATGAAGTTTTCTAACCTGTCAGAAACAAATTCTGTTATTTAAGCCACATTTGATTTGTCGTCTGCAGATGCCCTGAATTTGGGCCAGTCTAAAATTTTGTCGTCTGGTAAAGAGTTAACTCTTAACCACACAAGAAAAATTTAGACTGGTCCAAATTCAAAGTAGTTGCAAATGACAAAATAAATGTGACTGAAATAATGAAATTTGTTTTAGATAGGGTAGAAAACATTGTTGGAAAAGGAGAAAATGCTGGTTACCAGCATTTTCTCTTTTTCCTACAATGTTTTCAAAAGGCTTTTTCCTCAGGGTCGTTAAAATTCGGGATTGTGTGGTAAAGGGTTAAAGCGCCTTTCACTTCTACAGTTGCTTTTGGAGTCAGTTTAGATCAAATCAGACTGCACAGTCTGATCTTTGATTTTCACTGTCTGCTTTGCTGAAATGCCACAGACAAAAAGCAACCACGAAATTGCAATTATCTGGGTGTTATTTATTCTGTACTGAAAATGTCCTCTGGGTTTATGCTGTGCTTTAACTCATTACCAAACGACAAAATTATAGACCAGTCCAAATTGAAAGCATTTGCAGACGACAATTTAAGTGTGGCTCAAAAATTGAAAATTGCTTTGGGTAGGGTAGTAAACATTGTGGAAAAGGGAGAAAATGCTTGTTACAGCATTTTCTCCTTTGCCCACAATGTTTTCAAAAGGCTTCTTTCTCAGGGCCGTTAAAAGTGGGGATTGTGTGATTAAGGGGTAGCATTAATACTGAGGATTCTAAAAGTTTCTTGTTTGGCAGAGAATTAAATCAACTTAACCCTTTACCAAACAATCCCAGGTTTTCACGACCCTGAGGAAGAAGCCTTTTGAAAACATTGTGGGAAAAGGAGAAAATGCTGGTAACCAGCATTTTCTCCTTTTCCCACAATGTTTTCTACCCTTCCCAAAACAAATTTCAAGTTTTGAGTCACATTTATTTTGTCGTCTGCAAATGCTTTCAATTTGGACTTGTCTAAAATTTTGCAGTTTGGTAAAGAGTTAATCATTTCAAGGCAGTTTCCTTGAGTTGTTTTGGGACTAGCTCTTGTCTGTTTTGCAGGGATGCTTTTATGGTTTTGTCATATTTTTATCTCTCTTTGCTCTCAACCCACCTAAATAAAACTTAGTTGCTTTTACAGTGTAGATCAGGCTCAGACTGTACACAACATGCAGTCTGATCTAGGGTCTAAACTGCCTGCAACTGTTTACATTTACCAATTTCTGGCAGAAATAACCTTGAAAATGGACAAAATACCTTGAAATCAATCTTTAATGCCATGCAAGTCATCACATGATTATAGATATATAGAATCCAGTTTTTCTGAAAACTGCGGAGCCTGGATAGCTCAGTTGGTAGTGTACAGGACTTGAACACAGGGGGCTGCTGGTTCGATCCCTGGCTTGGCCAATTTTTTTTTTTTTTGAAGATTGATGATAGTCATTGCGACAGGATTCATTCCTCTCTCACTGTTGACCATTGTTTCGACTATGATTATTTGGGAAAGCAGCCAGTGGCTTGGAAAGAATATTGGACTTTTCCATTGATGATTTAACCCATTACCACACTATCCCAAGTTTTAATGACCCTATAAGAGAAGGCTTTTGAAAACATTGTGGGAAAAGGAGAAAATGCAGGTAACCAGCATTTTCTCCTTTTCCCACAATCTTTTCTACCCCATCCAAAACAGACATCAGAGAAAATGCTGGTACCCAGGATTTTCTCCTTTTCCTTTACCCTTTACCTCACAATCCGGAGTTTTAACAACCTTTAGGAAACGCCTTTTGAAAACACCATGGGAAAAGGAGAAAGTGCCGGTAACCAGCATTTTCTCCTTTTCCCACTTTGTTTTCTACCCGTTCAAAGACAAAACCCATCATTTGAGTCTCTTTGAATTTGTCGTCTGCAAATGCTTTCAATTTGAACAAGTCTAAAATTTGGTAGTTTGCTAAAGAGTTAAATGCATTCTACTGTTTCTGATGAAAGTCCCACCCTCTGTGCCTCATTTGACTTGTGATCTGCAAATGCTCTTATTTAGGGCCAGTCTAAAGTTTTTTTATTTGGTAAATTAATCATTGTCAACCCATCAAATCTCTTTTTGTCTTGTTTACAGGAGATGTTAGAAAGACTGCGAGAAAGAAAACAAGACTTAAAGGATCAGGTGTCCGAGTTACAACAGGAACTGGAGGAGTCCAAGAAAGCTCACAGGTGCGTAAAGAAATGGAGACAAATGGAGAATTGGTTTATAAGTAGGAGTTTAACCTTTTACCACACAATGCTGACTTTTAACAACCCTGGGGAAGAAGCCCTTTGAAGACATAGTGGGAAAAGGAGAAAATGCTGGTAACCAGCATTTTCTCCTTTTTCCACAATGTTTTCAACCATATCAAAGACACATTTCATCATCTGAGTCAGATCAGAATTGTTGTCTGCAAATGCTTTCGACTTGAACAAGTCTACATTTTTCTTGTGTGGTAAAGAGTTAATCCTATACAACACAGTTGCAAGTTTTAATTATCCTGAGAAAGAGAGCTTTTGAAAACACTGTGGGAAAAGGGAGAAAATGCTGGTATTACCGGCAATGTTTTCTACCCTTCTAAAAACAAATTTCAATTTTTGTGTCACATTTATTTTGTTACCTGCAAATTCTTTCAATTTGGTCAAGTCCAGAATATGGTAGTGTGGTAAAGAATTAATTCAGTATTTTACAAATACAAATTTCTATGTTCCTGCAGTTTGCAGCTTTGACTTACAGCGTGGGAAAGGAGTAATAATTGCTTGTAGCAGCAATTACTCCTTGTGCCACAATTTTTACCAATTTTGGGCCACCCTTCACCAACCAGACTGAATTGTATCCTTTGTCCAACTCTAAATTTAGTCAAATAACACAAATTCGGTTTTGGAAAAGCATGTTACACTTTAACACACAACCTGACTTTTAAAGACCCTGAAAGAAAAGGCTTTTGAAAACATTGTGGGAAAAGGAGAAAATGCTGGTAACCAGCATTTTCTCCTTTTCCCACAATGTTTTCTACGCTATCAAAAAGGGAAATCATCATTTTAGCAACATTTAATTTGTCACCTGCAAATGCTTTCAATTTGGTCCATTCCAAAGTTTTGTAGTTTGGTAAAGAGTTAATTTGGCCAGTCAAAAATGGAGTTACTTTCAAATTTAGAACATTTATGGGAATTGGACGTAGAATATGAAGAATGGTTGATGATTACTGGACCTGATGGGTTTTTGTGCAGCTGTTTTCAAAGAAAACATCTAGGTATTTTCATAGCCTTGTTGTTGTCTGCGACATAGTTTTTTTTTTTTCGCAAAAACTTTGACATTTTGTAATATCTATGTTACTACTGAAGATAATTACTTCAAACACAGACTAGTTGTTAACTATCAAGGGGGGAACCCATATGACAAGGGCAGGTAACCATCAAAATATTTTTAACACAGTTATGCCCCTTTTTTGACTTAGAATTTTCACTTAAAAGCAAGGAAATGCAGCCAAGCATTATGCATTGACCATTTTGTGTTTTGTGGTACTGACAGTTGTTAGACACAAACTCTCTCATACCATTTTTCTGCAATATTCAGGGCACTTCACTTTACATCACTGTCCATTCTGATTCTTTGCTGCCTTGGGATTCATTGACACTGTTGGTACAAGAAGAAGCAGAAAGCATGAATAGGTCCTTGCTTTCATAAGATAACAGAAATTCTATTCACACAATACTACAATGCGGTCCTTCCCAATGTTCCTCAATGTGCCATGTTGGTGAATTGCCACCAGAAAGCATGGCTATCATAACAGAAAAAGTGAAATGTAACCAGAAAGCAACAAGCATGGTATGCGTATATCATTACGCCAATAGAAGGCCATAGCGGATAAAGCTATTTTAGATTAAAAAAAAAAACCCAATCCAATTTATTGTAATACGCCATTTTCAATTTCATATCTGAGTGCAATCGAAACACTTATTTGTCGCAGGAAAATTGAGTTTAATTGGGTTAATTTCCTTCGGTTTTGCACAAACTACAATACATGATTTGCAAAATGTTGTATTGAACTCACAGTGGCATTGTCTTCGACAAATGCCACAAAAATAGGTCCTCTGGCTGACATAAGATCACAGAAATTCTGTTCACACAATATTACAATGCTTTTATTCCCTATGTTCCTCAATTTCATGTTGATGAAATGTGTATGAGCTATACTCTGGAAAAAGGGGGTTTAATGCATCTCTGTGGTGCCCTATATCAAGCAGATTATCACATAATAACAAAATTATAAAATCTTTTTTGTCTAACAACCAGCTGAATCCTGAGATAGAATGGTCCTTGGACATGGCAGAAAATATATCAAAAGCAAAAAGTATTGACCCAGGCCTGGCCGAGGACTGCAATACTTTTTGCAGATGCATAAAGCCCCCATTTCACAGAGCATGGCTGATATTGAACATCATTCGGCATACCTCGGGTGATCCGGTGATCAAATCCCTCGGCTGTATCACGTTAGCTTGATATGCACCTACACGGTACATTTCGCACATCTCCGGAAGCACACTACTTTACCGTTATTGAAATTGTAAGGCTCCTCTTTAGAAAGAGCACATGAGTAAATTTTCTATCGTTATCTTTCTAAGAGTATTTCAGTCGGCAAACAGTTTGTACATTCAATTTTTAGTGTGGTTTATCAATTCCGTTAGGAGCTTTCATCGACAGATCGATAGATGTGAATAACTTCACAGTGGTTGTTCATGTCATTGATAAGCAATCTACAGGGGCGCCGCCATGTTTAAGATCATGTGATTGGTAGTTCAAATTGGAAGCCTCCTTTATATGGACGAGGTTAGATGTTGGTACGGAATCGGCCGAGTTGTGACGAGTGATTGAACATGTCTCAGATAACCCTTTACCACACAATCCCAACTTAATGAACCTGAGAGGGAAGCCTTTCAAAAACATTGTGGGAAAAGGAGAAAATGCTGGTAACCAGCATTTTCTCCTTTTCCCACAATGTTTTCTAACCTTTCAGAAACAAATGAAATGATTTTAGCTGCATTTAATTTTTCGTCTGCAAATGCTCGCAATTTGGATCAGTCCGAAATATTGTCGTTTGGTAAAGAGATAAAGATCTGGTTCTGTAGGGCATCGTAATGGCAACACGAAAGAACATCATGCGTCTCACAGGAAGTTAACCCTTAGAGCGTCAAATAAACCTGTCATCTTAGAAATACGACCCAAATAATTGCAATTTCTTGGTTCTTTTTGTCTACAGTGATACAGCAAAGCAGACAGTGTAGATCAAAGATCAGGTTGCACATTTTGTGCAGCCTGATCTTGATCTACACTGGCCGCAAACACAACTATAGTAGTAAAAGGGGCTATAAGGGTTAATGTCAATTATGTCTGATGAATGGCGAATTAACCCTTTATCGTTCTGAGAAAAAAGAGAGGTTTTTGAAAATACTGTTGGAAAAGGAGAAACTTCTTCTTTTCCCACAATGTTGTCTGTCCATCAATAGACATAGCCATCATGTGAGCCAAATTTAATTTCTAATCTGCAAATTCTTTAATCCTTTACCACACAATCCAAAGTTCAAACGACACTAAAAGAGAAGGCTTAGGGAAACATTGCAGGAAAATAAGGAGATGCTGGTTACCAGCATTTTCTCTTTTCAACAAGTTTCAACTTCCACTTTTCAACCCTTCCAAAAGCAAATTCTGATTTTTGAGTCACATTTGTTTTATCGTCTGTAATTACATGTTTTCAATTTTGACAAGTCTAAAATTCTTTCGTGTGGTTAAGAGATAAATATGGACAAGTCTTAAATTTTGACGTTTGGTAGAGTGTTACTTCTGTACTTATGTGAAAAGTACATCCATTAATATGATTATTACAGTTCTGTCTTCCTAGGAAACAAGAATTGAAAGCCACATAACAGAGAACAGAAAAAAGCAAGATTTATGAAACTGTTGTCTAGTTTTTGTGGTCAAGTAGTGCACTCTTGCAACCTTCCTGAACTCTTTACCACACAATCCCGACTTTTAACGACCCTGAGAAAGAAGCCCTTTGAAAATATTGTGGGAAAAGGAGAAAATGCTGGTAACCAGCATTTTCTCCTTTTCCCACAATGTTTCTGCCCTTCCAAAAACAAACTTCCATTTTTCGGTAACATTTATTTTGTAGTCTGCAAATGCTTTCAAATTGGACCGGTCTAAAATTTTGTCGTTTGGTAAATGGGTAACACTTTTATCAGACAATCCGGAGTTTTAATGACCCCAAAGGAGTAAGCTTTTGAAAACACAGTGGGAATAGGAGAAAATGCTGGTAGCCAGCATTTTCTCCTTTTTCCATGATGTTTTCTACTGTATGAAAGAAAAATTCTGCCATCTTAGCCACCTTTAAATCGTTGTCTGAGAATGCTGTCAGTTGGGACGTGTCTAAAATTTTGTGATTGGTTACAGACTTAAAGGAACAAAAACATTGTGGTAAAAGGAGAAAATGTTGGTTACAAGCGTTTTCTCTTCTTCCCATGATGTTTTCCAAAGGCTTTTTCCTTCAGGTCACTAGAAGTTGGGATTGTGTGGTAATTGGTTTAGCACCCAGCCTGGGAACAACAGATGTGACCTCTATGACAAGAGGCTGTTTAATACGAGGACTGTAACAATAGATGTTTTAATTCTTTTTGCAACTTTGAATAATGTTGACTCTACCCTTCACCAGACAATCCCAACTCTTAGCAACGCTTTGAAACAACCCTTTGAGACAACGCTTTTGAAAACACTGTTGGAAAAGAATATAAAATGCTGATAACCAGCATATTTTCCTTTTCCCACAATGTTTTCTATCCTGTTAAAGACAAATCTCATAATTTGAGCAATATTTAATTTATTGTCTGCAAATGCTTTCAGTTTGATCCCATCTACAGTTTTGTCATATGGTAAAGAGTTAATACAGGTGGTTGTTTTGTGTGTTTGTTGTTGTTTAAACCATTACCACTCAATCCAGAGGTTTAACAAACCTGCAAGAGAAGGCTTTTGGAAATATTGTGAGAAAAGGAGAAAATGCTGGTAACCAGCATTTTTCTCCTTCACACACAATTTTTTCTACCCCATCTAAAACAGAAATTATCGTTTGAGCTTAATTTAATTTGTTGTCTGCAAATCCTTTCAATTTGGACAAGTCAGAAATTTTGTCATTTGGTAAAGAGTAAACTCTTTAGCAAATGACAACATTTTAGACCTATCCAAATTGAAAGTATTTGCAGATGACAAATGCAGTGTAAATGATGCAATTTTCGGTTGAAATTGAAGAAAACATTATGGGAAAAGGAGAAAATAGTAGTTACCAGCATGTTCTTCTTTTCCCACAATATTTTCAAAAGTTGTTTTTTCCTTGGGGCTCATTTAACCCTTTACCACACAATCCCAACTTTTAATGACCCTGCAAAAGAAGCTGTTTGAAAACATTGTGGGAAAAGGAGAAAATGTGGGGAAAAGGAGAAAATGCTGGTAACCAGCATTTTCTCCTTTTCCCACAATGTTTTCTACCCTTACCAAAACAAATTTCATTTTTTTATTCACATCTAAAATTTTGTTGCCTTGTAAAGAGTTAAACTCTGGATTGTGTGATAAAGGTTTAATACAGTAACAACATTATTTCAACTTTATGGCATCAGCTATTGCACCTTTTGTTTACTTTGGAGGACAGAATATTATTATAATTAATTGAAATAAAAACTCACACAAACAAAATAAATAGAAATAAAAATTGAAATGAAAACTCACACAAACAAATGGTACAATAACTGATGACATAATTATTCCCACACACATGAATTGTATTTCTGTTAATGATTTCTTGCACATTATTTCATTTTTCAGTGTTCTGAATAATAAATGGAAAGAGAAATCACAGCTGATTGGTCAGTTGGAACAGCAAGTCAGAGAAATGAAGGAATCATGGGAGAAAAAAGAGACCAAGTTGACACAAGAAAGAGACAAGGCATTGGCAGCTGCTAAGTAAGAACTTTTAGTCATAGATTGAGTTGTAGAATCATACATGTAAGCCATGCTCAGGCAAAGGGGGCTTAATACATCTGTGTGATACATGATACCAAGCAAGTCATTACATGATCATGGATCCATAAAGTCCATTTTGTCTAGGAACTGACCAAATACTGACATAAACCATCTTCTTTAACCCAGCTCTGATGTATTCTGTAAACTACATTCATTGCCCCTGGGTTATCTCGTGTTTGTTTTTTCGTTCTCATTAATTATTCATGCAGCATTTTGATTGGTTTTTCAGTGAGAAAATTCAATCTATTTCTATCAACCATATGCCATCATTTCTATTTTTACCTGGTCTACAACCAATCAAATCGATGAATGTAGTTTATGAAATACATCGAAACTGGGTCAACAAGGATGACGTCAACCTGCTACATACTCCAAAGGACTGCAACAGCATGCTGTAGTTCTGAATATTAGCCTTTGTATACAAGGATTTGTAATGTCTGCCCTGGATTGTTGTAAGTCAAATGCCACAGAAGGAAGACCCACCGGCAGCCGCCATGTTCGTTGTTAATGATGTGGGTTTTAGCCAGTTTATTCATAGTTATAGAAAAGTGATTAGCCTCCACTACAAGAGAGTATCAATATGTTATCGACAGATTTGATTGGCTATTGGGTGTAATTCACAGTCTTTGAATATAGAAACGACGGTTTGACAATTGAATGTCCCAGGGGTGATGAATGGTAATACTTCACACCTGGGTTAACGAGGGTGGACATAAACTGGTCCTTGGACTTGCAGAAAACTGACCAATAGCATATAGTTTCAGCTTCAGGTGGACTGCGCAGGCTGATCTGGTTCGATAGTTTTTGGCTGATACATTAAGTCCCCTTTTCACAGAGCATGGCTTATATATGTATAACATTATGATGGCTGCTACAACTGTGGGCGGATTAACCCTTTACAAGACATCTCTGCGTTAAAGTGATCTTGGAGAAGAAAAATGAGTTTAAGATGGAACGATTGATCTGTGATTAACTATATTCAAAGCGACTGAGTGAGTGGGTGGGCAGATCGGTGGGCGGTAGATTGGTTGGTTGGTTGGTTTAATGGTTGATTGATTGATTGATAGATGGATCAATTGATTTACTGTAGTTTTAAGCTACTTTTTACATTATTTCAGTCCTATCATGGCAACAGTTGGCTGATTTGTGTTTGTCTGTGATTTAACTATTACCAGAACAGGACTTGAAAACACTTTGCCCAAGGACATTTCCATAGAAATCAAGCCAACTGTTTTCAAAACAAGTACAATTGTACACAGGGCATATAGATAATGTTAACCCTTAGGCTTCTAAGTGCAACCCAAGGACCTTAGACAGACAGTGTAGATCAAAATCAGACTGCAAAGAACTGTATGATTAAGAGATACTTTTTTCCCAAAAATACCTTCTGAAATCGCAAAATTTGTGTATCTACTATCAGTTTGAATCCGTCATTTCACTTATTTAGCAGGATAAGAGTTGATACAGGGTACATGCACAATATTTTAACCCTTAGAGCGCCGAATAAACCTGTCAAACATTTTCTTCACAGAAATACAACCCAAATAATTGCAATTTCATAGATGTTTTTGTCTACAGTAATTCAGCAAAGCGGACAGTGTAGATTAAAGATCGGGCTGCACGTTTTGTGCAGCCTGATCTTGATCTACACCGGCCGCAAAGGCAACATTTGTCATGAAGGGCACTTTTTAAGGGTTAACTTTATCATTTCAGTTTAGCCATTGAGAGACTGAAATCAGCAGATGATTCCTTTAGAAAACAGCTTGAGGACAAGATCAGTGTTTACCAGGAGCAGATGGCTCAACTAGAACAAGAAAAAGAGGAGGAAATACAAAAAGCCAATCTTAGGGTTTGTGTTTTTGTCTTAACCATTTACCACACAATACAGAGTTTTAATGACCTGGAGATATAAGCCTTATGAAAACATTGTCTGAAAAGGAGAAAATGCTTGTAACTAGCATTTTCTCCTTTTCCCACAACATTTTTACTCTTTCAGATCATTTGAGTTACATTTAAATAGTCATCTGCAAGTGCTTTAAATTTGGACAAGTCAATGTTTTGATCGTTTTGTTAAGGGTTAACTCTTTACCACATGATAAAATCTTAGACTTGTACACATTGAAGCATTTGCAGATGACATTTTTAATGTGGCTCTAATGATGGAATCTTTCTTGGATAGTGTAGAAAACATGATGGGAAAAGGAGAAAATGCTGGTTACCATGATTTTCTTCTTTTCCCACTATGTTTCCAAAAGGCTTATTTCTCGGGCTCATTAAAAGATGCAATCATGTGGTAAAGGGTTAAATTGTACTTTTTAAAGGCATTTTGTTTACTGCTTGTGATTAATGTTAAACACTGAGTGTAAGGTACCTATGAAACCCTAGTAATCAGCCAAGGGAATCGTTACTTTCAATATTTCTTGCCAATTTTCGTAAAAAAAAAAAAGAATATTAATGAATGATTTGAAAAAAGGATCTTGTAGATCCAAGATCAGGTTGCACAAAATGTGCAGTTTGATCCCAATCTACATTAGCTGCAGAAGGAACTTAGAATTTTGTTCAAACTGTAACTGTTTACCAAACAAGAGTTAACAGATAAACTGATGCTTATTATTTTCTCCTTGTTTCAGATCTTTGAAGTTGAGGAAGAAATGAGAGAATTATTGGAAGAGAACCAAGCAGCCAAGAAAGCTATGGAAGATAAAGTTAAAAGGTTAACACAGGCCATGAGTGACCTTCAGACAGACTTGTACTAACATCAAAATGAATGTCATGTAGAACCTTGGTTTCCATGGAGACAAAGTTAAAAGGTTGACACAGAGTGACCTTCAGGCAGGCTTGTAGTGATATTAGAATGGAAGTGATGTAGAACTTTGGAATCCATGGAGACAATGTTGGAAGTTTGACATATGCTATGAGTGACCTTCAGACAAACTTGTAGTGATATTAAAATGGAAGTGATGTAGCACTTTGGTTTCCATGGAGACAATGGTAGAAGGTTGACACAGGCTGTTAGTGACCTTCAGACAGACTTGTACTAACATTAGAATGGAAGTGATGTTGAACTATGTTTTCCATAGTGACATTTTGATGGTTGATTTAGGCCATGAGTGAGCTTCAGACAGACAACGAAGCCTGTTTTCACCAACCATTCTAGTTGGCATGCTTAGTATAATTTTGGACATAGAAAGTAGCACAGTTTCTGATTGGTTAAACCTCATTGTGTTCTTTTAACTCTTTACCATACAATCATGTGTTTTAACGATCCTGAACAATAAGCCTTTCGAAAACAATGTGGGAAAAGGAGAAAACGCTTAGTAACCAGCATTTTCTCCATTTCCCACAAGGTTTTCTAACCTTCCCAACACAAATTTCAATTTTTGAGTCTCATTTATTTTGTCGTCTGCAAATGCTTTCATTTTTGGACAAGTCTAAAATTTTGTTGTGTGGTAAAGAGTTAATGAGAATAAGTTTTAAGTTTGCCATTTAGAATGGTTGGTGGATACTGCCCCCCCCCCCCCCCCTTCCAGTTGCTTTGCAAGAAATGTACATCAAGATATTGGTGCAAAGAACATACATGTAATGAGCCCAAGTTGGCACCAGCCAGATTAACCCTTAGACTGCAAAGCATGACTCACTGACCTTTTGCGGACAGTGTAGATCAAGATCAAACTGCACAGAACCTGCAGTCTGAACTTGGATCTACACAGTTCGATATGAATGTATTTTCCTCCAAATAAAAGTTGGAAATAACATTATTTGGGTTTTTACCATTGACTTGAGAGTTTTGTTTAACTTACTTCACAGGATAAGGGTCAATCTTTGATACCCAGATCATATTCACCAACCATTGTTAACTCTATACCAGACGACAAAAATGTAGACTTGTCCAAATTGAAAATATTTGCAGAAGACAATTTAAATGTGGTTCAAATTGATGGAATTTGTCTTTGATAGGGTTAAAAACATTGTGGGAAAGGGAGAAAATGCTGGTTACCAGCATTTTCTCCTTTTCCCACAAAGTTTTCAAAAGACTTTTTTCCTAGGGCTGCTAAAAGTCGGGATAGTGTGGTGAAGGGTTAACTGTTATGCCACATGACAAAATGTTGGACTCAACCAAACTGAAAGCTTGTGCAGATGACTTAATCATTGTAGCTCAGATGATGGTTTCTGTCTTGACAGGGTAGAAAAAATGGTGGAAAAGGAGACGTTTGTACTAACATTAAAATGGTGGTTTCCTTATAGACAAAGTTAACCCTTTACCACACAATCCCGACTTTTAACAACCCAGAGAAGAATGCTTTTGGAAAACATGGTGGGAAAAAAGAGAAAATGCTGGTAACCAGCATTTTCTCCTTTTCCCACCATGTTTTTCTACCATATCGGTGACAGATACCATCATTTGAGCTACATTTATTTTAGTCGTCTGCAAATGCTTTCAATTTCACCAGGTCCAAAATTTTGCAGTTTGGTAAAGGGTTAACCCTGTATAACACATTCCTGAGTTTTAACAAACCTTTAGAAAGAAGGGTTTTGAAAATATTGTGGAAAAAGGAGAAAATGATGATTACCATTTGTCGTCTGCAAATGCTTTCAGTTTGGACTAGTCTAAAAGTTTGGTAGAGAGTTTAAACAGTTGGGATAAATGTACAAAATGCTTATACATGTATTGTGTTACAGTTTCATTTTGCAGAGGAAAACTAATTCTACATTTTGACTGATATGTAATTTCTCCAATTGCCAAATTGTCTGCTTGAGTGTCTCTTTCTCGACATATTGTTTGTACATGTAAATATTGCTCTCTTTTTTTCATGTTGAAATAATTTAAGTTCAACCGTTTCCATAAAGAAAAATTATGCACTATACAAGATTGATGGAAGAAATCTGTATTCTGTGATATGCAAAACTAGATTAACCCTTTACTACACAATCCCATGTTTTAACGACCCTAAGGAAAAAGTCTTTTGAAAATACAGTGAGAAAAGGAGAAAATGCTGGTCACCAGCATTTTCTCCTTTTCCCACAGTGTTTTCTTCCCTTTCAAAGACAAAACCCATCATTTCAGTCTCTTTGAATTTGTCGTCTACAAATGCTTTCAGTTTGGACAAGTCTAAAATTTGGTCGTTTGGTAAAGAGTTAAACCTTTACCAGACGGCAAAGTTGAAGACTTCTATTTATAGGCATTTGCAGATGACATATGAACCGTGGTTTAAGTGATGGGATTTTTCTTTAAAAGCATAGAAAAATTGTTGGAAAAGGAGGAAATGCTGGTAAACAGCATTTTCTCCTTTTCCCACAATGTTCTTAAAAGCTTTCTTCCTGAAGTGTTAAACCAGGGATTGTTTGGTAAAGTGTTAAAAGTGCAAGACAGTTTGATGCCTATCTGGGTTATTATGGTATTAAAGTTATTGCCTGAAAGTCTATTTTAACTTCTCTGTTTCTTTTTTTATCTGATTCCCTAGATGTTGAGGCTGATTAGACCTCTATGGCATTAGAGCCAATTTGAATCCACCAGAGTTTCTGACCATTTACAAAATGAGTTTAATGACTCTGAAGAAGAATGAGTTTCTTGGTGGCAGTTGTGGGGCCCAGCCCTGGAAGCACAGTTGGTATCATACAGGACTTGAGAACAGGGGGTCGCTGGATCGAATCGTCTGTTCAGCCAATTGCTTTCCAGGGATTGATGATAGTCATTGCGAAAGAATTCATTTCTCTCTCACTGCCAATCATTGTTTGATGATGGTCATGTGGGAAAGCAGCCAGTGTATTGGGAAGAGTATTGTGCAAAGTGGTGGCTTGCTGCATAAATGAAATAATGTTGAAAATGGCATTAAACACCGTACAATCAATCAAACAGTCAACAGTATTGGGAACAGGAGAAAATGCTGGTTGCCAACATTTTTCCATTTCTAATTCTTGTCTTCTAACCTTTCATCATCAAGCAATGGTCACAATTTTGAGTTTTAACAATCCTGATGAAGATCGGTTTGGAAACGATGTGGGGAAAAAACTATTGTGGGAAAAGGAGAAAAAGCTGGTTACCCGCATTTTCTCCTTTTCCCACAATATTTTTGCCCTACCAATAGCGATTCCTATCATTTGAACCACAAATGATTTGTCGTCTGCAAACGCTTTCAATTTGGACATGTCTAAAATTTTTTGAGTGGTAAAGGGTTAATATGTCCTCTGCAATTGTTGTCAATATGGGTCAATATTGCATTTTGTCGTCTCGTAAAATGGCATTGAATTCCACTACAATCAACAATGAAAGGAATGGGTGTACACTGTCCAGTCAGGACCTTCTGATATCACTGAAAGCCACCTGTAGATTATAAGCCATGCTTGGGCAAAAGGGGTTTTAAGGCTTCTCAGTGATGCATTATACCAGGCAAGTCATCACGTAATTATGGCTCCATGGAATCCATTTTGAATAACAACTAGCTGAATCTTGAGGTAAAATTGAGAACGTAATTGGTGGGTTTGGGGAGAACGTTAGATGAAGCACTCTTTAAAAAAAGACTCTGGAAAAGCATGGATAGGTGTGCTGGCCTCCAAGATATAACTGAAATGATGTTCAAAATGGCATAATTCACCAAACAAACAAACAAATAAGTCTTTACCAGACAATTCCTTGATTTATGACCATGAGAAAAAAAAAGGCTTCAAACTGTTGTGAAATCCAGCTTTTTCTCCCATCTCACTATGCTCTTTAACCTTTCAAAGAAAGGGTCCTGCAAGCTCAGTGGTACAGTGTAGGACTTGTAACGTGGAGGCCCCACATTGGAGCCTCACTGGACGTGGTGGGTTTTTTGTTTGGGCAAGACACTTCAGAGCCATAGCCTAGTAGTGACGAAACCCAGAACATACAAGAATCATGTGAGCTGTCGCTGTAATATGACAGAATTATTGTTGAAAGTGGCATAAAACCCCATTCAATTCAATCAACCTTTGAAAGAACAACAACAGTGCAATCAAAATCAGACTATTTGTTCTCTACAGTCAGATCTAGATCTACACTGTCTATATTTTAGCTGTGGTCTGGCAAAGGAGGGGGTTAACCCTTTATCACACAATCTCGACTTTTAACAACCCTGAGAAAGAAAGCATTGGTGAACCACATTTTCTCCTTTTTCCACAATGTTTTCTAGCCTTCCCAAAACAAATTTCATTTCTTGAGTCACTTTTATTTTGTTGTCTGCAACTGCTTTGAATTTGGACATGACATTTATTAACCCTTAGGCTGCTTATCGCAACCTTTTGCGGACAGCGTAGATCAAGATCAGACTGCACAGAACATGCAGTCTGATCTTTGATCTACACTGTCGGATAAGGAGATATCTTCCCTCCAAAAATCCCTTTGAAACAGGAAAGTTTGGGGTTTATACTATCGGTTTGAAAGTTCCATTTCTTTTATACAGCAGGATAATGGTTTAAAGTTTTAACCCTTTCCCAAATGACAAATTTTAGACCCTTCCAAACTGAAAGAGTTTGCAGACGACAATTTTAAATTTGATGAAAATGACAGAAAGTTCTCCAAAAGGGTAGAAAACACTGTGGGAAAAGGAGAAATTGCTCGTTACGAGCAATTTCTCCTTTTTCCACAGTTTTTTCAAAAGACTTGTACTGCAGACACGTGAAAACCAGGGCTTGTTTGGGAAAGGGTTAATGCATCGCCGTACTGCATTGTACCAAGCAAGACGTCACATAATTATAGAACCATATAATCCATTTTGTCTGAACTGCAGAGATTGACCAATAGCAAGAAAGTTTCAACCCAGGTCAGCCTGTGCAGGCTTGCCTAGTTCGATACTTTTTGCCGCCAAGCCCCTGTAGCTCAGTCGGTAGCGCACAGGACTTGAGAACAGGAGGTCGCTGGTTCAATCCCCAGCTTGGCCAATTTCTTTCCGAGGATTGATGATAGTCATTGCAACAGGATTCATTCCTCTCTCTCCACTGACCATTGTTTCGACGATGGTTATGTGGGAAAGCAGCCAGTGGCTTGGAAAGAATATTGTGCAGAGTACTGGTAAAAGAAACTCCAAGAAAGTATGGATAGGTGCACTGGCCGCCGCGATATAACTGAAATAATGTTGAAAACGGCGTTACACACCATACAATTTGATACTTTTTGCAGATGCATTAACCCTTTACCACACGACAAAAAGTAAGACTTGTCCAAATTGAAAACATTAGCAGATGACATTTCAAATATAATTAAAAACGATGGAATTTGACTTTGGTTTCCAGCATTTTCTCCTTTTCCCACAATGTTTTCAAAAGGCCTCTTCCTCAGGATCGTTAAAACTTGGGACTGTTTGGTAAAGGGTTAAACCCCCTTTTCACAGATCATCTGTTAGCACTATTTGGTTGGCTGTGCAGACTGATATTGGTCAATACTTTCTTTGGATACATTTACCCTTTACCACACAATCCTGACTTTAATGACCCTTAGGAAGAAGGCTTTTGAAACATTGAAGGAAAAGGAAAAATATACCGGTAACCAGCATTTTATCCTATTTCCACAATGGTTTTCTAATCTTTGAAATAGAAATTCCATGTTTTGAATAACATTTAGTTTGCCCTTTGCAAAATGCTTTCCAAGTTGCGTAAGCCTAATTTTCTTTTTTTTTTGGTAAAGGGTTGAAACCCTTTTTTCACAGACATGGCTCATTTATATAATATTCCTGATTGATTGATTGATTGAATGGTGTTTTACGCCACTTTCAATATTATTTCAGTCATATCACAGCAACAGCTCACATATTTAAGTATTTCCTGGGTTTCACCAGGCCAGAGCTCTGCCTGTGGACACTCCCACGAAAACCCCTGTGGATCCAGTGAGGCTCAAACCCATGGCCTCCAGGTCACCAGTCCTACACTCTACTACTGAGGCTCAGAGATATTCCTGTTCTTACAGCCATGACATTGCTATTTTTAGCTAATTACAAACCTCAACGAAGTAATCTAAATATTGAATCTCTCCAGAATTAGAATAAATGAATTTGTGTCTCTTCCAAAGAATTGGAAAACAGCTAAATTCTTAACTCTTTGCCACACAATTCCGAGTTTTAACAATCCTAATGGAGAATGCTTTAGAAAACTCTTGACCAAATAACAAATTTCCAGACTCGTCCAAATTGAAGGCATTTTGCAGACGTTAAAATATCAGGTGGCTCAAATGTTGGAGTTTGTCTTTAACCCTTTCCCAAACAATATATTTTAGACTGGTCCAAATTGAAAGAGTTTGCAGACGACAATTCTAAATTTGATGAAAATGACAGAAAGTTCTCCAAAAGGGTAGAAAACACTGGGAAAAGGAGAAATTGCTCGTTACGAGCAATTTCTCCCTTTCCCACTGTTTTCAAAAGACTTGTACTGCAGACACGTGAAAACCAGGGTTTGTTTGGTAAAGGGTTAAAAGGGTAGAAAAAATTGGGGGGAAAGGAGAAAATACCGGTTACCAACATTTTCTCCTTTTCTCAGTTCTTGTTTTTTAGCTTTTTCACTCAAGGTCATTAAAACACAGGATTGTTTGACAAAGAATTAACACTTAACCAAATGACAATTCAAGACTCGTCTAAATTGAAACCATTTGCAAATAATAAAGTACATGTTGCTCAAATAATTGGTTTTGTCCTTAATAGGGTAGAAAACATTGTGGGAAGAGGAAAAATTGCTGGTCACCAGCATTTTCTCCTTTTCCTACAATGATTTTAAAAGCCTTCTTCCTCAGGGTCAAATAGGGTAGAAAACATTCTTGGAACAGCAGAAAATGTTGGTTTAATACCAGCATTTTTTCCCTTTGCCACAAAGTTTTCAAAAGCATTTTCACTCAGTCATTAACCCTTTACCACACAATCCTGACTTTTAATGACCCAGAAAAAGAAAGCTTTTGAAAACATTGTGGAAAAAGGAGAAAATGGTGGTAACAGCATTTTCTCCTTTTTCCACAATGTTTTCTACCCTTCCCAAAACAAATTTCAATTTTTGAGTCACATTAATTTTGTCATCTGCAAATGCTTTCAATTTGTACTGGTCCAAAATTTTGTTGTTTGGTAAAGAGTTAACCCTTTCCCAAACGACAAATTTTGGACTGGTCCAAATTGAAAGAGTTTGCAGATGACAATTTTAAATTTGATGAAAATGGCAGAAAGTTCTCAAAATGGGTAGAAAACACTGTGGGAAAAGGAGAAATTGCAATTTCTCCTTTTCCCACAGTGTTTTCAAAAGACTTGTACTGCAAACATGTGAAAACCAGGGCTTGTTTGGGAAAGGGTTAATACACAGGATCTTTTTGTAAAGAGTCAAGCTGTCAATACAAAGCAATGTGAAGCAAATCTCTGACTTTCTCTATGAATGAAACCAGAAAAGGCCCAGCTCGATAAAAAAGGCAGGATTTTTACAGACCGAGACAGTCCATTACATTAACCTTATTATTTTTTGCTATCATTTTGTATCTTTTTGGCAGACAAATTCTTTGCCCTCTTCTCCAAACAATTCCATGTTCTAAAATCCTCGAAACCCAGCGAAGTAGCACAGTTGGTAATGTCCAGGCCTTGAAACCTAGAGGCAGCTGTTTTTGATTCCCAGTCATAGCTAATTATACCCCGACATAGGAAGTAGAGGGGAGTGTACTGGTTTCACCATGTCCCTGTCCGTGTGTCCTTGTCTCCGTCCATCTGTCTGTCAATTTATCTGAGTTTCCATTTCAGTGCTCTAACTCATAAGGTGTTTGACCTAGGACCCTGAAACTTTATACAAGTGTTCCTTATGACCCAATGAGGTGCCCTATTGTTTTTGGGTCACATGGGTCAAAGGTCAAGGTCACAAGGGAACTTTGTTTGAAAATCTTTTCTGTGCTCTAATTCAATAGCTGTTTGACCTAGGACTCTGAAAGTTTATACAAGTGTTGCTCATGACCCAACGAGGTGCCTTCTTGTCTTGGGGTCACATGGTTCAGAGGTCAAGGTCACAGGAGAAATTTGTTTGAAAATTGTTTCTCTGCTCTAACTCAATATCCATTTGACCTAGGACCCTAAAACTTTATACTAGTGTTGCTCATGACCTAAGGAGGGGTCAAAGGTCAAGGTGATTTTTTTTTAAAATCATTTCCATTCTGTGATTGTGCTGTTTCAGTGACAAGGTGCTGGTGAGGAGGTATTTTTCTGCTTTGCAACAGGTCTCGTTATGATGATAGTCATTGCAATAGGGTCAATTTTTTTCTTACCCCTGACCATTTTTTTGAAGATTTCTTTCTGGGAAAGCAGCCAGGACCTGGAAAAGAATGTTGTATGAAATACCTGTAAAAGAAAAAAAATCAGAAAGCATGAACAGGTGCACTGGCAACTGCAATATTGCTGAAATGTTAAAATTGGCATTAAAGATAAAGCAAACAAACAAATGGACAACCTTCAAAAAAAGACTTTTGAAAACATATTTAGGAAAAGGAGAAAATGCTGGTAACCAGTATTTTTCCCCATTTCCGACAGTGCTTTATAAAGTTTCAAACGCAAATCTCATCATTTAACACTTTACCACACAATCCTGACTTTTAACGACCCTGAGAAAGAAGCCTTATGAAAACATTGTGGGTAAAGGAGAAAATGCTGGTAACCAGCATTTTCTCCTTTTCCAAAAATGTTTTCTACCCTTTCTAAAACAAATTTCAATTTTTGACTCGCATTTATTTTGTTGTCTGCAAATGCTCTCAGTTTGGACAAATCTAAAATTTTGTCGTTTGGTAAAGGGTTAAGTCTCATTTGTAGTCTGCAAAATGCCAAACTACTGGAGGGTATAAAATTTTGTCTGTTAAAAAATTGAAATTATTTATAGAACACTTTTTCAACAAATATTTTAATTTTTCCTGTCACTTGCAATAATTTTGAATGTTGCTCAAATGATGAACTGCTATGTTTTTAGTAGGGTAGAAAACGTGGTAAACGGCATATCAGCATTTTCCCTTTTTCCCATAATATTTTCAAAAGCCGTCTTTCTTAGGGTCGTTAAAAGTCAATTTTGTGTGATAAAGGGTTAAACGCTATACTATCATTTTTTTGTGTGTGTGCAGCTCAGCATCCAGGAAACATCCCCTTCCTCTCCTCCACCCCCTTTTTTTCGAAAAAAAAAAAGGGTGGGTGGAGGGGGATATTACATATCGATACAAATTTCTAATTTGTCATAGTGAACTTTCAACAAATGATCAAATTTTAGTTTTCCATACTTCAAAGCCTTTCCTCAGATTCCTTCAGTTTAGACAAGTCTGAAATTAGAAGATGAAGTAACAATTTACATGGGCAGACAGATTCACAAATTGTCTCTAACAAGATGGACTAGAATTGTAAGTGGGATAAATCAGACTACAAAGCATTACGGGAGATAATGCAATAGGCTTAACTCTTTACCAGACGACAAAATTCTAGACGTGTTCAAATTGAAAGCATTTGCAGACGACAATTCATATGTAATTTCAAGTGATAAAATTTGTCCTTTAATAGATAGAAAACATTGTGGGAAAAGGAGAAAATGCTGGTAACCAGCATTTTCTCCTTTTCCCACAATGTTTTCAAAAGTCTTCTTTCTGTGGGTCATAAGAACTAGGGGCATGTGTGGTAAAGGGTTTACTTTTCACCAGACAGCAAAATAGTCGGCTCATTTCAGTTTAAGAGCAGTTGCAGAGGACACTTAAAATCTGGCTCAAATAATGGGATAAGTCTTTGAAAAGGTCAAAAACATTGTGAGAAAAGGAGAAAATGCTGGTAGCCAGCATTTTCTCCTTTTCCCACAATGTTTTCAAAAGCTTCTTCTCAGGGTTGTTAAAACCCAGGATCTTGTGGTAAGGGCTAACTCTAAACCAAACAGCAAAATGGTAGACTCATTTTAAATTTGAAAGCATTTGCAGACAACATTTTAAATATGCTTCATTGGATGGGATAGGTCTTTGAAAGACTAGAAAACATTAAGGGAAAGGAGAAAATGCTGAGTACTAGCATTTTCTCCTTTTCCCACCACATATTCGAAATCTACTTTCCTTAAGGTTATGTAACTCTTTTCTAAATAATCCCAAGTTTAATGACTATGAAGAGGAAGCATTTTGAAAACATTGTGGGAAAAGGATGAAATGCTGGTAAGCATCATTTTTACCCACTATGTTTTCTGCTCTTTCAAAGATGGAAATCATCATTTTGGGTTACTTCTGATTTTTCGTCTGCAAATGCTTTCAATTTGGACAAACATATAATTTTCTCATCAGGTAAAGAATTAGACAGGATTGTTTCGTAAATGGTTAACCTTTGTTACTGTCATACATCCGGAGCAGACGACAGAATCGAAGATGGAAGAGCTGAAGCAGAGGATAAATTCATTACATACGCAGACAATTTTGCAGCAGACAACTTTGAAAAATACTTTGTAAAGTGTAATCAACATATCTTAATGAATTACTGAATAAACGCTATGTTTTATGTCCTTTACCACACAATCCTGAGTTTAATGAACCTAAGGTAGGAAGAATATAAAACATTATGAGAAAAGAGGAAAATGCTGGTACCAAGCATTTTCTCCTTTTCCCATAATGTTTTATACCCTCTCTAAGTCAAGTCCAACAATTTCAGCAACTTTCAAATCATCATTTGCAAATGCTTTCAATTTGGATTAGTCTAATATTTAGTTGTCTGGTAAAGTGTGAATGCTTTACCAACAGACAAAGATACAGAATTTGTGAATGGAATTAGTTAATGTGTTTCACAAATGAAAGCCAAGCCCCCATAGCTCAGTCGGCAGCATACAGGACTTGAGAACAGGAGGTCGCTGGTTCGATCCCCGGCTTGGCCAATTTCTTTCCGAGGATTGATGATAGTCATCGCAACAGGATTCATTCCTCTCTCACCGTTGACCATTGTTTCGACAATGGTTATGTGGGAAAGCAGCCAGTGGCTTTGAAAGAATATTGTGCGGAGTACTGGTAAATGAAACTCCAGGAAAGCATGGATAGGTGCACTGGCCACCGTGATATAACTGAAATAATGTTGAAAATGGCGTTAAACACCATACAACCAACAACCAACCATCACAAGTGAAAATAATCAAAGGCCTAAAAGTCCTGAAAAACAAATTTGTGTGGCAGTATTGAGAATAGATTGATTACCTCCCCTGACATAGTAGAAGTATTTAGGTATATGAGCCATGCTCTGTGAAAAGGGTACTTAATGTATCTGCAAAAAAGTATTGAAACCATGTCAGCCTGCAAAGTCTGCTGACATGGGTGGAAACTTTTTGCTATGTGTAAATTTTCTGTATGTCCAAGTACCACTCTACCTTATCATTCAATCAGTTGTTTGACACAATATGGATCTTATGGATCCATAATTAACCCTTTCCCAAATGACAAATTTTGGACTGGTCCAAATTAAAAGAGTTTGCAGACGACAATTTTAAATTTGATAAAAATGGCAGAAAGTTATCAAAAAGGGTAGAAAACACTGTGGGAAAAGGAGAAATTGCTCGTTACGAGCAATTTCTCCTTTTCCCACAGTGTTTCCAAAAGACTTGTACTGCAGACACGTGAAAACCAGGGCTTGCCTGGGAAATGGTTAAGTGATGCCTTGCATGACTTGCTTGTTAAAATGCATCATGCAAATGCATTAACTCTTTACCAAACGTCAAAATTTTAGACTGGTCCAAATTGAAAGCATTTGCAGACGACAAATTAAAGGTGGCCCAAATGATGAAATTTGCCATTGATAGGTTAGAAATCATTGTGGGAAAAGGAGAAAATGCTGGTTACCAGCATTTTCTCCTTTTCCCACAATGTTTTCAAAAGGCCTCTTTCTCAGGATTGTTAAAAGTCGGGATTGTGTGGTAAACGGTTAAACCCCCGTTTTCTTGAGCACTGCTTATATACGAGCAGGGACCAGTCTGTATTTAGTAATGATATGAAGGAATGAAAAATATGTTCTTCAGTTATGTGATTTAGGTATGCTTTACCTTTTTCCACACAATCCTGAGCTTTAACAATCCTGTGGAAGAAGGCTTTTGAAAACATTGTGGGAAAAGGAGAAAATGCTGGTAAACAGCATTTTCTCCTTTTCCCACAATGTTTTGTATCTATTAAAGACAAACTCTATCCTCTGTGACACCCCAAATTTGTGGTCTGCAAATGTTTGAATGGGGATATTATCTATCTCATATAACTTAGTGGCATTGTAAAGAGTTAGTTACATTTTTATTACTTGATGGAGTAAGCAGAAGCAAGGAAAAACAGTAGCCTCTGATTTCATTGGTTGTAAGTATTGAATTATTTGGATTTGTATGGTGTCAAACGCCGTTTTCAACATCACTAGCTTGGCTGTATTTTTAAGAAAATGTCAAGGTATTGTGGCGGCCCTGGGATTGTTGTCATCATCTGTGCCGTTTGCTGTGTAATCATCATGCAAAAACTTTTACATTTTCAAAAACTTTTACATTTTATATCTGTCATTACTGAAATTATTTACCTCCAACTTGGACAAGTTGTTCACTATAAAATGTTTTAGTTTTATGCATGCCAACAATTTTGTCTCTTGGTGAAGAATTAACCCTTTCCCAAACAAGCCCTGGTTTTCACGTGTCTGCAGTACAAGTCTTTTGAAAACATTGTGGGAAAAGGAGAAATTGCTCGTAACGAGCAATTTCTCCTTTTCCCACAGTGTTTTCTACCCTTTTTTGAGAACTTTCTGACATTTTCATCAAATTTAAAATTGTCGTCTGCAAACTCTTTCAATTTGGACCAGTCCAAAATTTGTTGTCTGGGAAAGGGTTAACTCTTCACCAAACAACATTTTTTTTGACCAGTGCAAATCGGAAACAGTTGCAGACGACAAAATAAATGTGACTGAAAAATTAAAATTTGTTTTGGGAAGGGTTGAAAACATTGTTGGAAAGCTTTTCCCACAATGTTTTCAAAAGGCTTCATTCTCAAGGTAGTGGAAAGTCGGGATTATGTGGTAAAGGGTTAAATGATCCAGTGTACTGAGAAGACAGCATATCAATCTGATGTACTCTTTACAATCACAGGAAGTGGATCTGCTACAAGGCAGATTTGCCTAACAAATTGCCCTGAAAAATAATAATGCTGGTCAGCAGGGCACTTTGATGGGAAGCCTCTTTCTGATTGGCTAAAATAAATCGCATGTTCTAACAGATTTGTCAATTGGATAACTTGGGGGAGTAACAGCACTTGGCTTGCTTCATGTTGATACCTCAATCAGAACATGCTAGGATCACAGTAATCTAGCAAAACAGGTAAAAAAAAAAAGTATCATTAACCCTGCACTATCTTTAGGATCACACGTTTTTTAATATCCGAAAGTAGAATAAAGGTTTATGAAAGTATTCAGGAAAAAGGAGAAAATGCTGGTAAGGAGAATTTTCTCTTCTCACAATGTTTTTTGTACCATTTCAAAGACAACACCTATCATATAGGCTATGACCAAATGCTTCTAATTCTTGCTGTCAGTAGAAGATTTAACTTCACCCTTTACCACACATTCCTGAATTTTAATGACCCTAATTTACTGAAAAAGACTTTTGAAAATGTGGAAAAAAAGGAGAAAATGCTGGACCAGGTATTTGTCCTTCTCCCAAAGTGTTTTCTACATAAGACAAATCTTTTCTTTCTACATTAAGACAAATCATATCATTTGAACTACATTTTTCTCACCTAAAGCTGTATTATAAGGATTCTATGGTAGAAGGGTTGGGCAAACATTCATACTTTTTCATCTGTATTCTTAAATCAAAAACTTGATTCATGTTAACTGAAGGTTCATCTTCTACGATGTTTTCAAAGTCATCCGCTGCAAGTTTCTTCTAACCTGATACAGCAAAGTGTATAACCATAGCTGAAAATGTACCAAGGGGACCAGTTTACTGCAATCTTAATTAGGTATTGCCTGTACTTTGATTCCCATTGAAACTGAAACTAGACTTATCTCCCTTGAAGAGGAAGATAGTTCATCACATGACATGTACACAACTGATAAAAATGTTCGCCGAAAAACACCTACCAAAATCAAACTAAAAAGCTCTAAAGACGGTTAAAATGCCGGGAGATAGAGATGCCGAGGTCCGGTCCACAGGTGGACAAGTGGACGGTAAGTGACATCGTAAGAAACGAGAATTATCGTCAGGATAATTTGTTTGGTTTCCACCAGGATATCAACAAGGATACAATTAACAAAACAAAACTGCATTTATGGAAACAACCAGGAAAATTCAAAACATTTCCTATCAAAATGTCGTTAATCAACATATTTCCTTTCAAACTGCCAGCCTCTTCAAACTCCAAACAGGGATCCTGCTTGGCAATGGTGAAGCTGACCAGGGTCCATATTCACCAACCATTTTAATGAATATTCTTAGTCTTAAATTTTCTTAATTTGATTTCCATAATTTCATTTGCTGTCAGCAAATGCTGTCTACTTGTACATGTTAAACATTTGTTGTCTGGCAAAGACTTTTAAGTTGGACTACCAGTCCAAAGGTCGAGGGTTTGATCCCAAGTCTGGTAGGATGTTTTTCAGAGGCACTTTGATATTTTGATGTTTCCCACCCAACAAGAGGTGAACTGGTTTGAAACCCAGAGATGATGTATTGGTGCTTTACAATGTCTCCAGATGAGATTATCAAAGCAACACTGAAAAGTGGTACTTCAGTCTAGTGGAGGGATTTATACGACAAAGAAGAAGGTTTAACCCATTACGAGACAGAATTTTGGACATGTCACAGTCGACAACAATATTATTCTAGAATAGGCCTACATGGTTGCTATTTATCTTTCAGTTTATATGCTTTGAATGAGATAGTCAACAGACAAACCAATATCAAAGTCACAGGCTTTGTATTGTCATATATGGATTCTGTGATACACAGAATGCATAGGAATATCAAACTTACAAGACAAAAACCAGAGAGTCCATGATGTGACATCACTTTTAACAGACATCACTGTCTGTATTCACCAACCATTCTTAAGATCATTCTTAGTCTATATATCTGAGGTTTTCTAGATTTGAAAGTAACACAACTTCTGATTGGCTGAACTAAATATTGGCTAAACCATTTGGTTTAGCCAATCAGAAGTTGTGTTACTTTCAAATGTGGAAAATTTTGTAGAATAATACTAAGAACATTCTTAAGAATGGTTGGTGAACATATACCCTGATGATTTTGTTACCTACTTATTTAAAAATGATTCATTTGAGGAAGCTATTTCTAAGTTCTAAAAATAACTGTTAGATAAAGTTTTGTGTTATGTGACAGGCTTTGTCTGTCAGTGATGCTGCAAGTTACAAGATAAACCACTTCACACTCTGGTGTTTATTCCATTACCATACTATGACAAGTTTTAATGCCCTTGGGAAATTAAGACTTTTGAAAACATCGTGGGAAAACAAGAAAAACGCCAGAAACCAGCATTTTCTCCTTTCCCCACAGTGTTTTCTACCATTCAAGAACAAATCCAATAATTTGAGCCACGTGTAGTTTGTCGTCTGTAAATGCTTTGAATTTGGACCAGTCTAAGATTTTATCGTGTGGTAAAGAGTTAATTCAATACCTTTCAGAGATGACGATGGCACTAATTGATGCCGCGTTTGACAGGAATGAAGACAGTATGCAAATTATCTGTGATTCCCTGTTTAACTTGGGCAAGAAGAAACCAGAGCTGGTACTCAGTTCATGCCACAATTATCTACAGAAACATTCAAAGGTATTTAAACCAAAATGAATTAATATTTTACCCTTTATATAACTATTCCACACTTCATTGACCTAGGAGAATAAATCTTTTGAAAATATTGTTGGAACAGGAGAAAATGCTGGTAACCGGCATCTTTTTTATCCTTTTCAGAAATAATCTCATTAACTCGTTACCAGACAATCCCAAATTTTAACAAACCAGAGGAAAGGAAACCTTTTGAAAAGATTGTTGGAAAAGGAGAAAATGCTGGTAATCATTTTTAAGCTCACCTGAGCACAGAGTGCTCAAGTTGAGCTTTTGTGATCGTGCTGTGTCAGGCATCCATCGTCCGTTGACTGTCATGCTGTCATCAACATTTACCTTGTGTGCACTCCAGAGGACACATTTTCAGCCAGATCCTCATGAAACTTGGTCAGAATGTTTGTCTTGATAAAATCTTGGACAACCTTGAAATCGGGTCTTGTCGGGTCAAAAAGTAGGTCACTATGCCAAATCTTAGAAAAACCTTGTGTGCACTCTAGAGGCTACATTTTCAGCCTGATAATCATGAAACTTGGTCAGAGGGACTGTCTGTATGAATTTCAGCCAAGTTTGAAATTTGGTCACAATAGCTTAAAAAGTAGGTCACTGGGGCAAATCTTTGAAAAACCTTGTATGCAGTCTAGAGGGCACATTTTCAGTCTGATACTCATAAACATCGTCAGAATGTTTGTCTTGATGATATCTCTGACAAGTTCAAAAGTAGGTCAAGTCGGACAATAGTAGGTCACTTACATTCATGTGTTTTACAACATTTAAACCAGGATTTCTTCAGCTTTATCAGCCATAGATGCTTTTACTCAGGTGAGCCCTTTAGGGCCAGTGGCCCTCTTGTTTCCTTTTCCCACAATGTTTTCTGCCCTTCCAAAGACAAATTCCATCATTTGGATCACATTTGAATTTGTCCTCTGGAAATGCTTTCAATTTGGACAAGTCTAAAATTTTGTAAAAAAAAGAGTCAAATGAACTGTATGTATTAATGTTGTCTACAAATGCATTCAGTATGGGCCTGTCCAAATTTTTAATGTGTGGTTGAGAGTAAACTCATTAGCCTAACTCTTTACCACTTAATCCTGACTTTTAACAATCCTGAGGAAGAAGCCTTTTGAAAACATTGTGGGAAAAGGAGAAAATGCTGGTAACCAGCATTTTCTCCTTTTCTCACAATGTTTTCTGCCCTTCCCAAAACAAGCTTCAGTTTTTCGGTAACATTTATTTTGTCGTCTGCAGATGCTTTCAAGTTGGACCAGTCTAAAATTTTGTCGTTTGGTAAAGAGTTAATACATGTATGTAGATGACTGGCAGACCACTATACATTTGAAGACATTTTGTCAAAAGGGGAATATGCTGATTTTTTTTGTGTTCATGTATCAGATGAACATAGAGAAAAGGTGCATCACATTTTACAGGACAAAATGGTGGCAGACACATTTTGCCCTTGACAAATTTGAAGAACTTGCAGACCAATAATTAGACAACTCCAAATTGTTGGGATTTACCTTTGAAAGGGTAGAAAACATTATGGAAAAAGAAGAAAATTCTGGTAACCAGCATTTTTGTTTTTTCTTGCGATGCTTTCTACCCTTCCAAAGCAGATTTCAGTTTTTGAGTCATATTCATTTTGTCATCTCCAAGTGCATCCAATTTGGACTAGTCTAAACTTTTGTCATTTAACCCTTTCCCAAACAAGCCCTGGTTTTCACGTGTCTGCAGTACAAGTCTTTTGAAAACACTGTGGGAAAAGGAGAAATTGCTCGTAACGAGCAATTTCTCCTTTTCCCACAGTGTTTTCTACCCTTTTTGATAACTTTCTGCCATTTTCATCAAATTTAATATTGTCGTCTTCAGACTCTTTCAATTTGGACCAGTCTAAAATTTGTCATTTTGGAAAGGGTTAATAAAGAGATAAATAACAATAGTTATATTTGAATATTTTTATGTATGAAGCTGCCCCAAGGTCACAGAGTGGCTATCCTACAGAGTATGGAGAGGATCATACATGAAAGGTTGGAGGAGCTGGACAAGGACCTGGCGGTGGATCTTATCAACCAGGCATCTCGGGAACTGACCGAATCCAAGGTTTTTCAACTTTCCTTTCATACTAACGATTAGTTCAACTCTATACTGGACAACAAAACAATACATTGTTCAAATTGAAAACCTTTCAGGCAATAAATTTGGTTTTATGGCATTAATGTTCTTTGTCTTTGGAATGGTAGAAAACATTGTGGAAGAAGGAGAAAATGCTGGTTAACAAGTATTTCAGAAGCTTTGTTTCTCAGGGTTGTTAAAAGTCAGGATTGTGTGGTTAACCATTTACCACACAATCCTGAATTTTAATGACCGTAGGGAGGAAGCCTTTTGAAAACCTTGTGGGAAATGGAGAAAATGCTAGTAACCAGCACTTTCTCCTTTTTCCCACAATAATTTCTGCAGAATCAAAGACGAATTCTATCATTTGAGCCACATTGAAAATGTGGTTTGTAAATGCTTTCAAATTGGACAAGTCTACATTTTTGCAGTGTGGTAAAAAGTTAAAGGTTCATTGATTGTGAAACAAGTTCTCACTAGTTAGATAAATCAGTGTCAATTGTTGCTTCATGGAAACCTTACCAGTGCTAGTGTGGTGATTTTGGCATTTCGTAAGGCTGATGCTGCTCACCACAGGGTTCAGACCAAGAAATTCTGATGTGAGGAGACCTGTAGTCTGCCCCTAAAGTAACTGTCTCCCACCTTATTGACAGATTGTAAGAATAGTGTAGGAAATAGGGAAATATTTTAAAACTTATTGTGCCAAATGAATGAGTGAGTAATATCAGGCATTGTAAAGATCCAGGTATTGCAAATTTGAGATTGTTTTGGTGTGAATTATTTTTTTACCAGACAAAATTGTAAAATGTCCAAATTGAAGGCTTTTGCAGACAACATCTAAAATGTTACTCAGATGATGGAAATTGTCTGGGAAAGGGTAGAAAACATTTCGGAAAATGGAGAAAACGATGACCCCCAGCATTTTCTCCTTTTCCAACAGTGTTTTCAAAAGCTGCTGTTCTTAGGGTCATTTAATCCTTTACCACACAATCCCGAGTTTTAACGACCCTGAGAACAAAGCCTTTTGAAAACATTGTGGGAAGAGGAGAAAATGCTACCATCCCCGAAACAGATTTCAATTTTTCAGTCACATTTAGTTTGTCGTCTGCAAATGCTTTCAATTTGGACTAGTCTGAAAATTTGTCGTTTGGTAAAGAGTTAAACACAGCATTGATTAATAATATCTACTGACAGGATGTTGTACCAGAATGGCAAACAGCAGCCAGTGGTGTGTTAGTTGCTCTGGGAAAGAAGCACTGTAATGAAGTGATGGAAGAGATGTTAAAGAAGTTTCAGCCAGGAGTGCTGCCTCACTTTTTTGTTGTTCAGACCATAGCCAACCTGGCCTCAGCTAATGGTATGTAGAGTAAAGCATTAACACTTTACCACATGAGAAAAATTTAGACTTGTCCAAATTGAAAGCATTTGCAGACCACAATTTAAAATGTGGCTCAAATGAGTAAATTTGCCTTTCATAGGGTAGAAAACATTGTGGGGAAAGGAGAAAATGCTGGTTACCAGCATTTTCTCCTTTTCCCACAATGTTTTCAAAAGGCTTCTCCCTCAGGGTCGTTAAAAGTTGGGACTGTGTGGTAAAGAGTTAATCGTGTTACTTGTAATAATTATGACCCAATAAGAAGGTGTCTCTCTCTCACACATATATATATATATATATATATATATGTGTGTGTGTGTGTGTGTGTGTGTGTGTGTGTGTGTGTGTGTGTGAGCCATGCTCTGTGAAAAGGTAGCTTAATGCATCTGCGAAAAGTATCGACCCAGGTCAGCCCGCACAGTCCACACAATCCCTACTTTTAACAAGCCTCTGAAAGAAGCCTTTTGAAAACATTGTGGGAAAAGGAGAAAATGCTGGTAACCACAATGTTTTCTACCTGTCCTACAACAAATTTCAATTTTTCAGTCACATTTATTTTGTCGTCTGCAACTGCTTTCAATTTGGACCAGTCTAAAATTTTGTCGTTTGGTAAAGAGTTAAGACCCTTTTTGCCAGAGCATGGCTTATTTTTTTCCCTGCTGAATTCGTTGTATGACAGTAGAAGTGCACACTTGTCTCTGGGGCTACTTTTAACCCTTTCCCAAACAAGCCCTGGTTTTCACATGTCTGCAGTACAAGTCTGTTGAAAACACTGTGGGAAATGGAGAAATTGCTCGTAACGAGCAATTTCTCCTATTCCCACAGTGTTTTCTACCCGTTTTGAAACCTTTCTGCCATTTTCATCAAATTTAAAATTGTCGTCTGCAAACTCTTCCAATTTGAACTAGTCCAAAATTTGTCGTTTGAGAAAGGGTTAAGTAAGTATCTAAATGATTTATAAAAGCAAAAATTGTTTGCTGAATGTTAAACATCTGTTAATAGTCCAACATGTGTACTCGCTTTTTTTTTTTTCGTTTTCTTAGGTGTCGAAATACTAAAACCAGAGGAATACTTGACTTCTACACAATAATTTTCCATGGGTAAAGATCATAATTATGGCATAGTCTCATTCATAATGTCATTTTTGCAGCTGTGTATACATTACTTGTATATGGACACTTTACATTTCTTCTTTTTTTCCTTATGTTCATCAATATGTGTGTTATTTCAAATGAAGTATCAAGTTACTCAGATATGGGTTATAAGTGAGAAACAGGATAGATAGAAAGATGGTTATAAGCTCGGATTGATAAATTTTATCAGGCCTGGCTTCAACATTTTGTACAATTTGCCTTCGGCTCACTGGATAAAATTCCTACCCCTGGCCTGAATAAGCTTTTCCAAGCCCATGACAATAACCATCTATTCTCTATGTATTAGGCAAGGACATAATGGAACAAACAACAAAATAGCCACTTTGGACAAATTGCTCTTAAAGAGAGTTTCTTTATTTTTGAAGACTTTCGACTTTGGGTACTTGACCAAAGAACACAGAATAAACCTAACATTCAATCATTGCAGTTTTTGAGATGTTCTTGTCTAGAATGTCTCAGCAAAGTGAACTTTGTGCTTTGAAGATCAGCCTGCATGTTTGTGCAGTCTGATCTTGATCTACACAGGCAGCAAAGGCAACTATACTGGTAATTATACAAGGCACTTTATGGGTAAAAAAAAAAAATGGTGGGATTTGATTTTGATCTACACTTAACTCTTTACCACACAATCCCTACTTTTAACAAGCCTCTGAAAGAAGCCTTTTGAAAACATTGTGGGAAAAGGAGAAAATGCTGGTAACCAGCATTTTCTCCTTTTCCCACAATGTTTTCCAATTTTCCCAGAACAAATTTCAATTTTAGAGTCACATTTATTTTGTCGTCTGCAAATGCTTTCAATTTGGACAAGTCTAAAATTTTGTCGTTTGGTAAAGAGTTTAGACAAAAAGATAAACAAGGGTCCAGTTATGAAACATTAGGAATGTATAGATGGATGCACTGACCGCTGTGTCATAAATACTTTTGAGAACAGCATTGAGCACATGAGAGACAAAGGATAAAATCAGTCAGGTTGGACTTAGTACATAGCATTGTATAAAACATAGGAATTGCTGATTTATTAGAATTTTGACATACAATGGTGACTATTTTCAGTGTAAACTGGCAGCCTGTTATCGATCTTTGTATCAACAACAGGTAACACCCAATGATTGCAAGTCGGGTTTCTGCCCGGTTCAAGATTTCATGAGATAACACGAGACTTGAAAATTTAAATTGTGGTATTATTTATCCACAGTGACACACCTTATCGATAAAGATTAAATTCTTTATCGAGTTTGATAAATTGGTTGTGATCGAGAAAAAACTTTGTCAGTCATGAAAATGTTAGCCGAAGATAGAATATTGCTAAGTTATTTTTAAACAGAAATTAAAGTATTCTGTTATGGGCTGTCTGATTGCTGGATTCGGTACATATGAAAACCAATAGCTGTGGTCGATAAATTGGGTGTTGCCTGTTGTCTATCGGATGGTTACGGGAGATGCAATGGGTACCAGTTTATTTTCAGTGTATGCCATGGTACCCCATTTAACTGCTGTGCTAGGAACCATGCTGCCTATGTTGGGAATGGCTAAACAGGATAACATGAGATGGGTGTTTGCTACAGGTATGAAATTTATAGGAAAAAATAAGTTTTTAACCCTTTACCACACTCTCCTGACTTTGAAAAACATTGTGGACAAAGGCTTTTGGAAACATTTTGAAAAAAAAGAAAATGCTAATTACAGCATTTTCTCCTTTTACCACAATGTTTTGGAAAGACTTTTTTCAGATCATTAACCCTTTACTACACAATCCCGACTTTTAACGACCCTGAGAAAGAAACCTTTTGAAAACATTGTGGGAAAAGGAGAAAATGCTGGTAACCAGCATTTTCTCCCTTTCCCACAATGTTTTCTACCCGATCCAACACCAATATTAATTTTTGGGTCACATTAATTTTGTCATCTGCAAATGCTTTCAATTTGGACTGGTCTAAAATTTTGTCGTTTGGTAAAGAGTTAATCCATTACTGCACAATCCCAAGTTTTAGCAACCTGTTTGAAAATGGCTTTTGAAAACATTGTGGGAAAAGGAGAAAATGCTGGTCACCAGCATTTTCTCCTCTTCCCACAATGTTTTCTACCTGTTCAAACAAAAATTTCATCACTTGAGCCATATTTAATTTGTCATGTGGAAATGCCTTTGATTTGGACAGGTCTAAAGTTTAGTCCAAATTGAAAGTGTTTGCAAATGACATATAGAATAAACGGTTACCAGCATTTTCTTCATTTCCCACAATGTTTTTAAAAGCATTCTTCTTCAGGGTCGTTAAAACTGGGGATTGTGTGGTAGAATTAAGACATGGGATGGTTTGGTGAAGGATTTAGTGTGCATTTGAAAGAACAACATACTTTAATCAGAAACCTGTTAGATGTTTTTGCTTTGTGAATTTTATATCATTGTGTCACAAATGGTTGAAACATTACTTAGGAAATTTGAAAGGAAAAGTTCAAATTTCGATACATCTTTCAAAATTTTCTCTTTAACCCTTTACCAAACGACAAAATTTTAGACTTGTCCAAATTGAAAGCATTTGCAGACGACAAATTAAAGGTGGCCCAAATGATGAAATTTGTCATTGACAGGTTAGAAAACATTGTGGGAAAAGGAGAAAATGTTGGTTACCAGCATTTTCTCCTTTGCCCACAATGTTTTCAAAAGGCCTTTTCCTCAGGGTTGTTAAAAGTCGGGATTGCGTGGTAATATCAACATTCTAGTTTCAATTAATTCTAAAGATTTACTTTCTACCTCTTGAAACATATTAGCAACATGTAACTTTAATAAGAAAAATCTGTGTTAAGTATAAGTTAAATTATTTGAACCCTTTAGCACACAATTCCACATTTTTACCTCCCTGAGAAAGAAAGCTTTTGAAAACATTGTAGATATAGGAGAACATGCTGGTAACCAGAATTTTCTTCTTTTCCAGTAACGTTTTCTACACTTTCTGAAAACTGATTCCATCTTTTGATCCACGTTGAATTTGTCACCTGCAAATACTTTCAGTCTGGACAAGTCTAGAATTTGTTGTGTGGTAAAGAGTTGATACACAAATATCTGTGAAACATTGGAGCAAATGATGATTCTGCTCTTTTCCCTGAAATGTGATACTCCTGCATGACTCAGTGGAAAAGTTTAACCCTTTCCCAAACAAGCCCTGGTTTTCACGTGTCTGCAGTACAAGTCTTTTGAAAACACTGTGGAAAAAGGAGAAATTTCTCATAACGAGCAATTTCTCCTTTTCCCACAGTGTTTTCTACCCTTTTTGAGACCTTTCTGCCATTTTCATCAAATTTAAAATTGTTGTCTGCAAACTCTTTCAATTTGGACCAGTCCAAAATTTGTCGTTTGGGAAAGAGTTATGACTTGTAACCTAGAGGCCCCTGGTTCGAACCTCACTGGAAGCACTTGGTTTTTCATGGGAGTGTCCTTTGGCAAGACACTTCAGAACCCTAGTCTGTTACTAGGGAATTCCAGCAGATACATGAATATTTTGAGTTGTCACCATGATATGAAGCCGGCATAACACTACTCAATTACCTGATTTTATTCTCTCCTTTAGAAGCTTGTTTACTGTTATTGTAATTCATTTCAGCCATGTCCAAATTCAGTGAGGCAGTGATAGAGTACATAGCTAACATTGACAAGGCCCCTGACCCGTCTGTTAAAAAGGAAATGTTTTCTTCCGAGGTGTTTTCAGCCTATGATGTCATTTTCAATGTATGGATACAGTCAAAAGAACCTAAAGTAAGATACTTATTAACTTATCTTTACTTTTACTGAACAGTTGTGTGTTCTAATCCAGCATTTTCTCCTTTCCCCACAATGTTTTTTAACCTTTCAAAGACAAATTCCAATATTTGAGCCACATTCAATTTGTTGTCTGATAAAGCTTTCAAGTTGGATAAGTCTGAATTTATGTCGGTTGGTTAAGATTTAACTCTTTACCAAACAATTATTGACCCTTAGGAAGAAAAGCTTTAAAAACATCGTGGGAAAAGAATTATATGCATATTACTTACATTTTCTCCTTTTTCAAACAATTTTTGCTTCTATTTCAAGAAATCCATCAGTCTGGCTATTGATTTGCTGTCAGCAAAAGCTGATTTGGACAAGTCCAAAATTTTGTTGTATGGTGAAGAGTTAAGGGTTAAAGTTTTATAGTATTTAGTGGGAGAAAATTTCAGATTAATTGTGCTTTTGGAAAGAGATGTGGTAGTGTCTCAATAGTCTTCCTTTCATAATGTCAAATTATAGTACAGTAGGTAGTTTGTGAAACATTTTTTGAAACTTTATGATTTGAGGAGTGTCACAACTAACAAGTCACAACAAAACACATGTAAGACAAAGTGGACAAAAACAGTGATGGTGCCCAGCTGTGGAACTTAACCCTTTCCCAAACAAGCCCTGGTTTTCACATGTCTGCAGTACAAGTCTTTTGAAAATACTGTGAGAAAAGGTGAAATTGCTCGTAACGAGCAATTTCTCCTTTTCCCACAGTGTTTTCTACCCTTTTTGAGAACTTCCTGCCATTTTCATCAAATTTAAAATTGTCGTCTGCAAACTCTTTCAATTTGGACCAGTCCAAAATCTGTTGTTTGGGAAAGGGTTAAATTATATACCACACAAAAGAAATGTAAACTTGTCCAAATTGAAAGGATTTGTAGAGGACATTTTAAATGTGGCTCAAATGATGGAATTCGTCTTTGATAGGATAGAAAACATTGTGGGAAATGGAGAAAATGCAGGTTACCATTATTTTCTCCTTTTCCCTCCGTGTTTTCAAAAGCGTTCTCTCTGGCAGTAGAATTATTTGGCAAAGGGTTTACACAAACTGGAGCATCAGCATTTTCTCCGTTTCCCAGAATTTTTTTCTTCCCTGTCAATGACAAGTTCCACAGTGTGAGCCACATTAAAATTGTTGTCTGCAAATACTTTCAACTTGGACAAGGCTACATTTTGTAGTGTGGTAAAGTGTTAGAGAGGTGTACATGTTAGCCATTTAACCCTTTACCAAACAACAAAATTTTGGACTTGTCCTAATTGAAAGCATTTGCAGACGACAAATTAAATGTAGCTAAAAAAACATGAATTTGTCTTTCATAGTGTAGAAAACATTGTGGGAAAAGGAGAAAATGCTGGTTATCCTGGAATCCTTTTCTCACAATGTTTTCAAAAGGCTTCTTTATCAGGGTCGTTAAAAGTAGGGATTGTGTGTTAAAGGGTTAAGTAGAAAATACAAACAGTTTAACTACACATGTATATTTATTTCTTTAACTTAACAACAAAATTTCAGACTTGTCCAAATTGAAAGCTTTTGCGGGTGACAAATTCAGTGTTACTCAAAACATGAATATTTTTCTTTCATGAGGTAGAGAACATTGTGGTGACAAGCATTTTCTTCTTTTCTCACAATGATTTTGAAAAAGCCCTTTTCCGAGGGTTGTTTAAAGTTGGGATTTGTGGTAAAGGGTTAAAGCTTGTGATTAATATAGGTGATAAGGAATTAAACAGAAATTTTGAATTCAGTGGTCCAAGAGTGACTGACTTATTTTCGTAATAGATTTCCAAACTAAAAATTTAATTTATACATCTTGTATTACTGTTGAGACTGGCAAAATAATTTGCATTGCAGTTAAGGCTTGCCATTGTTGAAGCTCTAGGTCACATGACACACTTAATGGCACGAGATAAACTGGAGGAACAGCTGGCCAAGATTCTTGCAGGAATTCTGGGATTGTACAGACGCCATTCAGAACCTTTCCATGTCACACAGGTAAATCATAGTAATCTATTTAACCCTTACACTGCCAAGCCCAACTCACAGACCTTTTGTGGACAGTGTAGATCAAGATCAGAATACGCAGATCGTGCAGTCTGATCTTGGATCTACCATGTCCGATAAGGAGATATTTTTCTTTCTCCAAAAAAATAGGTTTGAAAAAGCAACATTCAGGTTTTTACCATTGGCTTGAAAGTTTTATTTAATTTATTTAGCAGGATAAGGGTTGACCCGTTACCACACAATCCCGACTTTTAAGGACCCTGAGAAAGAAACCTTTTGAAAACATTGAGGGAAAAGGAGAAAATGCTGGTAACCAGCATTTTCTCCTTTTCCCACAATGTTTTCTGTCCTATCCAGCACATAAATCACCATTTAAGCTACACTAAATTTGTCGTCTGCAAATGCTTTCAATTTGGTCCTGTCTAAAATTTTGTAGTTTAGTGAAGGGTTTACCTATCACAAGTTGTCGGCTACATTGTGTCGGACTGCAAAAAATGCTGTACTGTCAACTCATTACTGGTAGACGAAAGTTGACTTGTCCATATTGAAACAATTTGCAGACAACAAATTAGATGTGGCTGAAATGGTAGGATTTTAGAAGAGGTGGAACACATTTTTGGAAAGGGTAGAAAACACTGGTCACAAGCATTTTCTCCTTTTCCTGCAATATTTTTAAAAGCTGTCCTCCTTAGGGTTGTTGCAATATTGAATGTATGGTAAGGGCTTACTGTTATAAATCTGTCATATCTGCTTCTCATAGTGATTTAACTCTTCAGCAAATAACAAAATTTTAGACCTGTGAAGGCAGAAAGCGCTTGCAGACGACAAATAAAATGGGGCACAGATGACAGTATCTGTCTTTGAGATCGTTGAAAACATTGTGGGAAAAGAAGAAAATGCTGGTTACCAGCATTTTATTTTTTTCTTAAAATGTTTTCAAAATCCTTTTTCTTCAGGGTTGTTAAACCTCAGGATTGTGTGGTAAAGAGTTAACACTGTACCAAACAACAAAATTTTAGACCTGTCCATACTGAAAGTACAAGTATTTGCAGACAAAAAAAAAAAAAATGAACGTTGCTAAATTGTTGCAACTATTATCTGTGGGATAACATTGTGGGAAAAGGAGAAAATGCTGGTAATTCCACAATTCTTTCAAAAGCTTTGTTCCTCATGGCAGTTAGAAGTCTGGATTGTGTGGTAAAGATTTAACCCTTTACCAGACAACAAAATGTTAGACCAATCCATATTTAAAGCACTTGCAGACGACAGTTTCAGTGTGGCTCAAATGATTGAATTTTTCTCTGTTAGGCTAGAAAACATTGTGGGAAAAGGAGAAAATGCTGGTTACCAGCATTTTCTCCTTTTCTTACAATGTTTTCAGAAGACTGCATCCTGAAGGTGGTTAAAAGTCAGCATTGTGTAGTAAAGGGTTAAATTACTAAAAACTCTATTACACTTCATGGAAAGTGTTCACCAATCTCACCGCACATAATTAAGTGCAGTCTGATATTTATCTTCACTCTGTGCAAAGCACATCCATTGTAATGTACTGTAGGATAGGGATCAGCCGTTAGAGTGCAGAATGAACTCAACGGACATTTTCATTCTAGAAATAACACCCCAGATACATTAGCCATGCTTTGTGAAAAGGAGGCTTGAATATGAAAAAGAGTATCAAACCAGATCAGCATGTGCAGTCCGCGCAGGTTGATCTAGGTAAAAACCGTACGCTATTGGTCGATTTTTTGCACGTCGAGGGACCAATGTACATCATGATTGAGACGTTTGTAAAACGAAATGAATTTTTTGGATCCACCATGATGTGCTGACTCGCTTCTTATAATGTATCGTAGAAATGCATTAAACCCCTTTTTGCTGGAGCATGGCTCACATGTAAGTGTGATTTCAACGTTAGTTTTGTTCAGAGAATCTCAGCAAAGCAAACAGCATGGATCAAAGATCAGACTGCACATTTTTAGCAGTTTGATCTTGATCTACTCTGGCAGCAATGGCACCTACACTCATGACAGGCGCTATAAGGGTTAATGCTTTACCACACAATCCCGACTTGTAACGACCCTGAGAAAGAAGCCTCTTGAAAACATTGTGGGAAAAGGAGAAAATGCTGGTAACCAGCATTTTCTCCTTTTCCCACAATGTTTTCTACTCCATCAAAGACAACTTCAACAGTTTGAGCCACATAAATTGTCGTCTGCAAATGCTTTTAATTCGGACCAGTCTACATTTTTGTTGTTTGGTAAAGAGTTAAGGTTTCACCAGTTGACAATCCCAACCAACACATCCTGAGGAAATTCTTAGCCGTGATTTGTGGTTGTCCTAGTTACATGATAAAATTGGTCTAATTTACTGTAAATTACGACGGTAAAAGCAAGCACTGTCTTGATTCATGATATTGTCTAATATGAGATATTTATTTTGACCTAGATCTAGAATGACCTTGACCTTGACCTTCCATGTGTGCCCATTACCAAACAGGGATTTTTGAGACATCACACTCACTAGTCCTGGTGACCTTTAACACTATACTGGATGACAGAGATTTAGACTTGGCCAAATCAAAATGACTTGCAGATGACAAATGTGCCTCAAATGAAAGGATTTGTCTTTGACTCATTACCAAACAACAAAATTTTAGACCTGTCCAAATTGAAAGCACTTGCAGACGACAAATAAAGTGTGAGTCAAAAACTGAAATTTGTCTTTGGAAGAGTAGAAAACATAGTGGCAAAAGGAGAAAACATATTGGGAAAAGGAGAAAATGCTGGTTACCAGCATTTTCTCCTTTTCCCACAATGTTTTCAAAAGCCTTCCTTCTCAGGATAGTTAAAAGTTGGGATTGTGCGGTAAAGAGGTAAAGGGGCTTTAACGCTTTACCAAACGACAGAATTTTAGACTGGTCCAAATTGAAAGCATTTGCAGATGACAAAATTAATGTGACTCAAAAATTGAAATTTGTTTTGGGAGGGGAAGAAAACATTGTGGGAAAAGGAGAAAATGCTGGTTACCAGCATTTTCTCCTTTTCCCACAATGTTTTCAAAAGGCTTCCTTCTCAGGGTCGTGAAAACTTGGGATTGTTTGGTAAAGCGTTAAAACAGGAGAAAATGCATTGCCTGCAAGGTTTTCAAAAGCCTTCTTTAGTGTTGAAATCAAATTGAACTGTTGAGTAAAAACTTCAAGAAAGGGTAACTGTATTGCCAACTATTTTGAAGATAATCAAATATCCTGTACAATCAGTAACTCCTTTTCCAGCAATACTTTCAAATATGTCTTCTTCAGGATCTGAAAAAGATGTACATTTTTTTTATATATATTAATTGTTCATTTATGTTGAAAACAGCGAAAAACACCATCAGCACAGGAATTAAATCAATTAACTCTTTACCAAACAACCTAAATTTGGACTGGACTAAATTGAAAGCATTTGTAAAGGACAAATTACCTGTAGCTAAAATGATGACATTTGTTTTTTGAAAGGGTGGAAAACATTACCAGAAAAGGAGAAATTGCTAGTTACTGACATTTTCTACTTTTCCCATGATGTTTTCAAAAGCCTTCTTCCTCAGGGTCATTAAAACTCAGGCTTGTGTGGTAAAGGGTTAACTCTTTACCAGACGACAAAACTTTAGCCTTGTCCAAATTGAAAGCATTTGCAGACGACAATTTCAGTGTGGCTCAAATGGTGCAACTTTTTTTTGATAGGATAGAAAACATTGTGGGAAAAGGAGAAAATGCTGGTTACCAGCATTTTCTCCTTTTCCCACAATGTTTTCAAAAGGTTTCTTTCCCAGGGGCGTCAAAAAGCGGCATTGTGCAGTAAAGGGTTAAGCAATAGAAAACAACCAAATATTGCAAATACAAGGCTGGTTGGAATAAAATTGTCTTCAAGGATTCATTTTACAAACCTAAGGTAGAAAACTTGAAAAGATTGTAGGAACAGAAGAAAATACTGGGCTACCTCTTGACTACACAATACGAGTTTTAATGACCCTGAAGAAGAAGGTTTTTGAAAACATTACGAGAAAAGGATACTATGCTGATCACTAGCATTTTCTTTTTCCCTAAAACTTTTCTACCCATTTAAATTCAAAATTAACAATTGAAACCACAATGAATTTGTTGTCTGCTTTCATTTTGTTCAAGTTCAAAATTTTGTTGTTTGGTCAAGAGTCAACAGGATTTTTCTTTTTCCCACAATGTTTTCTATCCTTTTCATTAACAAATCACTTCATTTTAGCCGCATTTAATTTTGTAGTCTGCAAAAGGCTATTGATTCGGATATGTCTAAATTTTCATCTTCCGGTGCAGAGTTGATTCTTCACAAAACAACAAAATCTTATACATGTACTAGTCCAGATTGAAAGCAGTTGCAGACAGCATTCTTCAAAATGACTCAAACAATAGAAATTGTCTTTTAACTCTTTACCAAACGACAAAATTTTATACCAGTCCAAATTGAAAGCATTTGCAGATGACAAAATAAATGTGACTCAAAAATTTAAATTTGTTTTGGGAAGGGTAGAAAACATTGTGGGAAAAGGAGAAAATGCTGGTTACCAGCATTTTCTCCTTTTCTCGCAATGTTTTCAAAAGGCTTCTTCCTCAGGGTCTTTAAAAGTCAGGATTGTGTATTTAAGTGTTAAAAGGTAGAAAATGTTTTGCAAAAAAAGGGAAATGCTTGTTACCCACTTTTTCCCTTTTTCCAACAGTGTTTTCAAAAACCCTCAATGGCAGGACTGTAAAGTTAACTCATTACCAAATGACAAAATTTTAGACTGGTCCAAATTCAAAACATTTGCAGATGACTAGATAAATGTGAATCAAAAATTGAAATTGATTTTGGAAAGGATAGAAAACATGGTGGGAAAAGGAGAAAATGCTGGTTACCAGCATTTTCTCCTTTTCCCACAATGTTTTTAAAAGGCCTTCTTCTGGGGAGTCGTTAAAACATGGGATTGTGTGGTAAAGGGTTCATATACATGTATCAGACAATATAAATCAGACATCAAACTGCATGTCAGCATGATAGATCCAAATATCAGTAATTCAATGTCTTTTTATCCCATATTTTTATCCGTAAATTAGGCATTATAGATCAAAATAAGATTTATACATTTTTATACAGTCTGATCTTGATCTAAACTGTCTGCAAAGTACTGAAAGTGGTCCGGAAGCATGAAAGGAATTAAACCCGTTACCACAAAATCCCAGGTCTTAACCCTTTACCACACAATCCCAAGTCTTAACCATTTACCACACAGTCCCAAGTTTTAACATCCACAAGGAAAAGGTGTTTTGAAAATATTGTGGAAAAAGGGGAAAATGCTGGTTACTAGCATTTTCTCCTTTTTCTACAATGTTATCTATCCTCCCAAAGGGTTTTTTTTTTTTTTGAGGTACACTTATCATGTCATCTGCAAAACCTTTCAATTTTGGCAAGTCAAAAATTTTGTCATTTAGTGAAGAGTTAATGACCCTGAGATAGAATGCTTTTGAAAGCATTGTAGGAAAAATGTGCTGGTAACCAGCATTTTCTCCTTTTCCCATCCATTTTTTCAAGTCCTGCAAAGAAAAACTCCACAAATTTGAGTCACACCTTATTAATTTTGTCATCTGCAAGTTAGTTGGAGTCTAAAAAGTCACGAAAAGTCCTTTACCAGATGACAAAATAGAAGTGGGTTCCATATGGTAAACATTTACAGTGGACAAATTAAAAGTGGCGCTACTGATGGGATTTGTCTTTGAGAGACCAGAAAACACTGTGTTTGAAGGAGAAAATGCTTTTCTCCTAAGGGTCTTAACTCTTTACCAAACGACAAAATTTTAGACTGGTCCAAATTGAAAGCATTTGCAGACGACAAAATAAATGTAACTGAAAAATTTAAATTTGTTTTAGGAAGGGTTGAAAACATTGTGGGAAAAGGAGAAAATGCTGGTTACCAGCATTTTCTCCTATTCCCACAATGTTTTCGAAAGGCTTCCTTTTTAGGGTCGTTAAAAGTCAGGATTGTATGGTAAAGAGTTAAGAAAAAGCTGGTTACCAGTTTTCAGGGTCATATGAACAAGGCATTTTTTTGTTTTTTTCAAAAGCATAAAAAATGAACCATGCTCTGGAAAAAATGGGGTTTAACTCTTTACCAAACTACAAAATTTTAGAGTAGTCCAAAATGAAAGCATTTGCAGACTACAAAATAAACGTGAATCAAAAGTTTCAAACCAGGTCAGCCTGCACAGACACTGCGCAGGTTGACCTGGGTTGATAGATACTTTTGCATATGCATCAGACCCCCATTTCACAGAGGATGGTTACAAGTTTTTTCAAAGAGAATAAAATATATATGCTTGAAAGTCTGTAGGTGAATGATCTTTCCATTTTCAGGGTTTAAGCAGTGTACTAGATGCTATTTGTGAAGAAGGAAGCACTATTCTAGAGCCCCATTTAGAACATGTTTTGAACGCTCTTTTCCCCCAGGTAAATATATTTAATATTTTGCCACGTAAGTAGGTTTGTAAAAGGGTAAAGGCCCTTAGAAATTGATCCTTTCTGCCAGTCCGTGGAAAATCTTTACAAATCAACTAAATATCAGAATTGTCCAAATTAAAAGTATTCGTATAAGACGACATAAATGTGATTCAAATTAATATTTAAATTTGTCGGTGAAAGTGTAAAAAACTGGGGGAAAAAGGAGAAAATGCTGGTGACCAGTGTTTTCTTTGTTTTCCCACTATGTTTTCCAAAGCGTTTCTCATCGGGGTCTTCAAGACACAGGATTATTTGGTAAAGAGTTAAAACATTGAGGAAAAGGAATAGCTTTTTGTAAGAAGCAAATTTTCCTTTTCCCTTGATGTTCTCATATTTGTCTACAGAAGTTAGGTTATATAATTGCATTCTTAAATAATGCCCACCTATGTTATAACTCTCATTTATAGCTCACCTGAGCACGAAGTGCTCATGGTGAGCTATTGTGATCGTGCTGTGTCCATCGTCCGTCGTGCATCGTCCGTCGTCCGTCGTCAACTTTTTACCTTGTGTACGCTCTAGAGGCCACATTTTCAGTCCAATCCTCATGAAACTTGGTCAGAATGTTTGTCTCGATAAAATCTCGGACGAGTTCGAAATTGGGTCATGTGGGGTCAAAAACTAGGTCACTAGGTCAAATCTTAGAAAAACCTTGTGTACGCTCTAGAGGCCACATTTTCAGTCCGATCCTCATGAAACTTGGTCAGAATGTTTGTCTTGATGAAATCTTGGACGAGTTCAAAATTGGGTCATGTAGGGTCAAAAACTAGGTCACTAGGTCAAATCTTAGAAAAACCTTGTGTATGCTCTAGAAGCCACATTTTCAGTCCGATCCTCATGAAACTTGGTCAGATTGTTTGTCTTGATAAAATCTCGGACGAGTTTGAAATTAGGTCATGTGGGGTGAAAAACTAGGTCACTAGGTCAAATCTTAGAAAAACCTTGCGTACGCTCTAGAGGCCACATTTTCAGTCTGATCCTCATGAAACTTGGTCAGAATGTTTGTCTTGATAAAATCTCAGACGAGTTTGAAATTGGGTCATGTGAGGTCAAAAACTAGGTCACTAGGTCAAATCTTAGAAAAACCTTGTGTATGCTCTAGATGCCACATTTTCAGTCAGATACTTGTGAAACTTGGTCCGAATGTTTGTCTTGATAAAATCTGGGATGAGTTCGAAATTGGGTCATGTGGGGTCAAAAACTAGGTCACTAGGTCAAATCTTAGAAAAACCTTGTGTACGCTCTAGAGGCCACATTTTCAGTCCGATCCTCATGAAACTTGGTCAGAATGTTTGTCTTGATGAAATCTCGGACGAGATCGAAATTGGGTCATGTGGGGTCAAAAACTAGGTCACTAGGTCAAATCTTAGAAAAACCTTGTGTACGTTCTAGAGGCCACATTTTCAGTCTGATCCTCATGAAACTTGGTCAAAATGTTTGTCTTGATAAAATGTCGGACGAGTTTGAAACTGGGTCATGTGGGGTCAAAAACTAGGTCACTAGGTCAAATCTTAGAAAAACCTTGTCTATGCTCTAGATGCCACATTTTCAGTCAGATACTTGTGAAATTGGGTCTGAATGTTTGTCTTGATAAAATCTGGGACGAGTTCGAAATTGGGTCATGTGGGGTCAAAAACTAGGTCACTAGGTCAAATCTTAGAAAAACCTTGTGTATGCTCTAGAGGCCACATTTTCAGCCTGATCCTCATGAAACTTGGTTAGAATGTTTGTCTTGATAAAATCCGGATGAGTTCGAAATTGAGTCATGTGGGGTCAAAAACTAGGTCACTAGGTCAAATCTTAGAAAAACCTTATGTACGCTCTAGAGGCCACATTTTCAGTCTGATCCTCATGAAACTTGGTCAGAATGTTTGTCTTGATAAAATCTCAGACGAGTTCGAAATTGGGTCATGTGGGGTCAAAAACTAGGTCACTAGGTCAAATCTTAGAAAAACCTTGTGCACGCTCTAGATGCCACATTTTCAGTCAGATACTTGTGAAATTTGGTCCGAATGTTTGTCTTGATAAAATCTCGGACGAGTTTGAAATTAGGTCATGTGGGGTCAAAAACTAGGTCACTAGGTCAAATCTTAGAAAAACCTTGTGTGTGCTGTAGAGGCCACATTTTCAGTCAGATACTTGTGAAATTTAATCAGAATGTTTGTCATGATAAAATCTCGGACAAGTTTGAAATTGGGTCGTGTGGGGTCAAAAACTAGGTCACTAGGTCAAATCTTAGAAAAACCTTTTGTACACTATAGAGGCCACATTTTCAGTCCAATACTCTTGAAAAATGGTTAGTCTTGATTATATCTTGAAACAGTACGAAAATGTGCCATGTTGCGTCAAAAACTAGGTCACCGGGTGAAATCTAGGAGAAACGTTGTGTATGCTCTAGAGGCCATATTTTCTGTCCAGTACTCTTGAAAGTTGGTCAGAATGTTTGCCTTGATAATATCTCTGACTAGTTTGAAAATGGGTCATGACGGGTGAAAAACTAGGTCACTAGGTCAAATCTTAGAAAAACCTTGTGTATGCTCCAGAAGCCAGATTTTCTGTCTAATACTCTTGAAAGTTGGTCAGAATATTTGTCTCGATGATATCTCAGTAGCATTTGAAAATGGGTCATGTGGGGTCAAAAACTAGGTCACCTGGTCAAATCTTAGAAAAACCATGTGTACACTGTTGTGGCCACATTTTTTGTTCAATACTCTTTTAAAGTTGCTCAGAATGTTTGCCTTGGTAATGTCTTGGATGAGTTTGAAAATAGGTCATGTTGGGTCAAAATCTAGGTCACTAGGTCAGATCTTAGAAAAACCTTGTGTACGCTGTAGAGGCCACATTTTCAGTCCAATACTCTTGAAATTTGGTAAGAATGTTTGTCCTAATGATATCTTGGACCAGTTTGAAAATGTGTTATGTTGGCTGAAAAACTAGGTCACTAGGTGAAATCTTAGAAAAAACCTAGTGTATGAATGACTCTCAGAAAGAAGCCTTTTGAAAACACTCTTTGAAAATGAGAAAATGCTGGTATCCAGCATTTTTTCCCTTTTTCACAATGTTTTCTACCCCTTTGAGAGACCAGTCCCACAGCTTGATCCACATATTATTTGTTTTATGCAGAAGGTTCAGACTGATGAGTTTAAAATTTTATTGTTTGGTAATACATATATCTCACAAGACGTTGGAAATTGGTTGTGCTTGGTCAAAAGGCTCAGGTGAGCGACTCCAGGGCCATCATGGCCCTCTTGTTTAATTCTTTACTGAAAGACCCTGTCTTTTTGTGACTGACAAAGACAGCTTTTGAAAAAAAAAAAAAAATTGGGAAAGGTAGAAAAACTACTGGTAACCAGCATTTTCTCCTTTTCCTGCAATACTTTCTACTATTTCACAGACCCATTTCATCATTATTTGTTATAACCATATTTCATTTTTTGTCTACACATGATATCAATATGAATGAATCCAAATTTTTGTTGCTTGGTTAAAGATTTAACCCTTTACCATACAATCCCTAGTTTTAACAACCCTGAGGAAGACGCCTTTTGAAAACTTTTTGGGAATGGGAAAAAATGCTGGTAGCCAGCATTTTCTCCTTTTCCCACAATATTTTTTACCCTTTCACAGACAATTCCATCATTTGAGCTACACTTAATTTTTCATCTGCAAATGCTTTCAATTTGGACAAGTCTACATACATGTATTCATTGTGTGGGAAAGAGTTAATAACGGCACCCTATGTCATTTTTCTCCATTTTAAAAAAGCAAGAAAAATGAAATTACAGAGATAATTGACTTTTTTTAGGGCAGCAATAATTATGTTTTTCTAGAAAATGCAAGCACTAAAAGGCATCATTTAGTACAAGTACATATTGAAGTGATAAGAAAATCATTCAGTATGTTGAGCTTGATTACTGAAATTCTCTTGTACTTTCTAGAAAATATCAGATTGCTATTTTGGTTCAATGTGTTACCCTTTACCAGATGAAAAAATGTTAGTTTGAATTAAATATGGATCCAATGACAGAATTTGTCTGTGAAATAGTAGAAAACATTGTGGGAAGGGGAGAAAATGCTGATAACCAGCATTTTATCCTTTTCCCAACAATGGTTTCTAAGCTTTCACAGAAAATTCCTATCATTTGAGACACAAGCAGTCTGCAAATGCTCACAATATAAGTAAGTCCAAAATTTTGTCGTTTAACCCTTTACCAAAAAATTCCAAGTTTAACAATCCTGAACAGGAAGGATGTTGAAAGCATTTGTGGCGAAAGGAGATAATGGTGGTAACCACCGCTTTCTTTTTTCCCCGCAATGTTTTCTACCTCTTTCAAGACAAATCCATTGTTTGAGCCATGTTTAATTTGTTGTCTTTAAAAGCTTTCAACTAGAACAAGTCTAAATTTTTGTTGTCTGTTAGAGACTTAACTCTTTACTGAATAGCAAAATTTTAGACCAGTCCAAATTGAAAGCTTTTACAGGTGACAAAATAAATGTGACTCAAAAATTGAAATTTGTTTTGGGAAGAGTTGAAAACATTGTGGGAAAAGGAGAAAATGCTGGTTACCAGCATTTTCTTCTTTTCCCACATTGTTTTCAAAAGGCTTCTTCCTCAGGGTCGTTAAAAGTCGGGATTGTGTGGTAAAGGGTTAACCCTTTCCCAAATGACAAATTTTTGACTGGTCCAAATTGAAAGAGTTTGCAGACGACAAGTTTAAATGTGATGAAAATGGCAGAAAGTTATCAAAAATGGTAGAAAACACTGGGAAAAGGAGAAATTGCTCATTACGAGCAATTTCTCTTTTTCCCACAGTGTTTTAGAAAGACTTGTACTGCAGACATGTGAAAACCAGGGCTTGTTTGGGAAAGGGTTAAACAGTGGGTGGATTGTGAAGAAATGCCCAGGGTATAGTTTGACCTGAATCTTTTGTATTGTTGGCTATTTTAGCACTAATTATAACTAGAAAAAATACAGAGGGACACAGTTATCGTGATTGAATAAACTTGGAATGAATTGACAGCTGAGTAGAAAAAACATCATGGAAAGTGCAAAAATGTTAATTATGAACAGTTTTACTCTGAAAGATATGAATTAGATGAAAGAAAGAGCATCACTATGAAAAAGAAATATCTTTAACCCTTTTCCAGACAACAGATTTTAGACTCTCTCAAATTCAAAACATCTGGAGTTGACAGATTCAAAATTAGTAACAAATTAGCAGAGGCTCTCTGATATGGTAGAAAGCATTGTGGGAAAAGGAGAAAATGTTGGTTACCTGCATTTTCTTCATTTTCCACTATGTTTTCAAAAGCATTCTGTACCAGGGTCTTGAAAGCCTTGGATTATTTGGTAAAGGGTTAACCCTTTACCAAACGACAAAATTTAAGATCAATCCAAATTGAAAGCATTTGCAGACGACAAAATAAATCTGACTCAAAAATTGAAATTTGTGTTGGTAAGGGTAGAAAACATTGTGGGAAAAGGAGAAAATGCTGGTTACCAGCATTTTCTCCTTTTCCCACAATGTTTTCAAAAGGCGTTTTGTGCAGGGTTGTTAAAACCTGTGATTGTGTGGTAAAGAGTTAAAAAAGATAGCATAAGAGGTACTGGAAAATGAATATTTAAACTTTTTTTTTTGACTTAATATAAAGAAAAATAGTAAATATCGTGGACATCAATTGCCTCTTTTTCATCATTGTTTTCTATTTTGTTGAAAACTTGAATATTTAATGAGATATATTTTTTGAGGGCAGAAGTTAACCCTTACCCACTTGGAAAATTTTAGGCTCTCCCAAATCCAAAACATCAGCAGACAACAAATTCAGCATTAATACAAATGAGCTTAAGCTTGCTAATCGGATAGAAAACATTGTGGGAAAAAGGAGAAAATGATTTCCCATTATGGTTTCAAAAGGATTGTTCCCCAGGGTTGTTAAAAGTCTGGATTGTGTGGCTACGAGGTAATCCCAATCATTTTAAAAAGGAAAGAAGTAAAGAAATTTTATGGACACACTTCAGAGTTGCTTCACATTTTGGTCACCCATCCAAGCACTAACCTCAGTCGCCTAGCTTCACTGGAGAGCCAGGCATCACACGGTATTGCTGTGAGAGCTACTTGTACATTACTTATGCCCTAACTCTTTACCAAACAACAAAATTTTACATAGTCCAAGTTGAAAGCATTTGCAAACAACAAAATAACTGTAACTGATAATCTTAAATCTGTCTTGGGAATGGTAAAAACATTGAGGGAAAAGGATAAAATGCTGGTTACCAGCATTTTCTCCTTTTTGCACGATTGTTTCATGAAGTTTCTTTCTCTGGGTCGTTAAAAGTCGGGATTGTTTGGTAAAGGGCTAAGTGGTTACATCGATCACCACTCTCCATTATGTGCATTCATTAGGCCTATTCAGAAATGTGACAAGGTTGGTCGAATTACACTTGTTTAAAAATATAGCATTGGGTTATCAGGAAACACGTAGAAAAGTATTATGTTGCCAAATAGTACAAGAAAAGGATCATCCCTTGTCATGATAGTTTGCTATGGTGTGAATAAAAGCCCTAGGGTACCGATTAGAGGTACCAGCACTTGTATATATGTGTCATAAATGTGCCATCAAATAGACCAGTGCGGTCCTGGTGAATAAACATGAGCATGCATATTTTTTGACCAATCGCAAATTACCATCTATTCATCCGATTTCATTTCACCAAATAGTAGGAAAAAAGACAGCGCATTCAGCTAGGCCAAAAAAAGACAATTTTTATATATTATATAAAGAGCTTCTCTCCGAAATAAGGACAGCACTTTTCAGCGTAATTTTCCATAATCATTATCCCTACATTTTACTCCAAAGCCTGAGGGATTCAATTATCCAACTTTTTCTTCAACAGAAAGAGGACAGAGTTCTTGTTCCAATACATCGTTCCATGCAGAGGATTTCTCATATTTTGGCACACACAAATTTTGAAATCATTGTTGGAAAGGAGAAAATTGCTCATAACCAGCAATTTCTCCTTTTGCCATAATATTTACACATGTATTAACCCTTTACCAGACGGCAAAATTTTAGCCTTGTCCAAATTGAAAGCATCTGCAGACGACAATTTCAGTGTGGCTCAAATGGTGCAACTTTTCTTTGATAGGGTAGAAAACATTGTGGGAAAAGGAGAAAATGCTGGTTACCACAATGTTTTCAGAAGGCTTCTTTCCCAGGGGTGTCAAAAAGCGGCATTGTGCGGTAAAGGGTTAAACTTATATTCATTTTTTTTTTAGCATATTTTAACAGATTTCTACATCGAATTTGTTTCACTTGGTAACAAGGTTAAGATTTAGCTCTTTACCAGACAACAAATTGCTAGATTTGTCGAAACTGCAGGTATAATGCAGACAACAATCAAAAGTTGGCCCAGTGTGGTTTGTCATTGAAGGTGTAGAAACAATAGTAGGAAAAGAATAAAATGCTAGTTACAAGCATTTTCTCCTTTTCCTTAGATGTTTTCAAAAGCCTTCTTTGTCAAGGTCATTAGAATGCTGAAGTCTTTGGTAAAGGCTTAACACTTTGCCAAACATTCACATTTTCACAACTCTGAGGAAGAATGGTTAAGGAAAAAAAGGCTTTTGAAAATACTGTGGGGAAAATGGGAAAAAAAAAGTGCTGGTAACAAGCATTTTCTCCTTTTCCCACAACATTTTGCACCCTATCAAAGATAAATCCAACCATCCAGGCCACATGTAGTTTGTTGTCTGCAAAGGATTTTAATTTAAAACAAAAAAGGTTTCTGGAAAAGAGTTAACCCTTTCCCTTAGCCCTGGTTTTCACCTGTTTGCAGTACAAGTCTTTTGAAAACAGTGTTGGAAAAGGAGAAATTGCTCATAACGAGCAATTTCTCCTTTTCCCACACTGTTTTCTACCCTTTTTGAGAGCATTCTGCCATTTTCATCAAATTTAAAATTGTCGTCTGCAAACTCTTTCAATTTGGACCAGTCCAAAATTTGTCCTTTGGGAAAGGGTTAACTGTTTACGGCAAAACAAAATATTAGACTGGTCCAGATTGAAAGGATTTGCAGACGACAATTTAGATGTGGCTTAGATGATGGCTTATATGGCTCAAAAAGTGAAATTTATTTTTAGAAAGTTAGAAAACATTGCGGAAAAAGAAGAAAATACTGGCTTCCAGCAGTTTCTCCTTTTTCAACAATTTTTTCATAAGTCTACTTCTTTAGTGTCGTTAAAACCTTTTATTGTTCCGTAAAAGGTTAACTCCTTACCAGACGGAAATATTTTAGACTGGTCTATTATTCAAAGGATTTGCAGATGACACATTAACCCTTTCCCAAATGACAAATTTTGGACTGGTCTAAACTGAAAGAGTTTGCAGACGACAATTTTAACTTTGATGAAAATGGCAGAAAGTTATCAAAAAGGGTAGAAAACACCGTGGGAAAAGGAGAAATTGCTCGTTACAAGCAATTTCTCCTTTCCCCACAGTGTTTTCAAAAGACTTGTACTGCAGACACGTGAAAACCAGGGCTTGTTTGGGAAAGGGTTAAATGTGGCTCAAATGATTGGATTTGTTTCTGAAAGGTTAGAAAACATTGTGGGAAAAGGAGAAAATGCTGGTTACCAGCATTTTCTCCTTTTCCCACAATGTTTTCAAAAGTCTAATTTCCAAGGGTCGTTAAAAGTGCCGATTGTATGGTAATAGGTTAAGATATGTTTATGAAGAAATTTTCGCCAAAGCAATTTTGCGCTCGTGTGGTTGCATTCTGAAAACTGTGTCAGACACTTTTTGACAAATCTTCAGCTGGGGACTTCAAAAAAATACTGTTATAAATACAGACATTTCTGACAGTAGACAACAACTAAAGCTCTTACAGTTTGAATTGCAAAGCTGATTAATTTTTTTTTTCTTAACCCTTTACCATACAATAAATTTTAAACTGGTCCAAATTGAAAGCATTTGCAGATGACTTAAATGTTACTCAAAACATGAAATGTGTCTCTCATATAGTAGAAAACATTGTGGGAAAAGAAGAAAATGCTGGTTACCAGCATTTTCTTCTTTTCCCACAATGTTTTCAAAAGTCTTCTTCATGAGGGTCGTTAAAACTGGGGATTGTGTGATAAAGAGTTAAATAATATTTTCTCTTTACCAGAGGACAAAATTTTAGGTTTGTTCAAATTGAAAGGTTTGATTTTCTACTTAACCCTTTCCCAAACAAGCCCTGGTTTTCACGTGTCTGCAGTACAAGTCTTTTGAAAACACTGTGGGAAGAGGAGAAATTGCTCGTAATGAGCAATTTCTCCTTTTTCCACAGTGTTTTCTACCCTTTTTGAGACCTTTCTGCCATTTTCATCAAATTTAAAATTGTCGTCTGCAAACTGTCAATTTGGACCAGTCCAAAATTTGTCGTTTGGGAAAGGGTTAAAGCAATATTCTATATTTTTCTACGTTTTAGGTGTTTGCACCGATTGACATCAACAACCCCCTGAGTATGAAGAACCATAATGAGGTCCTCAGATGTTTTCAGATACTTGGTATGTTTAACCCTTTACCACACAGTCCCGACTTTTTACGATCCTGAGAGGGAAAGCTTTTGAAATCATTGTGGGAAAAGGAGAAGACGTTGGTAACCAGCATTTTCTCCTTTTCCCACAATGTTTCCTACACTATCAAAGCAAGGAACCATCTTTCAAACTACATTTATTTTGTTGTCTGCAAGTGTTTTCAATTAGGTCAAGTTCAAAATTTTGTCTTGTGGTAAAGAGTTAAATCTTTATCAAATTTCAAAATTTCAGACTTGTCCAAACTGAAAGCATTTGCAGACAACAAAACAGGTGTGACTAAAAAGTTGAAATTTGTCTTGGGAAGGGTGGAAAACGTAGTGGGAAAAGGAGAAAATGCTGGTTACCAGCACAATGTTGTCTACCCTTCCAAGAGTGAAATTTCAATTTTTGAGATACATTCATTTTGTCGACTGCAAATGCTGTCAGTTTGGACTAGTTACAATTTGGTTGTTTGGTAAAGAGTAAAAAGATTAGAAAAATTTTTGGGAAAAAAGAGTGAAAGCTTCTATTTGGGGGGCCCTGTGTGGCTCAGTGGTAAAATGTAGGACTTATAACCTGGAGGCTCTGGGTTTGAGCCTCAGTGGAAGCGCTGGATCTTCTGTGGGTGTGTCCTTGAGCAGAAAACTTCAGATCCCTAGCCTAGTACTGGTGAAACCAGGACATACATGAATAAGCGAGCTGTTGCCATAATATGACTTAGATAATGTTAAAAGTGGTGTAAAACACCATGCTTTTATTTGAATCAATTTGGAATTTCAAGGCTGGAATTTCAAGGATGGTTGAAGTTTAACTCTTTACCAAACGACAAAATTTTTGACTATTTCAAATTGAAAGCATTTTGAAGACGACAAAATAAATGCACTTAACCCTTTACCACACAATCCCGACTTTTAACGACCCTGAGAAAGAAGCCTTTTGAAAACATTGTGGGGAAAGGAGAAAATGTTGGTAACCAGCATTTTCTCCTTTTCCCACAATGTTTTCTACACTTCCTAAAACAAATTTCAGTTTTTGAGCCATATTTATTTTGTCATCTGCAAATGCTTTCAGTTTGGACTGGTCTAGAATATTATTGTTTGGTAAAGGGTTAAAGACTAAAATTTATTTTGAGAAGGTTAGAAAACATTGTGGGAAAAGGAGAAAAGGCTGGTTATCGGCATTTTCTCCTTTTCCCACAATGTTTTCAAAAGCTTTCTTTCTTAGGGTCGTGTGGTAAAGGGTTAAAAGAATAGAAAGCTCTGTGGTACATATACATTTATGAGTGTTTGAACATTTTACATGACTTAGTGCACGTGAAGGTAATACATGAAGGAATGACTCAATTCACCCTTTCCATCATTTCAGCTCGATCCTTTTCCGGCAAGTTGACAGGCATTCTACTGCAAAAGCTGGACCAGAACAATGAGAAGATAAAGATTGGCATTCTGACAATATTCAAGCATCTGATCAATGCTGCTTGTAAGTTAACCCTTTCCTAAACGACAAATTTTGGACTGGTCCAAATTGAAAGAGTTTGCAGACGACAATTTTAAATTTGATGAAAATGGCAGAAAGTTATCAAAAAGGGTAGAAAACACTGTGGGAAAAGGAGTAATTGCTCGTTACGAGCAATTTCTCCTTTTCCCACAGTGTTTTCTAAAGACTTGTACTGCAGACACGTGAAAACCAGGGCTTGTTTGGGAAAGGGTTAATACTTTGAATGCTTTGACATTTTACAAACTTATCCTGTTTTTTTCAACCTTGAAGAAGAAGGCCTTTCATACGACATGGGGAAAAAGAGAAAAATTCTGCTGATTACCCTTTTATGTCCTGGTAGCACAGCTTTAGATAAAGTATTTACTTTTCACAAAAGGAACTTGTCCTTTCCTTTGATGCTTTCCATGTCTCTTTTTATCCTATCTCCAGATTTTTGCATTTCCACAGTTCAGTCATTTAGTTATTACCATTTTAAATAGAAGTCATTGTGATGATGTTAATTGTGATTTAACCAAAATCAAATAACATCATGTTTTCCAATGTTAACCCTTAACTCTTTACCAATTTCAAAGCATTTGCAGAGGCCAAATTCAGCTTTGGAACAAACAGGCTTAAGCTCTCTAATAGAGCAGAAAACATTGTGGGAAAAGGAGAAAATGCTGTTTACCAGCATTTTCTCCTTTTCCCACAATGTTTTCAAAAGCCTTCTTTCCTAGGGTTGTGAAAACCCGGGATTGTTTGGTAAAGGGTTAAATTGCTAAATAACTGAAATAAAACTTTCAAACTGATAGTAAAACCCATAATTTTGCTTTTTCAAACTTATTTTTAGAGGGAAAAATATCTTCTTATAGGACATTGTAGATCCAAGATCAGACTGCAGTGACCTTTTGCAGACAGTGTAGATTAAGATCAGACTGCACAGAAAGTGGTCTGATCTTATCTACACTGTCCGCAAAAGGTCAGTGAGTAGTGCTTAGCATCTTAAGGGTTAATAAAAACATCATGGAAAAAGAAGACAGTACTATTGCCCAGCATTTTCATCTTTTTCCACAATGTATTCACATTTAACCCTTTACCAAATGACAAAATCTTAGATTTTACAGAATTTAGAGCATTTCCAGACGACAAGTACAATGTAGCCCAATGATGAGTTCTTAGTTTTAACAGTAGAATACATGTTGTAAAAGGAGAAAATGCTGGCTACTAGCATTTTTGTAACTAGCATTTTCTCCTTTTCCTACAATGTTTTCAAAATCTTTTTCCTCAGGATCGTTAAAACATGGAAGTATCTGGTACAGGCTTAAACTGTTGCATGAATTTTTTTCATTTTTTTTTTTTTTTTCAATATTTATAAATCCAAAATTTTGATGTCTTGTAAAAAGTTAACTTTAGTTCAGATATTCTTTTATCTCCTAAAAGCATCATCCATGGAAGACAAGCGTGAGGTTGTGTTGTCAGGCCTGAAAAATACAACGCAAGAACACAGTAACA